>JAUMJK010000685.1:623026-1246053 GCA_033558105.1 Coccyzus lansbergi | reverse complement strand
GATGAAGTCATAGCCGAGCCCGCCCCTCCACCCCGAGGCACGCCGGGAGTTGTAGTCCACCCCGCGCCCCGCCGCACGCTGCGCCGGCGTGCCGCGCCCGCGGCGCACGCTGGGAGTCGTAGTCCCCTGACGGCGGCTCTCCCCTTCACCCTGGGGAGGGGAGAACTACAAGTCCCAGGGTCTCACAGCGGCAGCAGGTGGGAGCTCGGATGTTGATATCAACATGGCGCTTGTCAGGCAGACAAAGACAGTCAGTCCGGTGTGATTGAGCCGAGGGAGGGAAAGAAAACCCACCCAGAGCGAGGAGAAGGAGGAGGGAGCGGCGGGAGCGGAGCGGGGCTGGGGGGCTCGCTGCACCTCTGTCTTCCCCCGCCCCCCTCCTCATTGTTCTCGTCCCGCTGCGCCCCCGTTCGGCTCCCCCCGCGCTGGGGCGGCGGCGGGCGGGGGGACCCGGCGGCACCGCCGGCACCCGGAGGTGAGTGGGGACGGAGGGGAGCGGGGACACAGGGGGACAGGGGCAGCCCCGCGGTTCGGAACGGGGTAGGAGGACAGCTCCGCCTGGCCGAGGAGCAACCCCTCTTCTCGGACTACGATGGGCAAGGGGCAGCTCCTCAGCTTGGAAAGGAGCAGCGGGGCAGCTCCTCTTCTCGGGCTGGGATGGGCAAGGGGCAGCCCCTCAGTTTGGAATGGAGAAGGGGGGCAGAAGTAGCCCCTCAGCCTGGGGTGATCAAGGGGCAGCCCCTCTTCTCGGGCTGGGATGGGTGGGCAGGGGCAGTCCCTCAGTTTGGAACAGGGTAGGGGGAAGCTCCTCAGTCTGGGTGAGGGAGCAACCCCCCCTTCTCGGGCTGAGATAGGGGGGCAAGGAGCAGCTCCTCAGTTTGGAACTGAGTAGGAGGGTAGCCCCTCAGTCTGGGTGAGGAGCAGCCCCTCTTCTTGGCCTGGGATAGGTAAGGGGCAGCCCATCAGTTTGGAACGGGGGTGATCGAGGGCAGCCCCTCTTCTTGGGCTGGAATGAGTGGGCAGGGACAGCCCCTGAGCTTGGAACAGGGTAGGGGGCAGCCCTTCTCCGCAGGCTGGGGTGGGCAAGGGGCAGCCCCTCAGTCTGGAATGGACTAGGGGTCCAGGGGCAGCTCCTCAGCCCGAGGTGATGGAGGGGCAGCCTCTCTTCTCGGGCTGGGCTGGGTGGGCAAGGGGCAGCGCTTCCATTCGGACTGGGAGAGGAGAGGAGGGAGCCCCTCAGTCCTGGGCAGGGTGGGCAGGGGCTGCTCTTCGGTTTCAAACGGGGAAGGGGAGCAGCCCCTTAATGGGGACCAGGTAAGGGGAGGCAGGGGCAGCCCCTCACCCGGGATCCGCTCTCTGCAGAGTTTTGGGGGCGGCTTTGGGTGGCTCCACGGATTCCCGGAGCCGGGAGGGCAGGGCAGCTGCTGGGCTTTCGAGAAGACCCCTCTATTGCTCTTCTTGCCGTTTATTTTTCCTGATTTTTTTTTCCATCCTTCTTCTGTTGGTCTGGGATGTGTGGGGGAGAGCACTCGTGATGGCTGAGTCCCCTCAGCGGGTGGGTGTTGGGTTTTGGGGTGTTTCGGGTTGATTCACCGCTGAGTTTGGGGCTGAGCCCGAGAGAGGGTGCGGAGAGGGGGCAGAGGTCCCTGCTCCCTGCCCTCGGGATCCCAGGACTCATGGAATCAGAGTAGTTTTGGCTGGAAGGGACCTTAAAGATCATCATTCGCCTGGAGGCTCCGACACTGTGAGGATGGAGCTCTGCCCTGCCTGGGTGAGACTGAGGGTTTTGCGAGGTCTCTGTGATAAAAAGAAGTAATTTTTTTTTTAATATATATCATCCGGGTGCTGCTTTCTGGGGAACTCTCTGTGCTGCTGGAGGTGGGCTGGGAAGCGACCAGGAGGGCGAGATGTCTTCGCAGCTCCGGGGGCTTGGAGAGAGGGCAAAACGTGGGAAAAAAAGGGTGTGTTGTCGCTGGAGAGTTTGTGAATGGATTGGGACAGGGTTAGGGGGGGAGGAGGACTCGGACTCGGAGGGAAATCATTCCCAAAATGTGCGAGGAGAGCTTGGGTGGGGTGTCACAGCCTTGTTTGCTTCATACTTCTCGGGAAGAGACGGAGAAGGGGAGGGAGAGGCTTTTGCATCCGTGCTGGCATCTTATTTTTTTACATTTTTTTTTCTTGGAAGAACAGCGTATTTGACCCCAGGAGCGGCTGAAGGAAGCGGCAGGGAATGCCGCTCGACTGTTTTCCTGTGGCTTGGGGTTAAAACAAGAAGAGGCGAGAGCGGTTTTCGGTGCAGAACACCCACGCGAGGCAGACCGAGAGGCAGACAGAGTTCTCCAACCTCCATCGGTCTGATGGGTTTTTCAGTTGTGAGAGTGTCTCGGTGCGTTTGCAGAGCGCTTCTTCCCGAAATGTTTTTTCCTGAAAAAGCCGTGACCGTGTGAGCTGTTCTTCCCGGTCCCTCAGTGTCAGGGACAAAAAAAAAATGCCTTTTTTTGAGGGTGGGGAGGGAAGAAGGAAGAGGAAATGAAGACTGTAGCGTGTTTGTGGTTTGTCGGGTGTATCTTGGCTTGTTCTCCTGCTCAGGTAACCCTGAGACTACAAATAAGTGGGTTTTAAGTACAAAATATGCATGAACAAAAGCTGGAAGCATTTGAACTTTGTAGGGAGGAAAGTGTTGAACTGATAGGCAGGGCATGTGTCTGATAGGTGCTAGCAGTGTGTCCCTGCTTCGGACTGATGGGGGTGGAGGAAAAAGGAAAAAAAACCCCATGATTTGTGTGAATGATGCCATGTAAAATATATTGCTTGGGAAAGGGGGGTTGTGCTCTGCAGAGGATTTGAGGGCTGGCTGAACCCTGAAGTGTCTGCTTGCATCCCTTGATACGATCTTCCCGTGATATGACTCAATCATTTGTGCAGGGCTCATCAGGTATGGGCTCTGTTTCCTTCCTGGGATGGTGCAGCTGGCATTTGATTTCCTCCGTGGATGGGAGAGAAGGAGTCCTGTGCAGTTTTTCTTCCCCAAGATGATTGCATTTTCTTTGGCCTTGCTGTACCCTGCCTCATTAGTAGGAACTGCATCTATATTTACCATTATACCGTGTCCCTTGGGATGTTGAGCGTAGTTTGGAGTGGGTATATATGGATTTATCACTCTGAACGTTGTGTTTTGGTTTTTTTTTTTTTTCCCTATCCTGTCATCCTAGGGCCAAATCTGTCAACAGCAGAGAGGAAGCTTAATTTATTTCTGTGTTTTGCTTCTCCCTTTCTGCCATTTTTTCTTCCAAACTGCTATGAAAACATCTTGGAGATTTGGATGGGGGAGGGAAGTAGGGTAGAAGTGAGAAAGGGATGGAATATGTTATCTGCACAGGGACGCGTTTGTTATCTGCATGTTCTGTGAGCAGCAGGCTCTGTGAAGGAGCCGGGTTTGATGCTGCATCTGAAAAGTGAAGTCAGGGAATGCTCTTTTCCCTTGTGTGAGGATTCTTCCTTACCCACAACTTTTTCTGTGTGGTTGACAGAATTGTCTGGCGAGCCTGGGCAGAAGGCTGGGAACAAGGAATCTGGGTTTTACTCAGTGCTGTCTATTCTTCCTCCTGTCGTTCCTTTAGCATCAGAACAGGCATCAGCATTTTTACTCCTGTGTCATCCAACTGTTCAGAGCAGATCTAGATGACATTATGGTTTGCAGACTGCCAGCTGTGTGTTAGGAATGGTCCCATAGATGAAGCTGCAGGATTTTCAAAGAGCGGTAAGGAAATCTTGAAGAAAATCCAGTGTGGATGAGGCATGCTTATCTCTAGAACTACTTTACTGAGCAATTGCTTTCTGTTTTTTCACCTGCATCTCTGTGAATCTGGTAATTCCACAGAACTAGTACCCAGTGTCAGCTGAAGAAAACTTAGTTGTGCAAGGCAGCTTCTCTCTAGGTCTTGCTGGTCTCTTTCAAAGGGATCTTAAAAGTTCCTGGCTGTCCAATGTTTTGAAAATTAAATTACTAGGAAATGTTTACTTTATAGTGACAAACTGTAAGTTCATGGAAGTGTTGGATATGGTTTTTTTTTTCCTTAGTATCTGGAGCTGGGAAATCAGTGGGGTTCTGACATTTACTTTTTAAACTATTCTTATTTTATTTTGAACAAAATGTATTCCTTATAAGTGTGAATTTAAAGAATTGTTTCTGTATTAACTTTTGGGTCTGCTTTTTTTTTTTGTTGGATGCCAGTGGGGCAGTGGTGAAATTTTGGTCTTTAGGATGTGATGTTTGGAAGGGGAATGGGAAGAATTAATGAAACTGCTACATAAGAAAGGAATAATGCTGCTTTTTTGCTTTCATAAAGGGATCTCCAAAGCTGTTTGGTCATATATGTTAGGAAATAAACCATTTTGCATGAAATTACGGCACATTCTGAGCTGAAGAAAGCAACTTGATGCTTTACAGTAGTTTCAATGTAGAGCTTTTAAGGACAGTACAGAATTATGTGTTTCAGCACTGGGATCTGTTTATCATCTGCTGCACAGTTTAGGATTTGAAATCAAACACTTGAACGGATGCTCTAAACTTAAAAATTCTACTGTGAAACCCCAGGCATTCATTTCTTCTACCTATAACTTAATGCAGCTTCAACACTTGTTCTAAAGTCACTGCAGTAGATTTCATTTTATACTGATTTTAATGGTGCAGGCATTGGATCCCTCATGGGATTTGACTTAGTATTATCTTGTGGGTTATCAATGAAGTGAGACCAATGTCATGATTATAGCTGGATTTTTAGGAGATAATGAGGAGAATTTGAATTTTTGGGGCTTAACTCACGTCACTAAAGCTGGTTTTATGCATCAGATTATCACTGAACTATATTGTAGCATCCTCATATTCCTGTATGAAGTGAAACTTCCTTCTCACATATATAAAATTGGGATGACTGGGTTATACTGAGAGTTCATATCTGAACTCTCTGTTGTGTAAAGGGATTGTATATTATCTGTGAATACAGTTTCCAGTGTTAATGCTAAAGATAAACCATTGACAAATGCTTTTAATTTGGGGAACAATACAAGCAAGAATAACAGGATATGAAAAGAAAGCCTTGTTTTTCATCTCGCAGGTGGCAAACCAAGGTGCGGAGGGAATAACTTGCTCAGATTCCTATGTGGAGTGTGGCAGAACTAGTCATCAGTCTGTGATCTCCAGGGTTTGTCAGGGCTTTAAGCAAAGTTTTTCTTTGTCCCCTCATTAACTGGTTAACTTACACACTTTAAAAAAAAAAAGTCTAGAGATTATTTTTCTTTCTTCTAGTTTTGAACTTTTATAGCTATAAGGTTTTCATTTTCAGTCAAGTCTTGAAAACACAGAGTCGGGAACTTCGTCTGCACAGCACTTCCCTGACATCTGATACGATCTTGAAACAGCAGCTGACAAGTGAACCCTCTCATTGAAATCATGTGAGGAATTTTATTACTCAATTCTGAAGATCTTCTGGGGGAAAGGAGGTTGCAAACGATTAACTACATGGTCTTCATTGCAAGTTGGCACAGAAAGTGTTCTTATGTGTTGGGGGAGTTGTGGTCAACAGCAAGAAGTCGAGAATCAGCTTTGTAGTCGCTGGCCAGCTGAAAGTCTCATCTTGTAACTGCGTGAAACATTTATTTTTGTGTTGCCTGCTAAAAAAAAAAAAAAAAAAGATATATTCACTTGAAATCTGGTCTTCCTTTAGAAACGTGGCATTGTTTGATTTCCTTCCCCTCTCCTCCCACTCGACCGGGTGCTTGAACAGGGTGAGCCTGTGACCGTGAAAGCGTGCGGAGAAGCTCGTATGATAGATAACCTTAAAAAGTATATTGTGTTTGGGATGCATCTGTTCTTTGTTGTTGCAGTTGGGTTTACCGAATGTTGTTGGTGGTGCATGCTTCCCACATAATGCGCTGGTGAACAAAGTGCTGGTTCCACAGTTAGGAAACTACTGCTATCACAATTACTGCATCGTAAAGCCTAATCAGAAATGATCGATTTATGGCTGTAACTTATGTAGTGTGTGAGGGGAGTACAGCTCTGATGTTTCATGCTTGATTCCTTATGGCCGAGCCGCTGGCCTCCTCCTTTACTTCTCTATGATAAAATAATGCTTTGTGCCTTCATTTGTAAGTTTTCAAGTACTGTATGAAGGATTTGCTGCTTTACAAATAGAGAAAATGAGGGTAAGGGCTGAGAGGCTCACTCAGGGTCACATACAGGTCAGTGGCAACTGAACATGGCTCTATCTGTTCCCCCATCTACTACACTTTTACATTGCTGATAGTTTTTAATATATATAAACTATGTAAGAAATTTATTGGCTGATCATCTGATGTGCTTGATAAGAATACCTAAGTCAATACCTAAGTTTTTGATGGCGATGGGAGGATTTCCCATGTTGTGTTGACTTCTGTGATTTGACACTCGACAGCCTCATTTATTCAGTTATTTTTGTAGCTTTTGTTCCACTAGAATTCCATTCCTCTGGCCAAACCCACTACTAGGGTAAACTTACTCACCAAACTGTAAGGGATGCCCCTTTTTCCTGCATAGCATTTCTTTTGCTTTGTTTAGTGGGAGTTTTTCTGTGTTGGACTTCAAATCTATCTCAGGAATGCACATGCATGTTTCCTGTTTGTTTTGATGCAGCAGCCTGTTAATGTAGACACTGAGGGACTGAACAGTTATTGTTCTGATGCACCTTTTAGGAATGGAAAAAAATTGTCTATACCTGGTTGTTCTGCCTGGCTGTGTGCAGGATTCCATTCCCCAATTTGTAATCAAAACTGCATGCAGAGTCTGGAGTTAAAGACTGCTCGGAAAAGCGGGACCTGGCTGTAGTTGCAGACAAAAGTGTATTCGGCTTTATCTTTCTTCGAGCCAAGCAGAGGGTTTGGAAGTTCAGTTAACTCTTCCTCCTCCAGAGTTCCTCTCTACATGTTTACCTCATCATTTCATGTTGATTTCAGTGCAATTACTAGTATGGAACTTAGCAGTAAGTGTGACTCTCCATCAGGTTCTATGCACCAACGTGACTTCTGTAATGTGACTTGATGGAGACCTGACTGTGTTATATGCCCATGGTACATTAGTGAGTGTTTCTACCACTCTTTCACTGCCTGATGAGTGAGGTGGTGTTTCCAGATCTGAGTTTCTCGCAGCCAAATGAAACAAATTTTATAGAGTCATTGAGTAGAATCATTTATTACCTGCTTCACGCAGGGAGGTGGCTTGCTTTTGTTCTCCATACATACATGACCTGTATTTAAGCTGCATTAAGTCTGCGTGAACCTCATTTGCTGCTGTGGTGGTAGGTGAGGTCTTAATATTGAGCTAAGGAACTAGTTTACAAACTATATTAATTGTGTGGCTCTACCTCCAGCTGAATCTCATTTGCCCCAAATTCCTGGCATTGGTTTTCTCCCCTCTTTTGAACTTAATATTTAAGAAGCCTTATTATCTTTTCACTTTTTAGAAAAAGAAACAAACCCTATTGAATGTTAAGTTCAGCAGTAAAACAATTCCTGCTACTGAATTGGTACTTTAGGCTGCTCTTTCAGTGAGCCTGGTGAACAGCCAGTTTCATGCTTCTGATAAGCCTAAGCCCTATCAATTGGGAAGTGCAGCATATCGTCATTTCCTGCATTTTGAGCTGCCCATTTCTTATGAGCTCTGAAGCAAGCACTGAATCTGCTTTTTGTTCTTCCAGTGGTATTGTAATACTAATGGGAGCAGAAAGCATTTAGTTAGTTCATAAAATACAAGCACTGTTTCTACTCAGATATTTATTCTGACCTTTATTTTGGATGGTTTCTCTGCCACGATCAGATTCTTTTGATTACAATGTCAGCTTTCACTAGAAATCTCTTTGTGAGTTAACTCGCAGGGTTTGGGAGTTGGAGCAACTGGGTGTGCAGCAGCTCTGACACGTCAGTACTGCTCCAATGTTGAGAAGAGAAACTCTCCATAACAGCAACATCTCATTGGGTATTGTTTCTGGGCTCTGCCATAGGTCTTGCTTTATGACCCAGGGCAAACTTCTTGACTCGCCTGTGTTCCAGTTGTGTGATATGAAAATAATCCTTTGAGGGCTGTTGAGATGCTTTCACGTTCCTAAAGCATTTGAAGATTCTTGGCTGGATGATGGTGCGTGCTGCTGCTCTCAGCAATATAAACATGAATATCAGCAGTGTATTTACACTGAATAAGTACTAGTTATTTCAGCTAATACTGATTTTTTTTTTTTCTTGTGTGCTGCAGGTGGGAGAGGTAAGTACTTGATCAGTTTTCTCCACAAAGTTGCATGATGCGTGGTTTCCAGATATTGTTTGTTGTTCTCTTGCCTGCTTGCATTTCATGAGGACTCCATCTGTATGATGGAGCAGTGCTGTTTGGTCAGAAGTACAGCTGAACTTGAAACTTATTCCTCCCTCTATAATTTCCTCACCCATAGAAGTCGAATGATGTTAAGCTATTGGAGATTCATAAAATTTAAGGTGAGAACAGACTATTAAATTGCCTCCTCTGATACATTTTATATGCTTTGTATCACAAAGCCTTTAAATTTTAATCATCTGCTCTGAAACTGAAACCAGTAACTGATGTTTGGCTAAAAACAATTTGAAAGCTTTCCAGCACTGAGTGTCCATCACTTGTAATTTCAGACTCATCACTTCGCTTGGTAGTTTGTGCCATCTCACTGTTAAAAATAAGTGGCTGATTTCTAATTTGGATTTGACTTTCCTGACAAGATTAGAGCCCTTTAGTACCCACTGCTTTCTTGCCATAGAGGTACTTAAACTCTCTAATCAAGTTACTCAATTGATAAGGAAACAGAGTTGAGCTTTTAAGTCTGACTCTGAGGCATTTTCTCCAGCACTCAGATCATCTGGTGATTCTTCATGGTCTCCGTTTATTTTTAACATTGTGGAAACCAAAAATGGTGAATGCTCCAGCGTGTGTCTGATCCAGACTGAATGCTGAGGTGCAGTGGCCATTTACAAGGTTCGCAGTAGCCCTTTTGCTTAGGGAAGTCCTGTTCATAAGCCTCTGCCACTGAGATCCCTTCCAGTAAGTTTGCCATTTAGCAGGTACAGTCTGCATTTCTGAGATTACACATGTGCCTTTCTATTCAGATGTATTTTGCTTTCCTGAGCTGAGTTAAGGTAAGTATTCAGGCTTCTTTCTTTTGCTGCCCTGACCTCATAGTAATGTCCTGTTCCTGTAGTCCCGGTGTCAGTCCCGGATTTTTATCTGCAGTGATAAAAATGTGGAACTGCATCAGACCTTAAATTTAGTGACAAAAAATTAGCATGATGCAATCCCAGGAAGTAGATTAAGAACTGGCTAACTGACAGCTCTCAGAGTACCAGTCGATATGGAGAGCTGATGTGCATTTCCACTAGAACTAAAGTACGCTCTGTGCACAGACTTTCTTCTCTTCAACCACATTTGTAATCACAAAGTTACTCCTTTATCAAGACATTTGCTGTTAAAACATGCTGACTGGCATTACTGATGTCCCTACTGTCTAATTTTTTTACTGGGAATTTGGTTTTTTCTCTCTTGGTTTGCCTGGTCCCAGCTAACCACCTTGCAGCTCTCCAGTTTGTTCTGCCCTGTTTTAAGCATTAACATAACATGAATGTTTACCTGGCCTGGGGTTTTGTCTTAATTTTCCAGGGAGGCCCTCATTAAAAAGCAAAACCCCATACCCTACAAGATAGCGAAAATCCCTCTTTTGATGTGTGTTTTGCAGGGCAGTTTCAAATGTTTCACTCTTAAATCATCTTTTATTTCTGGTGAATTAGAAGGTACTTTGTCTGATGAAAGCATGTTGCCCCAGTCTAACGGAGAACTGTTCACAGTAATCCTGGTTCTCCCTGCCACTAGAAAGTTTCAAAAATTTTATCATTGTTATATTTTTGTGTGTGTTGTGCATATTGAATCTTGCGCTTTGGTTAGTAAGAGGAAGATCCCAGGACCTTCTGTTCCTGGACGTCTAATAGTATAAAGTTGAAGTGCTTTGGGGCAGCCATGTGGTGTGTCTGCTGGCAGGCTGCACAGCATCATGGAAGTGAAGACCTTCCTAACCTATGCAAGTGGCTGTTTCTGAAGATACTTATGAACTATCCTTCAGTTCATTTCACGAGCATAATTCTGATAAATGCTGGCGTCGCTCCTCTGTCACACTCAAGTAAATTCTGTTTTATTCATAGCAATTTACCGTCTTACTTTTTCTTTAAGAATGCAGCTACCTTCACTTGCTGGCTGTTCCCTGAATTTCCCTTTTCCTATCCCAAACTGGTTTAGCTTTTACTCTGTCTGTGTTGCAGCTGTAATCAGCAGTGACTCTCTAGGAGACGCAATGTTCCTGCTGTTGCTTTTTAGGACACTGTGTAACATGGGACCTTGAAACCAAACCTCATTTAGATACCTCTGTGTGCTAGTTTGGGCTGGGAGAGGGTCGTAGAAAGGTTTGGCTTGGAAGGAACTTTAAGGATCGTCCAGTTCCAACCCTCCTGCCATGGACAGGGATACCTTCTAGTGGAGTGGGATAGAGTTGCTTTTCTTATAGTGGCTAGTATGGGGCTAGGTTTGGATATTTGCTGGAAAGTGTAGATAACAGATGTTTTGGATATCACTGAGCGGTGCTTGCACAGCATTGAGACCTTTTCTACTCCTCACCCCACCAACAAGGAGGCTGGGGTGCACAAGAAGTGTATAAAGTGGGGGAAGAACGGAGCTAGGGGCAGCATGGTTCAGAGAGATGAAGTTTGTCTTCCCAAGTGACCAGTATGTGTGATAGAACCGTGCTTTCCTGGAGATGGCTGGGCACCTGCCTGCCATTGGGAAGGGGTAAATCAGTTCCTTGTTTTGCTTTTCTCATGGTTTAGTGATTGATACGAATGGTTGGACATGATGATCCAGTAGGTCTTTTCCAACCTAACGAGTCTGTGATTTTGTGATATGTGCAGCTTTTACTATTAAAATGTCTTTATCTCAACCTTCTAGCTCCTGCAGTCTTAAACTTCCAATTCTCACTGTCATCCCACTGTGGGTGAGTGAATGTCTGTGTGTTGTTTAGTTGCCGATTGGGATGAAACTGTGACATGCTGTCAGGAAGAAGTGTGGTGTTGTTTGGGTTGTTAAGATAGGTGTTTGAAAGGACTTGCTCCATGTTCTGGAAGTCCCTGTTCTGAAACTTGCAAATTCTAGGCAGATAAAATGCGAAAAGATTGGGCGAGTGTCTAAGGTTTGGGAAGTCTGCTTCCTTTCTGGCTATCCAGTAGGAAATCTGCCATAGTGATAGGCTTTGAGGAAGGGGAAGGGGAAAGGAGAGAACTGAGGCACAGGATCTTTTGAAAAGACACTGGAAGAAATTCCATTCCCATTGCTAGCAGATTAAACTGTGGCACTGGAAGTCCAAGGCAAGTAATAGAGACTCAAAAATGTTCCTGTTTTGTTGGATAAATATTTCTTATAATGCAAGCTTCGGAGTTCAGCTGGTGGCTTTACTGCCTGCTAGCTAAATCAGTATCTGATTTTTCTGTTCCTCTGCTGTCTTCTTGTGGGGGTTGTTTATTGACTGAAATTGTTTCCATATGGCTGTGATGTAGATCTTGATTACATTAAACGTGGTGCTTTCCTTTGGCATTTTGGTGCTATGGAAAGATCATCCCTCTTCTTCCCTTCTTCTCTCCCCTTCCTCCAGAAGACCTTGGTGTTGGAACATTCAGATGTTTAGTTGTTTAGGTGTTATCTTCTTTTCCTGTCTTACCACCACCACCTGAAACCTTGTATAACTGGAAAATAGAGATTCCATTCTTTTTGGAGGTCTTAGCTGGGTTAGGTTTGGGTATAAATTAGTGATAAAATAATTCAGGTGAAGGTTACAGTGACAGGGGTTGCAGTTTGAGAGCTTCACTGGAGCCCAGGTACACAGGTATGCAGACAAGAGAGAGTCTGGGCTTTCACAGAGCTGACTGCCCATCCAGACGGTTCATTCCCATTGTGTTTGTTTATTCTGGTGATCAGTTTGAATACTGCTCCAGGAAGGTGTTAAAATTCCTGTACTTGGATTCTTCAGGATGCTAGCAGGCCAGATTTGCTGCTTATCTGGAGCCTGGAGGAAACATCTAGTCAGTGGAAAACAGATCTGTTTAATAGCAAATGGATGCATCTGTATCTTTGATAAGAATCAAAGCTGCTTTTTGGCTAAGTTAGTCAATAATGCCAGCAGCAAAGCATCTTGACCCTCTCTTTGCCATTACACTCTAACAAACTTCAGTTTATTATCTGGATTCAAATTTTTTTTTTTTGTTAAATGTTTTCTATTTAAATAAGTTAAAACATATACATTCCTTTTTCTTAAGCCTAAGCCATATGATGTAATGCCTGTGTTTCTTGTAATGTATTTAAATGGAACCTGGGCAATGCATTTTTACTGCCTGTATTTCCAGTAAAGTCCAACCAGTGAAGTGATGGTGGTCACTCTTGGCTGAAGGAGCGGAACCAGAATCTGATAAAGCAGTGAACCAACTTGACAGAAGTAGCCTCTTCTGCATGTGCATAGAGAATATTTTCATCATTTCACTATATTCAGATAGTTCAGATCACAGACTATTTAATTCAAACCTGAGAAGCCATTTGGGAGCTGTAAATGCAGAAATGCTTGTTTTCCTCTGCTGACATAAGATGGAAAAAAAAGAACAATGAGGAAAGATTCACTAATACTGAAATCTTTCAGTGGAGGACACAACAAGGTTCAATTCACTTAATAAAGATAATTCATTTGTGTTCACCAAAGCATTTTAAAATGCAAACTGTGTTTCCATAACCCTTTTATGCATCCAGAACGTACAATGCATCACTTGAGATTTATAAAACTGTAAAAGCTGCCATTTTAAAATTGCTTTACAAACAGTCGAGCCAGTAACCCAGGGTGGAAACCGAAATGCAGGTATGCTGTTGAGGCCTTCCCCTTGCTGGAGTGTGAAGCTCACTCAGGTCTCTTTTGAAATTCAGTGTGAAAGGAAAGGTTTCAGGGGGAAATAAGATCTCCTACCCCCGAGGTATCCAGGGACTTTCTGGCTGTAGGGCACTTTGAGGTGTTATTTCTCTACAAGGCAGGTTCAAGCCATGAGGTAGTAATAGAATCACAGAATCCTAGAATGGTTTGGGTTGGAAAGGACCTTAAAGCTTATCCACTTCCAGCCCCCTGCTACGGGCAGGGTCACCTTCCTCTAGATTGGGTTGCTCAAAGCCCCATCCAATCTGGCCTGGAGCACCTCATAATTTAGAGGTGTTTGCTAGCAAGCTGGCAGGCAGACGGAAGGTGGTGACCATGACACAGTCATGGCCATCTCCTCTGCTTTTCCTTTTCTGTGAAAGACTTGCTGCTGCCCAGTGCTGGCAGTAAAGACTGTTGGCACATTCTTGCATTTGGGATATTAAGCTGAGAAGGGAATCCTTTTCAGAGAGTGCAGGGACAGGATTAGGGGTAACAGTTTTCAGCTGGAAGAGGGGAGATTGAGATGAGATCTTAGGAGGAAATGTTTTCTTGTGAGGGTGGGGAGGCCCTGGCCCAGGTTGCCCGGAGAAGTGGTGGCTGCCCCATCCCTGGAGGTGTTGAAGGCCAGGTTGGATGGGGCTTTGATCAGCCTGATCCAGTGGGAGGTGCCTCTGCCCATGGTGAGTGAGGAGAGGGGATGGGGATGGAACTGAGTGGGCTTTAAGGTTTCTTTTTTAGGTGGCTACCTGTCCAGGGTTTTGTGAATGCTTTGATAGATGGCTTGTGTACGTTATAAGGAGAGAGTTCTTCATGAAACACTGTCGATTGTGCAGGTGCAGCAGGATGCCTACAACTCCTGATTTACCTTGAACATCTGTGTACCCCCTGTTTCGCAAAATGCTGTGCAAAAGGTAGGCTGGAGAAACCTTAGTTGTCTTCTCCCTCTCCCAGGAGGCACAAGCTACATAGAAGTAGAAGCAGGGAAGAAAGAATAAGTGGTGACTGCCACAGACCTCGTGGATTCTGCTCCTTGCATGTCAGCTGCATTTGGCTTCTTAAGTAGTGGATGATCAGCTAAAACAGGAACGAAACATCACCTCTTCAAACTCCTTCAAAGCTGCCTTCCAGGAGCTCCTTTAAACTAATAAAGTTTAGTTAGTTTGCTACTTTTCAGTGATTTTTGGAACTGTTGAAATAGAATCATTTGATGATGACTCTCTTAGATATTTTATGTGAGCTCAGATATTTGAATATGGAATAGAAATAGTACTGAATACCTGCAATTTCCATTAATTTTCAGTGCCTTTAAAAGGGTGAGTCCTTAAAACGAGCTGTAAGTAACGTTACAGGCAGTGGGAGTGCTCTCTATTGGCTTCCTCAAGAACTGAACTGGAACTATATTGAGGATATTTTCTAATTAACAGGAGATCCCTGAGTCCTAGGTCCTTTCATACTTAAAGAATAATTAGTTCTCCATTGTTTTTGCTTTTGACAGACTTTTACTGCCAGCCTTCCAAAGGAGATATTGGTTCTTCCTCCAATTATTTGATGAAACAATTTACTATGTGTAGCCTTTTCCCCCCAGCCCTTCATGGTAGGAACCTGCTCCTGGTGTCCTCCTTCCCAGCTCTGCTTTTTACATTCTGTCTCTTACAGAGAAAAACCTGCAGAATGTTTCTTTACCTTGCATGCTGTTGGAAATAACAGCATGTGTTAAATATCCTGCAAGTAACTGAATAAAGAGGATGATCCTTCAGTTTTCTCCTAATGAAGAATATTTCTGAGAAAGGGCTGCAGGCTCAGGGCTGTACTGCCATTGTAGTGTTGTCAGTACATTTTGGCTGTGAATGGGATTTTTCTTTCTTAAATATTAAAGGGAGGGCTTATGACTTCTGAGGTCCTTCCTGGAGGTAAGACCAAGCTGGATAAAGCTATGAGCTTCTGATCCGGCAGAAAGCATTGCTACCCATGGCAGAGACCTTGGAACTGCATGAACTTTAATGTCCATTCCAACTCAAACCACTCAATGATTCTAGGTGCAATTGTATGGAGACATTACTTGCACAAACCTCCTAAATTCTCCTGCATTCATTTTGATGTGCTGGGTATGAGCTCTTTGCACTTCCACCCAATGAGGAGAGTTCTGGACCATATCTGGTGCTTCCAGGAATTTGCAAGTAGTGTTTTTGCTTGCCCCTGCATCTTAAGTCTCCCTTGCCTGGCTTCCTCACTCCTGTTGACAATCTTTTTCTTTTCTGTTCCTGTGCTTTTCGTAGTAATAGTTTCCAATTATAAACTTAGCTTAAAACCTGCCTTAACTAACATTTCTGTTCCAGCCTTAGTCAGCCACTTAGCGAAAGGGATCAAGCAATGTTCTCATGTTTCTGAAAACACTGGGTATCCCTGTGTCACAACTCTGAGACAGTTTCTTTATAAGAAGGCAGTTCCTTTGTCTTGTCCACTTATTATCCCAGCACCAACATGAATCTAGCTGGATCATTGTGTGCTGGTGCACTTATTTTTAGAGGAACTTCCGCTGGAAAATTGCACGTGCAGGGAGCTTAGACCTGACAAACTTGAGAGGTGCTGTCCAGCCTTTACGGGTCTGTACTGTGTGCGGATTGGGAAATTAAACAAAGAGTTTTCATGTAGACACATCCTTGTGCTCTTCATCCTACCCCCATTCTTTCTTTCTCCTTATTTCTGAAAGGAGGACCTTTAAAGTTCTTTAAAGAAGGCTTTAAAAGTTCTTAAACAGAGAATCTTAGAATGTCCTGACTTAGAAGGGACTCACAAGGATAATTGAGTCCAACTCCTAATAGTTTTTAGAGACACACTACTCTCACTCAGTTTAACACCAGGACTGGCACAAGGGAGAGTTAGAAGCTAGTTGTTTAATTGATGTTTCACATGGTAGATGTTGAAATTGTGAGATCACTGATTCTATTTCTAAAGAGCAGCAGCAGTGCATGCACCCAGTACTTCTGAAAATATGGGTGCATGTTATGGAAGTATTGCTTGAAGCTGTGCTCTGAGTGGCAGTAACAGCAGTGCTGTATTGGTTTGTACCTCAGAATATAAGCAGCTGTAAAGTCAGGTTTACTTATGAGTTACAAAACATGATATAGAGACTAAATTGAGTTATAATTGTGTGCAATCGGTGCAAGACTGTAGTGTTAACATTGGAAGTTTGCTCTGTCTCTGGCACAAAGGCAGCCCTGGATGGTGAGGAAAACCTGTAAGAACAGGGCAAACTTCAGTACCTCCCCAAAGTGTGCTTGCAGGTACTCTAAATGTGTGCTTCAGGCATTGGGATGTCTTTTGTGTCCCATCTTTTTCACTTAAAGAGAGGTCTAGATATGTTAAATCCATAATGGCCCATTAGTCTGGACAAGCTGTGTCCACTGCAATTTGGCACCTGCTTGATGTCCCCATACCTGCAGGCAAGGTAGTGGTTGTGAAGCGAACTACTCTTTTTAGTTCAGTCCATCGAGCAAATGGCCTAATTTATAAACTAAGTAACTTTTTTTTTTTTTTTCCCCTGGCATCCCTGAGCGGTCCTGACCTGTGCCACTTAAGGCCTGCTCTAACAACCATCTCTTAAATCCTGTGTGCTGGATGGGAAATGGTTCAATGGTTCTCTCTTCCCCAGCATCACCGCCCTCACCCATCTGTTGTCAGGGCTGCTTGTTTAATACCACTCATTCTGTTCAGATGAAAACTGGTTGAGCTATCACAAAGTTATATGTAACTTCATGCTTGACCTAGCCCAGACAGTTCTGCTGAAGGTGATTTGCGGGAGCTCTCACAAGAGTCCTGTGCTAGTAGGATGCTGCTAGTGCCCACTCCTGGCAGGGAGGTGAGGGCATGAGAGACCAGACAGGTATGGGTTAGCTGTCTACTGATATACCTGCTTGCAGAAAAATGCATCCCTCCATGTCCAGAGCAGCATGAACTGTGCAGAGTGAGGCCAACGAATGACTTCTCTGTTTTAGGTTATCTACAAACATCTATAGGACTATCAAGTTACAGTTTAACTCCAGCTCTGTGTACTCTTCATACGTGAGGACTAAGTCTGTCGTTTTTAAAATGATGGTTTCATTCTGGCTTGTCAGTACCTTTTTGGTGTGGTATGATTGCTATTTAACTGTCATTTTTCTAACTTGTAAAGCTGTCTCCAGTGTATGCAGTTTTATATCCCATTAACTTGCTCTTTCTCATGCTCGTTCTATTGCACTGCAATATTCTTTCCCCTTTTCTGCCCCCTAATACTGTTGAATCTCTCCATTTTATTATTGTGTTTTCTAAAAACCTTCCTATAAAATACCATTGTATGAGGCCGTTTTCTTGGTTATGGTGATCTTTGCAAGTCTTGAACAAGAAAGTTCTCTTGTTTAATTTCTTTTTATAGAATCATTGAGGGATTTGGATGAGGAGGGATCTTAACATCCAGTTAAGATCCCTCCTCATCCAAATCCCTCAAAGTTTCCAGTGGAACATCCAGTTCCACCCCCCTACTATAAGTAGGGACACCTCCCACTGGATCAGGCTGCTCAAAGCCTCACCCAACCAGGCCTTGAACACCTCCAGGTGATGGGGGCAACTACCACTTCTCTGGGTAACGTGTTTCAGTGTCTCACCACCCTCATCATGAAGAATTTCTTCATAATGTCTCATCTAAACCTTCCCGGTTCCAATTTATAGTCATACTCCCTGTCCTAGCATTACAGGCCCATGTAAAAAGTCCTTCCCCAACTTTTATGGAGCCCTCTTCAGGTACTGGAAGGCTGCTCTAAGGTCTTCTGAGAGAGAGCCTTCTCTTATCCAGGCTGAATAACCCCAGCTCTCTCAATCCTGTCCTTACAGCAGAGATGCTTCATTCCTCTGATTGTCTTCATGGCTGCCTCTGGACCTTATCCAACAGTTCTGTATCCCTCTTATGTCAGGGATTCCAGAACTGGACACAAGACTCCAGGTGGGGTCCCACAAGGGCAAAGGAGAGGGGGAGAATCTTCTTCCTTGACCTGGTTGCCATGCTTTTTTGGATGCAGCCCAAGGTACAGCTGGCTTTTTGGGCTGTAAGTGCAGATTGCCAGTTTGTGTCAATACATGTAGATTTTGTAGATATGTGTTTTGATAGCCTCAACTCTTTGGACCCTGACTACCTTCCTAGATTAGCAAAAGCCTTATGTTTTGACAGGGTACGTGTGAACATGCTCTTTCAAATGCTGTACAGCAGTGCTAATTCTGTAATTGAGGTGGGGGGGAAAGGGTCTGGCAACAGTGCTGCAGCTGAAGTTCCTGTGAGTTGCATCATTGAAAGCATAAGGGTTAGTGTTTTTCTCCAGATGTTAATCTGTTTCCTGTTTTTATTTTAATGTATGCATATCAAAAGGTTTTGGTTTCTTTGTCCCTTTGCACTTGAACTAGAAACTGCAATCTATTTGTGGTGTGGAGTAGGAAAGTATTTTTTTAGTACTTTTGGTTTAACAGTTTCTCTGTAGAGGAAGGAAAAAGATTGAGACATCCTTCCAGTGAAATATAACATGAAACACCACTTAATGCTGTCTCCACTAATAGGAACAAAGATGACAAAACAGATTGAATGGTCTCTAACGCCCTGAGTTTTGAAGAGAGGATGCTGAAGAGAATAATCTGCAATAAATGACTGTGAATGACACTTGCATTTCTCCTTGCAAGAAGTTGGTTTTAATAGGGCTGGATTGGAAATGTGTTTTCTTAACCTGAAATGAGTAGCTGGCTTAAATTTCATGGCTGCTGCTGCTTTATATCCAAAGATTTCTGTTCTACAGCTGTTAAAAAATTTATGGGGACACTTGAGATCAAAGCAAATATATATGCTCTTTATTATGTAAACTTGAGGTTTGCGGAACATATGTATTGCATCCATACACTTGGTGCAGGAATTTTTGTACTAGCAAAGGCAGATGGCCTTTACTTTGTGAAGTTAAGCCTAAGACGTGGCAAACCAGGGTAGTACCCCAGTGATTAATGTTGGTCTGATTCTCAGTTGACCTTCCTTATCTTCCAGCTAACTTCTTGTGAAAAGAAAGATCACCCCTGACGTGTTGTTCCTATTTCCTAGTTGAAATCATCTTTAGTGTGCTTCATACTGAGCTTTTTTCCACCTGTTTTCTTGTGTTCCGCATAACCTCTGTTTCCTGCTGCCGTGCTGCAGTGCTATCTTGGGCTGCTCTTCACTTCTTAAGGGCTAGACCTGAAAACATTTATAGAATCATAGAAGGATTTGGGTTTGAAGGGACCTTAAAGCTGATCTACTTCCAAACACCTGCCTTGGGCAGGGACACCTCCCACTGGATCAGGTTGCTCCAAGCCCCATCCAATCTGGCCTTCAACACCTCCAGAGATGGGGCAGCCACCACTTCTCTGGGCAACCTGGGCCAGGGCCTCCCCACCCTTGCAGCAAAACATTTGCTCCTAAGATCTCATCTCAATCTTCCCTCCTGCAGCTTCAAACCATTCCCCTTCATCCTATCTCTGCACTCCCTCATCAAGAGCAGCTCTCCTGGAACCCCTTTCTGTACTGGGAGGCTGCCCTAAGGTCTCCTTGCAGCCTTGTCTTCTTCAGGCTGAGCAGCCCCAGATTGCTCAACCTATCCCTATGTGGGAGATGCTCCAGCATCTTATGTAGATACTTAACCTTGTGTGATGGAGCAGGGTCTCACAATTCAGGCTTTAGAGTTGAAGTGCTTTCCAGGAAAAGGATTACCAATCTTTTGTGTGTGCGTTTGTCACAGAGAATAAGACAGCCCTCGCTCCAGGTAACAGGCTGCTGATAAATGCATTCTGTGCATTCCTTTATCTTCTTTGAATGTCTTGTTTTCTATTCCTACCTTGCAGAAGCAAGTTGTAAATGTTGACGGCTTGTATCAAATTTTAGGCTGCATTTTTAATGATTCATCTTTGAGAATCTACATGTAATCTAACAATCTCACGTTTTATAAACACCTCAGATCTCACTTCAGCAGTGAAGCCTTATGGTTCCAGCTTGAGAAGGCAACTGAAAAACCTGTAATTGCGTGGTTTCTAAAGGGCTGTAGTTGCTTCCATTCAGGCGTCTCCTTGAGATTCCTACGTGCCAGTTCTTCCTTGCTTTGTGTTACACATCTGACCTGTCCTCTCTCTCCAGCTACTTGGTGGTTTCTTAGCTCTTAAAGGAGTTTTTCTTTTTCGCTTGATGGGATTTGTGTGTACAGTCCTGGGTATAACTTGGCTCTTGGTGTGCTGTTACTTTAAAGCACAGATAAAAAGGCTGGTAAAATGGGGGAGGGAGGGAAGGAAGGCAAAAATCTGAAAAGCTGCTAGATCTTAAAGATTAATCAGCCTGGTTTAAACAGCAAGCAAAGCGACAAGCGTTCTTTTCTACAGAGCGTGCTTTCTTCCATTTGCTCTTGCAAAGCTGTTTCTCCAGGGGGAGATTTCAAGCTCTAGAAGACTGTGTTCTTATATTAGTGTCAGGACACAGGCTAAGATTATTTGTGTGAATATGTATAAACAATTACATTACCTGGGGTTACTTTCATGCTTTCTCGCTCGATGGAATTATGGCCTCATATTGCACAATTGTTTATGCATATCTCTATTTACAAACTCAAACTAGGGAACTCTTATGTATGAGCTCCCATCCTGAGCAGAAGAGAAGTCAGTGTAAATGAGAGGGACTTCCTAGCCTGTGTAGATGATAAAAGCAGTCCTATTTGTAAATACCATGGAGTCATAAAGGTTGGAAAAGCCCTCTAAGCTCATCCAGTCCAACCGCCAGCCCAAAACCACTGTGCTGACTAAACCATGTCCCGCAGGACAATGTCTACACGCTTTTTGAACCCCTCCAGGGATGGAGACTCCACCACTGCCTGGGCAGCCTCTGCCAGGGCTTCACCACTCCTCCAGTAAAGGCATTTTTCTGAATATCCAATCTGTACCTCCCTTGGCACAACTTGAGGCCATTTCTTCTTGCCCTAAAGACAAAAAAAATGAAGAATATACAGTATTTGTGCATGTATATTGTGCATATATGTATATTCTCCATATACATCTGTTATTCTCACAAGAATGGTCCAGTCAGATGCAAGGTTGCTATAAATGCTTGGTTACATAGTGTTTGGTTTTTTATGTTGAAAACTATATCCCCCAATGCCTGTAAACAGTTTTGCACCTTTATCACAACACAATTAATTGCTTCGGTTTTGTGCCAAAGAAAGAAGTGATACAAGCAACCTGAAAGATGGGGGCACATCCTAATGATCAACCCTAGCACAGTCTTTGTCCATGTTTTCCGCTGTCAGCCACTCATCCTTTGTCTGTTCCTCTCGGTGAGGGGTTTTCACCTCCTCTGCTGTGCTGGTTTCATTACTTGTGTAAGTGGACTCAAAGAAGGGGTGTAAAACTTTGATGAGGGACAGAGGGAGCAAGAGAAATGGATAGAAATGATAACTTACTTTTTTACATTTTCTCCCCATTTCCAAATTGATTACCGTTTGTACTTATGAAGCACAATTTACAACACAGATCAAAAACCAAGGAGGTCTTGTTTAAATTTGGATCAAACAGCAATTTTCTGTATTGGTCTTAGCAACTTACTAACTCTTGGTTGTCTATAGGGTGTTAGAAGGGTCCTTGAAATAGTTGTAGCAAAATTAAATGTTCTAGACTTTACTTACAGGCATGTTCTTGCCTTCTGTCAGTACTTGCTGGCATTGTCTGAGAACAAAAGCTGCAAAGATACAGGGTTTTTAATCAGTATTTTTAATTAAGAAAATGTTTTACTGAAAAGGTTATTGGTTTTATGACTGTAACATTCCCATATACCTTAGTGTTAGTGGGATGCAGGGTGGCTATGGAGTTGTTTAAAAAAAATTGGACTTTTTGAGGTTAAGAAACATGACCTTTGAAGCCTCAGGCAAAGGGAAGCAGTTGTGTATAGCATGCAGGTTGCACAGCACGTCCTAGGTGGTTAACGGACCCATCCTGCTGAATTGGACCATCCACAAAACTCACACATTTTACCACCATCTCGGCTTGTAAGGAGAGTTGATACTTTTCAGTGTGCTCTGATAATGAAAATATATATGTGAGTGTGTAACTCATTACTGAAAATAGGTATTCGTTTACTGAATAGCATTTGATATATGATTGGAGTTTATGGGGACACCAGCAGGGTTTTTTTTTTTTTTTTTATCTCGCTCTATCAAAAGCAGAGAGAAGTAGGCAAGAGGGAGGTTATGGATCAAGGAGAGCAGGTAGACACTGATGTAAGCAGATGGAAGTGGGTTGATAATGCAGATGAATGTGCTGTGGGGACTGGATAAAATCCATAGTTGTGAGCAGTGGGACCCGGGGTAATAGTGCTCCAGGAGCCCTAAACTGTGACAGTGATGAGCAGTGATGGAGAGGTGGTACAGTGGTTTGTGGTTTATTAGGAAAGACTTTGCTCCTAGGAGAGGCTTAATTCCTGATCCATCAAAGAGATTATTAGATGACCTAGCAACCACCAGGAAGTATGGAAAAATAAGGAATAGCATTGTCTAGCACCTCTGTCCTGTTGCTTCCCTAGTCATGATTTTTGGGGGGGGGGGCAATTTATCAATTAGAGTGAGTCCAGAGGAGGTTGCAAAGATGATCTGAGGCCTGCAGCAACTTCCATATGAGGACAGGCTGAGAGAGCTGGGCTTGTTCAGGCTGGAGAAGAGAAGGCTGCAGGGAAAGCTTAGAGCAGCCTCCCAGTACTGAAAGAGGCTCCAGGAAAGCTGGGGAGGGGCTCCTGATCAGGGAGGGCAGGGATAGGATGAGGGGTGGTTTTAAGCTGAAAGAGGGAGATTTAGATTAGATATTAGGAAGAAATGGTGAAGCCTTGGCCCAAGTTGCCCAGAGAAGTGGTGACTGCTCCCTCCCTGGAGGTGTTGAAGGCCAGGTTGGATGGGGCTTGGAGCAACTTGATCTAGTGGGAGGTGTCACTACCCATGGTTGAGGGGATGGAACTGGATGGGCTTTCCAACCCAAACCATTCCATGATACTGAGTTTTCTTTTATGCTGAAGAGTGGACTTGGATCCAGGCAGTTAAGGGGAAAAAAGTATTGCTCTTTTTTGGAAAGGAAACAATCTTAAAGGCAACAATAAATGCTGTGTTATAATGCAAACTAAACCATACTTAAAACAAGTCTATATCCATCACTCTGATACACTGAAATCCCAATCTGCTGATTTGATGTCAGGTTGATGAATTGCGACCTTTTTATTATTTATTTTAAGGTTTAGTTGCCGACTTTATGAAAATATAAAGTGTGTCTGGCTCTTGCTGTGAAGCTTATTGAGTGGCTTGGAGCACAAATGGTGGTTTATGTTGGTATATTTATATGTACATAAATACATTTGCATCTACACACAATTTATGGTTGTTTGCTGTGCTTAGAAGAGTTCCTGCATGTGGAGAGGAAGGGTTGACTGCATGATGTCCCAGCAAACATAGTTCCTGCAACACAAAGCTGTAGGGTTTACCTGATCATAGGCTCTGCTGCTTCACGTTTAATGAGGCATGGATGGAAAGGTTGCACATTATTGTTCCTTTGTTTTAAAATAAAACTCCCTCTTAAACAGCTTTTTGACCAAAGTTCAAGTTCATCCATGTGTGCCAGTGTGGTTGCTGGGTGGCTTTGGCACTCCAGGTGCCTGTTGTGGTAGTGTTGGCAATCTGAGTGTCTTGAGTAGGTCTGATATAAAATACCATCAATCATTTGATGGTATCGGTGTGACCAGCAGGTCCAGGGAGGTGATTCTCCCTCTGGACTCAGCACTGGTGAGGCCGCTCCTTGAATATTGTGTCCAGTTCTGGGCCCCTCACCACAAGAAGGATGTTGAGGCTCTGGAGCAAGTCCAGAGAAGAGCAACGAGGCTGGTGAAGGGGCTGGAGAACAGACCCTATGAGGAGCGGCTGAGAGAGCTGGGGTTGTTTAGCCTGGAGAAGAGGAGGCTGAGAGGAGACCTCATTACTCTCTACAAGTACCTGAAAGGTGGTTGTAGAGAGGAGGGAACTGGGCTCTTCTCCCAAGTGACAGGGGACAGGACGAGAGGGAATGGCCTCAAGCTCCGCCAGGGTAGATTTAGGCTGGAGATTAGGAGGAGGTTTTTCACACAGAGGGTCATTGGGCATTGGAATAGGCTGCCAAGGGAGGTGGTTGATTCCCCTTCCCTGGAGGTGTTTAAGGGACGGGTGGATGAGGTCTTGAGGGACTTGGTTTAATGTTAGATAGGAATGGTTGGACTAGAAGATCCGATGGGTCTCTTCCAACTTGGTTGTTCTGTGATTCTGTGATTTCATTTCTCATTTGGATGGAAACCTTCTTCACTTCTTGTCAGTGCATAAATCTTTATCTAAAAGTTTAGACACTGCTTTTGCTGATTCCTCTAATAGTAAAAACCAACTTTGCCTGTTCAAAGCACAGTCTAGTAGTTAATAATCAGCTTATTACAAGTGTTTGTGCACTTCCTTCATGTCCTGTGGAATACAAAACTGATCGTCCCAGCTCCTTCCTGCTTGGATTTTTAGGAGGTTGAAGGAAAGGTTGTTTGGCTCTAATTTGCATGTTTCTTCCTAAAGGATGGATATGTTTGTTGGCTTGGTCTGAGCAGCCAGACCTGGTGCAGAGACTTTAAATCCAGCCAGCTTAGACGTTGCAGCACTTCTCCCTCCAGTTACAGGCAGAACCTTGTGCTTGGGTGCTGACTCTTGGCTCCTCCTCATTGGAACGGTGACCATGAAGAGCCCCATTGGCTCTTGGAAGACAGAAGTCTTAGACAAAGGGTCTGTAATTAGTCTCCTGTTTTAAGCTGCCTGTAGAGGACTTCTGCCATCTGGAAGAATGAAACTGTTTTCTTGTCTCTGCTCTAACCCACTCAGGACTGACTCTGCAATCAATGCCTCTGGTCTCCCCATTGCCTTTGGTCTTCCCATTGCCTTCTCCCAGAATTTCCTTTGCTCCCCTTCCTTTAGGTGCCTAGGGTGAAAATAGTACTGCCTCCTGGGTAGGTAACAGATCCATTAGGTGTGTCCCAGAAGTTCTCTTATCTCCAATAATGTAGATGCTGTATTAACCTAAATACAGCTTCAGAGGGCGGTTGGTTGTGTCTGTCGATCGTCAGAATTAACGCTGCAGCATGTGGATTGATCTGAATCAAAGTGGTTTAAATAGCAGGCAGGAAACTTTGGTTTGAATAATTGATCTTTAGTTTTGTTTTGCACATTTATTTCTTCGGTTCTGCTGATAACTTCATAGTTTTCTGACAGGTGTCAAGAAGTAACCAAAGGAATTGCATTCCTTCCTATCCATTTATTATGCTCTGCATTAGAAAATGATTAATTCTCTGCATATTTCCCAGTTGATTCTGAAATGTCATTTTTTTTGGATGGAAACTCGAATTTAGTTGAAAGTGCAGTTTTATTTGTGGCTGAGGCTGTGTTACAATTGCATCAAAATATGTTTTTTCTTTTAAAATACACTTACTGAACACAGTGAATCTTGTCTGGATGGGGTATATTTCGCTTAATTTCCGGTTACCTTGCCCTTCAAAAACACAAAACTGGCAGAGCTCATCAGTTTACCTTACTCTGCATTTAAAAGTGAGAAACTGTTTTTCCTACTTTCTGAATTCCCAACTGATTTCTTGACTGTGAAAGCGGTACTCATTGAACTGAGCTAAATAAGCAAAGTAAAGAGAAAATGTTTATTCTTTTGTACTTGCAGACAAGGATACTGCTTGGAAGATGGCTTGGCATCTAATCAGCTGCTAGTTCCCAATGCTTACCAAGTGACTTCCACTAGTTCACTGCCTTCAATATGCTTTTTCCTTTGGAAGATTTTTGCTAAATGTGCATCTTAACTCATTTTGCTAATTTAAATCATTTTAATTTGGAAAGTAATTTTAAAGCTTTTATTTTTAATCTGCATGACTCCGCAGTGATGCAGATGCACCTTTCCTTGCGAGGGTTGCAGCTGTGTTTGTGAAGTCAAGGGCACGTGTAACGGCAGACCCAGCCCCTGCACACAGCCTGGAGCTGGGTGCTGGGTGGACAGCTCGTGTCTTCTGCTGCTGAGGGACCTCATGTGCATGCAGCCCAGCACTACAGTGTCCATTTTGCTCCTTGGCCTCATATCCCGATTTTTTTTTCCCCTCAGTAAATGAAGGATGTTGGGGTGCTGGAGGGCACCCAGAGAAGGGGAACAGAGCTGGGGATGGGGCTGGAGTCCAGGGGTTGTGAGGGACCTTTGGCTCTTTAGCCTGAAGAAGAGGAGGCTGAGGAGAGACCTAATCACTCTCTACAGCTCCTGCAGAGGAGGTTGGAGCCAGCTGGGTGTTGATCTCTACTCCCAAGTACCAAACGGTAGGATGAGAGGAAATGGCCTCAAGTTGCACCATGGGAGGCTTAGATTGGATATTAGGAAGAATGTCTGTCCTGCAAGAGTGGTGAAGCCCTGGCAGAGGCTACCGAGGGCAGTGGTGGAGTCCTCATCCCTGGAGGGGTTCAAAAAGTGTGTGGCTGTGGCCCTTGAGCACATGGCTTAGCCTTCCATTGGGACATGGGTCCAGACACAAGGGAAGAAGTGGTATTGTCCTGGCGCTGTAGAGAAGTGTCCCCTGGTGGGGACTTGTGCTCAGAGTACTGCCCAGATGCGAGTCCCACACAGGGATGTCTCCGTAGGGAAGAACCTTCTGCCTGAGAGTTTGTATTTGTGAGCTGCAAAGTTGGGCTCAGGAATGAAGTGACCACAAGTAACATGCTTAAGAGTGGGCTCTTCTCTTAAGATGATGCCTCAGTGAAGGCCTTCAGCAGTTTAAATTGTAGCCTTTGGTTTAGCATTTTCGTTGTGCCTAACCCCTGCGTTTTTAGGATGAGCCATGGAAAGGTGGTTGGAAAGGAGCTGCTTAAACAGCTTCTGAAGGCTGTATGTTCAGGACTGTGTAGCAGGGCTCTCTGCTAGCTATTTTGGGCTTGTTTATCTCTTTAGATAATGCTTGCCCTGGCATCATTCGTAGTACTCCTTTCACTTTTAAAAGCTGTAAATGCAAGTTAAACATAGACCACCTACTTCTACTAAAACCTTCTTTCAAACTCACTTGAGACGTTAAAGCTAGCAGCAGTGTGTCCTACCCATAGAACAGTGGGACTTGAGTGAACAGCAGAGCTGCAGCCTATAACTGCTAAAATTGGAGTTCACGTATGGAAGAATAAGCAATGATTTGAACCCTGCTGAAGGCAAGATGGGAAAAATTGCCCTGCGATCACAAGAGCAGGAGCTGGGTTTGCGAAATGAGCATTCTCAACAGATGCGAGTTCTGTGTAGGAGTTAAAAATAAATTGTGAGGGTTTTTTTTTAAAAAAAAAAAAAAAAAAAGAAAGCTGGGAAACAAATTTGGGCATCAGTTTATGGCAACTCTGGTCTTCTGAGTGCATTGGGGAATGACTTTCTGAGATGTCGAGACAGGATATATCTATACACAGCTACTTTCACTCCCCTTTTGGGATATTAATTATTCCTATTCCTTGAGTTTGGACTACTTGGTTACCTGATAGGAGCTAAACTCTTATCTACTTGTTAAAATTGAGGAAAATGGTGTTTTGCTGCATACAGGGATTTTAAGCAAGGGGGGGTTGTTGTTTCATCCAGCCAGGGTGTTTTAGGGCTCAGCACAATAATTTAGTATTTGTAAACTTTGTCTTTTTTGTTCAATTTTGGAATAAATAAATGCCTTTAGGATGATCTGAGTTTTGTCATCTAAAAATGTCTTTTCCAATTGTGTATTTTTTTTGTTTACCAATCAGTGATAAATGCTTAGATTATAAATATATGGATTTGGATAAGAATCTTGTTTAATAAAACAGAGTATTTGATTTTCCTTCCCTCTTAGTTTGAAGTCAAAAACATAAAGGTGCTCAGGATCGATAGCTTCCTGATTTTTGTAGGAGTAGATTCCTTTCTCCTTCACTACATTTTTTCATGTGTGTATTGGAGATACCATTTAAACTCAGATCCTGAAAATGCTGAAGTATGCTAGTAATCCCACTAAATCCAGTTTGACTCTCCTTAGTAGAAAACCTGACGTGGTTGGGGCCAGGAACTTTTTAGAGTGGTGGCTTTGCATGAGAATCATGGTTTTACTTTAAAGATCATGCAGTTTCAATCTCTACCATGGGAAGGGACACCTCCTGCTGTGTCAGGTTGCTCGAAGCCTTCTCCAGCCTGGCCTTCAACACCTTGTGGGGTGGAGCATCCATGACTTCTCTAGGCAGCCTATGCCAGTGCCTCCCCACCCTCACAGGAAACCATATCTTCCTAATATTGTAGCACTATTTAACTTTTAAAGTACTGCAATATTTTAAACTAAAATGTCTCTTAATTGGATCAAAATGACAGTGATAGTTATTAGCTTTGGGCTGCTGCCTTAAATGTTTGCATTTTAAAAAAATCCTGCTTGATATTTGACCCAGTCTTGCTTTTATGTGTACCAATAAAAAAGGCAAAGCAGAGAAAGTCTGCTCTTCGTTTTTGAGAGTTGTAACTTGTGTAAAATTTTGTGCTTGCAGAGCATTGTCTGAATTCTTAGTAGCAGATTCCTGTGCTGTCCCAGTGTGCTTGAAAATTCTTTAATTTGTATAATCCTGACCTGATCATACAACCTAATCCAGTCAGAGGTTTCCCTGCCCATGGCAGGAGGGTTGGAACTGAATAATCTTGAAGGTCCCTTCCAACCCAAACCATTCTGTGAATCTGTGATCCTGACTTTATTGGTTTCCTTAGTGCCTTTGCCTCCTTCCAGTCTCTCCAACAATTTTTTACCTCATTGTTCCTTGAACTGGAGGCTGCAGGAGAGCAGCTAGAACTTTGGAGAAAAGTTGGTGGCTTGGCAAAGGATTTGGCCAGCATCAGAATCATTTGGAAGCTCAGATGAAGAGGCTGAGGGTGAAGGAAATGAAGCAAGAATAATGGTAATAATAGTAATAGTAATCTAAGCACATCAGGAATAGTTTCTATAGGAAACATCAAAGCAGTCCACGGAGAACCAGAATGGTAACCCAGCTTCTGCAAGCACTGAAATTGGTCAGTTCTAGCCTACGTTTTTGTTGCCCTTAGAAAAGGCAGTTCTCCTTTAATGAGGGAGCTCCTCCACTATGTTAATCCTTGCCTTGGCCCAATGATCAATGTGGGAAAACAGTGCGCTGTGAAAATTTACCACTGTAGATCAATAGCCCCCCAGCTACCCGACTGTATTAAAGGTAATTGATGGGCTGAGGGGATCTTGTAAACATTTGTTTGTCCCATCAGCAGGTTCGTTTATTTGTTGCTAGTGAGGACATCTACAGAGCCACCGCCAGCTGTAATGTAATTCTGGTTTTACTTGGGATTACTGTGGAATGTGCCTTCGTTCATCTTTTTAAACCACTTCAGCATCCCAGAAAGGATTAGGCATCAGTAATGGAAATGTATTAGTTGGTAGTGAACTTGATAAATTTTTAAATAAGAGCACAAAAGCCCCATTTGTGCTGGGTGAATTGAGATGTAGAGAAATATCCAACTGACTATGGCCCCTCAATGGCATTTTAAGGGATAAATGATCAAGGTTATGCAAATGAGTGAATTGATCAAAACTAGCGATTTAAATCACTTTGATTTACATCGGCAAGAAGGAAGCTTTGATTTAAATCATTGATTTTAATCTTGTTTTGGGATTGTACTTTCATTATTTTCCTACAGACAGGTTGATTTTCATTGGCTGGGAACTGTTTGAAGTGTGTTTATTTGCAAACAAGTATAGCTCTTAGTTAATTTCTTTCTTTGGGCAGGAGGGGGAAGGCTTAACTGGGGCAGGAATATGTCCTTAAGCAGGTACATAATTTAACAAGTCCATGTTTCTCAGAAACACAGAACCACAGAATAGTTTTGGTTGGAAAAGGGCTTTAAAATCAAGTCCAACCATCAATCCAACCCTTCTAAGTCCACCACTAGACCATGTCCCCAAGTACAACATCTACTTGTCTTTTAAACAGCTCGATGGTGACTCGACCACCTCCCTGGGCAGCTTCTTCAATGTCTGACAGCCCTTTCAGTAAAGAAATTCCTCCTAATTCAACCTAAATCTCTCTTGGTGCATCTTGAGACCATTTCCCCTTGTCCTGTCAGTGGTTACCAGGGTAATTAACCCCTACCTTGCTACAGCCTCCTTTCAGGTAGTTTTAGAGAGAGATAAGGTCTCCCCTCAGTCTCTGTTTCTCCAAATTAAACAATCTCTGTTCCCTCAGCTGCTCCTCGTAAGGCTTGTGCTCTAAACCCTTCTCCAGCTTCATTGCCCCTCCATGTCCTTCTTGTAGTGAGGGGCTCAAAACTGAACTCAGGATTCTAAGTGCAACCTCACCAGAGCCGAGTGCAGGGTACAATCCCTTCCCTACTCCTGGTGGCCACCCCATGACTGATCCAACCCAGGATGCTGGTGGCTTTTTTTGGACACTTGGGCCACTGAATTTGAATTCTTAAACATTTACATTTTCTAGAGATGGCAAGTGAGCTCTATATTGATGAAGACTGGAACTGAAAGTACAAAACCCTCACGGTTTGGAGATGTGTATTTAAATGTAGCAATATTAAAAAGGCAGCTTTTGTTTAAAAAAAAAAGAAAAACATCTCATAAATGTTTTACATTTTAAAACTGATTCATTAAACAAAGAGAGCATTATGTGCAGTTAATGAACTGATCTGTTTCAGGATACCGTGTCCTTCAAGGTTTGAGAGCTGGCAGATCTTATTCTCTTACCTCTTTTGTTATTCACAGATTAGAAGAGGAAAACAAGCTTTCCTGCTGCTTTTTTTTTAATTTTTTTTATTTTTCATATTTCTAAACTCCCATTTGGTTCTTCAGCTTTTGAAGGAACAAGTCATTGATTTGAGTTAGATGAAGACACTAAAATGAACGAAGTATTCCTTACATGTGCAAAAGAGGGCAAAAGTGGTTGAGCACTTGAGACTCCTTCCAGGTGCTTATTCTGTGCCTTTCCCCAGTCTAGAAGTCTGATTTATTCCCCTTCCTTCCCAGCCCCCACAAAATACAGCAATAACTAAAACTGCTCAGTGTTTTCCATGTGATTTTGCCTACAGGATGGCTGAGGAGGGGCTCTTAATTAGGGCTTGCAGGGACAGGTTGAGGGGGAGCAGTTTTAAGCTGAAAGAGGGGAGATTGAGGTGAGATCTTAGGAAGAAATGTTTTGCTGTGAGGGTGGTGAGGCCCTGGCCCAGTTTCCCAGAGCAGTGGTGGCTGCCCCATCCCTGGAGGCATTCAAAGCCAGGCTGGATGGGGCTTGGAGCAACCTGATCCAGTGGGAGGTGTCCCTGCCCATGGCAGGGGGTGGAACTGGATGGGGTTTGGAGGTCTCTTCCAACCCAAACCATTCCATTAGTAGAACTTCTTAAAAAGTCTTATTCAAACTGTAATTCAACCCCCCCATCTTCCCTTGTCAAATGCAGATAATTTCCTAGCAGATTTTTGTTGGGAAATGCAGTCTAGGTTTGGTAATCAAGGTGAAAGTGATATACTAAGCTAGTTCTCAGCATGTAATACATATGGAATTCCTGTTTGTATTTGATTATTTTTTTTTCCTTTGAAGGACTTTAGTAGCAGGTTTTTCATCTTTAGCCTAGTGTGTCTGTCTCACAGAGGACATCAGGTGGTTTGGTCACTGTTCAAATTCAGAAGCAGGCAGTTCTGTTTTCCTGTGATTAAAAACAAAGTCTTACGCTTTTATTGTTTTGTTCCTAGACCACAAGACTTGTTGAAACTATTGAGCAATTACACTGAAGATCAGCTGAGATAGACAAGAGATACTGCTCTGTTTAGATTTTCTGGTACATTTATTTTATTAAATTTGATGGCATAATGGCAGTTTAGTCTCAACTGTAAAGAGCACCTTAAATCCTTTGGTAATTACCTATTTGCTTATTACTCTGCAGTCTCAGGCACCGTGTGAATATTTGCAGTTAGGAAGAAGTGCAACATTTGTGGGTGAAGCTGATGATAGAATCATAGGAGTGAGTTGGGACGGACCTTAAAGATCATCTCTTTCCAGCCATCCTGCCATGGGCAGGGACACCTCCCATTCTTCAATGGTATCAAACCTGTACAGTGCTTATACTCTGCTGAAAACTATGTCTGCATTTGGCCAGAAGATGCTGCAGGGCCTCTCTTTTTTTCTGGAAAATGAGCTATTTAATTTGAAAGATGTATTTAATTCTTCAGAATGTGCTTTTCTCCTTTTGTACTGCCTTAAATCCACACAGTGAGGCATTTGTTTTCCCAACACTCAGTTGTTGAATGTGCTGTACTGTAAATTGGGGTGCAGAGTGAGGTCCCGATACTTTGCCACTTAGTTTCACTTGATTCTGTATCCGTCAGGTAATTCATTTGCTGCCATTTCTGTTCTGTGATGATGCTGTGATAAATGGCTTTACCTTCTGTCATCCAGTGACCAGTGTTGGAAATCACAGAAGCAATATCTCCACCGGGTTCTTTCATATGTTGGGTTCTGTTTAATAAGTAAGAAAATACTTTATTTTTTCTGATGGGAAAATAAGCCCTTATAAGAACACAAAATACTGTTGCTGGTCAGATCTGTAAAACTGGAAGGAGGAAATAATGGTACATCTGACCTTATGATAAACTGGAAACATCTGCTGTTACGTCCTTGGGTGCTTGCATCCCACATCCTAGATTAGATTTTTAATTCCCTGTCTCAAAACTTTGCACGTATCTGACTACAAAGCATAAGCTGGTGGCCTAGCCATTTATATGTGTTAGGACATCCATTTAGGAAAAAAAAAACATCGTGAGACAGAATAGAAATATCAAATGGTAAAGAGAAACTGGATGCTATTTACTCAGTCTGATAATGCATGGACTGCTAGCTGTGAACCGTTATGGAAGGGATATCTGGCAGGATATGTGTCAGCCTTGATAAAACATGAGGATTTCTTGCCTGTTGCTGTGAAACATCTGATTTTTGATGCTGTTATGTATCTGTCCCCTCGTAAATGTGGACATAGGAGTAGGCATGTGAATTCTCAGTCTTTGTTCACTGTTAACCTGTCCATATAAGAGGCCATTCCTGACTAGCTCTTGCCCAGCTGGATAGGTAAACAAAAATGGGATAGGAATGTGGGGCAGAAACAGGAATGTTTGGAGGCTACAGTAGAAGCTGAACCTGCAGCAGTAAAAGGATGGAGAGCTGAGTTCTGAGAGGATTCCTACAGTGAAAGGAAAGGGCAAGGACATTTAAAGTGGAACCTCCAACAACCCATGCACTTGCCAGGAGTCGTTCAAACCCAGCCTGAAAGTTTCTTATAAGGAAATGAGGAAAACACTGTTTGCTGCATCTGCTGTGGGGAGAATGAGAAATAGTCGACCTAATTTTCAGCAAGAAGTTGATGTTAAGAATATCATTTCTGTGTTGGACTTGTGGAATAGCTCACTGGGGGAGGCTTAATATTCTGGTTGCTCTTGCCTGAGTCGCTGTAGGCTTTTTCTGCCAGTAACTTCATCTCAATGCAGCAACAGTTATCTGTGAAGTCGAAGTGATCCGGCAATAAAAGGGCCTTCTTAATCAAAGATGGTAAAGTCGGAGACAGTCAGTGCTTTCAGTATTGGCATCCTGTTCTGCTAAGGCAATCCCACGTAGAAGGAAGACAGACATAAAAAGTGATTTGGCTGTAATGCAGCAAAACAAATTCTGGGCAAATCATAGACTTGGAGTTAATGGGTACACAGTGTTACTGGGCAAGGCTCGGATGCTGACTGGAAGTCATGGTGAGCTTTGAAGCCTCTTAACTACTTCAGACTGTTCTGATATTTCATGTTTCACTTCAGCTAGCGAAAAATGGGGCACTTTCATGTCTTGTATTTCAAAAATAAAAACATTTTAAGGATATTAAAGGTAAATCTTACCAGAATGCTTTAGAGCATCTGTGAGGCTGTTATCTAATCCATTTATATGCACAGTTGTGTCATCCCCCCTCTCCTCCCCCAGCCAAGTGGATGTTGACTTTTGGTGTCAGTTTTTCTTCTTGTAGATGTCGAGTCTTTTCTGATGTGCCATGTTTTAACAATAGATTAATGTTCTTCGGCTTGTGGAACGGCTGTACATAAATTGTGCCCAGGCCATTTAAGAACATAATCCCCCTGCGGGCTTGGTCAGGCTAGCCCAGTGGTCAGTCTCTTATGACAGTAAAAACACTACTTGCAGAAACTCAGCCGTTGTCTTGCACTTGAAGAAGTGGCAGAAACCACACTCAGGGCTTCAGCTTTGTATATAATGATTGACAAAGCTGAAGCCCTCAGGTGTCCCTTCCCTGCCTAAACCTCTCTCTCCATTACCAGTGTTCCCCATAAGTGTACTTGACCTGCTTTCTGCAGCTCATCTGCTGTGCAACTCTTCTCAACAGGGCCACATGCTGGTTCTTGGCTACTAAGTGTCAGTCACTGGTGAAAGGGGCCCCAAACTCCCTTTTACAGGTTAAGAGAGGTTTTTAGATCAGTCCTATTTGGTTTTTTGCCAAGAACATTATATTCCCAAGTATTAGGTGTGAGCAGCCTTTTGACGTGAAGTGATGTTTGTTATTTACAGCATCAAATATATATATATATATATATATATATATATAAGTTATTAAATCAGGGTTTGTAAAGGGAAAGAGTTGATTCTGTTAAAAGGGCATGAGATGTATTTATTCACTTTACATTCCTTGGCTTTTCTTTTTCCACTTTCTTTCTACCATTTGACTCCAGGAGCTGGAGCTTAAAGAAGAGCAAATGGGAACTGTGAATGTGAGGGCAGTGGGAGAATGGCTAAGATGTTTCAATTTCCAATTTGGATTCTAAAGGAAATCCTCAAAAAAAGAGACTGCCAAAGTTATTCCACTTCTGTCTTTCTTTTTCAAATCCTTCAACAGTTTCATTTGTGCAAATCCTTGGTGAGAACTGCAGGGAATCAACCAGCACTCACTAGTCATTAACCCTATCCAATGATCCAGGTAGTGCATTATCTGCATTGTACCTCTGTTGTAGAGTTCATCATGTGTAGTTCAAGCACCCCAAAGCCAGCAAGAGGGGAAAAAGGTAAAACCATCATCTTCAGGTCTTGGAGTAGAGCTGGTGGCCTGTGTTTAAAAGGTGTAGCTGTGATGATGGAGAGGAAGGATGATTCCTACTGAAATAGTAATATTACCCAGAGGACAGTGTTGACGTGGTGAGGGATTGCTTCTGTCAGTGCACTTGTTGCCCTGTTTCTGTATTAATAGCAATAAAAGTATCTTTATGTCACTTTAGGTAATATAAAATTGTAATTTCCTACAGTGGAGAGGCTCAGGTTTGAGGCTTACGTGATACTGGGTAACAACTAAGATCATAAAAGGAGTTTGTTGGATTTCTGAACAAGTGGCATCTTAACTCTACAGTTATCATAGCACACACAGGCTGTCACAATACTTGCTGAGTGCACTGTTTTGGGTTCCTCCAGCCCAGGATTTTGCTTTTAGGCACTTGGGGTGCTGGTTGATGAGAAGCTCAATGTGAGCTGGCAGTGTGCATTCACAGCCGAGAAAGCCAACCATGTTCTGGGCTGCATCAAAAGAAGCTTGGCCAGCAGGGTGAGGGAGGGGATTCTATCCCTTTACTTGTCTCTCATGTGACCCCACCTGGAGTCCTGTGTCCGGTTTTGGAATCCCCAACATTTAGAACTGAGGAAGCTGTTAATAGGATCTTAAGGCTGTAGCACCTCTGCTGTGAGGACAGATTGAGAGAGTTTTGTTCAGCCTGGAGAAGAATGGGGAGACATTACAGCAACCTTCCAAAACTTTAAGGGGGCTACAAGAAAGCTGGGGAAGGGCTTTTGTAAAAGGGCATGTAGTGATAGGACAAGAGAGAATGGCTTTAAATTGAAAAGGAGAAGCTTTAGAGTAGACATTAGGAAGAAATTATTCTCATTGGTGAGGCACTGAAGCAGGTTGCCCAGAGAAGTTGTGGCTGCCCCATCCCTGGAAGAGTTCGGGGCCATTTTGGATGGGGCCTTGAGCAACAGTGGGAGGTGTCCCTGCCCTTGGCAGGGGGGTTGGAATTGGGTGGACTTTAAAGTCCCTTCCAACCCAAGTCATTCTTTGATTCAGTGATCTCTTTACAGGGGCATGTTGACCCTTCTGCTATCTCTAGCTAGAAAGAGTCAGATGTTTTTAATGTAAAGTGAAGCTAGGAAGATCTGTCTGTTTTGTCTGTTGGATGAGTGAGATCTCATAACTGATACCTGTAGTGAACTTACAATCACATCCTAAAAACAAATGGTTGAGAGATTTGTTTAGAAAGGTGTCAGTTGAGGGAGGGTTGCTGCTCATGGTCTCCAGGTGCCCTCAAAGGCTTCTATCCTGCTCTGTTCTCTAAAGGATATTGCAGCAGCCTTATTGCTGTAACTGTGCATGTTCCAGTAGTTCTTTAAATTGTATGACTATCCTCAGTCATGGAGTTTAGCTGTGTTTTCAAGGGTAAGTCTTATTAAAACAGGGGTTAAATTTGACACAGTATCTTTGTGTGGATGGTGATAGTGATTTATATAACAGATAAGTGTGCCGATGCATTATCAACTGGGTGTAAAGAATCGTAAAACAAATCTATGTAATAAATGAAGTTAAGAGCTCTCCTGTATAAAAGTCAATATTTCAGGTAACGTTCTTTAGAACTAACTAAGAAGACGAATATTCATCCCACAGTCTCCTGTGTTTGGCAGCAGAATTTTTAGTCAGCAGGAATCTACAGAACTTTGTGAAAAATTGTTTTTTAGATAATTGCCTGTTGCAGTCTGTCTAGAGGAACTCACATTTTATTTCTGGCATATTGCATTAAACAGTAGCTTTTACATTTTAGGACGGATGTGTTCGTTTATATATTCTCCAGCCCTGTGGTGGGCGTCCAGTTCCCAGGCTTGGCTACTTTTGCTGCGTAACTTGCGTCACAATTGTCAGTTCTCAGATGGGATGAGAAAATTTCCAAAATAGTATATGTCCAACTCAAAGGAAAATGGTAAGATGACAAGTATGATAGGTCTAAAAATGTGTATAGGAAAGGCTCTGCACTCATTCCCATTTCAGTTTTGGTATGTATACCTGTGAATGGGTTGAACATCTCTCTGAGCAATATACATGCTCTTAGGGAAGGCCACGTTTGTGAGTGAAGCTGATAATACTGGAGAATCAGGGAATGGGTTGGGTTGGAAGAGACCTCCAAGCCCATCCAGTTCCAACCCCCCTGCCATGGGCAGGGACACCTCCCACTGGATCAGGTTACTCCAAACCCCATCCAGCCTGGTCTTGCACACCTCCAGGGATGGGGCAGCCACCACTTCTTTGGGAAACTGGGCCAGGTCCTCTGCACCCTCACAGGAAAACATTTCTTCCTCAGAGCTCATCTTAGTCTCCCTTCTTTCAGCTTAAAACCATCCCATGACCTTCTATCCCTACATTCTGTGATCAAGAGGCCTTCTCCAGCTTTTCTGTAGGCTCCTTTGAGTACTGAGCGGCTGATCTAAGGTCTAGGTGAAACCTTCTCTTTTCAGGCTAAACAACCCAACTCTTTCCGCCCATGTCTTTTATCTGGGTTTAAAATAAAGCACGTGTTTGTGTATAAAAAGACATAGATATAAAAACCCCTCTGGAAGTTTGAATGGCGAGTTATAAACAGTCTTCCCTGATCTTTGAAAATGCAGATTGTAGCATGGAGACAGAGTAACGGAAAGACACATCCAGAAATTATGAAAGTCGGTGCTAGAATATTTCTTCAGATGACTTATGTTTGCTGTACAGCAGAATGGTCTGCGGCAACTTTGAAAGCAAGGCAACTTTGTTCTGAGACAATCTTTGAATCGCTGTTGGAACTGGTAGGTGCCTGATCCATTTAGACAGAAGCAAAGTTAAGACTGCTTGACTGCATGAAAAGGTTGGAGAGCTCAGCTCAGGAAAAAAAACTCAAGATAGTGCTTGTGCAAAGGGGTTTTAGAAAATCAGCTGCATTTTGCTATGGTTTGTTTTTTTGGTAGGGGAAAGTTAAGTGGGCAAGAAGGCCAAGAGCATCCTGGCTTGGATCAGCCATGGGGTGGCCAGCAGGAGCAGGGAAGGGCTCAATGCTGGTGGGGCTATGCCTTGAATGCTGGATTCAGATTTGGACTCCTTACCCCAAGAAAGACATTGAGGGGCTGGAGCATGTCTGGAGAAGGGGAACAGAGCTTGGGAAGGGCTGTGGGGAGTGACTGAGAGCCCTAGGGCTGTTTAGTCTGGAAAAGAGAAGGCTGGGGGGAAACCTCATCGCACTCTCTGTAACTCCTAGAAAGGAGCTTGTAGCGAGGTGGGTGCTGGTCTGTTTTCCCAAGTGACAGGCAATAGGATCAGAGGAAACGGCCTCAAGTTGTGCCAGGGGAGGTTTAGATTGGATGTTAAGAATGATATCATTCCTGCAAGAGTGGTGAAGCCCTGTCAGAGGCTGCTCAGGGCAGTGGTGGAGTCCCCATCCTTAGAAGTGTTCAAAAACCATGTAGGCATGGCACTTTGGGACGTGTCTTAGCAGACACAATGGTGTTTGGCTGACGGTTGAACTTGATGACCTAGAGGTCTTTTCCACCTGTAATGATTCTGTGATTCTAGGTTTATGGGGTTTTCGAGCTCTCTGTGCTTTGTTAGTCTAGTGAATAATGCAGAGTGAGGAATAAAGGGTTTGCACAAACCCTAGCTGCGGCACTGGTTGGTTCTAGGAGCAAAGGGAAATAGCTCTACAGCCCATGGATATTACAGCACAGCTCCGTACTTTGGAAAATTCTAGGAACTGTCTGAATGTGAGGAGTAAATGACTGTTCTATGAGCTATCATTTTGGCCACTTCCCCGCTGCTTCCCCCAGCACCAGACTGGACCCTGTGCTAAAGCCAAACACAAGTGTTGTTTGGTTCCAAACCAGCTATAGTAGATAATGCATTTTCTACTTGTTTCTGGAAGTGGAAAAACTCCATGATCAATCAGCTATGAGAATAAATTGATGACTACTCTGCCCATCTTCAGTAGAGATGATTTGTTCTAATACTTCTCATCCTTCTGTCTCTCTCACTGTTAGCACATTTCCTCCAACAATTGCTAGAGAAGTTTGCAAGTAAAAATGGGATACGGGTTGGTGGCCGTAATTGTAGCCTTTTCTGACAGCAACAGTAATAGTTATATATGGGGCACACATATTCTAGCAGATGCTTCCCATTTAAACCGCACTGGTTTCAACATAGACTAAATTTAGGATCTAAGCCTGGTGACCACAGCACTCGCTAAATCTCTCATTCCATCTTCTGTCATTTCTCAAACGCTCAGTGAGACTTTTTTTTCCCCTAGTTGTTCTATGGAACAGCTTTGATTTTTCTCACTTTGTGGTTATTTTAAGCTTCAGAAAACAATAAGAATGTACTCTTCTTCCCCTCCCTCTTTTCTCTGTGCTTTTATGAAAGCAGAATCTGTGTAGATAAAGCACAGTTGATCTGTTAGGGATTACTGTTTCTCAGTATTCTTTTGCTCTTGCATATTGTGCCTTTATGTAGAAGAATATTTAGAGGTGCCGTGTAGAACAGCAAGATGAAAGATTCTTTGTGCATTGAAGAATTCTGGTGTCGCAGGAGTCCACCTGTTCTCCTGGAACTTTTTTTTCAAACTGAAGTTTATTTAAAGTGAATTTTAGTGCTCATAAAAGCTGCTGGGATTTGACAGCCTTCAAGATTGAAAGGCTGTCCCCATAGGTGGTGGCAGTAGCACTGCAGCCTGGTATTCAGGGCACAGGAGTAGGAATCCGAAGATCCACATTCTTTTCTCATCTTCATAACAGGTGACCTTGTGCCAAGTTGCATGTTGCCGAGGCTCAGTTCTCTGCGGAGAATTTTACCCCAGCTCCTGAGAACATTGCAAAGGCTACTCTCTTAGGAAAGAAAAGGCAAGGATGAAAACTTCTTGCATTGTCATCAAGCGACAGACCTCATCTTCAGTCTCCTAGCGATGGGAATAATGGGTGGTTTTCAGGAGATGATGTTACAAACAGCATGTTGAAAGTCCCAGAATAAGTGGAATTGTTCTTTGTCCATGCTGAATAGTCAAAGAAGAGCTACCAAACCAGACTGTTTTCATGCAGGTCCAAAACACACTCTTTCTGTTCATGTGTCCTCCCAGCAATCTCAATCATTATTCCAGAGAGTCAAGCAGGATCAGTCTAGAGGTTCATTGATGTGTTGTGTGTCAAGCAGTGGTCACTATCAGCCAATTTATGCACCTATCCAGCTTGCAGAGCTATTCCCCTGATTAAGTACAAGAGGAGTTTTCTTTTTGACCCTTTCAGGCTATCGGCTTAATTCCCAGAAGCTTCAGATTTAATTACCCATATCATTACCACAACATGCATAGCTGCAGATTTTATTAATGACCATAAAATTATCGAATCGTCTTTCAAATGAATGCAGATTCCCAGCCAGAAGGTCCTTGCACACATCAGCTCTGGTAGAAGCGAGTCCCACAGGTTAGTGCAGTACCTCTTACGTCCTTTAGTCAAGTCTGGCTCATCCGTCTTTCTCCCCCTGGTTTCCTACAGATGTACCCCCCCCACGAAATAATATTCTGCATTACTGTCACCAACCTCGGCTCTTCTTGGCTCTAAAATGGCAGCGAAGCTGAAGTTTGATCCACCATGGAGTCCATTTTTAGGCAACTAACACCAGGCTGACCTTTACACCTATCTGTTTCAGACTCCTTCCGCTCACTGCATCGCTTTTGTTCCTGTCTCTAAAATGTTCTTTAATACATTTCAGTTCCTTCTCCCCACACAATGCTTTATGACTTTGTAAATCAGTCTGAGTGGTACAGAATCAAATGCTTTCCTGAGATCCTGATAACTTATGTCCACTGTTTCACTCTTGTCTAACCTAACGATTTGGTCGTATAATAAAAAGGATTTCAGCAGATTTGTCAGGCATGACCTTCCTTTTATGAATCTGTACTGCGTGTCCTCTACTAAATTATGCATTTCCAAATGTTCTGCAATTTTTGGCTTTTATCTCAACACTTCTAATACATTCCCACAGCTGAAGCTGGATTTCCTGTTCTAAGAGAATTCAGCAGAACTGTGTCACAGCTAAACAAAATTCATCAGGTTTTCAGAATTCTGTATAGTAAAATTATCTATTTTCTACTTTTTGTCCTCATCTTAGTGGATTCTTAACTTTGGCATTAGTCTTGTGTTTTATACAGTTCCAGGAGTACTCCATGCTCCTGTTTACAGTTCAGCAGGTCTGTGTCACATGTGGACTGAGTTGCAGAGTCTCAGCTCAGTCACAGGCAAGAAACACAGGCTGGTAACTCGGAGTCTTTATTTGGTTCATAGAATTATTAAGGTTGGAAAAGAGCTGCAGAGAGCGATGAGGTTTCCCCTCAGCCTTCTCTTCTCTAGACTAAACAACCTCAGTTCCCTCAGCCACTGTTCATAAGACTTCCAAGCTTCCTAAATAATTTCATTTGAGGCTGGAGGTCAGTTCACCTCTCTGTGCATCCGTTTATTTTTCTGGCCTGGTTCCTAAAGAGTGCTTTACATAGCAGGCTGGCTTTGTGCATTTGTCTGAATATATATATGAGGGGGAAGGGAAACTCCAAATCCTTCAAGTGTTCTTGCTTAAAGCCCTTATGCTTGTGCTGATACCTACTTTGAACTTATCGCTTGCCACTTGAGCTGTGCTTCCAAATACGGATTTCTCTTGGAGGTATGTTCTGACCCACCTACTTTGCGCTGCACGTATTTTTAGCAAAGTTTTGCCATAAGTCCCACAGTGCTGTCCCAAAGCTTCCGTTGTCACCTGCTCTTCTGCCTACCTCGTTCCCAGTTACCTTCTGTGCATCAAAAGCCACCCGTCAAAGTTCTGCGTTTGTAGTTGAGGCTTTCTACCACCAGCACAATTCTTTTTTTGATAGTATATAGAGTTAAGGGCTGAACAACCCTGTCCTCCCTGTATGCTGCTGGCTGGGCAATGCAGCCTCTCTAAACTTGGGTTAATTCCTCTATGACTGGAACCAAGACTGAGTTCTATGAGGAACCCTCAAAGTTACGGATGAGACCAGCAGAACTGGAGACTTTCATTAGAGGTGCATAGTCCTTACCTCCAAGCCTACTTCATATAAGCCTGGTTGGGTTGCAACCAGCACAGGAGGATCCTAGGGTTAGATCACGATGCTGGAGCAGACCCTCTGGGGTTGGGGTATGTATTAAGACCATAGGGAACGCACTTTCTGTAGCCTGAACCCAGTGTAGAGCAAAACTAGCACTCAAATACTGTTAGGGTCTGTATCTGTTCTTTATTGCAGAAGGAAATTTGAAAGCTATAGAGATACTTCAGTTCAAATTAAGGAAGATGCTGTGTTTGGGCTGGCTTTTCTTCAGAATGCCAGATTTGGTTGCCTGGGGAGGTTGTTGAGTCACCTTCCCTGGAAGTGTTCGAAAGACAGGTGGATGAGGTGCTGAGGGGCATGATTTAGTGATTGATAAGAATGATTGGACTTGATGATCCAGTGGGTCTTTTCCAGCCTAGTAATTCTGTGATTCCACCTCCCTGTTCTAACCTTCCTGGTAGATGTCATCCAAGACAGCTTCCAAGCACAAAAAAGAAAAAAAAAAAAAAGAAAGAATAAATAACGCAAGCAAACCTGGGCTGAGTGAATCATTCCTACTAAATTTAAACCACTTATTATGGGGAGGGGAAAAAAAAAAAGAGAAAGAAAAGTCGGATGACAGGTTTAGCAAGCAGGAGCACATATTTCAGCATGGATTGCTGTATTTGTAATTGCCAAACTACTGATTTCTTGGAACTCTGCTGTTAGCATTGTTAAGCAGTGTTCCAGACAGTCGCTCTTATAAATCCCCATTAATATGTTAAGCCAGAGAAGGCAAGGATAATATTTAGCCGGCAGACAGTGTCCACCTGGGGCATAGTGCCCAGGCTAGAGGTGAAGACAGGGGATGGAAGTGTGCTTGCTGCTAGGATGTCACGGGTAGGGTGCTGGTTCCTTCCCCAAGTAACAAGTGATAGGACAAGAGGAAATGACCTCAAGTTGTGCTACGACAGGTTTAGATTGGATATCAGTAAAACTGTCATCCCTGAAAGAGTGATGAAGCCCTGGCAGAGGCTGCCCAGGGCGGTGGTGGAGTCTCCATCCCTGAAGGGGTTCAAAATCATGTGGCTGTCACTTGGGGACACGATTTAGTAGACATAGTGTGATTGGGCTGACAGTTGGACTGGATGATCTTAGAGATCTTTTCCAGCCTTAATGGTTCCATGATTCAAGTACCGTTTCTGAAATTCTGCTAAGGAAGGTTTGGTGGCATCCCTGAGACACACAGGGGTGCCCTGGAGGCCTGGGTGAAGGCAAGTCTTGGCCTGCCAAGTTAAATGAATTGTCTGTTCCCTTGGGGCTGTTGTATGTCTTTGCAGTGCCTCCCATGTTCATTCTCTTGTACTTGCCTGTCACTGGCTGTGACCTGCTTAGCAGCTGAGTCTTAGGGGTGGACATCCATATGCTCTTTGGAACAAGCAAGCTGCAGATCCGGCTGGAATTGACAACCTGGCTTTTTTAAAGACTACAGAAGTACAACATCTAAACCTGCACAACTGAGATCAAAGTTGAACTCTGTAAACATGTGATTCCAGAACCCCAGTTGTTCTCTAGACATTGGGAAAACTAATGTTTTTTCTGATCTTTGTATGTCCTGTCACTGGCCTGCTGAGATTAGATTATCAAGGCTTTATGTAAGAGGTGAGTGTTCTGAAGGCACTGCTGACCATTTCAGACCTGCGGGATCCTGTGCTGCTGCTTCTGTTGCTGGTTTTCCATCAGTTTGGTACCTCTTGCCATGTGTGATGTGCAGGATAACTCTGTCAGGTTGTTCTCTAACACGAAGGAGGTTCTCACTGAGACCTGGAAGCCGTAATAGCAATAGTTTCTTTTTCCTGATGGGTGCTGTTTGGCATGGTGTGTTTCATCTGCCTCCTGTTGCACCCTAATTGCAGTCAAACATTCATTATTCTGTGCCAAACCCGATACTTGGTGCTAACTAGACTAGAGAAATGGCAAACTTGAGGCCCTTCAGTAGGTCAAGTTCTTCCACAGCTCACGACATAGGAATTTGTTTAACTATTTCCACTTGATGAGGAATTCAGCTGCAACAGTATTACACAGAATCATTGTAGATCCAGTCCAACTTCTGTTTCTGAATAGGACAACCTCAGCATTCACACCATGTATCTGAGGACATTGAGCAAATGCTTCTTAAATGTTGGTGCTGTGACTGCTTCCCTGGGGAGCTGTTCCAGTGCTCTACTACCCTCTGGGTGGAGAACCTTCTCCTGATATCCAGCCTAACCCTCCCCTGGCACATCTTCTTGCCATTCCTTCAGGTCCTGTCATTGGTTGCCAGAGAGGAGAGGTCAGCGCCTGCTCCTCCTCCTCCCCTTGTGAGGAAGCTGTAAACTGTGATGAGGTGTCCACTCAGTCTCCTCCAGGCTGAACAGTCCAAGAGACTTCAGCTGCTTCTTGTGTAACTTCTCCTCTAAAGCCATCACCAACTTTATGGCCCTAAATGTTGTTAGACCGTGCGTGAACTCTCCTGCACAGACTTTGTAAGCAGAGATGCTCCCAGCTAACAATATTCTGCAGTGGAGGCGTCCTTGCAGTGTGCATATTTATGCTTGGCAGTATCGGATCCCATTTCAGTTGGCATATCCAGTGCTACTATGCAACTGTATTCCTAGCAGAAAACTGTCAAGGTAATTAGTGTTAATTGGAATCTTTTTCTTGAATGAGCCCTTTATTTATTGTATGTTTGGCCCAGGCTGGAACTCGAGGACTTGGCAGTTGCCCATCTGCAGTTTTATCCAGATGAGTGTATATGCCTTGCAGTGTCCATATCCACAGAATTCAAGGTATAATCCCTGCTATTGGCGTGCGAGTGTGTTAAATCTTCATTCTGCTTCAGCATATATCCTGCCTGTTGTAGCTCTATAGGAATTAGGTGGAATCATAGAATTGTAGAATGGTTCAAGTTGGAAGGGGACTTAAAGCCTATCCAGTTCCAACCCCCTTCCATGGGCAGGGGCACTTCCCGCTAGACCAGGCTGCTCAAGGCCTTATTCAACCTGGCCTTGAACACTTCCAGGGAGGAGACTTCCTTCAGCTCTCTCCTCTTATTGTCTTCTGACTAGCAGTTACTCATTTTGTGACAGCTTCTGCTCTGTTGCAATGCGGTGTCAAAATGCTTTGAACTGAACCACTCAGCTGAGGGTCAACATCTTAAATTTTCTGTCCCAGTTGAATGATTGTCTCACTCTTCCTCATCCATGTTAGTGCTCAAACTGATCTAAGTGGATTAAGAGAACCTATTTGATCATCAAGGAAGTGGTCTTTGTAGCAACCATTAGCTATCGCTATCAGCCATGAGTTCATATGCTTCCTGGTCAGTATTTTGCTGTTGAGATTCACTTGTGATTTCAGACAGAAAAGCTAATTCACATCTGGCCTTTAGTTCCAGGCAAGTTTTTAGACATGATTGGAGGGGACAACCTACTGAAATTCAGGAGGTACAACAGAGTAGGTTCCTGGTACATTAAGACCTGAAGCTCATTTGTAAGCAAACCCTGGAGAGGGTTCTCTGCTGGAATGTGTCAGCAGCTATGTCTTGATATTGTTTCATTTCCCAGGACAAAGCAATAATAAATTATGTCCTTTTACTGGGACTGTGTTGCCTTTTATGCATTTCTGGGACTTGTGTAGTAACTCGGGGTCCTTTCCAGTGAAGCACAGAGGAACTTCTCTGCTTTTCTGGAAGCCTTCAGTGAGTTTGGGAACCTTTGTGATTTTGAGGCCTCAGCCTTTCTGTAGAAAGGATCATAGAGTCACAGAATGGCTTGTGTGGGAAGGGACCTTAAAGCCCATATAGATCTGTAAGAGTCATCAGATCTTCTGCCTGAACTCTTGTGACTGTATGTGCACGTGTGTATGCATCTGTAAACAGGGGCTGTTATAATTAATCCACTTTGCCGAATCATAGAATGCTTTGGATTGGAAGGGATCTTTAAGCCCATCCAGATCTAACCCCTGCCATGGGCAGGGACAACTTCCACTGGATCAGGTTGCTCAAAGCCTCATACAGCCTGGCCTTGAACACCTCTAGGGATGGGACAGCCACCACTCCTCTGGGCAACCTGTCTCATCACCCTCAAGATGAAGAATGCCTCCTAATGTCTAATCTAAATGTCCCTTCTTTTCAGGATCCATTGCTAATTGGCTTCAAAGTGGAGCCTGGCCTCTGACTTCCATGATAGGCAATTCCACTACATTTGGATTAAGGAGGTTTCTTTTGTGTGGAGTTGGAGAGGGCAAAGAAGAGAGAAACAATTTTAACTGCAATCAGTTCTTGGGTAATTGTTGTGGAGATTCACTGCAGGGCATGTTGTGGCAATTATTTACTTGCTTGCTTATTTAATTTAACCACCTGTGGCTTTTTGGTAGGATTAAGGTGTGTGTTTTCCGAAGTGGAAAAGGCTTCGTGGAGTAGTTTCCCTTCTGTTAAAAATGTTCTGAGGAAGAAGAGATTCCTGTCAAAGAATGTCTGCTGTAAGCTTGCCACTGTGCTACTGTGTTCCCTCACCATAATCCTAAAATACAACTTTCTCCTGAGATGAACTGGTAAAGGGTTTGGTAGACCAACATGGTCATGGTAAGACTGAAAACAGTGTTTGTTGGAGGTAACATCTGAACAGTTCTTTCAAGGATGTTTGTGTTTTTAATAAGTCTGCTCTTTTACTCCCTTTGATTCCCTAGAGAAGTAGTGGAGTCTCAAAACCTTGAAGATATTTAGTGGCCATGTGGATGTGCTTCTGAGCAACTGGCCCCAGGGGCCCCACTTGAAAAGGGGTTTGGTCAAAATGAACCTTGGAGGTCCCCTCCAACCCTAACTGCTCTGGGTTTAGGAGGTCACTGCTTGTCCCTTAAGATGAGACCTTTGCCATAGCAATACATGACTTATTAACTTGCGGCTGAGCCAACTTGCTTCTTGCAAACATCTATTCAAGGTAATCCAGATGCTGTACAAATGCAGTGGTGGTTCTCCTTTAGCAGTGATACATTATGAGAACTTTTTATGTACCTTCTTGAGGGTCAGGAACATATCAACTTGCCACTCCTCTCTGGTCTCATGAGACCTCACCTGGAGTCCTCTGTTCAGTTCCAGAATCCTCAGCACGGGAAGAACATGGATCTGTTAGAGCAAGTCTAGAGGAAGCCACAAAGATGACCCAAAGGCTGGAGCAACTCTCGTATGAGGACATGCTGAGAGAGTTGAGCTTGTTCAGTCTGGCGAAGAGAAGGCTCCTGAAAGACCTTAGAGCCCAGTGAGCTACAGGAAACCTGGGGAGGGTCTCCTGATCAGGGGGCGCAGGAATAGAATAAGAGGGAACAGTTTTAAGCTGAAAGAGGAGAGATTAAGATGAGATTTTTAGGAAGGAATGTTTTCCTGTGAGGGTGGTGAGGCCCTGACCCACGTTGCCCAGAGAAGTGTTGGCTACCCCATCCCTGGAGGTGTTCAAGGCCAGGTTGGATGAGGCTTTGATCAGCCTGATCCAGTGGGAGGTGTTCTTGCCCATGGCAAGGGGGGTGGAACTGGATGGGCTTTAGGTTCCTTTCCAACCCAAACCATTTCATGATTCCATGCTTAAACACCTTGGATTTGGAGATTTCAGTAACTGTTCTCTTTGTGTTGCAGTATGGTGATCAAATGAAACTGGGTGTTGCACATCACCAAGACGCGGTGTGTGCTCTGGAGGTGACAGCTCATAGAAAAGGTTCTTAACCTTGCTTTCCAGGGCACAAATGTAACACATCCTCAAGTCATGTCAGAGCTTTTTCTTTTTTTTTTTCCCTAATAGGACTATTTTTGGAAAATGGGCTGGAGAGTCCTAGATTAGTGTTAGTATTTTGGACTCTAGTCCTACTTTTGTGCACGCATACAGACAAATTTATCTTTAAGTTTCGATGCAAATGCACGACCTAGAGATTTAGAAGTGTTGGGTAAACAACAGTCTGCCTGAACATCTCTCAAGAATAAGGGACTACAAGCTGGCAAAGGAAGGCTTAACAGGAGCTCCTGTCTAGAATCTGAAGCCAAACATGTTCAAAGCAGAAACTTAGTATAAATTTGTAGTGGAGAGGGTGATTAACCACTGGAATGAACTAGAGTGTCTCGCTGGTGTCTTACTGGTTTTGTCCTTGGTGTCTTGTGGTTTTGAGGCAAGATGTCTTCTGGACATAGTCAAACCAGTGACTGGCTTATCTTTACATTGGTCTCAATATAGGGAATTTGAAGTGTAGGGATAGGACAAGGAGGAACAGTTTTAATCTGAAAGATGAGATTGAGATGAGATTTTAGGAAGAAATGTTTTCCTGTGAGGGTGGGGAGGCCCTGGCCCATGTTACTCAGGGAAGTGGTGGCTGCCCCACCCCTGGAGGGCAATGATTACATCATTCTGTGATTTGTGATTCTGTGAAGTGGATGAAACATAACAGCCCATTTTTATAGATACACGCACAGAGTCCAACCAGAAGATCTATTGATTCTTACAGACCTTGAGCTGTACATTAAGTAAAAGAATTAAATTTTGACTTTTTTTTTTGTTGTTTCTCAGAAGGGATTTGTGTAGTGTAGTGTCATAGAACTTAATTCTCAGGGCTGAATTTACTGCTTTTCTTCACCATCCAATGCACCAGCTTTATCAAGAAACTGAGACTTGGTTCTTCTGTGTTTCAATAGTTGGTTTTGTAAGAGTCCAATTGGAGCAGTGGGACCTGTGTCCTCAAGCATGTTCAGGCGGTGATACCATCCTGTGTGGCTTTAAGCCAAGAATTTAGCCCCTCTGTTCATATTTTACTTTTGACAGAACAGTGACATTTCCCTTCCCCAAGGACAAAAGCTTTTTATTTATTATTTGTGAAGTCCCTTTTAAGATTCGACCAAGAAAGGTGTTATTGAAATACAAAGTGATGGCATTATTTTTTACTACCTGACTCAGAAACTAAAGGGGAAAATGAATTTCTCTTCCTAATGGTTGGTACCAGCCTCATCTTTTCCAAGTGACTTCCTTCTTTCTGTTCAGAGTGTTGGGAATCACGAAGAACTGTACTTGATAACATTTAATTGCAGCAGTGAGAAATTAGGAAAACTGAAGTGGATCCCAAGAATATATTAAAAATCTGAACTAAAATGAAAATGATTTCATGTCAAGTAAAACAAATGCAGAGTTGATACTCCAGCGCTTCACACTTACACTTGTCCTTCACACTGAGAAAATGAGATTTTTAATATCTGAGAAACGGATTGCCATGTAGACTCATCCATTGTAAATTTAAGCTGCCTTTATAAGAACTTAAGCTGGGGATGAGATTGTTCATTTAGTCTGATTCTACGACTCTGGAAATGATTTCCATATCGATATTGCATTGTCTTTTATTGTCTGTACCTGAAATAGGAAGGGGGAGCTGGCCATGTTTTCCTGGTGTTAGCAGGTAATTTATTTAATGAATAATGAGAAAAGGGCAAAGGTTTGCAAGTTCTTACTTGCAAATGGACTGCAGTTTGTGGTAATGCCCACTTTTGCTGCTGTGATCAAAGCTGGATTGGTGCTTTAGCTTATACTAAAAGGAGACCGAGGGAAGGTGAGACATGGATTCCTATTTCAGATCCATTATTTGTTGGTGGAAGAAGTTAACATTCTTTAGGGCTGAACTTTTCTGGCTAAAATTATTGGTGTTAGTTCCCATCTAGTGTGCTCTTAAATTACAAAAGCAGTTAAGCAACCTTTACGTGCATGTAAGGGCAGTGAAGGTGTTTTGATGCCATTGAACTTCAGACCAAGGTTGAGTCAAAGACAATTTGTAACCCTTCTCAGTAGCAGCCGTTCTGTTCTGACATCAACTGTAGGAAGCACTTCTGCTTAAGGAGGGCCACAAAGACGATCCGAGGGCTGCAGCAAATCCCACATGAGGACAGGCTGAGAGTGTTGACTTTGTTCAGCTGGAGAAGAGAAGGCTCTGGGGAGACCTTAGGGAAGGTTCTGGGGAGACCTTAGGGCAGTCTCCAGTACTGAAAGGGGCTCTAGGAAAGATTGGGGAGAGCTTTCTATCAGGGACTGTGGGAATAGGATGAGAGGGAATAGTTTGAAGCTGCAGGGTGGGAGGGTGAGATGAGATTTTAGGAGGAAATGTTTTCCTGTGAGGGTGATGAGACCCTGGCCCGGGTTGCCCAGAGAAGTGGTGGCTGCTCCATCCCTGGAGGTGTTCAAGGCCAGGTTGGATGGGGCTTTGAGCAACCTGATCCAGTGGGAGGTGTCCCTGCCCATGTCAGGGAATGTGGAACCAGCTCTAAGGTCCCTTCCAACCCAAATCATCCTGTGATTCTTTCCTCTCTGTGTAACTGCATTTGTTTTCACAAGTCCAGCTCCCATGGGAACCCTGAGGATTCCCTGCCCTGCCGAACTGCTTGGCTCTGCCTATGACAGTTTACTGTTGCGTTCCACCTGGAATACTGTTGTTGCAAACTTTAATATAGCTCAATTTGAGAATTCCTCATATTTTTACATGAGCTTTCTCCTGTTTATTTCTGCTGAAATGCTGTCATCCTGTGTCTGCACTCACAGACCTGAAGTCTCTTGGAAAAGTTCCTCTTTCCTCCTCTGTTCACATCCCAGATTTAGTTTAGATCCTAATGGCTCTTAACTTGTAACATCTGAGGTCAGTACTATTTTCTTCTATTAGTATTGCTAATATCGTTGTCCTGCCTTTGTCATCTCACATATGAGTTACTGCAGGATTTTATTTGGCTCTCTGTATTGTCTCCTCTTTTTCCAGTTTCACCATGATAGAAGGCGATCTTTACTTTGTGGGATTTGTGCCTTGCTTCTTCCACACTCCCCACGCTGGAAGTAAATCTTTCTCTGAGGAATCCAGTTCTCTAGCATTAGCCTTCCTGACCTTCAGAAAGTTTGTATATATTTAAGTCTAATTTGTTCCGCTTTAGAAAACAAACCAGCTCTCTATTAAACTCAAAATTTGGCCACAAGTCAGCAGCATGATCTCATTTTTTTGTGACTGCTTCAGGGAAAACATTTTAAATGCAGTTAAAAGGTTTAACAGAGAAGTATTTTGGTGCAGGACTGTCTTTAAAAGGCGTGGGGTGGCTGACTGCAAGGACCTGTGTATTTACCTTTTTCAGCTGTCAGTGTTTGCGTGTCAGTTTTCCTCCCAAGCCACAGTGTGTGACCTGTGACTGGCTGCTGGGACCACTCATCTTGCTTGTGGCCTTGCTCTTGGCAATCTCTTTTCATAGAATCATAGCATCTCTTGGTTGGAAAAGACCTTTGAGTCCAGCTGTACCTGTCCACTCCTAAAACGTATCCCTGAGCACCTCATCCACCCATCTTTTAAACCCCTGTAGGGATGGGGACTCCATCACTGCCCTGGGCAGCCTCTGCCAGTGCCCGAGAACCTTTTTGGTGAAGAAATTTTTCCTAATGTCTGAACCTGCCCGGGGGCAACTTGAGGCCATTTCCTCTCATCCTGTCACTCAGGAGAAGAGACCAACATCCACCTTGCCTCCTTTCAGGCAGTTGTAGACCTTGATAAGGTTTCCAGTCAGCCTCCTTTTCTCCAGGCTAAACAACCCCAGATACCTCAGCCACCTCTCATACATCTTGTTCTCCAGATCCTTCCCCAGCAATGTTCCCCTCCTTTGGACACACTCTAGCCCCTCAATGTCTTTCTCGTAGTGAAGGGCCAAAAAATGAGTGCAGGATTTGAGGTGTGACCTCACCAATGCTGAGTACGGGGACACAATCACTTCCCTGGTCTTGCTGGCCATACCATTTCTGATGAAGGCCAAGACGCCGTTGGCCTTTTTGAGCACCTGGGCCACTGCTGGCTCATGTTCAGCCACTGTCAACCAGCATCCCCAGGTCCTTCTCTGCCAGACAGTTTTCCAGCTACTCTTCCCCAAGCGTGGAGTGCTGTGTGGGGTTGTTGTGTCCCAAGTGTAGGGCTTGGCACTTGGCCTTCTTGAACCCCATTCTGCTGGTCACAGCCCATGGATCCAGTGTCCAGATCCCTCTTGAGAACCTTCCTGCCCTCAAGCAGATCAACACTTCCTCCCAGCTTAATGTCATTCACGAATTTACTAAGCGGGTTCAATCCCCTCATCCAGATAATTGATGAAGATAATGAAAATATTTCCTGGAAACTAAAAAGGCAGCTCAAGACCTATTTGTGGGCCAGATTAGTTGATTTTCCTCTGCAGATTCCCTGTCCAAAAACACTCAGCACTTCTGTTTGCTACATCAGAGTGGGAGCAGGCTTAAACCCCTAGGGAAAGCTGCTGGCCAGAAGGTGACTGCTGGTGCTTCTGGGAAGGCTTATTCAGCCCAGCCTTTTGCCCTGGCAGTTCTTGAGTTTTTTCACAAAGTAAAAAGAGAAGAATAGCCCCATAAATGATGGTATCATCTGTGTATGCCCAGTGGACTCCATCTGGAATAGGTGCGGTTCTTCCTCAAAGCCTCTGGCAGGTGTGAAAGAAGAAGAGCTGTGCTACAGGATCTGGACCACTCTTAACCACCAAGGAGAGTCAAGATATAAGGAAAAATTCCTTTACTGAAAGAGTGTTGAAGCTCTGACAGAGGCTGCACGGTGCAATGGTGGAGTCCCCATCACTGGAGGTGCCCAAAACCATGTGGCCATGGCACTTCAGGACATGGCTTAGTCGGCACGGTGGGGTTGGGCTGTCAGTTGGACTAGATAAGCTTGGAGGTCTTTTCCAACCTCAGTGATTGTATGATTCTGTTTTGTCATGGAATGGAGTAAGTTATCTCATGCAATCAGTGTGCTGCTCTAACCCACTTGTTTTCTATTCCAGGTCACATATACCCATAGCCTGAAGTGTAAATATTCTCTCCAGTTCTTTCTGTATCTGCCTGCTTATAATACCCTGCATTTCTCTTTCCTGGTGGTTAATAGTTTGGCTTCTGAAGCTCTTTCAGTCCTTGTTAGTTTGTCGAGAAAGACATCAGCAGTGATAGCTAGAGAAAATTCTATTAGGTCATTCCTTTTCAAAACATAGTACCTGTCTTCTCAGCTCTTTGCGGATGTTAGCCAAATAATCCTTTTAATAGCTTTTGTGAGTTAAAAGGGTGGGTACCTGTCATAAGGCTAAATGATTGCATAGATTAATTTACTTGTGGCCAAAAGAAATCAATTGTAATTTAAATTTTTGTCTCTGGACTGATTACGCTACCAGACATCAACTTACTTCCTAGGAATCTACCATGTGAGTTGAAGTATATGTCTGTGATTCTGTATTGGAGGTGTTGAAGGCCAGGTTGGATGGGACTTTGAGCAGCCTGTGTAGTGGAAGTTGGCCTTATCCGTGGCAAGGAAGTTGGAATTGGATGGTCCAACTCTCACCATTCTGATTCAATGATATATAGGTTGAGATTACTTAACAATTTTCCAGGTTAATGATATGGGACATCTCCAGTTTTTAACCTATGGGTGTACATGAGCTGAGAATACTCAGCTTGTTGGCCTTGTTTAGATCTGTAGGGTAACCATTAAAAACTTGGAATTGTTATAATTCATAGGGTGTTTGGAAGTAAAAGAATATTTACCAGAATTTAAGACCATGGGCCTATTGCAAACTATGTCAAAGCTCCCTTTGAAGGTGAATGGAAGGAAAAGAGTGAGGCTGTAATGGACTATTCGAAACAACAATAAATTTAGAGTTGCTATTAGAAAATTCAGTGGTTCTAGGGAACATTTCATAGAATAATAAAATTGTTTGGGTTGGAAGAGACCTTAGAGCCCATCCAGTTCCGGCCCCGCCATGGGCAGGAACACCTCCCACTGGATCAGGGGCTCCAAGCCCCATCCAACCTGGCTTTGAACACCTCCAGGGATTGGGCAGCCACCTCTTCTCTGGGCAACCTGGGCCAGCGGCTCACCACCTTCACAGGAAAACATTTCTTCCTAAGATCTCATCTCAGTCTCCCTTCTTTCAGCTGAAAAATGTTCTCCCTCATCCTATCCCTGTACTTCTTGATCAAGACCCTCTCCACAGCTTTCCTGTAGCCCCTTTCAGTACTGGAAGGCTGCTCCAAAGTCTCCCCAGAGCTTTGTCTTCTTCAGACTGAACAAGGCCGACTCTCTCAGCCTGCCTTCATATGGGAGGTGCTGTAGTCCCGGGATCATCTTTGTGACCTCCCTTCAACCTTGGCTGTATTCAGTGATCAGTGTGCGTTCTGCTGCCTTTTAACAGAGGGATGGGTTGGGTGATTGAGAAGGATCCTGAAGGTGCCTGTTATTGTCTGTTTTAAAAGAAGGGACTTAGTGCTGCTGCCTGGTGGAGCTGCCCTGAGGTTGCCCTCTGAAAGCTGGCTGTATAATTCTTATATATATATATATATGACTTGCATATTGTCTTATATATTACATATTACATGACCTCAAGCTGCGCCAGGGGAGATTTAGGCTAGACGTTAGGAAAAAATTTTTCACAGAAAGGGTCATTGGGCACTGGAACAGGCTGCCCAGGGAGGTGGTAGATTAACCTTCCGTGGAGGTGTTTAAGATACAGGTGGACAAGGTGCTGAGGGACATGGTTCAGTGTTTGATACGAATGGTTGGACTTGATGATTCAGTGGGTCTCTTCCAACCTGGCTGTTCTATGATTCTATATAGTCTTATATATATATAAGACTTACTTCTTGTTATAAGACTTATATAACGCACATATTTGCCTTTCATAGGAATCTCTAACGTTCTTGTATCTTTTACTTGTGTCTTCCAGAATGGTAAATAACACAGAAGACCCCCAAGAGGCTTTATAACGTCCCATCTCCATGTAAAGTATGCTGAGAACTTTTCCAGTAGTGTAAGTACAAGCTAAAAAACCTTCAAAAATCCATTATTAAGAGCTCAAGAGTTGTTCTGTCTATTTTTCTTTTAATTTGCCTACAAAGAACAGAGATTCTGTTACAATGATGATCAGCAACTGGCTAAATCAGAGTCCTGGTTTGGTATTTGCTAGGCATTTAAACCAGGAAACATTAACCTTGAATTACTCGCTTGGTCTGGCTGATATGTTATTACTGCTAGTGTTCTGACACCAAAAGAGAAGGAAAATCATGCAGTTCTTAGCAGCTCAGCCCCGATCAGTGACAGGGTAGTGTTAAAAGAGAGCTCTCTGTACCTCTGCTGAACATACTAGAGGGATACTAGAGCTGTGCACAAGAGTTTCACACCACTATAGAATTGGTAAAGGGGATGAGCACACCATTAATTTAATGCTGTATTGCAAAGGCAGAAACACTATGGCACCTGACCAAACATTAGAATTGGGTGCATTGGTCCAAACAACCACAGCTCTGTCTTGACACCCAGTATGAATCAAAATTGTCTAAATCTCATCCTTGTATTTGAACCTATTGGCTTGGGTTTTTTACATTACTTCTGTCACAAATCTTCAATGTAATAGATATCTGCACTGCTTTTTCAATAAATAAGCAAATGAATTCAAAGTTTGAAGCTTGTCAGGCTGAAAGGAAAGCCTTGACCTGTACTGTGCTGTCATCAGTCTCTCTCGCTGGTCAGTCCTACATTACTGTTCCCATTCCTCTCTTATAGGCACAACCAAATGCTTGTCCAATGGCAATCAAATCTGGAGATACTTTGTCCTCTTGACTTCTGATTGTGCCTCCTGTCAGGCTGAGTTGGAAAGAGAAATCCTGTCTGCAGAGTAGGTAGGAAGAAACTGGGCTGCTGTGAAACCAGTCAGATTTTCCTGGATGGATTATTTCAAGGATGAACATTATTAATCTAGCACGTGGATGTCCGTCCATAGTGAAAGTGACAGTGCAGTCACAGGGTTCATAGAGGGAGTGAGTCAGAGCAAAAAGCTGTGACTGCAAGGGGCTTGTGTTGGAAACTGCACTACCAATGTATTTCAAAAAGAATTTTTGATCCAACTGTTAATTAGTTAACAGAATATACTGTTGCTGATGGTTTAACCTTTCCTTCAGAACTAGTGGTTTCCTACTTCATTGCGAGTCCCCTGAGCTACCGCTTCTTCTTTCTTTTAGCTGTAAATACGTTGGTTTTCAGTATTAAAATTGCTTCTTGAAATTGTGAAGATCTGGTTCAGAGCAGGAAAGAAGTCTGGAGGTAAGGCCACGCTGCTCTGTGCATCTTCTATTACACTGGTAATTGAGAGCTTACAGAGTGGTCCTAGAGCTCCTCTGTACTTTGTGTGAACATAAGGACAGTCTCTCAGCTTTAACTTTGAGTCAGACTTTTACCATAAATTTCCAAACTGTGAATTAGAGTTTCAATTCCCTGTGCTGTAGCTGGATTTCAATTGTATGCTGTCCCAGTGCAGTTGTAGTTGGATATTGTGTTATTCTGTTGCTCATCATGGCACATAGATGTGCCCTGTTAATCAGCTGCCACCCTCCATCAGCCGAGGAGCAGCTTTTTCGATTGATTCCAGTGTATGTGCAGTTAATATGGTCATCGAAAATGCAATATAAGTATAGGTGAATGATTTTTTCCTGATTGAAAGCTGGGGTGAAACTATTTGGAGGAGATTAGAGAGTATTACATTAGAGGAAGTGGTCCAAGATGACCCATTTAGGTATAAAGTTTCCAGATTAAACCATAGATATCTTTAAAAACGATAAGTGGGCATCATGGTTTCAGAAGGGGAAAGAAGAAAACTGAGTCTTTTAAAAAAAGAATATTTTAACTTAAATACTGAATAAGATTAAAATTGAGCAGTCTTAAAAATACCGCGATTAGAGAGTTAGGTGAGCAAAAGTGAACAAAGTGAGCAGCTGGATGCCACTCCCATCTTACCTACTTGATTTTTATCCACAGTTGGTTGGGAAGTCCATGCTCTAGAAGAATTCGAGGCATGTTGTGGACACAAGACTCTTGATTTTGGTCTCACAAGAATTAGTTATGTGAAACTAAGGTCTTCTGCAGCCAATATAAATACATCTCTGTTGGGTTCTCCGTGTGTATTGTGGGTGTAAGTGTACTTCACAGACTCATGACAGTATTGATTAAGGACAACCAATCTGATTCTCAGAAGGGGCTGGAAAACAAACCTTATGACAGGTGGGTGAGAGAACTGGGTTGGTCAGCCTAGAGAAAAGGAAGCTGAGGGGAGACCTCATCACTGTTTACAACTACATGAAAGGAAGTTGTAACGAGGTGGGTTCTGGTCTCTTCTCCCAGGTGACAGGCAATGGGATGAGAGGAAATGACCTCAAGTTGCACCAAGGCAGGTTCAGATTAGACATCAGGAAAAGATTCTTCACTGAAAGGGTTGAGGCACCGGCAGAGGCTGCACAGGGAGGTGGTTGAGTCACCATCCCTGGAGAGATTTAAAGACAGGTAGATGAAGTGTTTAGGGATGTGTTTGAGTAGTGGACAGGTACAGATGGACTCGATGATCTCAAAGGTCATTTCCAACCAAACCGTTCTATGTTTCTACAAATTAATATGTATTAATAGTTAGCTATGACCATCAGTGTTTGTGTTTCATGTTTCAAGGAGGTGATTGATTCACCTTCCCTGGAGGTGTTTAAAGATGGGTGGATAAGGTGTTGAGGAGGTTTAGTGATTGATAGGAATGGTTAGACTCCATGATCCAGTGGGTCTTTTCCAACCTAGTGATTCTGTGAAACTGTCTCTCAAAATGTAGTTTCTGGTAGAAGTAGGCAGTTTCAACACTGTCACTTAAAGTTTACCTGAGTTATCCAGGCCAGTGCCAGCAATGACAGAGCTGTCTTGGGTGTGAGTAAAACCTGCTGAGTGGAACAAAAAAACATGTGAGTAATGCAGATGAAAAAGGACTAGACTGATCTGATCTGAGCAACTTGATCTAGTTGAAGATGTCCCTCTCACTGCAGGGTGGTTGAACTTGGTGACCTCCACAGCCCTTTCCAACCCAAACCTTTCTATGATTCCATAAAGCCTTATCATCTAGGAAAAACAACAGAAAAAGAAATAAGTATTTGAATGACACCAAAGGCAGCACAATCAAAGAATAGGTGATGAAGTTACAGTGGCTTAGAAAGTTACCACAAGGCTGAACCGTGTAAACTGCCTAGCATACTTGAAATATGACACGAAACATGCTAGTTAAACTTGGGTGAAAGAGGACTCAGATAAATTGCTCTTCTTGTCTTGAGTGTTAAATTGTGTTAATAGTTGGTGACTAAGAATGTTCAGTTGACATTTTAACCTTCTTTAACTGAAATGTCTTGTGTGAAACTTCAGTGTTACGTTAAGATAAACCAGGTGAGTTAATTCATTATTTCATAGGCAGCTAAGACACTCTGGAAGGGACCTAAAAGAAATTTTACTGCACACATGACTCTTAGGCCTAGTTCTGCTTTTGGCCACATTGGTCTGTCTCATCTGCTGAGTGTATAGAATCAATCAGAACCATAGAATGGTTTGGGTTGAAAGGGACCTTAAAGATCATCCAGTTGCAACCCTCCTGCTGTAGGCTTTCTGGACTGCAAGTGCACATTACCAGTTCACATTGAACTTTTCATCCACCAGCATTCCCAAGTCCTTCTCCTTAGGGCTGCTGTCAATCACATCGTCCCCCAGCCCTTATTTATTCTTGGGATTGCCTTGAACCAGGTGTAGGACCTTGCACTTGGCCTTGTTGAACCTCACCTCTCCAGTCAGTCCAAGTCTCTCTGGCATCCCTTCCTTCCAGTGTGTTGCTTGTCCTGGAGCTAAGAAGAAGAACAGAAGAGCAGCACCAGTCCTTGCTGGAGGATGGCGTGCTTGTAGGTCGATTCACCCTCTCTCATGCTTCTGCAGCCTCAGGACTTGCGCTGTAGGTGTTCTCCTCCTGTTTCAAGCAGGGCACAGGAAGGTTTGGACTTGCCCTGAGAATATAGGCAGTGTCTTCTCTGTGTCATGTAAGAAGAAATTTCTCTAGTTCAGGTCTGAGCTAAATAAAAGATGTTTGTTGCTTTAACAGCATTAATTAGGGCATGTGTTTCTTTCTGAAATGTTTTAAGTAACATAAAACTTCGGAATGGTAGCAGCTGTGGCCAAAAGTCCATGTTTCTGCCATTTCAATTTGTAACCTTCAAGGAGCCACTGTTATTCCAGAGTTTTTTTCCATGTACAGTCTCTGTCTTCTCTAAGATTCTATGCTAGTGAAACTACATTTGCCAGCTGGTTTCTAGTAGGGAAAGTAATATTTTGCTTTGTAGTTAGTCACAAAATCAAGGCTTGGTGAGTTTCAGTTACGTGCTTGGTTTGGATTTTAGTTTCCTATGCAAACAAACTTCTCTTTTAAGCAAGTGTGCTGATTGGTATTACTGATGAGAGATCCTGAGAGGAAGTGAAGATAGGTGAAATGCTTCAGAACTTCTCTTTCTCTTTACATGTGGAAATCCTGGTGATGGCATTCCTTGGAACTTGTCCTACACCTTGTCATATCTGATGCTGTAGACAGACCCTGTAGGATGGCTGTATGTGTGGTGAGAAAACACTCACAGTTTGGCCAGGCACTTGGTCTGTCTGCTTGGAGAATGGCTGTGTGGCTTTGAAGAAGTAATATTTGAAGATTTCTGCAAGCTCTTGATCTCAAAAGTTTTACCTCCCTGCCTCAAAGAGTTATTCTACAGAAAGATGAATTTCACATATTTGAAAGGACAGTATCAGCAAGGACCATGGTATCAGGAAAAACATGGAACTGTTTGGAGCAAGTCTGGAAGGGTTCATGAGGATGATCCAAGGGCTGGAGCACTTCTTATACAAGGACAGGCTGAGAGACTTGAGGTTGTTCAACCTGGAGATGAGAAGGCTCTGGAGAGACCTTAGAGCAGCTTCCAGTACTGAAGGAGAGCTACAGGAAAGCTGAGGAGGGATAGGATGAGGGAGAACAGTTTGAAGCTGAAAGAGGGGAGTTTGAGACGAGATCCTAGGGAGAAATTGTTTCCTGTGAGGGTGGTTAGGTAGTGACCCAGGCTGCCCAGAGGAATGGTGGCTGCCCCATCCCTGGAGGAGTTCAGGGTCAGATTGGATGGGACTTTGAGCACCCTGATCCCAGTGGGAGGTGTCCTTGCCCAGGGTAGGGGGCTTAGAACTGGATGGGCTTTAAGGTTCCTTTCCAACCCAATCCATTCTATGATTGTCCTTGGCATAAGTTTGGGCTTTGGAGCCTGGTTCAGCACTTCACCTGCCACTACAGCTTTTCTCTGTGTTTGACAGTCCTTCTGATCCCTCATTCTGCCCTTGAATCCAACCTAAGAGTTTAAATTCCTGGCTCATTGCTGAAGAATCATGATGATACTAGGAAACCCAGATTTTAGGAGTAAAAGGGTTAGGGTTAGATAGATAAGGCGTCAGTTTGAATCAGTCTGTGTCTTGAGCAGAATTCAGAAGTGTCTGGCTTCTAGCCCTGTGCTTAGTCAGAGGTCAGTCCCTTTTGTAAGACTTGGATTATGACAGTAATTGGCATTTATATTATATTTTTGCCTTGTAAGATCAATCTCAAGTTCTCTCTCTCTTTCCCAAAGAGGATACTATAAAGCAGTGCAAGTTACTCACCCAAGTGGAATCAGTGGCAAAACTGCTAGCGTTTGCTTACTGCCTGTGTGCCAGCATCCAGTAAAAACTACTTTATCAGCAGCGAAAAATTTCAAAGACTGAGTGGAAGAACAGCTTGTGTAGAAGTGAATCTGGGTTTGGGGCTCTTTAACTAGCCCAGAAACTTGAAGCCTCATGATGAAATGATATGTTGATATTCTGCTCTCAGCTTGCCTTCTGTAATTTGTGTAGCGGTGAGTATTTGATTACGTTGGATTTATTTTCAGAAGTTTCAGGCTGCTCTTATTAACTGTCACCGTTTTGATCGAAAGCGTATGGCAGCATTCTGCATTCATAAGGCGATGTTTTGCATTCATAAACAGACCCGGTGATGTTTAACCTCAATAGATCAGCTCATAGTCTGATTTTGCTCCTTGCTGCAAGGGGAGGCTTTCGTTTCCCTGGGATGAGAGCAGTCATTACAAGCATTACATTTTGTTTGTGAATCAGGATGAATGGGAGTAGAGTCCTCTTTGAAAATCAGAGCTAAGAGATGCAGCGGCAGGAGATGATTATGCTAACGTATGGGTAAGGATGGTTCTGTGTTCGTTGACATGATGAGCTCTTGAGGCCTGATTTTTTTTTCTCTCTCTCGAAAACTGGTACAACTCCACTGAAAATACTGGAGTTGCATCTGATGAGCATAAGTGTTGGCTCGGATGAGTCAAATCCTTAATCCTCTGTTGCGCCCCAGAATTCATAGCATCAACTACTGTTTTGAAGGCAGCTTTGCTTAATATGGTACAAAACTCTGGGTGTTTCTGAAACATTTGAATTTCCTGGGGATAAAAGGAGATGGCACTCTTTCAGTAAGAACTGAAAAGGCCAAACCTTGAATTTCAGAAGGCTACGTAGTGTTATGCCTTAAGAGGCCCAGTTTTGTTCCAACAGCATCTCAGAGCTGCACTTGATGGGTCTTTGCTTCTGAACATTGGACTCCGCAATATACATCAGCCACTCTGCGGAACAGCTATAGATCAGAATGAATTTCCCTCTCTTGAACATCATCTAAGAACCAGCTGCATCCTTTGGGATTGGTAGCGGTGGAGTGAGACACAGAAAAAGAAAGAGGAGTGAATTAAACTTTGCTTGAGTCCTTGTGTCTCATAAAAATGTATGGTATGAGAAACAAGCTTGCATAATATAAAGCGTGGTTGAAAAATGAACAGACGGGGCAACTAGAAGTAGGTTTTGTAGTCACTGGTTCTGATAGGAAGCATCTGGAGTAATAGTTCATGTTATTAGGTTGTTGAGTATCAAGCCAGTTAATAAGCAAGTTATATTATGTTTGAAAACAGCAATGTTAGTATCAATTTTAAACTCACTATCTAGAACAGAGAGAAGAGAGGGAAGCATATGAGCACAACCATACTGAACAAAGATCCTTACAGTGGTGTCTGGTTTGGGAACTGGGCAGTCCCTGGCAGGCTAAGGACTTCAAGCAGTGAGAAAGACTCTGACAGTTGACACACTTGTTTAGTTAACAAGTTGTAGGAAGTAATTTTTGTGCTGTATGCTTTGGGATAACCTGAAAAGCCGGTTTACCTTGCAGTTTTACTCTTTCCTTTAAAGTACAAGGCTGTGTTCAGTGACACCAAGAAAATGCATGTTACGTTGCAAAAAAATGATGGTGCTATATAAGATAAGAGTACAAATTCATTCCAGGGTAGCGTAGTGCTCTAGAGCCCTATCCAGGACCAGCAGCATATGCTGTATGTCAGAGAAGGGTGGAAGTTGCATCTCTCCCCATCCTGTTTGCCACAGTTGATGTGACTTTATCAGAATCATTCTTAACCCAATTATGAGACCTAAAATCCTGTTCTGAACGCTTTGACTCTAGTCCACATCCATATTATGCAGATTATATCAAATACAGGTCTTGTATCAAAAAGCACAACTTGTTTTGTGAGACTGGAGCTTTGCAGAGCGTATTGGATAGAGCAGTGAATTTTAATGGAATTTTGGAGAAGGACCTCTGCAGAAGAGGATCTCTTTAGTGGTGCTGGATTCCTACTCATATATACTGAGTAGAAGAGTGGAAGAAATGATTTCTTGTGATCATTAGAGAGTCCAGAGCCATTTTCTCAAGTGTTAGAGGTGTTAAGGCTGGTGTCTGGCCTTATTCCCAAATGGATAATTGAATTGCTTTGAATTTCTGCAAGTTCAATTGGACATGGACTTAGCTTGTAGTTGTTTTTATGGGATTATTCTGCTGTGTTCCATCATCTAGAAAGTTAGTGTAGTGTGGATTTCTTGTATCTGTTGGGGTTTGGGCTATGATTGGTGAGAAATTCTTGCTATGATTTTCCTTACTTTTCTCTAGGCAATGCAAGAAGATGAGAGAGAACACCTCTGTATCTGGCCATGAGATACGTCTGTCTGAAGTAGGGAGGGAGACCCATATCCAAAGGGAGAAATTAATAAGAGGCTGAATAATTCTTGATGGCATGGCAAAGAAAAGCAATGGGATTGAGAGCAATTATTCCCCTCAACAGCTTTTCCTCCAGAAAGCAGCATAAGAAGTGAGAAAGAGCGATGCTGCATCTGGCTGCTTGAGACCCACAGGCTATTTTATATCTGGGAGTTCAAATAAATTCTTTTTTTGTTTAGCTCCTTATAGTTTTCAGTCTGATATTTGGGTACCTCTGGTTCCTTCTGGATGACCCACAAAAGATAATCATGAAATTTCAATGCTTTATAGATACCAGAAGTCAGTAAGTGGAACGGGGGCATCTTATTTGGGGGTTACTGCCAGCCTAACAGAAGAAATGTAAGTAAGTTTGAAATTTTAAGCTACCTTTTTATCTGTTAGAATCTAAATAACCTTGATTAATTTTAAGGACCAGATTTGGTTGTTTACCAAATTGATCCATTTTAGTTTTGAGCTTTACTTAGTACTTTACATAGATCTTGCTTTCAAAGCAAGGTAACCAAAGTCAGTGATCCCCGCAGTGTGCATCTATGCAGCATATTCTTCCAGCACTTCAACCCTTTCATTCAACTTCTGCATATTTTTTCAGTGCTTAAGAGGACATGAACACCATTCCCAGATGCAGTATCTTACTGCTGGTGTCAAACACATCTGTGAAGCTGCCTTGCTTATACTCATGTACACAGTGTACATTGCCTCTACCACACTTCTTACTGGTCTTCTGGTTTTTAAACTCCTGTTCACATTTTTGTATGCTTTTCTACACCGCCATGAAACCTAGAAACAATGTTTCTGTGGTTTATGTATTGAAAACAACTGCAGGAACTTGGAATTTTCCATTAAAAACCCAAAACAAATATTGCAAAAGTTGGTATTATTGAACATGTTCCAACATTGCCTACTATCAACTGCTTTTTAATGAATAACTACAGCAATGTTATTTACAACTGGTACTTCAGCAGGGCTTTGGTTATTTTCCCTTTTTAAAACATTTTAATAGGCTTACCCTGTTTAAAGATCAGTTTACAAAGCAGTTAAGTAAATCCGCCATTTTAGAATCATCATCACTTCATTCACCTCATTAGTTAATGGATATTCTCTACTGCTTCATCCCCCCAATATTACTGTAAGAGCTTCTTATCCTCCTGAACTCCTCTGGCTTCTATAATTTAATTTGCTTTCCCCCTCTTCTTCCTTGTAAAACACAAATGATAAAAGTAACAAGAAGCAAAACAAGGGGACCAGGAGAATGACTAGGGGTGTGCCGGAGAGAAGAATGATGGCAATACTTTTCCTGCGAACAAAGACTGTGACCAATTGTTTTGCTGTGGTCAAACTTTCCTGCCAGCATAGCAAAATCTCCTCAACACTAGCAGATCATGGAATAGTGGAATGGTTTGGGTCGAAAGGAAAGTTAAACCCATCCAGTTCCAACCCCCTACCACAGGCAGAGACACCTCCCACTCCATCAGACTGCTCCAAACCCCATCCAACCTGGCCTTGAACACCTCCAGGGAGGGGGCAGCCACCACTTCTCTGGGCAACCTGGGCCAGGGCCTCCGCATCCTTACATTAAAACATTTCTTCCTAAGATGTCATCTCAATCTCCTCTCTTTCAGCTTAAACCCAGTAGGTTTTAAGTAATCTGACAGTAGGTTTGCTACTCTTAGATTACTTCCCACAAACCTTTTAAGGAGCAGGCCATGGATAAACAGAACTTTTTGGAACATGAGTTGGAAGTCATTGCATATCTCGTTTTCCCAGGAGGGGATGGCCTTATCCAGCAGTCCTTGTATCCCTGTGCAACTGAAATTCCTGCACATGCACAGTGGATCTCTCCTGCACCAAAGCGGGACAAACTGGTGGCTGGATCTCTTTCCCACATACAGCCATGTACAACAAGAAGGTCAACCATTTCTCTTACATCTTAGAATTACAGTTCATTATGTGTATTTCACTAAGGGTTATTTAGGATTCACTGAAGGATATTAATTTGGCCTGAGAACACAGATCTAGAAGCTGAGCCCTGACATAATACACAAAATTAGGGATCACACCCAAATCTTAAAGGGAATGACTGGCCACAGCAGCAAACTGCTGCAGGAAATGGTGAGTTCTGTGTTGCTTGACGGTTTTGAAGCCATATGGAAAGTCATGCCTTTGTCAGGTGTGGTTTTTGGTTCATGGGGCTAGAAGGACAAAAGTTGTGAGTTTCCAGGTCCACAAGAAACTAGAGATTAAGTGAGATAATATAAAGTAAATGTTAGTATTAAACTTCAAAGCATCAATGAAGTAGGAATTTTGAGTAGAGGTAATTCTAGGTGGAAGTTCCTGATAATCAGATTCTCCAGTTTGACAAAGCACTGGAGCACATGAAATGTGGTGTTGACTGATAAAATACAGGGAAGAAAAGACAAAAATTGTGTTATACCTAGAGAAGGGCAACCTGGCTTATCTAGTGAAACCAACCCAAGACCAGATGTTTAAGATGAGATCTTCTGTTTGAAAACCATACCACTTGGAGCTGATTTGAGGGGCTTTTGGGCAGTGCAGGAGGTGTTGATGCAAGTCAGTAAGTCAGTGTGGCACTTCTCACAGAGCTTGGAGAACAGAATTGAGCAGCCCTGCCTCCCCCACTGCAGAGGTCAAACCTAGAACACAATGTCTGCTTCCAAATGCTCCTTGTCAAGCTCGGAACGTCTCAGTCTGAGCTGTGACTTCCAAATTTTAGTTGTTACAATTCCAGTCAGTCACTAGTCTACTGCTGCGTTGGCTGCTCTGCCCTCCTTTTAGTAGAATCATCTGGGTGCTTGTCTTTTAAGATTTAAAATGGCTTGTATGTTTACCGTAATCAATTGTCCAGAGGACAGCGCATTCCTGTTGGACTAAAGTGCTTATGTGGCTGTAGTCCGTCTGTCTTCTCTCTTAGTCGTTTTCTTGGAAGGGAGTCATCCCCTTGCAGTGTCCTCCTGCTTCCTTCTCCTACGTGCACACTGTTGAAACAATGAAAGGGGCTCAATATTTGCTTGATGAGGCCACAGATAGGAGCTTCTCCTTTCTGTTTGTTCCAGGCTGCAGATGCCATTTTTGTGGTTTCATGCATCCTGGCTTTGTAGCACTGTGTCTGTACAGCCCTGCTACAGCTATGTCTCTACTAAGCAAGCCAATTCTCCGTGCTGTTCTTCAGCCTTGAGGCCACTTGGCTACATCCAAGGTAGCAGACACTCTTAGGCTTGAGACTGAGTGGCTGCATCCAAAGCATTTGCACTTTCTGCTCCATGCAAAGTCTTGATAAATGTCTGCAAATTGATCAGGAGAGCACTGGTTGTTCTGGACTAAAATTGCACCAAAGACAGTTATGGTGATTTAACAATGCTGTAGACAACTGTGGGTAGATGCTACAGTGCCTGTTCCTGGGCACTATTTAATTTACTTGTATTGTCATAGAACCACTGGGGTTGGAAAAGACCTCAAAAATCATCAAATCCAACCACCAGCCCAACTGATACTGACTGAACTATGTCCTCAAGTGCCATGGCTAGATGGTTTTTGAGCACATCCAGGGACAGGGACTCCACCACTGCCCTGGGCAGCCTCTGCCAGAGCTTCACCACTCTTTCAGAAAGGCATTTTTCCTAATATCCAATCTAAACCTCCCAGGGTGAAACTTGAGGCCATTTCATCTCATCCTTTTGCTTGTTACTTTGGTGAAGAGACCAACAAGGACAGGCCTGTTCCCATTGCCTAGTCAGGTCTGTGTTGTGAGACTCACCTGAAGAGATTTCCTCTCTCCCTTTTTCCTCCCAAACCTGTGGATGTGGTTTACTTTACTCTGTTTCATGTCTCTGAAAAAAAAATCCACAGAATTCAGCAATTGAAAAAAGTTTTGTAACTCTGTGGCTCCCACCGGGGACTTCATGCTGGTGCTGAAATGGAAATGAAGAGTGATCTTCAGAGCTTAAGGAGGGAGATGGGCCACCTTGTACCTGGGAGGTCTAGCATAATTGTAACAGGAGTCATCCCTCTTTTGATTTTCATAGGGTCGATGGAATTCTTACTTGACTTTCCTGAGGCTGCTGTTTGTCTGCTGTTGCTTGTAGGGATCGTACATTACCTCTGTCACATCTCCTGGAGTTTGAGTGATCTCCTCACCCTGCTTCCCTGCAGGAACTTTAATAAACCCTTGACTCACAAGAAAGATGGAAAATGCCTGGATCTCTTTGCCAAGTTCTGTCTGCCCTCCATCTGCTACCCCTTCTTCTCAAGATCTTGAGTCCTTAAGGAGGTGATCTGGTCAGTTTTATGCCATTTATATCTTTATTGAGGAGATTTAGGAAGGAAAAGAGATTACTGGAGCATATCATGATTTTTCTGATTCTAATTCTGGGCTTTTCAGTGAATACTTAGGATGTTCATTGTTCTGGCACCTTGGGAAGTTTAGGAGTTAAAAATGCCTTTGATGAGCCACAGTGACAGTTGAGCTACATGTGAAGCCTGCCTTTGGTGGGGAAAAGGCTGTGGACTTATTTCTTTAAATGAAAGCTCAGTAGTAATTGGATGTGCTGCACTTTCCTTGTTAGGGCAGGCGATCTGTGAGAACATTCCAGGTTCAAAAGTTACTGTCATCAGAAGTGGGACTTCAGTCAAATCAACTTTGGTCCTGCAAACCACTCGTATTTCCGCTATGTGTGTTTTTATCTTCTTTTTTTCAAGGTAGGAACAAAAAGTTAGGGCAACTTGAACTCTTCATTCTTAAGATTAGAAAGAGTTGAGATTCTGAAACCTCATGTCATAACTGGTTTAAACTTCTTCGGAAAAGAAACCCACAAATTCTCAACCTCTAGCCTCAGCCCAATAGGTTTGGAATTTGGGATTTCTGGCTGAAATTAAGTCACGGCCTTAATTACTAAGGAACCATTGTCACAGAATCACTAAGGTTGGAAAAGACTTCTGAGATCATCCAGTCCACCTGTCAGCCCAACCTCACCATGCCTACTAAACCATGTCCCAAAACCCCGTGATTACAAGTTTTTTGAACCTCTCCAGGGATGGAGATTTCCCAGCTTCTCTGGGCAACCTCTGCCAGGGCTTCACCACTCATTCAGTAAAGACTTTTTTCCTAATATCCAATCTAAACCTACCCTTAGAATCATAGAATCATAGAATCACCAGGCTGGAAGAGACCCATCACATCATTGAGTCCAACCATTCCTATCAAACACTAAACCATGTCCCTCAGGACCTCATCCACTCGTGCTTTAAACACCCTCAGGGAAGGTGAATCAACCACCTCCCCAGGCAGCCTGTTCTAATGCCCAGTGACCCTTTGTGTGAAAAACTTCCTCCTGATGTCCAGCCTAAATCTCCCCTGGTGGAACTTGAGGCCATTCCCTCTTGTCTTGTTCCCTGTCACTTGGGAGAAGAGGCCAGCTCCCTCCTCTCCACAACCTCATTTCAAGTAGTTGTAGTTTCCACTCATACTATCACTTATTACTAGGGAGAAGAGACCAACATCCTCCTTACTGTCATCTCCTTTTTGGGAGCTGCAGAGAATGATGAGGCCTCCCCTCAGCCTCCAGACTAAACAGCCCCAGGGCCTTCAGCTGTTCCCAGAACCTCCAGGCTCCAGACCCTTCCGCTGCAACATTCTTCTCCAGATATGCTCCAGCCCCTCAGTGTCTTTATTGGAGTGAGGGGCCCAAAACTGAACCTAGTCTCTCTGTAGCAGAGGTTTATCAAAAGCAGAAGAGGGTACTAACTGCAGGTTTGTTGTAGAAAGTGCAGGGATTGCAAGTAGAAGAGACAAATGCTATTTGAGCACTTCAAAGAAAATAAGTCCTTCTGCCACACAGTGAGACTAGAACTCATAGGAGGTTGCCTGCTGAGCTGCTTTGGAGGTGGACTATTGGTCTGCCGTCTCTGTCATGTGTGTGACTTGGAGTGTTGGACCAGAATTCATCTTCTCTGAGTGTAAGGTGCTTTCCAGGTGCCATAAAGAGCTATTGAACTGAAGTATTTGCTTTTACATTTTACCTTGTTTTTAGTCTGCTGGAAACCATGTCTCACTACACAGACGAACCAAGATTTACCATAGAGCAGATAGACCTGCTTCAGCGCCTGAGACGTACAGGAATGACCAGACATGAAATCCTTCACGCGCTGGAAACCTTGGATCGTCTTGATCAAGAGCATAGTGACAAATTTGGAAGAAGGTCTAGCTATGGAGGTGGTTCCTACAGCAACAGTACCAACAATGTCCCAGCATCTTCCTCTACAGCCACTGCTTCAACACAGACCCAGCATTCTGGGATGTCCCCATCACCAAGCAACAGTTACGACACCTCCCCACAGCCTTGCACTACTAATCAGAATGGGAGGGAGAGTAACGAGAGGTTGTCTGCATTCAATGGGAAGATGTCGCCTACCCGCTACCCACTTGCAAACAGCTTGGCTCAAAGATCATACAGTTTTGAAGCTTCTGAAGAGGACTTGGACATTGATGACAAAGTGGAAGAACTGATGAGGTTAGTAGAAGTCTTTTTAAAACATTGGGAAAGTCACAGCTAGAAGTCCCTTAGAAGAAATATGCATGTTGCAGGACTGCTCTAGTAGTGACGGTTAGTACCAGAAAAGCGGGAATTGTGGTAGAGCCTGCTAGGTCCCTAATGGTCACTATCTCAATGCCTCTCACCTCTTTCTTAAACTTGTGTAGACAACCCCCAGCCTTGTGTGGGTATCCCACAGGCTCTTTTGCTGTCAAATTGTTTTATCCTGTGCTGTACCTAAAACTGAAATTCATGTTAGTGCACTAAATTTTCACCCTACTCTTATTCTGACCGAGTATCAAATCATGTGGTGACTCCTCCACTACTTCATACCAGTTGTATTTCCTTCCATATATAGGAGGAGTAGGTAATCAACTTGGTTAATGCTTTCCACTGAGATCTGTTGTGTATGTATTTACCCTCTGGCTGACTCTCAAGCACCGGAAAATACAGATAGTAAAGAAGAAGCAGAAGTCTTCAGTGAGAGCCTGTTGGGTTTGTGAGGTTTTTATTCTGGACTGACCTTCCTTTACTTCTAACTGCTTCCTTTTGAGCATTATGGCAAAGATTAAAGGAGGGGATTATACCAGTGAGGATGAAAGTCAGAGTCGGTGGCCTTGACAGCAGAAAGAAATAAGTGGAAAGGCCAAATGTCTCAAAACAATTTTGGTCATAATGTTGGAATGTCTTTTCTTTCCCCCAAATTGCAACATTTGTGAAGTACCTATGAGAGAACTAGAGTCCATAAGCTACAGGATGAAAATATGTTTGAAATAGTTTGGAAATTTAGGGTAAAGGTGTGGCTTTTGGGAGAGAGGATTAGAGATGAGCGCTAAGAAAAGCCGATCAACCTCATTTACTGTTGGCTGCTGGATAATGGGGTAATGCAGGAAGGTGGGGAGTATAGCAGTGCAGCAGCTCCCATTGCTGGAGTTTTATCATTCCTTTGAGTTTTGATTCCTATGCAATAAGTCTCAGGTAATGCTTTTACTGCTTATTTAAACTGAAACTACTTTTATTTGCAGGCATAGAGAGGATAAGTGTTGAGCACAGAAATAAAAATGAACCCACAATATAGCATTTATTTTGCATTTGCATTTGCAAGCTAGAAACTACCTTGAATGCTGCTGGAGCAGGAGAGGAGACAGGGAGGGGAAATTAGCAAATAGTAAAGCCTGATAAAGTCTGGGTTTAATTGTCTACCCTTCTGGGGAAGGGAGGGAGGAAGAAGAGGGAAGGGTATGTGTTTACTGCAGTTGCAGTTTGCTACATATCACAGTCCCTGGGCAACGTCCAAATTAATTCCTTTTTAGCATAGTTTCAGTCCCTTCCAAACTGTCTTTGCACACTTTGTGAAAATCATACAAAGTCTTTAAATAACTGGTGCTTGGTCATTCTGTGCAAGCTGTGGGCTAAGAGGTAGGAGTGGGGGGCATAGAGGTTGCCAGGTCTTTCCTACTTTTGGCCTTCTCTTTGAAAGGCTAGAGGAGGTTTGTGTATGAATAGTCATTTGTGGAGCTAACCATGCAGACCGTGCTATCCTTTATTTTTTATTTTTGTGCCTCATTTTTATGGCTGAGGCTTTTATGCTGGTATGAGAGATTTATTCATCCCTGTGTAATGAAACTTTGTACATTCCATATGGCAGCACTGCACCTAATATGAATTATATAGGACATGAGTCATCCATTCCGCTGCTGGTGTACTTTGATCAAACGTGACACTTGTTAAAAGAAGTGTCCACTGGTGAGGCACATTGACTGTTTTAATGCCTGCATTCTCCATTCCTTGTCCCCTAAATAAAGGAAATCAAGCCGTTTTGCATCTTCAAAGTGCACTTCGGTCTGTCTGTCTTTTTGTGTGTTCTTCTGGTTTTTTGTTTTGGTAGGAGGGACAGCAGTGTGATAAAGGAGGAAATCAAAGCCTTCCTAGCCAATCGGAGAATTTCCCAAGCAGTTGTTGCACAGGTAACAGGTAAGAGCTCGGGGAGTCCTTTCTACATTTTGGGGAACTGTGGCTGAGTGCAGGTCTGTGCATGGTGCAGATGTGGGAATACTGCTTGGCTTTCTGCATTGCAGTGCAGATCTGTCAGCTTAGTCATGATAATGTATGCCTTTGATTTAAGACCCATTGTCCTGCACATCATGGAACTTCCCCAGTGAATCATTTTTTCTTTTTTCTTTTTTTTTTGCGGCTTGTGCTAGCAGATTTTATTTTACAGCATTATAATAAGCCCAAAGTTCTTATCTTAAAAGGAGAACGTTTTTTCTTAATTCTTAAATTGTTTGTTGAATGCAGCAAATAGATGCATATCTGCATCTCTAAGTACAGAAGGAGAGATATATGGTATGTATTTATGTTACAAAATGTGTATGAATAGTCAGGGACACAACTATAGCTGGGATTGCTGCATCCTGGAGTCAGATTGGATTTTTTTTCAGTCACTTGCCTTTGAGTTACAATTAATGAAAATCAGATGAGGTTGTGAGAGTGACCATATTAGCTCAGATTTACCTAGAAGAAGTAGTTCTCTTTTTGCCCTCTGTGCTGTATCTTCTCTCTTTCATGTTCAGTACGAGTGAACAGAGTGATATAATGTCTTTCTTGGATGTCTCTCCAGAGCTTTACACAAAAAGTAGCGAGGCCTTACTGCTTCGCCATGGGTTGAGGTGTTCTTAGTGGTCCTTTACAGGTTCAAGCTGCCTGTCCAGGATCCTGTTAGGTGGTAGTGTGTTTAGAAGCACAGAATCATTCAGGTTGGAAAAGACATTAAAGATCGTCAAGATCAACTGTTAACCTAACACTGCCAAGTCCACCACTAAACCATGTCCCTAAGCACCACATGGATGGTGACTCCACCGATGCCCTGAGCAGCCTGTTCAGTGCTTCCCAACCCTTTTTGTGAAGAAATTTTTCCTAATACCTCCCCTGGCACAACTTGAGGCCATTTCCTCTTGTCCTGTCACTTGCTACTTGGGAGGAAAGACCATTGTGTGACTAACTCCAGCCTCCTTTCAGGGAGGTGCAGAGAGCAATGAGGTGTCCCCTCAGCTTCCTCTTCTGCAGACCAAACAACCCCAGTTTCGTCAGCCACTTCTTATAACCCCTGTGCTCCAGACCCTTCCCCAGCTCTGTTGCCCTTCTCTGGTCATGCTCCAGCACCTCCTTATCTTAGAATCATAGAATAACCAGGTTGGAAGAGACCCATCGGATCACTGAGTACAACCACTCCTATCAAACACTAAAACATGTCCCTCAGCATCTCATCTACCCGTGCCTTAAACACCTCCAGGGAAGGTGAATCAACCACCTCCCTGGGCAGCCTGTTCCAGTGCCCAGTGACCCTTTGTGTGAAAAACTTCCTCCTAATCTCCAGCCTAAATCTCCCCTGGCGGAGCTTGAGGCCATTCCCTCTTGTCCTGTCCCCTGTCACTTGGGAGAAGAGGCCAGCTCCCTCCTCTCCACAGCCTCCTTTCAGGTAGTTGTAGAGAGCAATGAGGTCTCCCTTCAGCCTCCTCTTCTCCAGGCTAAACAACCCCAGCTCTCTCTGCCATTCCTCATAAGGCCTGTTTTCCAGCCCCTTCACCAGCTTTGTTGCTCTTCTCTGGACTCACTCCAGAGCCTCCACATCCTCCTTGTGGTGAGGGGCCCACAACTGAACACAGGATTCAAGGAGCAGCCTCACCAGTGCTGAGTCCAGAGGGAGAATCACCTCCCTGGACCTGCTGGTCACACCGTTTCTGATACAAACCAGGATGCCATTGGCCTTCTTAGCCACCTGGGCCACTGCTGGCTCATGTTCAGTCGACTGTCAACCAACACCCCCAGGTCCCTCTCCTCCTGGCAGCTCTCTAGACAGACTTCTCCCAGTCTGTAGCTCTGCATAGGGTTGTTGTACCCCAAGTGCAGGACCTGGCATTTGGCCTTGTTAAACCTCATCCCATTGGACTCAGCCCAGCAGTCCAGCAGATCGACACTTCCACCCAGCTTAGTTTCATCTGCAAACTTGCTAAGGGGTGAAGGCTTGATAATGAAGGCTTGATAATAAAATACAGATAGCTCAGTCCCATGTTATACCTGTAACATTTATTCATTTTTTAATGCAAGCTTGAATAAAGATCTTGAAATAGATTGTTTTTAAAGTTCTTTGATGACTAGGAATGTCAAACCAGCAGGAGGGAAGTTGTTCTTTTATGATAATTTCCATATACCAAACATCATAAGAACCCATCTGTCTGGGACCTCTAGGTTTACAGACACGCTAGTAGTTGAAGTAGGCAGGCAGAAATGGGTGCTTGAGCTATGAAGCCGAGAATTCCATCCACATCTCCAGCTCTTCTGTGTGATCTTAAGAAAAATTGCTTGTGTTTCCCTGGTTTCAATTTCACCTATTAAATCATGAGATTTATGTTTTGTTAAACTCTATTATAACCTTATCAGATGTTAGCATTTAATTTTTGAAGTACTAATGTTGAGTCTAGTTGCTTAAATTGCGCCTGAACTCTGAAGTTTAGGTAGCTAGTGGGTCGCTCCCCTAATTTTTCACAGTCCATGCCTGAATATAGACCTGAAATGGTCTCTGTATTAACCTTCATGTCTACCAGCAAGTCAAACAAGGTTCCCCAAAAAGAGAAGTAATGCAAGGAGGGGAAAAAATGGAGAGAAAGTCTTTCCAAAACAAGTCATTATTATTTTTTGGTTAGTGAGACTACTGCATGCAGGGCTGTTGAATCAGAATCGCCACACCAAATCTAAGACAGTCTGCATTGGTAAAAGGAATGGATCTGATTATAATTAGGTCAGTGTCATGGGGAAGTCTTGATACCCTTGCAGGCAGACCACCGTAGGAAAGTCAGGACCAGCTCCTTCACCTGATTGGTTTGCTCCTTCCATCCTCAGTCTTGCATTACAGTTGTTAAAGTCGTTATGTTGGCATTTAGCCTTTGGAAGTTTTCATTTTTTGCCAGGTTGTTACTCCTGTGAGTAAGCTACAGCATCCACTGCATACAGGGTTTTTTTCACACCCATCCCACTCAACTGTCCTTTGTAACGGGGAGTGGTATCCAGAGTGCACTCACGCAGTGATTGCAGAAAATATTACTAGATGTCTCTTTTGAGCCTGTAAGTGGAACAGAATGAAGACTGAACTCATGACTCTGTTTTGTTATCTTATTTTCCAGCCAAATCAATGCAAAACTAGGTAAACATAAAGGTCCTTTTGCATCTGACCCAGTAGTGTTTCCAGGGATGTTTCAAACAAGAAAGCAAAGTGGTATTTTGCACGCGATGCAGTTTCTCAAACAGAGATGGCTGCAAGGCTTGCCTTGCACCAATCTCTTCCTCCCATTGCCCTCTGCAGCTGAGCTGTGTCATCCTTTGTATGCTTGGTGGGAAGGCCTATGGGAGCCCATTCATTTTAGATATAACCCAGAGCCTTGTGTAAGCAGATGCCTAGTATTTAGGTGCTATGATTAAGTACATAGTTACGGCTTATCTGAAAGAAATAGTGAACCTCAAAGACATGTTTAAAGGGACCAGATTAATGAGTGTGCTCAGCACCACTAGGGAGAAACATCAGCTTCCCTTCAAAAGCGCAGTGTGGTGAGGAGTGACAGAAAATAGCTTGGGACAGAGATCCAGAGCAGGAAGCAAGTGTCCCAGGCTCCCACTTCCAGAGTAATCTTGGGCCTGATGAGTGCTAGTTGACTTGCATATTCTTCAGATGTGCCTGGCATATCCTCGCATTCAGCTGTGAAACAGGCTCCCAATGAAGGTCTGGAAGCCACTCTTAGATCATTAAAAAAGCAGTTTAGAAAGAGAGAGAGAGGTAGAGCTTTGAAGAATATTTGACCCCTGATGGGATCACCTCAGTATTTATGGGTTCAGTCTTACTGGTAAAGCTGTTCTGTAAATAATTCAGTAAAGAAGAAAAAGGGAAAACAGATAAATAAAATCCAAAGAGTGGTCAGTAGCAGGTGGCATAGGAGAGGAGCTTAAGAATGAAATGATACCTTTTCAGTGTTTGAGAGTCCTCTTTATTACATTGTACATCAGGGTAGAAACCAGTTCTGGCCAACAAAGACACTGAAAGAGCAGGAATGGAGACAACTCTGCAAGAACAGATCAGCAACCCACAGAGGCTGGTGTGCTTGCAGGCTCCATCACCATTTGATGCAATACAAACCTACCAAGCTGGTTTTGGAGGCTGCAGTGCAAACATTGAGCATATTTTACTTGCCCGTCCACTGGCTACCACCCTACACCAGCTTGTAAGTCATCAGTTTAGCACTTAAAATAAAAGCAGAATAGCATGGCCTCAGCTTTTAGCGTTCATTTCTTCTGCCGCATGAAGAGAGACAAGAAAGAAATGAAAAATTGATGGCTGGCTCTGTCCAGAAGGAGAGTTGCTTGGCTTGGCTACCCATACTGCTAACTTTCTCCTTTTAATCTACCAATTTCTTTGCTACTTTAAAAATAATGTGTGTGTAATGGGAGGGGAGGATGGCATAGAGGGGGAAAAGGAATAGTAGTGCATCTAAGCAGGGATATGGAATTTAGCTAGGAGCCTAGAACTTTGTTTCCTTTTCTTTGCTATGGCTGGGTTTGAAGTTGGCCAAACTGGACATAGAAGTCAGCTAAGCCAATACATTTGCATGTCTTCAAATTGCTGGTCTTGTATTAGCTCATTAGAGAGTGTAATGGTTCCTTATGACCGTATTTGTCCCCATTCTGTATCTTGTCATGTTCTGTCCTTGGTGCAGGAACCTCAACCCCAACTTCTACTTGGAATTTCCATTTCTTCTTAGTTTCCTAATTCTTCAAGCCACTTAGAATTTTGTTCAGAAATATCTTTCTTCTTTTTCTCTTTCATCTTTATTCTAATATTGCTGTGACAATGGCAACAGGACACACATTCCTACACCAACCACAATCCTCCAGAGCATACCAAGCAGCCTTGTATCGGCAGACTGTGCAACACTAAACAGCTTTTCCTTTTGTTTGTCCTGTGCTGCAGCACAAGAGTATGGGAAGTGATGGAGAGAGAGGCTGTAGGTGAGAGAGGAACACAGAGCTGAAGGTTAATGTCAGCTGTTGTGGTGGAAGAATTTTTTAGGCTCTTTTAGTCTTTATAAAATTAGCAGAAACTTGGAAAGTCATTTAGATAATGAATCTGACAGCAAAAATGTAAATCTGGAATATGTTCTACCGGGCTGCCTTGAGAACAAGAGAGAAGAGGGCAGACTGGAAAATAGCAACAAGAGTATTAAATGGTGACTTGAAAATAAAGGAATGATTGATAAGAAGCAAAACCTTAGCATAACACTTATTAGTGCAGGTCCTAAATGCAGGAGCTGCTTTTTATAGAAACTTTTTTAATGGTGTCTGTAATAAGATAAACAAGAAGCACTTGGGTTGGGCTCCGTATAAATAATCTCCTACTGATAAGAAAAATGACAGTATAAACAGGAGCTAATAATAGTTCCTGCTGAATTTCCTATCTGGTTATTTGAAGCTCCTTTTATCATAGCTGTAGCTCACTTGGGGGTAGGGATCTTGCCCTCTGTGTGGCAGGTGAGATGCGAAATTCTTATCAACAGTCATTTGCAGTTGTGTGCTGCAGTTCTCTTTAGTTGCCACCAGAATTGCATCTGGGTACCAAGTAAGCGATGGTCAGAAGGCAAAAGATAAAAATAAACTTACATTTATCACCAAGAGATGCTGTTTCTTAGGTTCCAAATGGAGATGGAGGGAGGGGAATGTTTTCAGAGGCCAATGTCTTTCTGTTAGATACTCCAGTAAAGAGGGAGTGGGGAGTACAGGGAGGAGCCCTTTGCTACCAGGCTGAATGCTTTGATGTGGGTTTGGAAATGTTACCTTTTCCATTTTTTTACACATAGAGGGTTAATGAACAAAGGAAACCTTACTTTGCTGAGGTGACAGCCTGTTGCAGAGTGGGAATTTGAATTCAGATTTCTCACTTGGCTAGTACCATAACAACGAAACCACCGTTTAAAAAACCCAACCATTAAATGCAGAGGTTATTTAATAATAAAAAAACAAAACAAAACAAAACGTAACTGAACATTCTAGTGTGCATTTCTGCTCATCTCCCCTGTTATCCTGTGGGTACAGTTCAGCCTTGCCCTGCTGTCCCAGCCTTAGCTGACATGAGCTCTTCAGGACTTAGTTTTACATTGTGCTGAACACACAGAGCATCAGGCATGGTGGAAGGTAGGCAGCCTTGAAGCAATGCTGTAGCATAAATAAAATACCTTAAGGTTTGGAACCTACACACAGGGGTACTGAGCAAATGCAAATACAAAGTGAAGCTTAATGAGTTCTTTTGTGGATTCAGAAAATTACTGAATTACTGATCATCTGAAATGGCAAGAAACTGGATTTTGAAAAATATTTTCCCTTTTTTTTATACACATGACAGCACAGGGAAAGAGTTGTTTTTTCTATGATTTTGATCTTTGCAGGGTTTCTGTAAACAAGCTCTGCTAATCTCCTAAATTGATAGCTGTCCTTTGCAAGCACGTATTGCATGAATATAGGACTTAGCTTACAAACTGAAGAATTAAAACGCAGTCAGTCACTTTCTTCTCCAAATCTGACGCATTCCAGGTGCTTCTAAAAATCTCTCCTGAAGGAAACATGAAAGAAATGCAAAGCAGAGTCACTGAACAAATCCATCTCTGAAGGTGAAAACCAGTTACCAAAGACTTGATGAACAGCAGTTTTGAGGGCTATGAGCAGATTTGTACTGCAGATACCAGTTGCCATCTCTTGATGATACATTTTGCTGTTTCTTTTATGTATTTGAAAAGGAAAGTTTTCCCCATATAATTTATGTAGGAGAGAGTGGGGATGGCTGGAAGAGCATGTGTGTACTGTCATCTCCACTTGCTTTATAATTAGAAAGCGTAACCTGCTATGGGAAGGAGTGATGTGGATCAGGCGCAGCCTGGGTCAGTGCCTCAAGTCGGCATCTGAATTGCCATAATCCTTTGTGGTTACTGCATCTTTTCTCAGCCCTGGCCAGAGAAGTGTTGGCTGCCCCATCCCTGGAGGTGTTAAGAGCAGGTTGGATGGGGCTTGGAGCAACCTGATGCAGTGGGAGGTGTGCTTGCCCATGGCAGAGGGGTTTGGAACTGGATGGGCTTTAAGGTCCCTTCCAGTCCAAACCATTCCATGATTCTATGATGTACTGAGAGGAACTAGTCATGCTTATTGCAATGTGTTGTATCCCTGTTAGTACTGAGCCCAGACGACATAGTCTTCCTTGAGGTCTGTGGTTCAGTCTGAGGGTGAATTTCCTCAAGACAGCTGGATTTTCAGTACTCTGGAGAACTTCATTAATCTGCTTCTGGCAGCAGGAAGATCTCTTTTTTCCTGCCAGTGCAATTTCCTAAAGTAGCCTGATTACAGACAGTGTGACAGGATGATACTGGTGGTAGTAACTCATTGTCCCTATGAGTCAACAGTACAAAACCCACTTGTGATACAAGAAAGTAACGTGACAGGTTTGGGGATTTTTCAATTGAAGGAGTGAAGGATGACTTTGCGATTAAGACCTCTACTGGGGTCTAGGAGATCCTGCATCAGTGCTCCTGCTGGTTACTTTGCATGTGACCTTGAATGAGTCAGGCTGTTGGAATATATAGGTTTTGGGCCTCTAAACCAAACTGATGTACAGATGAAAGATATTTTGTACCTTAAAAACAAAAAGAGGAGTGGTATAGGTAGAGGAAACCATTAAGGATCATAGCATCATTTAGGTTGGAAAAGACCTTTGAATTCATCAAGTCCAACAGTAAACCTCACACTCTGAACTCCACCACTAAGCCATGTCCCTAAAACCACATCCACATAGTTTTTAAATTTCTCCATGGATGGGAATTCAACCCTGGGCAGCCTCTGCCAGTGCATGACAACTCTTTTTGTGGCACCCTAGTGCCACTTGTGGCCGTCTCCTCTCATCCTTTCTCTTCTTACTTGGGAGAAGAGACCAACACCCGCCTCGCCACAACCTCCTGCAGAGAGCAATGAGGTCTTTCCTCAGCCTCCTCTTCTCCAGGCTAAACAGCCTCAGCTCTCTCAGCTGCTCCCATAACCGCTGTGCTCCAGACCCTTCCCCGGCTCCATTCCCCTTCTTCAGATGTGCTCCAGCTGCTCAACTTCTTTCTTGTAATGAGAGGCCCAAACCAAAACCCAGGATTTGAAGTGCAGCCTCACCAGCACCAAATGCAGGGGAACGATCCCTTCCCTACTCCTCCTGGCCACCCCATGGCTGATTCAAACCAGGATGCTGTTGGCTTTCTTAGCTACTTCATCAATGCTCCTGCCCAGCTTGGTGTCATCTGCAAACTGACTGAGGGAGCACTCAATCTCTTCATCCAGATCATTGATAAGAGATATTAAACAGTGCTGGCCCTGGCACTGAGCCCTTGTGATCAGCCACCAACTGGATTTAGCTCTTTTCACCACAACTCTCGGGACTCTGCATCCAGCCAGTTTTTTATCCACCAGAGAACATGCCCATCCAAGCCACAAACTGCCAGCTTCTCTAGGAGAATGCTGTGGGAAATGGTGTCAAAGGCTTTACTGAAATTGAGGTAGACAAAATCCACAGCCTTTCACTCATCCTCTAAGAGATCATAGAAGGAGATCAGGTTAGTTAAACAGAACCTGTCTTTCTTAAACCCGTGCTGACTAGGCATGATTAAGAAGCTCAGCTCTCTGGGAAAAAAAAAAAAAAAAAAAGGAAAAACAGTAATAAAACCCAGAAAAGAATTATAGGAAGTGGGACTTAAAAGGGTCTCCTAGAGGTCATTCACTACACTCCTATGACCAAAACCCAGATCATTTACCTAAGCCGTACCTGACATGGTATCCGAGAGCAAAATGGGTTGTGGACTTTTTGCTAGTGTAAAAAATGCTGTGGATTGTAGAGCCATTCACAAGCTACCCTAGTCAGAAGGAAGCTTAAAGCCCATCCAGTTCCAACCCCCTGCCATGGGCAGGGACACCTCCCATTGGATCAAGTTGTTCAAAGCCCCATCCAGCCTGGCCTTGAACACCTCCAGGGATGGGGAAGACACCACTTCTGTGAGCGACATGAGCCAGGGCCCCACCACTCTCCCAGGAAATCATTTCTTCTTAATATCTCATCTCAGTCTACCCTCAGTGTCCTTTATAAGCCTCCACTTTGCAGAAGTGACTTCATAAACTGCAAGGACTTGCAGTGAGTCAAACACGGACGTGACAGGGCAGCTCAAATCTTTTGGCTTCAGCTCCTTTTGCTTTGTCTCAAGCACATTGTCTGAAGTGGCTAACATCTGTACCACTTTATGACAGTATCAGGCCGCCTCTTGAGCAGAATGTGGATTTTCCGCTATATGGCTCTTGTTGAAGATCCTTAATCTCTATTTATAATTTTTATCTAATAATGCTTTGCATTTATATCTTATGTTGTTATCCAAACACTCAACAAGCACTAATTCACTGCAATAAGTGTAAGTGGACTGTAGTAAGCAACTAAATTAATGGTGCTGTTATCCATTGATTAATAGCAGCCCTGCAGCCAAAAGCAGTGAGACACAAACATCAGTGTCCCATAGCACTATGTTAAAGAATAATCACTGAGGTTGGAAAAGACCTCTAAGATCATACAGTACAACCATCAATGCAATACCAACATGCCCACTAAACCATGTCCCAGAGTGCCACATCTCTACACTGCTTTTGAACCCCTCCAGGGATGGAGACTCCAACACTGCCCTGGGCAGCCTCTGCCAGGGCTTCACCACTCTTTCAGTAAAGAATTTTTTCCTGATATCAAATCTAAACCTGGCTCCACCCTCCTTTCCAGGAGCTGCAGAGAGCAATGAGGTCTCCCCTCAGACTCCTCTTCTCCAGACTAAACAATCCCAATTCCATTAGCCGCTCCTTGTAAGACATGTGCTCTAAAGAAGTGGCTTTTATAAATCATAATGGTCAATGGGAAGCTGTACATTTTCAAACCTTGGTCTTTTCATGGCAATCAAGTAACTGGATTGCATGATCCTGATTGGACTGAAGCTTTATTTTGGACTAGAGAGTTTTCCCAACTTATATTGACTTCTTTTAGTATCAACTTATGTTTTTCCACAGTCCCTTGATTTAAATGGGCAGTATCTACCAAGGTTTATGTTTGTATCCTTTTTTTGTGGGCAGAACTCTGTTTAATAGCAGTCAGTTTCTATAGTCGAAACAAAACACACCTTCTCCCCAGGACACTTAAAACTTCATAGGTTCTGGGATTCTGTGGGGGAAAACAATTAAGAGCATAAACCCTATGGTTTTAAAAATCTATTCAGGGCAAACCTCCTTGAATGTGACATCTGAGAGTCAAATGTAATAATTTGGAAGTTAACTGTTTTCTGTGTTCATGTCTAGTAAAGAAACATCTTTTGGAAGTTGTAAAGCTACAGGGGGTTGTTTTGTGTGAGTTAAATAGGATTATGAGATCTTATAAAACCTTGATGCATCCCAAGAGAGGAAGAGTGGTAGGATTTCTGTGTGAAACCCAGTCTTCTACCTGCCTTGGTGTTCAACAGTATATTATTACCTGGAACACTTCCTAAAACTTCAGTTCTCGGTAGAGCTGAGATGCTGTTAACCCTTCGTGGTAACTAAAGAGCCTTGTGGAAAGCACAGGGAATCTTCCTACCTGAGGTACTACTTTAGTTATTGAGCCAACTATGTCTTTTGTTATTTGCTACCTGGAGCCCTGCATTCAGTTTTGGAGTCCTCAGTACAGGAAGGAGTTAATCCAGACGAGACCGCAGAGATGATCCAAGGGCTGAAGCACTTCTCAGGACAGGCTGAGAGAGTTGGGGTTGTTCAGCTTAGAGAAGCGAAGGTTCAGAGGAAACCTTCTAGCAGCCTCCCAGTGCTGAAAAGGGGTTACAGGAAGCCCCTGGGGAGGGGCTTGAGATGAGGGAGTGCAGGGCCAGGATGAGGGGGAATTGTTTTCAGCTGAAAGAGGGGAGACTGAGAAGAGATCTTAGGAAGAAATGTTTTCCTGTGAGAATGATGAGGCTCTGGCCCAGGTTTTCCAGAGAAGTGGTGGCTGACCTCCATCCCTGGAGGTGTTCAAGGCCAGGTTGGATGAGGCTTTGAGCAACCTGATGCAGTGGGAGGTGCCTCTGCCCATGGCAGGGGGTTTGAACTGGATGGGCTTTAGGGTCTCTTCCCACCCAAACCGTTCTATGACTTGCCAGTGAACCTGCAGTATACCTCCTGGTGTACTTCTAAAACTCTTGATTTTTTTGATTCTTCTCCTTCTTTTCCTTTTCTGCATTGATTCTTCATTTGTTATTGTGCTTTGGAAACAACTGTGTTAACTTCTAGGCTTTTTTCCTCTTTTTAATGTATCCTTAGAAATCTTTCTTTAAAAAAAACTAGAACTTTTTGTCCTTAATCTTCCCTGGATACCTAGAGCTTGAATCCTGTTCTGCTGACAGACAGATGCCCTCTTTATTTCATTTTCTGGCCATTGTAGCTGCTGATAGTTAACTTCCTTGGAGGCTGAGGGGAGACCTCATTACTCTCTACAACTACCTGAAGGGAGGTTGTGGAGAGGAGGGTGGTGGCCTCTTCTCCCTAGTGACAGGGGACAGGACAAGAGGGAATGGCCTCAAGCTCTGCCAGGGGAGGTTCAGGCTCCACATAAGGAAAAGATTCTTCACAGAAAGGGTCATTAGGCAATGGAACGGTTGACTTGCCTTCCCTGGAGGTGTCTAAGGCACGGGTGGATGAGGTGCTGAGGGACATGGATAGGAATGGTTGGACTTGATGATCTGGTGGGTCTCTTCCAACGTGGTGATTATGTGATTCTGTGATTCCTTACTTTCTGGGCTGATTCAATCCGTATCACATAAACTGTGTTATCTTTTTTTCTGATTCAAGTGCTGAATGATAGTGATCTCCTAACTATCATTATTTATATATAAAAGCGAGTAAGGGGCTTGTTTCCATTTCACAGATGAAGAAATTTAAGAATAAGAGGAGTTGTAGACATTTCAAGTTAATGGTAGATTTGGCTTTCCACTTTGTGTCCTTTGTGCTTGTAGGTTGATTGTGCTAGTTCCAGGATGGACCTTGTGTAAGGCTGAAAATAAAAACAGGGAGAAGTTAAAGCAGTTTGGGCAGGGAAGCTTCAACTCTCTCCTTTTCCTGTGACTGAAATGTTATGAGTTCTTGGGTTTCGTAAGACAGCACTTTTTATCAGTATATAAAATATATAAAGATGTTTTTAAAAGAAAAGGTTTTCTCTTCCTCTTTCTTTCTTTTTTTTTAAATTTTGTTCTGTTCTTGTTTTTTTGCAGGTATCAGTCAGAGCCGGATCTCCCATTGGCTGTTGCAGCAGGGGTCAGACCTAAGTGAACAAAAGAAAAGAGCATTTTACAGATGGTACCAGCTTGAGAAGACAAATCCTGGTAAATAAATACAGCCTAAACATCTCCTGCTGTTTTATGTATGGAAAAGAAGCCTTTTTTCACTGATTTTTATTATCACAGATCATTCACTTTGTGGTCTGGTGTATCAAACAGGTATTCCCTCTGACCAGATCACCTTTTAGGAGTGTAGGAACAGATCCAGGCTTTGCTTTGCAGCAAATGATCTAGAGCTAACTCATCCATAGCTGGCTGGCTGACTCCTCGATCACAGCTACTTGCCCTATTGTCTTGCCACTAGGTAACTCTGGGAATCAGAAGCAGTGAAGCTGTAGGCAGCTAATGTGAAATATATGCTGAGGAACTTAAAGAGTGAACTAATAGAAAACACTGGCCGCATAATATAAAGTTGCAGCAAAACTACCCACTTTTCTTTGGGATAACTTGCAGAAGGTTTGGGGTTGATTCTCAAGCTTGTGGATAGGATGTTGATATTCACAGTGATAAGCTGGAGATGGGTCTCTCAGATCCCACCTGCTTCTCCAGATATCAAAATGGATCTTAAATATAAAAAGAGAAGTAAAGCTCCTCATTATCTTTAACTAACCAGCAATCTTCAGAATCACAGTTGAATTAATTTCCGTGCATTGTTATTCTCCATAGATTTTGTTTGACCACGGTTCTTATTTTTCCTTTTAGTGATTTTATTGTAGAGATCAAAATATTTACATTTAATTTCCTTTAAACAATGGCATGATTAAATTAACTGTGTAATTGTCTTGGGGAATTTAAGATGGAGACTTTCTAATATGAACTTGGCTATGATATCTAGAATTCTTTTAAGAAATATTCCAGTGAAAAATAATTCTCAAAACTTCAGCTTTGTGTGTAAGCTGGAAATCAAGAGGCTGTCACTTGGCCTGAGAATACTACAGTTTAAAGTGGGGTGGGTTCAAAGCCACTGTCCTTTTGTTAAGCATCTAGAAAATTGCTTTAAGGAATGAAACTCCCAAGGGTTGTGAAGTGCTGACAGGCTGCAGGCTGGTTGAGAAGCTTTAGTTTTGCAGTGACTTGAACCATGGTTCTAAGGACCAGTGAAGTTACTGGATACAACCATCAGCTGCTTTGAAAGCTCCTCATTGTACCCTACAAAGTAACTCATTCCTTTGATGGAAGGCATTGCCTCCAAACCAGTGGAGAGATCTAGAGGTTTTTGGAAGGGGTATTTTGGATTAAAAACCAAAGTCCTCTCCTGATAATGAAAACGTGTGGATCTTTCTTGCAGCCTTACATCTTTTCTTTCCCATATCATTTGGAGCTCTTAAGCGATAGTGCTTTATACTGGGATAAGAGAAGCCTCTTGAAACTTAGCACTAAAATATTTACTTCTTCCTCTTAGCCTTCTTTCCTTCCCCATACCACAAGCTCACGTCTTGTTTGTCCTTGTGCTGTTGAGAAGTGTCAAAGGAAAGGAGACCAGCATCACTGAAGGTTACAGCTTGCATTGAAATTACTTTTCTGGCACACTGTCTTACTGAAGTCTTGGTCACTTTTCTTTACACACACATGGAATAAGTTCTTGAAGAGTGGTTGATTTTTTTAACTAAGTTTTTTTGGTTTTTTCTTTTTTCAACTAAGAGATCATAAGATCATTTTTAAGAAGTCATACATTCTGCCTATACCAAGGGGTTATTTGGATGCATTTAAATGCCTGTTAGAAACAAATAATGTTTAGTTTCTTTTTAATGGCTGAGATAAAGGGAAGGAATCCTCAGTTTTCCTGTAGCTGTTGGAAAAGTCTAACGAGGAATTTGATTGTATTTTTATTGTAGGATAATCTGCTGCTTTAAATTATTGAGGTCTACGATGTTGCAGGTCAGACTGGCTAGCCAAGAGATAATTAACGTGCCTATGTGCAACTGTATATGGCATAATAAGGAAGGTACCAACCTTGTCCAAAGCATCCTGGATTTGAGTTGCTGTTATAAACCAATTTGGAGCCTCAGTTTTGGATACTACTTAAAGTATCCTGTGATCAGTAGACTTGACTTGCCATTCTGCTGCCTTCTTTGGAGTCAGAAAATGAGGCAACCAGTAGAGCCATGGTCACAAGGAAGTGATGCTGTCACTGCACTGTACAGTGTAAAAGATTGTCCTCTGAAGAAACTAAAGAGATTAAAAACTGGCATGTGTTTTCTCTATTCACTTACTAGGAAGTGACATTTGGCTTTCTGTTCTCATATATCCCATCTTTTCCAGCTCTGACTGCTTAGAATACAATCTCAATTCTTCTCCTCTGTGTAATACAGTCAGGTCTGTCTGTGCTGAAGCATCCACGTGTTTAAGTTGCCAGTGGGCAAGGGGAGGTCTTCAGGAGCTTTTAGTTCCTACATTTATTTAATTCCTTATTTTGGAAACTGGATCTTCAGAATAAGTCCACTTTCTGAGTGAACTTGCTTGTGTAATAATGGAAAGGAAAGTTGTGCTTAGATTTTAAACCATTTTGAAGGACTAAGACACCAGATATAATCCGTTTATTAACTTTAAAGAAAGAGTAATTATTTTCTGAGGAAAGAACTGGAAATCACTTGGTAAACTTGTAGTCTTTCCTTGGCTCTGCCAGTTTTTCTACACAACTTCTTGTAGATGATGTCACTTTTGCACCTCACTTTCCCATCTCCTGTGTAAAGAGGAGGAGACTGTGTCTGTCTTTCCATAAGGTCCTCCCAGCAGGGCCTGCCTTTTACTGTGCTTGTATACTGCACCCAGCCAGGTGTGTCTGATAATCTAGGGGACAGAAAATTGCTTAAAAATACATCAAAAGAGATCTTTTTTTCAAATGTTTAATGGTTCTCTATAGCACTTTCCAACAGCAGTCCTGCAGCTGTGAACTAAAGGGCTTTGTGTGGTGGAGCTGTGGGGCAGTTTTAAGACATTGCTGCTGTTGAAATGTTGCTGCTCTTGCTCTGATGCAGAAGAAACTCAGCAATTCCATCATATTTGTTATGTGCCAGCTTGCTTTGTCTCTTGAATATGCTGTTTGTTATTCACATGGTTTTGATTGCTTATTTGTGTGGGTATTTTATATATATTTCTCCGATCTTTGGTCAGGCAACAGCAGGCTGGAACATTGCAAAAGACATTGGAGTCTTCATGGATCAGTGGAAAAAAAAAGCCACTTTTCCTACTATATGCAATAGTCTTGCTCAAAAATTTCTCGATCAACATTTTCCTGGTAAGGGTGATGTTAGAGTTAATAGCAGTGCTGCAAATTCCAGCATCCTGGTGACTGGAAATATTTCTGGAAATAGGGTGAAAGGCCTTTTTTTTTTGGGTGGATAAAGTCAGTGCTAAATGCCAGTGTTCGAAAAGTCTTTAATCCAATTAATAGGGATGCTTTTCATTTAGATTGGGCTATTTTGGGACAGGCATCACTACTTTTTGGGGTTTTTTAGAACATTTGGGTAGTAGATAAATACTTTACATTTCAGAAGCCGATGTAGAATGCATGGAGTCCTAGAATGTACTGATTATTTTTTTAAGAGCCTATTAAATAAATAAACGAATGAATGAATAAATAAATAGATATTTCTTTTTGCATTAGTAGTTGTCAGTCTGATTAGTTTGGCTGGCACTGGGTCTTGGGCAGTGTGGGGAGTTTGTTATGGAGTAACTTCAGTGTGTCTTTTTCCCAGTGTACTACAAACTGATGCTGGCATTTAGAACTGATGTGCTGAAGTTCCAGATGGATACAGATTGCTTCCATTTAGGCTGGACATTTTTTTCTGACAGTCTTCTGTAACAGGAAAGCAGCTGTGGTCACCTTGGAGAAAACAATGTGCCTTTAAGATGGTAGTTATTATCAAGCTGTAGCATCTATTGTGTTGTTCCTGTAGCGATCCTTCTTCAGCTATAAAAGACAAGCCTAAAAAGAAAATATCAGGGGCTGAATATCCTACAAGATTTGCTCTGGAACCGTATGGTTGGTGATTACTGGTTTACAGAGAAAACAGACCTTGCTCTGATCCTTCCCTTCCAGGCAGTGAGCTCTTAAGGGAACTTTTTGCTGTGCAGGCTGCTGATTCCAATCTAGCCTGGCTCCTTACTCACACAAAGGTGTTTGCCATGTGATCACAGGTCAGGCTGACTAAAAATAAAGTGTGACATCTGTTCTTATCAGTATAATATATGTTAGGTGCTTGCTGCACAGAGTTACTACCACATAGATTCTTGGAGCTCAGAGTGGGTCTGAGGCTTCCTCCAGCCATTCTCCTCATTGCTCCAGTGTGGCAGAGCCTCTCTGGGACATGTGATGCAGGTCAGGGCTTGCATGTGACGCTTCCAAGAGCAGCACTCTTTCGTTAGGGTGATGCCAGGCCTTTGCCAGGAGGAATTCTGAGTTCAGGGATAGAGCTGCATTCCAGCTGGAGAGCACCGCTGCCGCCGCCTCCTCTCCCTGAAACCCACCTGCGGCATCTCCACAGTCATACCCGCATTTGGAAAAGTGCTGGCTTGCACTAAAAAAATTCTTTGTGGCTGCACAAGGTACAGAGCACTGGCAGGTAGTGAGAGATGTCACTTTTCATTTTCCTCTGTGACTGGAGTTCATCACCTGTATACCGTTATAGACATCTTGCTTTTTGATGCATATACAAAGATGAAAATTCACAACGCATTTGCCTCCCACATTCTGCTCAAGAGAAGTTTCACTTCTTAAAAGCTTTCTGAGGCGTTTGTGAATAGACTCTGACCTAGTAACTAGGATGTGACTCACAATGTTGTAAAGAAGTGGAGCGGGATGGAGAGAAGATGGCAATGAAGCATTGGAACAGCAGAATAGACGACTCCCCTCCCCAAAATGCTCACTTAATTGAGGAGGGTGAGGGAAAACTGTGTAGTTACCTTCTCAAATGTGGCAGCAATTAATCCATCTATCACCTTTGCCACTGTTAGATCCAAACCCGTTTTGGGGCTCTGATGCATTCATGTGCTTCTGTCCTTATGTGGGTGCACAACCAGCTCAGGTAATTTGCTTATAATTCCCAGCAGGCTTCTCTCATTCCTGCTGCTATTGATAGTAAAGAGAAATAGATAGATTGATGTAGGAAAGTGCCTACAACAAAACAACTGTGTCTTGTGTTCACTCCCTGAATATATCTGTGGCAGGAGCAAATTCATGCTTTCAATGCAGATTTTTTTAGACCCTTTGTCTGAAAAATCTCAGGCAACTTTAATGGAAACACTCTGTGGCTCCTCCATTCATGTTAGGCATTCCTGAGATTCCCATATTCTCCTGGTGAAGTGAAATCCTCAGGTAAGGAAAGTATGTTTCTAAGACAGTGCAGGGAAAGCTGATTACTTGTCCTGTTCTACCCTGCCTATTTTTTTAAGTTTTCTAGGTTTTTAAGAGTATTTGAAGCCTGGATACTGACCCAGACCCTAAATTGTGCAATTAATAGAAAGAGTAGGTAAGGAACTTCAGTAAGTGGCCTCCCAATTAGCAATATAAGAATTATTTCATATGTCAGTATAACTCCGGAATCTGTGGAATCTGTAGAATCACTGTTCTCTGTACTTGCAAGGCAGGGATTGTGGGATTCACTCCCCTAGACTTCTGCTGAGTGAAATGTTTCAATTCTTTTGGACTCCACCACCTAATACAGATACAAGCCCCTGGCAGTAAGGAAAAGTTCCTTGAGCATTTCTGGGAAGGAATGCAGCCAAATGCCCAAATAGCTAATATCTTGCTTTTTAACTGTAAGATTTTGTTTATTGGTTAATTTATTCAGTTCCCTTAACCCTTGGACTCTGTTTTATGTTAGAGAAGCAGTGTTTTTTTCACTAACACGGTATGTTTTTATGATTAAATCCTCACCGTTTCGAGCAAGTCTGCATACCCAGAGGGATTTGCTGTCTAAACCCTGCTTTTACGTGTGCACAATACTGTATTCCAGTCAGCAGAGCTTCTCTTGTATTTCTCTGGGCTGGTTCAGAGTGTGAATTCCAGTTGAGCTCAGTATGCATATGGGATAGAGGTGGTGATTTATCTTTCTATATGACTGTTACTTTCTTTATTTTGTTTTGCACACAAGAACAGCCATTTCTTCCCCCCAGGGAAGTCACTGAGCACAAAGCTGTCCTTCAGAACATGCACTGGTTTCGGTACTAATGTTCTATGCGAGGTTTCCATTCTCACCAAGGGATATTTGAAAGATCAGACTCCCAGTCTGTCTTGATTTATCTTGATTTATTAACTGAGAGGCTGTTATGGAAAGAATCAGGGGTAAGTTTCAAAGGGCCTTTCCTGAAGGCATTTTGCCAAGTCCTGTCTCTTGCTTGATGTTTTCCAGCTCAGGCTTCTTGAAAGGAGAAATACATCCATAGAAGGGGAGACAGAAGAGGAAAGGTGTGATATTAATCTGCTTTCAGTGACTTTTTTCAGGCAGCCTGGCACTCAGGAGCCTGCGTTTGCACAGGTCACAGGGTGGGTTCCTGTCGGTGGAGTGTTTACTCTGCTCTTTGGACATGTTGAAATACCTTTGGTATAACTTTACATTTTGCTTCCTGAAACTGTTGTACAATTAAATAGAAACCTGCTATTTTCTACTTTGTGGCTGAAGAGGTAGAAGCACCACCTAAATAAATCCCAGCTGGGGCTCACCCTTTCTGTACAAGCCTTTTGATGAAGACAGGGTAGATTTTCTGAATTGTCTGTCAGCTGTATTATGTCTCCCTTAGGTTTCCATGGTCACCTGATGCCTCTCTGGCTAAGAGGTTGGGGATGGCAATTCTAACTGGTTTTGTGTATCTTTAAGGTGTCTTTGTTTGATAATGCTTTACTTTTTCAGTTTGAATGGCTTCATCATCTGTCTTGTCTTTTTTTTTTTCATGAGCAGGAGTGAGAAAATTGGCATGATTTTTAATCCACTCGGAAACACAGTATTTATTATTCGTAGGAGCTACGTTAAGCATGAGACCTGCTCCTATCCCACTAGAAGAGCCAGAGTGGAGACAGACGCCTCCCCCAGTCACACCTACCTCGGGGACCTTCAGACTACGGCGAGGCAGTCGGTTCACGTGGAGAAAGGAGTGCCTGGCTGTTATGGAAAGGTATGTCTTTTTGGGATTATGGAGATGGGCATTTTAAAGCCAATACAAGTATCCTTTTTCCTGCCCTAGTGAACGAACACCAGCTTCATTTTCATGGATATGCTTTAGCTTCATGCAAATTAATAACAGTATAATAATTTGATTCTCGGTGGTGGAGTAGGAAGAACTATTTTACTCCTTTTGTTGTTCAAGAATTTGGACAATATCTCAATTTTTGTACCCCCCCTAAGACATCTTGTCCTTAGCGCAGTCTGAGAGTCTTGGTATTCAGCTCTTCTGTTGCTTTTGCAGAAACCTTTCCATCTAGCCTAGTGCTGACTTTGTCTTGGTGGGGCTCTACATGCTCTTTACATTCTACATTTCTACTTTCCCAGTTTACTCATGAATTTACTCATTTGTATTGTGTTATTTTATAGTTGATACTGGCATTTCGGCGGCACGGGATGTAGATATTTGCCTAACAAGCAGTAGATTCCTTGTCCAAAAAGGCTTTTACAACCTTTTTGCATGAGCTGGGAACAGCACGGAGCAAAATGCATCTTTCAAATACATATGCAGAATGGCAGGTGATCATTAGAGCTCCCAGCGATTCATCCAGCAGAGACGAAGCGCTGTCTGAGCCTGGTCTCCTGGCTGCCTGTGCGCTTTGCCTTTCCCTCAGTAATGTCTCTTTTGTGGATAATATTGTGTAATAGAAAAGGGTAAGCGAACTTAAATGTAGTTTGGGAATGAATGCTCATTGCTGTTAAGGGCTAAATGGCTGGGAGGAGTTCTCTTCTCTCCAAGAGAATGAAGACCCTCCTTTCCATGAAAGCACCGGATGACTCTGTGCTGTTTTTCCTCTCTTGTTTTGAACTCCATTGAGGCCTAGGCCAGCAGGTTTTTAGGATTTGCTTTTGCCCCTTCTTGTAAAGCTTCTCTTTCCTCTTGCTTGCACAAGGGGCTTTGGGACTGGTTAGGAGCAGGAGAGTGTCTCTTTTTGCCTAAGCTAGGGCCAAAATACCAACCTCCCTCGGGGATCCAAGCTGTTTTACACAGAAGATGGACATAACTCTGTGTGACCACAATCCGTCATAGGAGCTTTGCAGGGCTGAGACCAATAAGTAAGTGTTTCTGTGTTCAGTCCTGGCAACTGCACTGATGTTTTTGGCTTTGGCTGAGTGTTTCCCCAAAGAAAACAGTGTAAATACTTGAAGTTTGTTATGCTTTGTTAGACCAAACTAACGCAAATCCTAAAATCTGATAGCACAGGGGACTGTTTTTTTCTGGTGTCCCACTCCACGCAGGCAATATGAGGTGCAGTACAAGATCTTTAGCACTTGAAAATGCTTGTGTTAGTGTCCTGATTGCTGTATCATAGAATCATAGAGTGGTTTGGGTTGGAAGGGAACTAAAATCCATCCAGATCTAGCCCTCCTGTCATGGGCAGGAACAGCTTCCTCTGGATCAGGTTGCTTAAAACTTCATCCTGCCTCGCCTTGAACACCTCCAGGATTTGTAGGATTGTTACAGCTCTGTGTACTTTCAGGACAGGAACATCTCGTTATTAGTCCTCTGTGTGAAATATTTTGTTACTCTGAAATACTTAGAGCTTTTGGGGCGTGGGTGTTTCCCTCCTTGGTTTCTGTAAGGCCTAAAGTGCTCAAGCTCCGCCAGGGTAGATTTAGGCTAGAGATTAGGAGGAGGTTTTTCACCCAGAGGGTCATTGGGCATAGGAATAGGCTGCCCAGGGAGGTGGTTGAGTCACCTTCCCTGGAGGTGTTTAAGGCACGGGTGGATGAGGTCTTGAGGGACTTGGTTTAGTGTTAGATAGGAATGGTTGGACTAGAAGATCCGGTGGGTCCCTTCCAACCTGGTTGTTCTGTGATTCTGTAACTGCTATTATTTGCTCTTTGAAACGTGATACTACCTTAGACTCCTTCATGCTAGGTTACAGTGAATACACAGAGTGGTAGGAGAAAGCTAAGCAAGCAAGCTACCCTTTCCTCCTTCACATCTCCCTAAAGCCAGACTTTGTTGTGACACACTCACAAAGTCAGACAACCTGTAATGGTTTGATATGTATCTTTTGGAAAGCTGTGAGATCTGGGTTTGCGTGTAGGAAGAAGCAAGTCAGTGTTGACACTGGAAATCATCCAGTTGTGTATGCAAATACATAAAAATGACATGGATCTGTTAGAACAAGTCCAGAGAAGGCCATGAAAATGATCTGAGGGCTGGAGCACCTGCCATCCAAGGACAGGCTGAGATAGTTGGAGTTGTTCAGCCTGGAGGAGAGAAGGCTCTGGGGACACCTTCAAGCAGCCTTCCAGTACTTCAAGATGGCCCCAAGGAGTGCTGGAGAGGGCTCTTGATGAGGTAGTGTGGGGACAAGATGAGAGGGAACAGTTTTAAACTGAAAGAGAGGAGATTGAGATGAGATCTTAGGAAGAAATGTTTTCCTGTGGCGGTACTGAGGCCCTGGCTCAGTTTTGGGAGAGTGGGAGGAAAACACTCTCTTGGGAGCCCTGGGAGGAAGCTAACTAATTTCACTCACAAGTCACCAGAGTCTTCCAAGTTCATAACAGCAGCCACAATGAAGATAACCAGACTCCTGCCTGTCTGATCCAAGCAGATCAGGTTCGCTTCGTGCCGTAGGGTCAGGAACAAGCATTTGGCCGACTAAAATGGTGTTTGGCATTGCATGTGGTCGCTCTGGTGCCATTTATCTGGTGATTCGCATTTTCCTCTGAAGGATTAAGTTTTGACCGTGAGTGGGGACGTCTTACTCAGTTTAATGGACTATTTTCCTAAATTAGATGCAAGCTGCATTGCGCTGCATTTGTATGTCCCGCAGCATCTTGATCTACTGTTCGCGCATGCAGGGATTTAGGCACCAAGGTTTGAGCTTCTGATTTAGGAACTCCAGTAAATTGCTCGACTATCTGGGCTTCAATCTATTCAGCAACGAGGAACAGAGATTCAGAAGGCAATTCCATCCCACTAATGCAACTCATATGAACACTTTATGCACCTTTCTCTCTGGCTGTAAAAGAGGAGCCTTCTGCAATTAGACCTAACTTTGGTGATTAGTTCAGTGCCTGGAGATAAGAGGGTGGAATACAGACCTTAATGGAAACTTATGTAGGTAATGCAGAGCTACTTCTTCCTATAAACTTCTGAAACGTTGCTGCAAAGCTGTATAAAGACTTTTTGGATGAGGATCAAAGTCTTGGGCTGCTGTATCAGTTAATTGTGGGATGTATATTTGACTTGGGTTCAGCTGGTAAGAAATGCAGTCACTGAAAGTCGCTAAAAGTCAAACCAGCTGAGAGCACTTCAAGGAAACAATATGGATTTGATTGCAAAAATTAGACAGATTTCCTCGTAGGAGCAGGCTCTCTGGTGGTAAAAGCACAGCACCAGTCAGGATTTAGTCCATGAACTCTTATGCCAAGTAACAAGTGATAGGATGAGAGGAAATGACCTGAAGGTGTACCAGGGGAAGTTTAGCCTGCATATCAGGAAAAAATTCTTTACTGAAGGAGTGGTGAAGCACTGGCGGAGGCTGCCTGGGGCAGTGGTAGAGTCTCCATCCCTGGAAGGGTTTGAAAATCATGTAAATGTGGCGCTTTGGGACATAGTTTAGTAGGCATGGTGGTGGTGATCTGATAGTATCTTGGAGATCTCTTTCAGCCTTAAGAATTCTATGATCTGTGATTCTAACCAAATGAGAGGGTAAGGGTTGAAGGACCAGTTTCTCTTTTTAAAAAGATTTAAATAAACAAAAATTCGAGTGCAATTAATTATTATATTGATGCAAACATGATGTAATCAAGAATAGAATTAGGGCCAGCACGTCTACTTCGATGACTAATGTACATAAATGGCTGTATACAAGGTATGTGTATTAAAGAAACTAATTGGTTTATAGTGGGTTTCCAGAATGCTGCTTGCGGTTTCAGTAATTCAATTCTCTAGGCTTTACTGCATTTTTGGAAATCCTCCCAGGGTTGTTTATTAGTCACTAGGCTTAGATTTCGGGCAGTAGCTTCAGGTCTCTTTCTCTCCTTTCTATTTTTTTAACTATCTCTCCGAATATTTATGCTCTGAAGGTTAAGAGGAGCAAGAGTTCCAGAAAGTAAAGTTCTATATTTAACTGCAGACTAGGTGTGGTTCAGACAACTGCAGTGCCAGCTCCCTCTCGCTGCTGTGCTAGCGATACCAACCTTGACCTGATCTCCTCTCGAAGCCTCCTGCTCATGAAATATGCTGAGTTTTGTGTGCGGTGATGCTGCTGTGTAGCTTTACTCTCCTGTGGGAACAGAGCTAAGTCCTTTCTCTGAAAACCTGAGGTTAAACTTGAAAGTCTGTTTATGTTCAATTTCCTGTTCTTCTTCCTTACGTCTTGTCCCAAAGATATTTTTTTTCTCTTTTCTCTGCTTTTACATTGTCTTTTCAACCCCTCTCATTACAACTGTGAAACAGAAAATTCCCTTCAGGTTTTCTTTTTCTTAATGAATCTGTGTTGTCTTGTCTATCTTTTTCTTTTAGTGATTTGCTCTTCTCCTCTAATCAGAACTTGAAGTTTAGATTTATCTTCTTTTTCAGGCAAAAAAGATGTGTAGGACTGGCAGCAGAATCAATGACTTGTACCCAATTTAAGGCACTTTTGTTGAACGACATTAAAGACCAGGGAGGATGAATTGAATGTTGTTTTTAAGTATATGCTTTATCCAAAGCTTAAATTAAAATATCTGTAAATTCTGTTTTTAATAAAATGAATAATTCATCAATTGAAAGTATTTCAGTTTGTCCCAGGAGTAGGGACTTTACTTTCTGGTTGAGGGTTATTTGGTTTGATTTTGTGGGTTTGTTCTTATTTTTAACACTTGTCTGTGCACTTGAAGCATCCTTTTGTAATTGTGTATTTAGATTAATAAGACCTGATGATATTATAGAGTCATAGGATGGTTTGGGTTGGAAGAGACCATAAAGCCCCTCCAGTTCCTACCTGCTGCCATGGGCAGGGACACCTCCCACTGGATCAGGCTGCTCAATGCCTTGATAGTTATAGATACCTGTTACCCCCGTTTCATAGATGGGAAAACAGTCAAGTGTTTCACTTTGTGATCCAAAGCAACTTTATTCATAAGAAAATGGGTTTAGATTTCTCAGGATACTGAGGGTATAGTTTCATGATACAGCAGACCTGAATTAACAGTTTGTCACCATCTCGTCCTTAGGTGTTAACCTGTCTCATCACCCTTCTCAATTCCTCCTCCTCGGTTTCCCTTCTTCCACCACCCTGCGTTGTGCCAGCTATGTTTCTCATCTCTTTGAAACACCAACCAGTTCAGCTTACTTCACAAAAAAGAAACCCTCTGTTTCCCACTCCACGTTTATTGAATCGTTTCAGCTCTCCATGCAGTGAGGGTTTGCCAGAGCTGGCCCAGGGCAAGTGACAGGAGTGCACAACATCGAGCACAGTGAAGGGGAGGTTTAACAAAAAGATGGACACAATTTCCATGTTGGTTTTTTTATCCGCTTGATTTGAGTTGGATGAGTTCCTGATTCACTTAAAAAGCTTGGTGATGCTGACAGTTGTGTTAGACAAGGGGGAGTGGTTTGAAGCTGAAAGAGGGGAGATTGAGATGAGATCTTAGGAAGAAATGCTTTCCTGTGAGAGTGGGAAGGCCCTGGCCAAGTTTCCCAGAGAAGTAGTGGCTGCCCCATCCCTGGAGGTGTTCAAGGCCAGGTTGGACGGGGCTTGGAGCAACCTGATCCAGTGGGAGGAGTCCCTGCCCATGGCAAGGGCTGGGAGTGGTGGAACTGGATGATCTTTAGGGCCCCTTCCAACACAAACCATTCTATCAATCTATAATGGAAGATATGTCCTTTGATTTTTCCCAGGGAGCAGTGATGTATTGCCCTGGTATTACTGCCAATCTGGTCTGATTTGACTGGGTTGTATCCTTGTTCCCCTTTCAAAGTGGACTCAGGTTGGGGAAAGTCAACTCTGCGCCTAAACCAATCCCTGTTGCATTTCCATCAGCTGCACATTTACACTGTAGAAGATCTTACATCATCGCCCCCTTCTCAAAGCAACACATTCTGCAGTCACCCCAGCAAGCCGGAGTCGGCTGGGCCAGTGAGCCCTGTGCATGGTTCTGGCCCTGAGCGATATCAGTCCTGACATGCGTTATTAGAAATTCTTCCGATTGTGAAAGCGCTATTACTGCAGCTCTCCCGAGTGCTGGGGCTTCCACAGCTTCCCTGGGGAGTATGAGAGCTCTATTAGCTCCTGAAATTCAGTTAGGAAATTTTCTTAGTTAATTTTATCCCATTACTCTTAGTTATGTCTTCTAGCAGAACCTTAATACCGGCCCCATAGGGGATCTAAGTTTCCTGTGCGAGGCTTTGGAGGAGATTTAAGTTTTGGATTCATTGCGTTTCTCCCTTTTCAGGCTGACAACAGAGCAGGAAGTAATGTCTTTTGGCCTCTTCCATTAGGCTTGTACATTGTTAGAAACAGAATATCAGTTTCTCATCAATATAATGTCCACCGGTTGCCTCGGGAATGCTGCTCATCTTCCTTGGGTTTGTTTCACAGCCCACTGGGAGGTGGAGTGCTGAGAGTTATGCTGTGCAACCCTCATAGAATCATAGGGTCATGGAATGGTTTGGGTTGGAAGGGACCCCAAAGCATGGGTTCCAACCCCCTGCCATGGGCAGGGACACCTCCCACTGGTGAGGTGAGTCTGTGAAGAGTGATGTTAGGCATTAGCAAAAACTTTGTAACTGAAGAAACGGTTGAGCACTAAGCTGGTTGTCTACAGAAACAGGGGAACATTTCACAGGAACTAATTAACAAAAATCTATCAGGATGGTTCTGATATACTTGATCTTAATGCCGAGGGAAGCATCAGGTGTTTTCTTTACATTATTTTCCAGCTCTTTTTATTCTGTCATAAGGTGTTTGTCAGCAGCTCTCAGTGAGAGAGTGAACTTCATTAAGTCCTTTGAGATGTAGAGAGGGAGTAGTTTTGGAGCATCTTTGTTGGTTCTTTATGCTTGTGAAATGCTTTGAGATCTGCAAGTGCAGACACTTCTGCAAAGGCATTCAGTGAAGTTCACTTTGCAATTTAGACACAGGCAAGATCTCTTTATTGTCTGAAAGTTTAAGTGGTTTGGCTCAGGGTCATTGCTGTATGTCTTCATAAAATGCAAGAGCAGCCATTTTTTGCCTGCTGCACAGTACCTTTCTTATTTTGCATTAGGTCGAGCTGTGTTCCCTCTTAGACATGCATAATACGCAAGCTTCCTATTCTGATCCGCTGTAAGCAAATCCCAGTTGTTTGTCAGTTTACATGCAGTAAAATATAGTGCTAGCATTTGTGTCCAAAGTGCGTGCTCAACTCTGATCTCTTGGATCCAGCACCTAATGAGTTAGTTTCCTTTTTCAGGGAGCTCAGGTGCATTTGTGTTCTCTCTAATCTCTCTCTTTTTAAATAATAAAAAAGAGATTTGGGGGAGGGGCAACTCCTTGTGGCAGTCTTCACATAGAATTTTTGTATCTGCCAAGGTCAAAATAACTGAAGTCAACATTTGCACAAGAAGCTTTGTTAGTCTGACCTGCAACACCGTACTCTGCTGCAATAAACCCACATTTTAAGTATGTGGGAGTTTTTCTGTAATCTAGAAACTCTCCTGCATTTCTCGGACCAGTTGAGAAATGTCAGTATTCTGTCTCTGCTCGTGAAGTTGAGAAGTAGGATCTCTTCCCGAATTATAACATTGCCTCTCTTCCCGAGTTATAACATTGCCTTCTCATGTGATCAAACCAATTGTAATACATACAGGACTGGAAATCTAAGTGCCAAGATACTTTCAGTGAAAATGCAAACAGCCGTCATTGTTCTTACTGTACAGGCTAATGTCATTTTGCTAGCTCCAGTAGCACTGATGTGGGGGAGCATCTGTAGGACCAAATTTATCTCACAACCTTTTGTTTACTAAACCATGTCCCAAAGAGCCACATCTACACGTTCTTCAAAGCCCTCCGGGATTGGTGACACTGCCACTGCCCTTGGCAGCTTCTTCTAGTACTTCACTACTCTTTTAGTAAAGAAATTGTTCCTGACATCCAACCTAAGCCTCCCCTGGCACAACCTGAGGCCGTTTCCTCTTGTTCTGTCACTTTTTTCTTGGGAGAATGACACCCATCTCATTACAACCTCCATTCAGAAGGTTGATGATGATGGTGTTTGTAATTCTTTCTATAGTACCTACCCACTCCAGTCTGAGACTGGTTCACATGTGGTTAGCAGTCATGTGGATATGGACAGAAGCTCTCACCTCCTGCCCTCTGTTTTTTTTTAAATCCTGCTGTTGCAGCTGTGGACATGCTTATTGTTCACATAAATATGTAATTCCTTCTAAACTCTGTTGAAGTCTTCAGGGTTCTTCAGGAGAACTAATTATACCTCGTTACATTTTATGTGCTAAAATGTGTTTAAAAAGTTGGAAGTTTCTTTTGTCGGAGTATCCTGAGAAAGAATAGGAACATTGCATTTACCTTCCCATGATCGTTTCTTGTACCTACTTCTATCAATATTCTGCTTATTTATCTCCTCTCTGAACTGAACAGTCATTCTCTTAACGCTTCTCAGGTGGCAAGTCTTCCCTTGCCTTTAATAATATTTGTTGTTGCTCTCCTCTGGACCTTTTCTATTTCAACATTCAGTTTTTAGTGACCCTGGGTAGGTGAGTAGGGACAGGAGAGAACTGATTACCATGTTTCCAAGGTGAATATTCCAGCTTACACAGGCAGCTGAATATGATTCCTATTGTTCCCTGACCTCCAGCCTAGCATCTTGGTTTTGCTGATAACTTTTGTATATTGATTGAGAGTATGAGTAGTGCACAACAAAGTGTGTCTTTTCTGTAACACTTACAACTACTTTGGAACAGTCATGGATGTGAGGAGTTTAAAAATGCTCTTTTCCATATGCATTATCTTGCTTTTGCAAAGATATCAAATTAAATTCAGTTGTGGGAGTGCTTAGGGAATTGCTGTGAATTTAAAAAAAATCTGCTTTAGTTGTATCCAATATAAATATTTCACTTTCCCAAACCTTATTTAATGTAACTGTTAATGATAATCATTTTAGATCACAACTTCTATGAGCCAAGGGCTTGTGTTCTGTTCATACATAGACCTTGATACTGTGTACTCTCTGCAATCGTGTTCATAGAATTATAGAAGCGTTTGGTGGGAAAAGACCTGCGAGATCATCAAGTTGAACCTTACCTCTCTGCTACTAAACCAGATCCCCAAGCACCTCATTTACTCATCTTTTAAAAACCTCCAGGGATTGAGACTCTACCGCCTATGTGTGCAGCCTCTACCAGTGCTTCAGAAGAATTTTTTTCTGGTGTCTGATCTAAATCTCCCATGGTGCAAGACCTTTACATGCTGCGTGCTATATGGACAGTGTAGAAGTGCTATTCTGGTGCTGTGGGTTATCTCCCTGTGAGCTTCTATGACAACGCCAGACTTTCTGTAATCCTTCGTGGTGTTCTTCTTCCTGTGACTATTCTGTTTAAAGAATGCAGAACTGAATAGTGACAACAAGCTCACAATAATTAGCCACATCGTTATTTTCTTACCTGTTAGCATTTCAGGAGGCAAGGAAAGTCATGACAAGTCACAGCAACTGTGTCAACTGCACCCTGACGCATTCAGTCTGCGTTTTGTGTAGCTATTCTATAATGACTGTCCACTGCCTGAAACAAAATTTCTTAATCCTATTACAGAATCGTAGTATCGGAATAGTTTGGGTTGGAAGGAGCCTTAAAACCCATCCAATTCCAAGACCTCCCACTGGATCAGGTTGCTCAAAGCTTCACCTAACCTGGCCTTGAACACTTTCAGGATGAGGCAGCTGCGACTTCTCTGGGCAACCTATTCCAGGGCCTCACCACCCTTGGTGGGAAGAATTTCTCCCTAATTTCTAATCTAAGTCTTCCCCCTTCTGATTTAAAGCTATCCTTCCATATCTTGCCCCTGCCCTCCCTGATCAAGAGACCCTCCCCAGTTTTTCCTGTACCCCACTTTGAGAAGTGGAAGGCTGCTCTAAGGTCTCTCTGCAGCCTTCTCTTCTCCAGGTTGAACAACCTCAATTCTCTCAGCCTATCCTTGTACAGGAGCTGCTCCAGCCCTCAGATCATCTTCATGATCAGCCCATGTAAAGGTGATGTGTGTTTGGATGTTCTCTGGTGCAAGGTGTCACAGTTTTACTCCATGGTCTCTGTGCCTGTGCTGAAGGAGCTTCAGGCAAGACTGGTGAGTCCACTCTCTCCTTGTCACCAGACTTCAGGGAAGCTGAGCAGAAGAGGCAGCAGCAAATGGCTCCCTGGGTAGTGACAAGAACAAATGACAATACAGCTGTGACCGTTCCCCCTTTGGCTGTTTTTCAGCCTTCATAAAGTCCTGAGAAGGAACTAGATGGCCCTCTCCTTCCAAGGAGGGAAGGACATGTCTGAGTTCATGTCCAAGTTCAGCTGAAATGGATACTCATCACTCACAGAGGGATTTACTGACCTGTATGTAATAGTATCCATGGAATAAACCCACTAAGTGAATTACAAAATTAACTTCTTGAGCAATCTGGAAAGCATTCGGAAGGAATCAGTAATCAGGTTGGCACCTTGTCACCTCTTGCTTTGATGCACCCAGCTCTCTGCATAGAATATATGTGAGCACCATCCTGTTCAAGTGCTGTTGGATTTACCCATTCCTGATTTCTGGAACTATGCAAAGTATTCCTGTGAACTCTCACAGCTGCTCAGCTCTGAGTAGAGTCCAAACCTACTTCAGTGAGGAAATTCTCTGCCATGTAGTAATTGATGTGAGGTCTTTATACAAATAATGAACAGAGTAATTACAAGGAGAAGTGAGGGAGCAAAATTCTTAAGTAAAACTCTTAAGATGTTGCATCGTGTGTTTATGGGTTCTTGGTCAGCCTGTAGAACACTTTAAACAGACTAAAAGGAATGTTTTATCAGAAAGCCATATAGGCTGTAACCACAAAAGTTGCTACCACATCCTAGATTTGGTTTCATCTAATTTTTTTGTAGTCAGGGATAGCACAATTGACCTTTTTTTCTGTTTGGTTTTCCTTTGGAACATGCATAAATTTTAATCTGTTTTGAATACTGTGCTGTTTGTGGGGAACTCCATCAACAGAATAGAAGACATGGACCTATTCCAAAGAGCTTGTTTAATACAATTTCCTTATAAAGGAAAAAGAAGGAGAAAATTTGGTACATAAGCACAAAATATATAGAAAAAGTAATCTGATTTGTTGTTTATTATGCATGTAGGCTGACACTCTTTCAGCTTCTAAATGCTCCTTGATATTCTCTTAGTCACAAGAGCATGAGACCGGGACTTCAGTTCCATGATTAACTTTGCTTTTTTTTTTTTTTTAACCTTCATTTTATCCTTTTCAAAAATAGGTTAAATTCTCAGTCTTAGGGGAAGGTGTAGCCATGAGGAATATCACTGATAGACATAGTCCAAGGCATTCCTTTAAATTTTCAGCCTAGTTCTTAGTTACATGTTGCAGTTCATTACAGTGCATCTCATTGGAAAGGTGGATCAGTGATGAGTGAAACAGCCCTTAGGAACAAGCATGCTCTTACTGAAGTGCTGGGGCTGATTCCTCCAGGGTCTTATCCCTTCTTGGAGATGTTTCATCCATGGACTGACTGTGTCTTTGATTGCCTTGTGACAACCAGATAATCTAGAGTATGTCACTGAAATACCTGTACAAAGAATGTAGACGAGGGGTTTGGTTTACATTTGTCTTCATAAAGATCTTGTTTATCAGTTGGTTAAGTCTAGATGATTGCTCGTTCCTGGAGGTGTTCAGACCAGGTTGGATGAGACTATGAATGGCCTGATGCAATGGATAGTGTCCTTTGTCATTGCAGGGGGGTTTGAACTGGGTAGGCTTTAAGGTCCCTTCCAACCCAGTTCAGTGATTCTATGATTTAATGCAAATAAACATCCTGTAGTATGCAGGACGCAATTTAAATATTCTAAGTAAATAAAGGCAAACAAGAGATGCTATTATTCATGCTTAGGTGCCTTGTTAGAAAGAACTTTGAAGGTGCTGTATGCTCGCGCCAGCCAGCTGTTGAAGTATTACAGAACAATCCTTACTTTATCATGTCTTGATGTGTTAACAGCTTGCTGGCTTCAAAACTTTTCCGTCTCTTTATTTCACCTTTTATTTTGTGAACAGTGTAGTTTAACTCTGTTAGTTTTGAGAGCCTGCAATACCATTAAGCTCAAGGATTGTCATAAAATTTTAGTCATTGTCTGCTGTCAGTGTCTTCAAGGTGCCTTAAGCCGAAAGTACATGTGTATTTTAGATTGCTAAAACCTCCAAACCCTTCTATGCAGAAGAGAGGTGTTGTGTAATTACAAAAATATTCTTATCACCAAATCCAATTACAAGGAAGAGTAAATTGCCACCTCCGATGTCTTAACTATTCTTTTTTTAATTGTTAATTATCTCGCCAGTAGGGTGCTGTAGATTAGGAGGCATAGATTATCTTCTGCAAGTATGAGGCTTTCAGAGCTGTTATCAATTAATTCTGTTCTTAAACAAATTTTAGGATAATATTACCAGCTGATAGGATTGTGTTGATGCTTGAGACCACTGTCAAAATACTGAGAAAATGGTGTTAAAGAAATTACAAACTTGATAATGTTTCAGTAGCTCTGAAGGTCATAAGGTTTCACACACTCCAGTGCAAGGTGTATTTTTGGCATTTTAATCTACATTGCAGAGTAGATTCCTGCTAAGAAACATCAGTTAAATGACTGTGTTGGAGTTTAGGCACTGATTTGTAAAACCAGAAGAGAAAGTCAGCTCTGTTGCACAAGGTTTTTTAACGTGTACTGAAATGACTATGCAATTTATGTACACAAACACATACTGACGAGACAAATAGTCACAATTTTTACATATATGGTGCTGTAAGTGATTTAGTCCCACTGATTGCACTTCCATGAAAAGAAGTACAAGAATGGAATATCTTTTAGTGTGAGTGAGTTAAAACCTGTTTTCTCTCTTGACAGCGAATATGGCAATACCCCAGGGCTGAAAGCTAAAGCTAGGAATGATCCAGTGGGTCTTTTCCAACCTGGTGATTCTATGATTCTTTGATTCTGTGAGATGCAGATGACATTGTGGCCTTTCAGTACTTAAAAGGGGCTGATAAGAAAGATGGGGGGAAAACTTTTTGCCACGCCTGTAGCAATAGGACAAGGGCTAGTGGTTTTAAACTGAAAGAGAAGTTTAGACTAGATATTAGGAAGAATTTTTTTCCTGTGAGGGCGAGGAGGCCCTGGCACAAGTTTCCCAGAGAAGTGGTGGCTGCCCCATCCCTGGAGGTGTTTGGGGCCAGGTTGGATGGGGCTTGGAGCAACTTGATCCAGTGGTAGGTGTCCCTGCTATCTGCAGGGGAATTGGAACTGGATAATCCATATGGTCCCTTCCAATCAAATCCATTCTATGACTTGGGAAGAATGAGTATTTTTACAGTTTAGCTTCAAATCTTATTTAAATTATTGTGGATTCTGCATTGGATAAAATCCCGAATTTTTATGTTGGGACTGGGTATCTCTGTAGGTCGAACAGAAGGTCTGGGCTTAATGCCAGAATTGCTGGGAACTCTCTGGTCAGTGCAGTAGAAGAGGTCAAGCTGGAGTCCTACAGGGGTTTCTTCATCCTTAAAATCCACAGACTGATGAGAGACTATGCTAAAAGACAGTGCTGTAGGGAAAACAGTAGAGAGCTGTAGCGATTGTGTTTTTCTGGGTTTGGGATTTATTTAAATTGGTCTTCTGCCTGGATGGAAGGTCTAGTTGAGCTGATGCTTCGGGAATGTCTAGACAAAAGCTCGTCTCCTCGCATCCAGTGAGCTGCAGTTCTCATCCCTGTCTGATCTCAGGTGCCACAGTAGCTCACCAGATGTTCTCTGTAGCACTTGGACTGGGGGTTACCTTTAGCAGTCCCAGGGGAAAGAGAAGATGGTGTCTTCAGTTTAATTCTCCACTCCATGAGAGTTTATCTGTGGAGGATACATCTTTGAGCTTTAATTTTGCTGTCTAGAGTGGAAACGACTACTATATATTGTAGGGTGTGCGGTTTAGTTGACATGCATGCCGTTATTATAGAATCTGTAGAAATATCAGTAGATAAAATGGATGGTGTCATCTGTTGACCTCGCTGAAAATGGCATTAGTGATATTCTTGGCCAGTATTTACTGGGAAATAAACTAGTCATTACACTTTCCGATGAGATTATGCTTTGAATGTCACTTCTCTGACAGTCTGTCTCATGCCACACGGCGATACGATCTCAGGCACAAATGACAGTCTGCCTTCAGAAATATTTCCATTTGTTTGACAGCCAGAATAATAGTTCTGTTAAAAACCACAAAGACTGAGACAATGACCTCTTGCTCCTGGGTGATACTACATTGATAAATATACTAATGAGAAAGTAGGTAACGCTATTTGAGTGTTTTATGTAACTTGTCAGTGGAAAGCAGAGGGACCATTCGACAGGAAACTAGATAGGGAGCTGAAATTACAGGCAGTCTTATCGAAGACAACAGAGCAGCTTGTGCTCTTGTGTATTTTGAGACACCAGAGGGCTTGGCAGGGAGCTGAGTCCCTGGTGGCAGCAAGACCTTCTGTACATTCACGGGGGTCAGATGGGAGCTGGGAAAAATAGTTCTATTTTTCCATCCTTGGGCCAGTTGCTGAGCCTGTTGCTCAGGCTTTGCTTTTTACATCATGTGTGTGAGCTGCCATTGAAAGAACTGGTCCCAGCTGCATGTTTCAGCCACCTCCTGCCCGCCTTCCTTGGCTGCACATCTACCTCTCTGGGTCTGTGCGGGAAGCTGGGCCAGAGGAGCAGTCAGGCAGAAAACCTTCTTGCAGAAAGGGAGTGAAGGACCTTTCCTTTCAGTCTGTGCTTAAATTTTGTTCAGCTGGACTGCAGCCTTAGTCTCGGGACGGACGGTCTTTGGTACAGGAATTAGAACACCACAAGAGTGATGGGGGTTTCACTTGCCAGTGCTTCTCGTGCTGATGGAAGCGGGAACCCAGAGATGCAAACACAAAGTTAAGAGAGGGAGTGAACTTACAGTGTGTCTACTGTTCTTCAGTAAATGTCTGTCTGCCTCTTCCTGGCTGAGGGACCTGGGATTGTTTAGCCTGGAGAAGAGGCTGAGGGGAAGACCTGATCATGCTCTGCAACTGCCTGAATGGAGGTTGTAATGAGGTGGGTGTTGGTCTCTTCTCCCATGTGACAAGCTGTAGGATGAGAAGAAATGGCCTCAAGTTGGACTAGGGGTGGTTTTGATTGGATATGAGGAAATATTCCTTCATGGAAAGAGTGGTGAAGCCCTGGCAGAGGCTCCCCAGGGCAGTGGTGGAGTCCTCATTCCTGGAGGGGTTCAAAAACTGTGTGGCTGTGGTGCTTTGGGACATGGTTTAGTAGGCATGGTGGGGTCGGGCTGACAGTTGGACTGGATGATCTTCGAGATCTTTTCCAACCTAAACAATTCTATGATTCTTGCCTCCTGTTAATTGCAAGGTAAACCAGCCTACTTCCAGTGAGCTTACCCTGATGTAGACATCCCTGAGCAGCCTCACCTTGAGTATGTGTTATTCTGTGGTAGCAGCTGAGCTGCTTTGAATTGTTACCCTGCAGCACATCTGAGCCTCTCTACTTTGAATCACTTCCACACTTCAAAGGTCTAACCATTACATCATGCTGTAAACTAAGCCTTTCCCCAACCTGGGGTCTTTTGAGCAGTGCTGGGGTTTTATCGGTTTGTGTCTGGCATCCAGGCCCATGTGAAAGTACCAAACCTGGCCGTCCTTCTGCTGCTCGCTAGCTTGGGTCACTTCAAACACTTCCCTGGCAGCTACAAAGCTGATACGAAGCAGCAAAACTTCCACCGTGGATTATCAGGGACACTACTGAGGCATTGCTTAATGCATCTGATATCTCAGCCTGGATAACAGAAGCCATAGAGTCGAGCAAAAAAAGATTGGCAGCTATTGCAGGAATTCAGATAGGGGCACCTTGGTAAAGAGCCGGGGGAATGCGTTTACTCCCATTACAGAGTCTGGGGCTGAGATGGATTCTCTCTCCATCATTGTCCTGAGCACATTATCCCTGAAAGAAAGAGGGTTTCTCTGAATCTGCAATTTTTCTGGGCTTCAGTGTTATTGAAATGAAACCGCTTCAAGGATATCTACATTCTTTACCATCATATGGATTCTCATCTCATGTAAATTATTTGGCCACTTTTCATTTTAATCCTCCACTGTCATTTTCCACAAAAGAGATCATTTGGTTTCTTCATTGAAGGTATTCAGCTGACAGCTGTCCTTTGTCTAGAAAGCAGGGTGCCTTTGCAGGATTTACTTGTGCCTGCTCTTTTCCTTTTTCTTTCTTTTCCTTCCCTCCTTTTAAGTTTGTATTGATTTGTACTTCTCATCTGTATTTTTCAGGACCTTTTCAGATTGGGAACAGGCTGTGGTTTGTGACTGTGAAGAGAAATTCAGACATCCTGTGTTCTTTCCCTGTCCCTTAGCAAGGGTAGACCTGGCTGATAAGAAACAGAACTGGAGGCCGATTAATTAATTCTCTGCTTGCAAGAAGAACCATAGCCAAAAAATTCACAGCTTCTAGATGAGTGAACCAAACGAGTCAGAGAAGTAGTCTTGAATTCCATTGCTTCTGTGTTGAAACTCAGTTATTCTCACCTGCTTTCCAGAAATGTTCGGAGGCTTTAAGAGTTTCACCTGCAGGAAAGCTGGGGAGGGGTTCTTAAACAGGGAGTGCAGGGATAGGAAGAGGGGGAACAGTTTTCAGCTGGTAGAGGGGAGACTGAGGTGAGATTTTAGGAAGAAATGTTTTGCTGTGAGGGTGGGGTAACCTGGCCCAGGTTACCCAGAGAAGTGGTGGCTGCCCCATCCCTGGAGGTGTTCAAGGCCAGGTTGCATGGAGCAAGCTGATGCAGAGGGAGGTGTCCCTGCCTGTGGCAGGGGATTGGAACTGGATGGGCCTTCCTGTCCCTTCTAACCCAAACCATTCTGCGGTTCTGTGTTGTGCTTTTCATCATGTTTTTTCACTCACCAGTCCCGTTAAGAACTTGGAGAAGAGATAGGAATGAAACATGAATGGTTTGGTAGAGTGTGTGTACAGAGAACTTGGAGGCTGAATGTGAAAGTCAGGTTGAGGTCGTATGTTTTAGGTTACCTGTAGCTATGAGATCTTTTCCTTTCAGACTGGAAACACCAGAGTATGATCTCTTCCCCGATAAAACCTGCTTGCACTCTGTCAAAGGTGAAAACACAATATGGTGATGGAGTAGAATGTTATCAGGAGAAGCTGAGAAGAAGATACGGTTTTGGGGAGCACAGGTTTAGGGTTGGACAAGTTCACAGGCAACTTGAATGTGTGAGGGAAGGAGAAGGCATATCATTAATGTGGACAAGGAATGAGGCAGCTGGTGGAAGGAGAGTCAGGTACTAAAGCTACTGTGTCAACTACAGAAACTGAGTTCAACCACTCAACTAGTTCCCTTCCAGCTCCTCTCTGGTACCTTTTCAGCTTTATGATCTCCATAAAAACATCTCATTTACCAGAAGAGCTGTCTGAAAGCACCTCAGATTTTTGGTGGGGTTTTTTTTTTTTTTTCATAAAACGTGCTTTCAGGATGAAAGGAGTTTCAGATTTTCAAGTGGGAATCACTTTTCTTCTAGAAACTTTAAGACATTTACATTAAGAGATAAGAAGTTTGTGTTAGAATTTAAAGAAAATGTTTCAGAATGATGAAAAATACTTTTTGATGCAATGAAATGAAAATGTTTATAGCTTACTCAGTTGTAAAATGTGTTAAGATAAGGGTAGCTGTTTCAGAGAAGAGTAAATATAAAACATAAAATGGTTTTGACTATGCAACAAAAGCTGTCTCATTTGACAGAAGAAGTGTCTCATTTATTGTCCAGTTTGGGAAGTTTCCTCTCTCACAGTGACTTTTGCTTTTATTAAAAAATGTGAGTGTTTTTGTCGGAGCCAGCAAAAGCGTATGTCAGTCAGTGTCTTGCTAACAAGATGGTGTTTAGTTACGTGCCAAGGGAAGGATCGCTAGTGGCTCTTGTGTTGTCTTTTCTTCATTAATGTCTCAGTTTCTTGCATCAACATAAGAATGGGCAGTTGGAGTATACACCATTTAAGTTTACATCTTCCATAATTTCTTCCATAAAGTTACACATTATGTAGCAGGTCTGTGACCACAGATGATCTGGATCCATAATATGGCACGATAACTGGGTTTCACCTTCTGGTTTTGGCATATCACCAAGCAGATCCATCAGGGTAATATTTGTACACCTAGTGATGACCTGGGTTTCCTGATTAGGACTGCAGGCTATATGATATATCTTCCAGTACTCAAAGGGAGCCTACAGGTAAGCTGGGGAGGGGCTCTTGATCAGGGATTGCAGGGATAGGATGAGGGGGAATGGTTTGAAGCTGAAAAGGGGGACATTTAGATGAGATCTCGAGGAGAAATATTTTCCTGTGAGAGTGGTGAGGTACTAGCCCGGGTTGCCCAAAGAAGTGGTGGCTACCCCAACCCTGGAGGGGGCAGGTTGGATGGCACTTAGAGTAACCTCATCCAGTGGGAGGTGTCCCTGCCCATGGCAGGGGACTTGGAACTGGATGGGCTTTAAGGTCTCTTCCAACCGAAATCATTCTGATTTTGTATATTCATGTAAATAATACAGCAACTTTCAGCTATGATGTCTTGATGTTCCTTTATCTCTTGGCATTTGGAAAAGAAAATAGTTCTTGGCTCTGGGCAGAGGGTGGAGTTCTCTATTTTGTAGGTGGGAGAGCTGAGACACAGTCATGAGACAGCTGGACTGGGATCCTGAGTTTCTGTTTCCATGACTGAATACTAGGAAAAGTAGTTTATAGTCTTTCCATTCTGAAAAAAAAAATTGTACAGAACACAACCCTTTGGGGAAGAAATTTGTTAAGACAGAGACACACATACCACTGGAAATGATATGGCAATACAAAGCATGATATGTGTGGAATAGGAAAGAGTATGCTTTAAATGTACCATCCCCAGAGACTGGGGCTAATGCTGATTGCAATGGGGTAAGAAAATCTCTTGCTGATAATTCAGGGAGTGTTCCTGCTGGTGCCAGTGCCAGAGTTGACAGCGCTACGTACTTCCCAGAAAGCAAGTGTAAAAGTGGCGGGGGGTGGGGTGGAACTGGATGATCTTTAAGGTTCCTTCCGACCCAAACCATTCTATGAACTGAACATGAGCCAGCAGTGTGCCCAGGTAACCAAGAAGGCCAGTGGCATCCTGACTTGTATCAGAAACGGTGTGACCAGCAGGTCCAGGGAGGTTATTCCCCCTCTGTACTCAACACTGGTGAGGCCGCTCCTTGAATACTGTGTTCAGTTCTGGGCCCCTCACCACAAGAAGGATGTTGAGGCTCTGGAGTGAGTCCAGAGAAGAGCAATGAAGCTGGTGAAGGGGCTGGAGAACAGGCCTGATGAGGAACAACTGAGAGAGCTGGGGCTGTTTATCGTGGAGAAGAGGAGGCTGAGGGGAGACCTACTTGATCTCTACAACTACCTGAAAGAAGGTTGTGGAGAGGAGGGAGCTGGGCTCTTCTCCCAAGTGACAGGAGACAGGACGAGAGAGAATGGCCTCAAGCTCCGCCAGGGGAGTTTTAGGCTGGACATTAGGAAAAAATATTTCCCAGAAAGGGTCATTGGGCATTGGCAGAGGCTGCCCAGGGAGGTGGTTGATTCACCTTCACTGTAGGTGTTTAAGGGATTGGTGGACGAGGTGCTGAGGGACATGGTTTAATGTTTGATGGGAATGGTTGGACTCAGTGATCCAGTGGGTCTCTTCCAACCTGGTGATTCTATGATTCTATGATCTAACCACAAAATCTCAGCTGTTTTTCAGGGTAGGTTCAAGCCTAGGAAAATTGCAGTTATGATCCGTCTGTTTCTCTGTGTTTGCTCCGTAAGAGCAACTCCAAGGTCCGAGGAAGTAGCAATGAGTGTTTACTTGTACATGTGCTTGTCTCCAAGGCCCAGATTGGTGGTATAGACTTCATTTAGTGCAGATGGAGCTATTCCTGTGGTTTTGTTTGCTCTCTCAGCAAATCAAGTGGAAGCACATTAACAGCACAACTTAGCTGCACTAACGTGTGTTCTTTTAGTCAACAGGTAGCAGCTTCAGAACAGGACATAGCTGCACCTGTAAATAACACTGCTTACAATGGGAGGAAGAGGGAGCTAAAATTCAAATTGAATGTTCAAAATTGGTATTTGCAGTCTGAACTGGAAGTGAAATAGAGAGATATTTTTAGTACCACTTACCCAAAGAAGGCTGGACAGAAACTGTTGTTTTCTGGGAGAGAACCCAAGTTTACATAGAAGGTAACCGTGTTGGGGCCAATCCACTGGTGGAGAAATATGACCATGGAAAATAATTGCCTAAACATGCCTAAATCTTCTACTGCCAAATGATTTGTAATTAAAGGAAACGTCTTATTTTCAAGTACAGAGTAGCTGTCCAACAGCTCAACCTGCTACTGATCGAAGTTGATCAAAGAATTGTTAGGATTATGTGCTACAAACAATCTGCAGAAGAAAATGCTGGAGTCCCTGCTTATGGCACCCTTATCAGAGTCCATTGAAGTAAACCAGACTTTTTGTTTGGTTTGATGCAGATCTGATAAGTTCTGTAGGATGTAAATTAGTTCATTAAAATTTGTAAAGCTCTTTAATGAAGTAAGCGAGAAAACAGTTTAACTTTTACGGGATGTTTACTGCATATAAAGTACAATAAAATCATGATTATTCAGAAAAAAAATATTGTTAAAATATGCTATCCTCAGTATGTTGCTCTGGGGAAGATTTTAATTTTTTAAATTGTGGTTTAAAAAAAAAGCTACTCTGACTCCAGAAATCTCATTGTATTACTGTGTGATTTTGTCTGTGCCATCTTTATATCACATTGGTCTGAAGCATGCAAGATTTGTGTGTGTTTGTGCATAATTTGGTGAGACACTGGAACAGGTTGTGGCTGCCCCATCCCTGGAGGTGTTCAAGGCCAGGTTGGGTGAGGCTTTGAGCAGCCTGGTGCAGTGGGAGGTGTCCCTGCCTATGACAGGGGGGTTGGAACTGGATGGACTTTAATGTCCCTTCCAACCCAAACCATTCTGTGATCATATAAATACATGGATGTATGTATGTGTGTATATTTTAACCCAGGGACCAAAATAAATACTGAACAGCTCCTTCATTCATACGATGCTGCCGAAGCTTGGGAGTGTGTGGGAAAAAAGACAATTAAAAGATAATAAACAAAGGCAGAGGCACAACCTGCGATGTCTTCTGACATGATGCTGTGAATGTTGGGTTGTCCTATGCAGGGACAGGAGTTGGACTTGATCCTTGTGGATCAAGTCAACTCTTCCAGCGTACATTCTATTGTTGTATCATTCTAACTCTGATACTCATAGCATTGCCTACTTTGCTGCATCTCCTAGTGCAATATTCCAGAAGCCAAGGTGATGCTGCATCTGCTGAGATTCTTTTCATTTATCTGAGGCATTTGGGAAGCTTTATCCACTCTCTGTGGATATGAGTGTTTGCTGGTATTACTGTATGCATATACAGGTTTACGTAACATTTACTGCATCTGTGTTACCTCTGTAAGTGATGCATAAACCAGCAGTTGACATCTTTTAGGGAAACTGCTTTGGAGCCTTCATGCTCTGATTTCTAAAAACAACTTGTATTTTTTCCCCCCCTTGCAGTTACTTCAATGAGAATCAATATCCAGACGAGGCAAAGAGAGAAGAGATTGCAAACGCCTGTAATGCAGTTATACAAAAGCCAGGTGAGGAACTGCTCGTGGTGTCCTTTCCAAAGGCAATTGCAATTAGATTTCACCATCTCCTGCTTAATTCAGCAAATCTCATTGTATGACTCTTACTAACAAATACAGTGCTCCCTGCTAATAGTAGGTTTCTTCTTGAGCTTCCTATGGGTGGGTTGTTCAGAGCTGCCATCCTTGCATGAACAGGACAATGGTCAAGACCATTTCCAAACCAAAATACCAATGTCTGTAACTCAAATTTCCACCAGCTGAGATATGAAGTACAAGTTGTGCATCTGAACGTTTTACTTATGCAGCCTGGTAAATGGAATTGCTAAGAAGGTAAACAAGCCTGAAAGGTTTTCATTCTCTATGTTCAGTTATTTCAAAGCACCAGTTCAAACACTCCAAGAATTTTATTACACTCCACGAAACTGGGTTTTACTGATTCCATTTTAGAGATGGAAAACCTTAAGTTCTCATCCCGAGGCTTGCAGGAGATCATACAGCAGGTCCTTGGAGGAGTAAGGAGCACTACTTTCCTATCTTTGAGTTTGCATTATAGCTTCTGGACAGGGGTCTTATATGCGAATCTGTGCATTGATGGGAGGACCTTGTATTTGGATTAACGAGTTGCATTTTCCCTGTTCCTTGAGAAGTCGTACTTGGGAGAGGAACATGAATATTCAGCGTAGTGATAGTGGATACACCTGCCTATGCTTAGTTTTGTTAACCTAACATTTGCATAGTTTTCAGAAGTTGCGTTTTGAATATACTGAGATTTTTTTTTTAACTAGAATAAAAAACAATGCACAAGAAATGCACATCCAAGGCATCACTCGTGAACATTGGGACAGTCCAGGATAGCACAGAATCAAAACAATTTAGGCTGGAAATGACCTTTGGAGATCACCTGGTCAAACAAGACAAACTTAGATTAGGTTACTCGGGGCTTTACGTTCTTTAGTTTTGAATATTCCCAAGCCCAGAGGTTTTCCCTCCTCTGGGAATTTCCCTTGTTAAAACTTTTAGGTGTTGCCCCTTGTCTTTTTCTTGTAGAAGCAGAATGGTCTAGTGGGGAGAACACCAAGGAGGCTGGGGATTTTATTCCTGACTCTGCTGCTGATTGGTTTAGCAACTTCAGTTAAATGCTTGGTAAAAAAATGGCTGTTGACTGGACCCAGCAGGTTGCGATGCTCAGTAAAACAATGGTTGGATGGCTGAGCCCAGCATATTCTGGTGACTGGAGTTACACCCAGTTTACAAGTGATGTTCCTCAGGGCTCAATGTTGGGGCCAGTTTCGTTTAATATTTTTGTCCAAGATCTGTATGAGAGGATCAAGTGCTCCCTCAGTGAGTTTGCAGATGGCACCAAGTTATGTGGGTGTGTTGATCTGCTGGAGGGCAGGAAGGTTCTGCAGGGGGATCTGGACAGGCTGGAGCCATGGACTGAGGCCAGTTGTGTGAGGTTTTAACAAACCTGAGTGCCAGGTCCTGCTTTTGGGTCACAACAACCTCACACGGCACTCCAGGCTTGGGAAAGAGTGGCTGGAAAGCTGCCTGGAGGAGAAGACCCTGGGGGTGCTGGTTGACAGCAGCTGAACGTGAACCAGCAGTGGCCTAGGTGGTCAAGAAGGCAAACATCCTGGCTTGGATCAACCATGAGGTGGTCAGCAGGAGCAGGGAAGGGATTGTCCTCACTCCTCACTGGTGAGTCCGCAACTCAAATCCTGGATTCACTTTGGGCCCCTCAGTCCATGAAACACATGGAGGGGTTGGAGTTTTTCTGGAGAAGTGCAGTGGTGCTGGGAAATTGTCTGAAGCCCGGGACTTCTAGGAGCTACTAAGGGCCCTGGGGCTGTTTAATCTGGAGGAGAGGAGGCTGAGGGGAGACCTCATTGCTTTCTGCAGCTCCTGGAAAGGAGGGGGGTGCTGATCTCTTCTACCAAGTAACAAGTGATAAGAGGAAGTGGCCTTGAGTTGCACCAGGGGAGGTTCAGATTGGGTATTAGGATATATTCCTTCACAGGAGAAGTTGTCAAGCATTGGAACAGGCTACCCAGGGAAGTGGTGGAGTCATCATCCTAGAAGGGACTTGAAAACTGTGTGGTGCTTAGTGATTTAGTGATGGAGTTTTCCTTGTGAGGTTAAGGGTTGAACTTGATGATCTTCAAGGTCTTTTCTAACTTAAATGCTTGTGATTTGAACAAACTGCTTAAACACTGCATCTCAGTAGTTATAGAATTTTTTGAATGGTACTAACATTAGGAAACAGTATGGCTATGTATTTCCAGATTTGTCTTTCTTTCACATGTCTCCACTCTCCTGGCTTATTTAAGCTTGCCGATTGCTGCAGTTACACGATGTTTTGTGTCCTTAATAAATAAACTTATAGAAACAGCTCAAGGCAGGGGAGTCTCATCTGCATATGGCCTGCAGACACCTGAGATGCAGCCACATTGAATAGGGTCAGGGCCAGCAGAAGATGCTGTCCCTGTGATGCTGAATACCTCCAGTCATCCCTCTTTTACACTGTCGGTCAGGAGAAGAGATGGTCTCTGTAGCTGGCTGGTCATTGTTGGGATTTTTTTGCCTGGTTTCAGTGTAAAACTCCAGTGATCTTGTTTCCAGCATCCACCCCTCTTCTCCCGGAAGATCACAAGTGTCCTGGTATGGTTTAGGGGAAGTGATCAGTGCTGTGGGAGCACAATAGCAGCTGCTGGTAGAGAGGGAACAAAGCAGATCGGAGAGGATGACACAAAATTTCTTCATTTGTTTGGCTGCTGAGGAAAATGCATCATTGAACTATATCCTCATGGAGTAAAGAGAAGTCGCCCAAGGGAATGCGATTCATGCTAGGGCTGTGAATTGAATTGGAGTGGTCAGAGTCTCGTTTTATGCTTGAACTAGAAAAGCAGCCTTCTATTCTCCCATGGTTCTGAATTTCATTGATTGAAGCTGCAATGAAATTCCTGTATTTCACATTTGAAAAAAAGAAGAAAAGCTACTTTGTTTATAGGGAGATATTTGGCATTTATTACCATAGCATCTGGGCACAAGACTCTGATTCACATAAAATTCACTTTATTCTCAGTTATAATAACTTTTCAGTGTTGCCTGTATTTCAGGATTTATCATTGTGTAAGGGTCTTTTCCCTACCTGTGCAACCCAGAGAGTAACAATGCTGGTTTTTTCTCCCGTTATGTTCACAGGAAAAAAATTATCGGATTTGGAGCGAGTTACATCCCTTAAAGTGTACAACTGGTTTGCCAACAGAAGGAAGGAAATCAAGAGAAGAGCCAATATTGGTAATGTATCACAGAGCCTACGTTCATATAGAGACTTGCTCAGGAGAGATGGAAATTACGTAAGATTATATTAATGAAAATACTAGCAGTTCTGACATTCTTAATAGAAAAGTGGAGCAATTTTTAAAATTGGTCTGTTGCTGTTCCAGTTTTTTTTCTTAAATGTGGCTAGGAATTTAATTTATGGAATTCCATCATCAATGCAGGAAAAATTATGTGGTTGTGAAGTTTTATGGAACGATCAGTTTTACAGACTGAAGTGAGAATTCTGTTGGTGGAATGAGAATTGTATTTCCCTATACTCAGACTCCTTTGAGTATCACAAATAAAATCCAAAATAAAAAATAACTGCATTGGGAATAAGGGAAACAGAGAGAATTGCAGGTTCACAACCTTGGCATGCTGATTAAATGAAAAGTGGCTGTCATGAAGAGCTTTTATCTGGTTATAAGTTCCCTTGTGGCCGTGTTCCACTGAAACGGGCTTCTTCTCTCAGCCCAAACCCGGGGTTGTCATTCTTACTGTCATTCCTGAGACCTCACAGGGGTCTCAGAGTCCAAATGCATTGGTTTACGTCTTGGACAGGACCAAAGGCTCTCCAAGTAGACCTCTTATCCTTGCCCTCCTTATTGTTTTCCAAGGAGTTGCAAAGTGAAAGGAATCTGGAACAAAGTAATAATTTTTCTTGGGGATCAGTATAAAACACTTCAGAGGTAGCTTGGCTGGTTCTTTGTGTGCTGATCATAAGGAAATCAGAAGCGGCTCTGAACTTGGAAGAAGCAGACCTTTTAGTATGAATAAACAAGATATTCTAGTAAGAATATACTCACGTTAATGGCCAGGATTCAGCAAACTTCTGCAACGCATGCAAGATTTTATGCACTTGATACTGTGCAGAATTATGTTTGCAGTTATATCATAGAATTATAGAATCATGGAATGGTTTGGGTTGGAAAGGTCCTTAAAACCCATCCAGTTCCACCTTCCCAGGCTGCTCAAAGCCCCGTCCACCCTGGCCTTCAGCATTTCCAGCAATGGGGCAGCCATGGCTTCCCTGGGCAACCTGAGCCAGGGCCTCAAAACCCTCACAGCAAAACATTTCTTCTAATACCTCATCTCAGTCTAATCTAAATACGATCTAACATAATTATAGGTGAGCAGAAATCTATACCTGCCTATTACCAGTGTTTTTGCAGGTGTTGTGCCCCTTTGCCATCTGCTTCTTTTTGCCATATTTGTGAATAAGACAATGTCTCTTTACAGCATCTGATCTGTTACTGAAATTTAACTTGAATTTATCGTTTTTAAAATGAAACCTGCTGAAGGGCAGAGGGGAACAAAGCAAAGTTGGTCCAAGGTGGGTGGAGTTACAGCTGACGTGCATGGGGAGGAGGATTGGAAGGAGTTCAAAAAGAACCAAAGGGAGCTTTAGATGCATGGATCCTGCTGGAAGATAAAGAAATGTGTGTTTTTAAATCCTTTAAGTACTTAAAAAAATACCTCTATCTATTTTCAGGCACTCCTCACCCCCCTCAAGTCCTGACAGTGGGGAGATCTACAGGGAGTGCCTTTGCCACTCCAGTGCACTAGAAATCAAGCTGATTTCGGATAGGACTCGCTGGAAAACAAGGATTCTTACTCATAAACACCTGTTAGTTGGCAGGGGAGGGCTTCAGGCGTGAAAAATGCTGTCTTCCCAAATAATGGGGAGCGAAGAGGAAGAGGCAACAAACTAACTCTGTTCTGCCAGTTATTTTAACTTCTTGGGGGGGAAAAAAAAAGTATTTACTTTTAATTACTATAATGCATCAGATAAATTAGGGATCCATTTGCTTTTTTCGAAGAAGCAGCAATCCTGGAGAGCCATGGAATAGATGTACAGAGTCCTGGAGGTCATTCCAACAGCGATGACGTTGATGGCAATGACTACTCAGAGCAGGTAAGCATCGTGGCTTAGCTGCATAGGCCAAAAAGGGAGAGTCCACGCTATGCGTGAAGGGGACTTGTGTGTATTGGAAGTCTCTCTGATTTTGTTTTGCTTTTATGTAATTATAATGGGGAAAGTGGAAGAGCACAGCTCCCCTGTTTGCTGTTTGCATGTGTTGAGCAACCAGCATTCACCCACACGGATTTATTGTCATACAACAGGACACTTGGCAAGTACGCAATGGGGAGGAGGAGGGAAGATGTTCAGAGGGAGGCAGAGAAGCAGAGAAGGTAGAAGAAGACAGGAGGATCTGCTCCAAACAAGCAAGTTACACCATTCACGCCACACGCAATGTATGAAAAATGTTAGGAGAGCGTTAACTCACCCAGCTCACCGTGCCTAACTTGCCTTCTCCTTACCCCTGCTACCGCTCTAGTTGTCCACCCTTCAGAAAGGTTGTATAGGTCTTTAACAGTTGCTCCTATATATCAGGCGCCAACATGCTTCCCTGCAAAACTAGGCATGTGTGTTCTTGCACCTATTATTTCTTTCTGCAAGAAATGTCTCCACTATACCCTGTGAGTGGCACAATGCTGAACCTCTGCCCTCTACACTGTGTAATACTTTTCATCAATCTTGCCAGCAAGATACTGAGCACCCTCCTCTAAGGTATCAACCTCCCTCAGTTTGTCTGTGGGAGCACCTTTCAGGAGTGTCTCAGGATCAGTCCCCAAGAAGCTGACTAAGGGTGAAGGGTGGGGGGAAAGGATTTGATTAAATCAATTAATTAGCCCCATACCTGTATCATATTGTTCTGCAACTATGTGCCACTATTTGGATTGTTTACATAGCGTCTGTCTTTTTTTTTTTTTTTTTTTTTTTTTTTGTCTTTTTTGCATTTTAACTCTGCCTATTCTCTATTCTTCTTGGTTATTTTTAACCCTTGACAGCAACTTCTTTTTTAAATTCTCTAGCAAAAGAATACCCCTTCCCGCACTCTGAGCCCTCACCTACCCTAAAGTTGGTGACCCTTCCTTCTCACACCTTCCTGACAGGTATTGCATCCCCTTCCCAATTTTCCTTCAGGTGTCAGTGTTGACAATCCCTCCCCAGGGCTGTGTATGTGTGGACTTGAACAGTTCACTTCACAGAATCATAGAATCATGGAAGAGTTTTGGTTGGAAGGGACCTTAAAGCCCATTTAGTTCCAACCCCCTGCCGTGGGCAGGGACACCTCCCACTGGGTCAGGTTGATCAAAGCCTCAAGCAACCTGGCCTTGAACACCTCCAGGGGTGGGGCAACATGGGCTGGTGCCTCATCACCCTCACAGGAAAACATTTCTTCCTAAAATCTCATCTCAATCTCCCCTCTTTCAGCGTAAAGCCATTCCCCCTCATCCTATCCCTGCACTCCCTGATCGAGAGCCCCTCCCAGCTTTCCTTTCTGGTTTGGATTTGAGCTGTGTTCTGTGCTACGCCCCGCGCCTGGGGTGGGCAGATCGCTTTTAATTGACTCATTTGGAAGAAGTAGGTAGCTCTCCCTCTGTAAAAGCTGCTGTTGGAGTGTAATAGCAGCTGAGTGTCCTGGAATGCGTCCCTGGCAGACTTGGCTGGGGCCCAGTATGACAGATATCTGGCAGAGGCATTCCCAGCCGCTCTGCTCCTGCTGGGTATTAAGGCCCTTTTTATAGGTCATCACCAGCAGATTTGGTGGAACCAGCCTTGCTAGCTCAAGAGTATGAGAGACTGCTCTCTGACTGTTATAAAATATTTTGAAGCTTCTGCTGAGCAGAGATAATTCCTTGTCAGGTACAGGACATGAATACTGAGATGCAGTGTTATTCTTCTGGGTGAAGTGCTTTTCTTCTGGGTGCTATCCAAAATACACTGAAAATATAAATAAATAGGTTTATTAAAATGTAAAGGTCTTTGCTTGGAGTCCTTAAAAATTACATTTCTCAGTAATCTAGCTGGGCTCCTCTATGAGGTGTAATTAGGCATTAGTAGCGATGCAGATTAAATGATGAGCTCTCCTGATGACCATTGAACATCCCTTACGTGTTAAAACCATAAATTCTGTTTTCCACAGCAACTCTTGAATTCTAGGAAACTTTAGGACATAAAATTCATCCAAATACTAATGAAGTGCCTAAAACTCACAAATTCAGGACTTTGTGTTTCTTATCATGCAGAGTGTGTGCACATCACAATGTTTGCCTGACAGTTGTTGTAAATCAATGCATTCTTTTAAACAACCTTAGGATTTTATTAAATCCTGGGGTTTCTGTCCCCCTCAGCATTGTCCTTCTCTCATCTTAATTTAAAAATGTGTAATACACATTTTAAACTTTAAATTCCACCAGTTGATCGCTTCAAGGCTGTTGGAAGACTGATAAATGTTTATTGTGTCAATTAAATCAAATAGTAAAAAGATTCATATTCATTCAGTTGATGGATGGAATTAGAGGTTGGATATTGCTAGTTTTCCTTCCTATCATTCAAAACTAGGATCTCTTTCTGATGTGGACTGATAAACATGCACATCTCACTCTAAAATCAGTGCTAGAGTTGTCAGGCTTTTGAGTCTGCTGTCATTTGACCCATACACACCTGTAGAAGGCAGCCCTTCTTGTTCATTGATTTTAAGTTTTATTGCAGTCCTGTAGCAGCAGTTTCTCTGTGTTAGTTTTGCCTTCCAGCCGTCACAACCATCATCACAGTGGTCCTCTTAGGGCTGAGAGACTTTGCCTTCCAGTAAACAGGCTGAAAAACATGTGGCACCTAGTTCAGTGAGCTGGAGAACTGAATCTTCATATCTGAAGTTCCAGTCCCCCAAAATCACTGCTCTGATTTTCTTAGCAGTCTAGGAGGTTTTCAGCATCATTTTCCCTATACCTGTGTGACTTCAGTCTCATCACAGGATGGTGGCTCAGACCAAGACTTAGTCTAGGTTTGTATTCTCTTTTTGAGTGAGATCAGTAGTAGTATTCGTGGAAAAAGAAAGATTTGGACAATGCCCTGGGGTTGTCCTAATCAGGGACAGAAGTTGGACTTGGTGATCGTTGTAGGTCCCTTCCAGCTAAGGGCATTCTATGATTCTGTGATAATATATAGAATGATTTTATTAGAGCAGCTGCCAGCTGCTGCAAGTCAGGAGTTCAAGAGGTATTCTGAGCCAGGCACAGTATCCACTTCCAGTTTTCATAGTTCCTAGTATAGAATCATAGAATCATGGAATAGTTTGGGTTAAAAGCGCATCCAGTTCCAACCCTCTGTCATGGCCAGGGACACCTCCCACTGGATCAGGTTGTGCAAAGCCTCACCCAACCTGGCCTTATTTAGGAGACTAATTAGTAGGCTAATTTTCCCTGCACTTGTCTACATCCCCACCCTTACTTTTAAAGCCATTTTCACTTTTTTTCTGATACATAAATCAGTAAGTCCTATAACTGAATGATGACAAGTGAAGCAGTGCTTCCCATTGCTCCTTTGGAATATGTTGTCATTCCAGTGAGTGCCCTTGCTTATTAGATCAGAAGCCATGAAAATTTATCTATTTACTAATTATTTGTAATAAACATTTGCCATATGTGGCAGCCACCCCTGCCTCTCTTCCCTTGGACTGCCATTCTCTCTACCTTTTATAGTTCTGTTGCATCCTCTTTTTAAAAGTGGGATGACCAGCACTGTATACAGTGTTCAAAATGCAGGAACAGCATGAATTTGTGCAGTGGATAAAGATTCCTATCTTAGTTTGGTTTCCTGACATACTTTGCTATTGCTTTTATCTTTATCATTTAATATTTTCTTTAGATTATTCCCCATCCCCCTCAAATGTCTCTCTGCAAAATGGGATATGCCTCTCCCCGTCTTGCTTACCTTTGTCTGCACAGTGAGGGAAATCAATCCTAAGTCAGTTTTGTAAGCTCCTTTCGCTTTCTCCCCCTGTAATGAATGTGCAGTTTGCTGCCCCAAGCCCATCACTTCACACAGTACTTTTCTCTGCTGGTTTCGTGCTGATGAAGTAACGATGCTTCTCTCTTCTCCTTTCCACATGCGCAGGATGACAGCACTAGCCATAGTGACCACCAAGACCCCATTTCATTAGCCGTGGAAATGGCAGCGGTAAACCACACCATCTTGGCATTGGCCCGGCAAGGAGCCAACGAGATCAAGACAGAGGCTCTAGACGACGACTGATACAAAGAAAGGGGAGGGTCAAAGCAAGAAGTAACTTAGTTTTAGACGTAGCACCTTAGCAGACTTTCCTCAGTCCTTAATATGTGTTCTTACAGTATAACTTTGCAGTTTCTTGTACGTCAGTTAGCTGTTAGGGTCTTGTTCTGTGAAGATGGCATGGTGCCCTCAGCCTTTGCATATACTCTCTCAGTATTAATTCCCAATAAATAATCAATCAACCAACCAACCTCCCTCTCCCAGCCCCAGTGGCTAGAAAAAATCTTGCTGCTCTGTCTTAGCATTCGAAGTGCTTCCAGGTATTTTAGACAGCCCTCAATTACAAGTCTTAGGCTACACTTAAAATCTTGGATACCCTTAGAGAGCGTGTTTAAAACAAAATAGTCTGTAAGCTTTTCCTTCTCTGAGGCTGAAAGGATGCAAGCTGAGGTAGTGGCACAGGGTCGATGGACACCAGATCGGGAGTATCAACAGAGAGTAAAAAGAACACTAGAAACCCCACTTCAGCATGGGAATAAATGATTTCCAGCTGCAATAAGCTGTGCCTCACTGGTCATTCAGTGACTTGATACACTTTTGGGTGCTGTGCTGAGAATGTCCATTGGAAACACATTCACATATTTCAGTTGGTGTTCACATATTCAACACAGACATCCTCTGCTCTCAAAAGCTGCGTGGCTTAGTGGATAAGTCCTGCCTTCTGCCTCTGGGACAATGATTGAAACCCAGCCTGGGATCATATGAAAAATGAGCTGAATGTGTAATGGACAACAGTCCACTTCTCAAAACCACTGTTCACGATTTGGCATGGCTAGCAGTGCCTGCTCAGAAGAGGTCTAGACTCTATTGATCGGTCATTAGCAATTCCACCTGTTATTCTTCCTCTCACCTATTCTGTCCCCACCCTACTCCCCTCTCCACTTAGCCACTTTCAAAAGCAATGTTTTGCAGGAAGGCATTAAGGTCATAAAGTGGTTGAGTGGATCCTTACACGTCTGTGTAACTAATGCCTACGTCCTGACTAGCCTGAAAGGTTATTGGAGAACTTTTGCATCTGACCTTTGCTAGGTAACCATCATAGCATAAATATTCTCCTAAATAGGAACTATTTTCCTTTGTTTAGAGGCAGGAGGATCTCTTACCTGAGAAATGGGGTGTGAATGTTTTGTGTTCTCTTTACTCTGTCCTTGTTAAGATGTGAGAAAGCTATACTGCTACGAGCAATTTAATTAATAATTGGAAGCCATACTGATAATGGATGTGGTAATATTTGTAAAGCGAACCTACTTTAAGTAGCAGAAACTAATGGAATTGTTTTCCTTGATCATATGTAGCACTTTTGTTACTTTTTTCTTAAAGATATTTATATTTGATAAGTCTTTTTTTTAATCATTTGAGAATTCAGAATACCAAACAGCAAACTTGTATTACAGAGTCACCCTGCGATCACCTTGTCATCTAGTATCTAAATGATGAACTGTGTGTGCATCTAAGAAAATTACATCTGCTGGCATTGTGTGGAAATGATCTCCTGGCATCCTGATAAAATGATATGTTGCTGCCGGTAAGAGGAAACGTTTCAATGGAAACAGCACGGGAAGTGTTAGAGACGGGCAGGGCTGTGTTACATTAAAAATAAGAATTAAAAACCTATGTAAACTTTTTTTATATAGATATATAAAAATTTGCATCGTGTTCCATGACATTCCATTTTTATCTTCCCAGTTTATGTGGGAATAGCTTAAAAAGGGGAAAAACGGCTTAGTTTGAAGGGTGGTTTTCCCTTTTCTCCCCTCCACTTCTAAAGGTGGAGGGAACAAAGGGAAGTCGTTTGGCTTGTTCTCATCCCTTCCTCATGCCTAACTATCAGATAGGATTGTGAACTTCTAAACTGTGGCTTCTCAGCAGGATTTTAGCCAGCCTAAACCCCTGCAAGGCCTGCGCTAACGAGATCATCTTTACGTGTGTTAATCTTGTGAAAATTGCTTAGGTAAGTGTGGAGGAGATTTTGTGCTTTCAGAGGGCACAGAGCTGGCACCTCTTTGTCTCTGTAATGCTGAAGATATATAGGTAGGGCTTGGCCTCGTCTTTCATTTATGGATTTCATTGGGAAATTTATGTGCTTTCTTTAGATATAGATCACTGAAGCAGAGTGAAGCCGTCTTTTTTTCTGTTTTATTGCATTTCTTGTGTAGGCAAATTCATAAGTAGCATCAGGGCAGACTCAGGAAAGAAAGGAATTGGATCAGCAACCATTGCACCACTGCAGTTTCTTTCTTTTTGTCTGTATGAATGTTTTGGTACTAAGGAGTGAAAGGACGGGGAGAGCTCTTATTTCTATTTTTGCACAGCAGAATGGTCGAGCAAACTATAGCCTTAGTGGAATTTTACCTACTTATTCATACTACAGTCACACACCAAGCTGACAAGCAACATCCACGATTTATAGTAAGGAGATTTTAATAATCGATGGCCTCTTTACGTTGGAATTGCCACCACCATTTGTTCTGGCTGTTTCATTTAAAAAAGAACAGACTCAAACTGTTGGACAGCTGCAATTTTAAAAGAAATATTGCTTTCTCTGCCATCTTGAAAAAAAAAAAAGTCATTGTTTCAAGCATCACCTTTTTAAAGCATTAGGGAAGAATAAAAATAGAACTAGAACTTCTCTATCCTGCTTACAGGTTTGTGTGATGCAGGATCAAAGCAACACCACTAAAACTGGATCTTTGTACCATCTAACGTAGGATAATCTGGTGTTACTCCTTTTTGTCACAATCGGGTAGCTGCCTCAATATCCAGTCTGAAGGTTAAATAGTTAAAACCTCTTGTGAACAGCCGGAGATTGGCAGATGCTCCTTGTCTGTAGCTTCCTGGTAAAAATATCTTCTCGACAGAGAAAATAACAAATGGCTTAACTGGGGAACCAGACAGTTACTTGCATGGTGTTAGATTTTAGGTTACCCTTGCCTATTTGGGCTTTTCTTTGACCATCGAGAGAGACGTATGAGGAAAGAGTAAGACCTAAGCTGTTACCAGGATGCTCATGGCACTCCATTCCCTTTATTCAGAAAGTTCATAATGAACAGTTTGCAGATGGCTAATAACATTTTGGTTTGACCTGAATGAAATGAAGTGGAATAGATGCTGGTGTGACAGTATTCAAGAGAAGCATAAGGGAAAGAATTGGTGGTGTGTCATGGAATTCAGCCTTTGTTTTGGCAGGATTTCTGCAATATGGGAGTAGTCTTTGCCTTTCTGTTTCTGGATTTTCTTGTAAACTAAGCCTCAGTTTGGTAGCATTGCAATTTGGTTGCAGTTTGTCATAGCCGATTCCGAATTACTGCAATTTGTTCTCATGTGGGTTCCCTTGAAGTGGATCTGGTGGCAGACTGGATCTACCTTTTTGTCTGTGAATAGAGAAGAAATTACTTGGGATACCTCTCTTCTGTGATGGGCACAGGTGGCTTTTAACTTTGTAGGCTGAATTCTGGCTGTTATTTTGTCACTCTTAAAGTCTTTATACTTGAGTCATCTCTTATCGTCTTCTTAAAACAACAATTTCTACCTCCACTTCAGTTTTTGGTTGTTTTGGGGTTTATTGTTCTAGTTTTAGTTTTCAATTGCACCACCTTTTTCCTGATGTATGAGATCCCAGGTGTTTGCAGAAGAATTGTGAGTCGATAAAACTAAGCAATGTGCAGATCTATCTGTTGATTTCCTGATGTTATAGAGACATCTTCTAAATTCTCTGTAAACGTACTTAGGGTAAGCCCCCTACTCATGTCTTGGACGCAAATACATTGGTTGTGAGTCAGCAGTGCACCCTTGCCTCAATTAAGGAACCTCATTAGGATGAACCTTCAGAATGTCAAGGAAAGCAGTTAGTCCCCTCTGTTCATCACCTATGGGACCATGTCTAGAGCACTGTGTGCAGTGCTGGGTGGGGATGAGGCCATTGTAAGGCTGCTGAGATGATAGGGTTGGAACACACGTCATGTAGTGAGAGTGTGTGAGAGCTGGGTTTGTCCAGACTGGCTCTGGGGGCATCTTCTATTTAGTTCTTCATCTCTCTTAACAGGTGGGTTTAGAGAAGAGAGAGCCAGGCTCTTCTCAGAGCTGCCTAGCAAGAAGGTGAAGGGCAGTGGGCTGAAATTGCATTAAAGAAAATCTCAGATGAATATTCAGAGAAATATTTTCATACCAGAGTGGTAGAATAGTGGCCCAGAAAGGCAGTGGCAACCCCATCCTGGGGGATAGTCAAAACTCAACTGGACATGGTTGGAGCAGAGACCTCCAGAGGTCTCTTCTGACCTAAATTACTCTGTGATCCTGTACGAGCTTGCTTAGGTTGAGGTGTTTCCTAGTTACGATCTATAGATGTTGACTTCTAAAAAGAAATATTCTTAATTTGTTGTTGGTTTGGGGTTTTTTTTTCCTGTTTTGCTGTTCATAAAAATCTATCTTTCTGTTCTCCTAGTAGAGGGGAGCTTTATTTGCAGGGTCTGTCTCCACGTTCCTATCAAGCCATAAGTAATAAATGTCATTAATTATTTGCTCTGTTTACACAGATCTTCAGGGATATTTGAATTATTCTGTTTGTTTCATTAGCTAACATCAAACTGCTTAGTTCTCCATGTTTTCATAACATTTGTGCTGCAGATCAGTTTTTGCCTTCATTTGTGAGGGTTTATCCTTGTCTTGCTGCTGTGAGTGCAGACTTGAAAAGTTTCACATAGCTGAACGTATTACACAAAAAATTATGGCTAACTTAAGCCCACTGGTGACTACTGTGCTAATCTAGAAATGTTTGGTTCAGTAAACCCTTAACTGGTGATTATCAGAAGCTGAAAGAGTATGACTGGGAGAGAGTCACATCATACTCGCTTGGATCCTTGTCTTTCTTCACTGTTGACCACTGCTAGGAAAAAAAACCTACTTCACTAGGCAGACTTTGAGGCCGTTTCGGTTGTTATTTTGAAGAGAAATAACAGTGATGTTTGCTAGTAAAGACTGGCATGGGGTCAATTAGACTCTCAAGTGTTAATTTCTGCCTTTAGAGTGTGTGAGAACATGGAGATGAGCTCAGCAACATGCTGAGTTCCCCTCTGTGCTACAGAAGTTTTCTTTCACAAGGAGATGCCGCTTGCAAAGAAGTGAAAGCATCCTGCTGGCCAGAGAAATAGTGTCACTGGGAGATGCGGTGGTTGTAACAGGGTGTCATAAGGAAACAATTCTTTATTTTTTCATATAGATAAACCCAGCACAATTGGTATAACAGCCTTCAAAACTCTGAATTGCTGCTCCTAAAGGATTTAACATGGGATATTGTTTCACTATGTGTAATCCTAACTTTTATGCAAAGCTGGATTCATACCTTTCTCTGCAAATTGCTAAGATTCAGAGTGAGATTCTGCTCAAAGTACTGAGAGCTATGGCTGTTCAAGATCATCTCTCCCATTTATCCCTGCAATTCTGCTTATTTTTGATAATAATTTTCAAACCAGAAGGTTTATGTTCCTCCTCCCAGCCCAGCTACATGACTGTGCAGACCTAATTCCCCAGCGTTCCTCAGCTTCTTCCAAGTTCATTGGATAATTATCAGCAGTTTCTGGGGGGCTTGTCAATATAAACTTTACTTTTACTCTAGAAAAGGCTTCCCACCCAAGCAGCTCTTGCACTCTTTGAAGTTATTTGACTTGATAATATTTTAATAAAAGTCTTTGGCTTGTTGGCAATAATCTTGAGTTTGGTGTAGCTTTTATCATCTGACAGGAACTTTTGTTGGCAGCATTGGTCTTGAAAACTGTGTTATGTGTCAGTGACCTAATGTGTTCATTCTTATTAGACAGCTGAACATCTTGTGTACGTGTGTTAGTAGCAATAGTCAGGGTTTTATCATGATCCCAGCTAATTTATTGGAGTTTTGTGGAGTCGGGCATTTTCACTGTGATTTCTTGGAAGGGGAGGTTGATGGCCTGACCAAAAATGTACCTTACGGTTCACAAGAAGAGTTGCAAAGACATTTCATAATAAGACATTCCCACTTGGGCTTTTTTGTAGTTGGGATATTTACTCAGGATATCGAATTGGTCATTGGCCAACAGGCCAGCTGAAAAGCATAGCCCTAAAACCTTCATTTTAGCATCTATTACTGTTTTCTAATTTATGTTGTCCAATTATGTTGCACATTAATGAAAAAAGAGGCGTTCTAGAGGTGGCAGCTATAAATTTGAGTCTAAGGGGCTGAGGGGCATGGTTTAGTGTTGCTGAGGGACATGGTTTAGTGTTTGGTAGGAACGGTTGGACTTGATGATCTGGTGGGTCTCTTCCAACCTGATTGTTCTATGATTCTATGGTTCTAAATTATACAAAAAATTATTTTTCTCTTGTGGTCAGAACTGTGTTAGAACTAGAGAAGTGGACTCGGTTGTTTTGAGGACTGCCAGAAAAATGGCAGCATTTTGGTGTTGGGTTTTGTCCAACAAATATTAATAAAACCAAATCTATGACAGTAAACTCAGCGGCACCAGCGAAAGAGAGATCTGGGGAGAAAAATTCAAAGAGTTGTTCATCACTAGCCTTGGCCTAGTGATGAATTAAAATTAGCTTAGAATTGTTTGCTTGTGCCCATTTTCACGTTGGCATCGTTTGAACACAGGCCGTGCTGGAGCTAAGATGGTATCGACTCAATTCCAGTCATCAGTACCAACTACTCTCTGTTTGTGTTAAGGTTCTTCTATCACACTCCCTTTCTCAAAATCCGTATCGTAGTTTAGCTTGAGCTTGCTGGAAGAAGTAAACAAATATGTTTTTCTCTTTGAAGGTGTGTTCTGTGATGTCTGCAACGTGCTTATTGGTATAGTATCCAGGTGATTGTATTGACAGCTTATGTCATGGAGATAGAAAAGGATTTGCCATCGTGGGTGCGGGGGAAAAATTCACAAAATGTATTTCAAATGCGCCTTTTAATGGGGCTGATGAAGAAGACTAACTAATCGTTTTGAATTCTGTGATGTTGTGCTCTTCCCCATTCTTTCCAGTAAGCTTTGGAGTGCTCTGGCCAACAGCGAAGCGCGAGTGAACTAAACCCATCGAACTGGAGTGAACTGCATAATGGGCCTTTGATGTTTCTGTATGTACAGTGCATCTCTCACTCAGATGGCTTGGCAGAAGCCTCGCTCTGCCATTTATTCCCTCTCTTCCCTCCGCTGTTAAATGGAAACGGGTGTATTCTGCTGATCAAAACAGCCAGCACACTTCTGCTAAATCCTTTCAGACTGGAGCCAGGGTAATTGGGATGGGTAGGATAAATGCAGAAGAGTGTGGCAGTAAAAGTGATGGCAGTTCTTCTGAATGACTGGGTGTCCTCCTGACATGTAATTAGCTGCTTTAGAAAGACGCGGATTGGCATGGTCATAATTAAAAGGATTTCTGTCTTTTCTGTGATTGAAAACAGAAGATCTTCCACCCCCTTAATTCTCTTCAATACCAGTGTTATTCATGACACTTTGAAAACAGCTACTTTGTAAACTTAAACGATGACCTGTTCCTAATGGTAACTTAGAACAGCAGAGACTGAAACCCGCTTCAATTTTCTATGCAAAGCTGCTTCTCTTCCTTTTATGTCCCCGTCCCCGCCCCCAGTATGTATTGCTTCTCCATGAGGTTTAGAAGCAGAGTAGACATTTAGTTGTATGTGACGGCATGATTACAGATTAGGGCTCTGGTTTCGCTGCTTTTGGTTTGTTTCGCAGTCTCGAGGAAGATCAGCTGTGATCCAGGGCTCCCATCCTGTGTTCTCACCCTGCCCAGAGGAAGAGATGACCCTGTTGTCCTCTCGCTCCTGAGGCAGAGCCGCTCTAAGTTCTCCTTTGTAGTGTCTCAGTTTGGGAGCCTTGTTGGCTGAATTGTTGCTGAATAACTGTGGTGTTAGGAGATAAGTCACCTTTTTCTTGAGAAATTTCAAAATAACCTGCAACTGGATAGGTGGCTGGACAGTTCGCTTGCCATTCACAGCAGGAGAGGATGTGTGGTGTTGAGCTAATGTAACATTGCAGTCTTTCTCTGATACATTGCTAGATTCTCAAAAATGATCTGTCAGTGTGTTACGTGCCTTTTTATTCTGTGGGTTTGTGAGAAATGTTTTCTGTTGACCAGTCTTGTGCACTGCAGAGCCTGTGCTCCATTGTTGTCCTAATGCCTCTTGACTATAGTTTTCTTTAGTGCTTTTCTCTTGCTTTAGTTACTTACTGGATGAGTTTCTGAAGCTTTTTGGTAAGCGTAGAGGTGTACAGAGACTCTTAGTAAAATTTAAAAGAGTCAGCAGGTTCCTAACTCCAACGGATCTACAGAAGAAGTTAGGAACTTCCTTAAGCTCTTCTCTCCTGCTTCTTCTCTTCCTCCTGTTACTTTTCAGTTTCTTTATGCTGAAACGCTTGTGTGAATCCCATCCAAAGTCACTGTGGTTCAGAACAGACCTGAGGGTCGTTGGTACTTCAGTTCTTCCAGCATGGTCACCACTGGTGGTGCTACACTCACAGAAGCAATGGTAGCAACTTCTTTTCTAGGACATATATTTTTAGATGTTAACTTGCTGCTGTCACTGGCCTCAATGCAGCTTCCTATCCTCCTGTTCCCAACCCTTCTCCTTAACTAATTAAAGTCTTCCATGTAATGGCAAGAAGGCATATGTAGCTTAAATAACCTGCCTTTCTAATGAAGAGGTTGACTTTAGCCTTCTGAGATGTATTTTGCATAATTTGAGATTTAAAAATATGTTTTACTTACAGAGTTTATCTGTCAAATCACTCAAGGAGGGCAGAGAGATAATGAAAGTGAATTATTAATTGCTATTTCTCACCCAGTATATTCCATTATGAATCTTAAGCGTATATTCCATTCCTGAAAGCACATTTGAGTTTGGATATATACTTTTTTTTTAAAGTCTGCCTGCTGATAAAGCTGCTGCTATCTCTCTTTGACAGGACTGTAGTGACAGTACTGAAAATGCCCGTCAGGAGCTAAGCAGGGCCACGAACTCAGAAAATTTAACTCAGTGACCAGTTTTTCCTGTCCCAGCATGCAAGCTGTTTCAGTTACGCACTATGACAAGCAGACAGATCTTTCCAAGACCAAAGTGACATAGACTCTCCCTTGCCCCGTGCAAGCTGTTCTTCTCTTCAAACGGTTTGTTGTAATTTTGGAGTGTAAAGTAGCAGCAGGAGCATCTCACTGGTCTGTGTGTTGGATGGAGTGGGCTTGAGGGTAGGTGGAGCTGTGCTGGGTTCAGAATGGTAAAGAAGCAGCTCAACATCTCGCTGCTGTGTGTACTTGCACAAATGTATTTGCACAGACTGTGTAATTGCTGCTTGAGGAGCATAAATATCTGGGATGCTTTATTGAGGCGGTATTTGGAGCAGTTTATGAAATGCTCTGAGATCTCCAGTGCATTTCTTTGTGCCAGCGTGTCTTCATGGCACCCGTATAGCATTATAAAATTCATTTAGGATTTGTTGCTGAAATTTGAGATGTGCTTTTGTTTGGTTTGCTGCAGAGGTAGTTGCCTATCAATTCAGTTAAGCATTTACATTGGGCAGTAGCAGTTTAGTTCTGCAGCTCTTCCTGTCTTTAGAGCTCTTAAGTCACGGTCCTCTTTCTCCAGGTGTGTGGAGAACATTAATACTATTGAGATAAGGGAATAGATCCAGTCATTCACAGAGCTTGTCAGAGCTGAGAATCTGCCCCTAGATTTCCACAATGCTTGTTAACGCTGGGATTTGTAGCTGAGCAAGAATGAAACAGTCCTGTACTTGCACTGCCGGTAATTCAATTCAATGGAATAGACTTGAAAATTGGGCATTTGGTTAGGGGTAGAGAGTCAGTGAAGCATCACTGGACGTTGATAAGGTATTTGTACATGTGTTGAGAAAAAAGATATATTATTCCATTTATGTTTATAAACCCATTGGATGCAAACGGTAAAATTCATAAAGAGTTATGTGGAAAAGGCAGACACTGTCCGATAGGGGATTTGGGGTTGTTTTTTTGCATTTGGAAGGGCAGGATGGTTGATTCATCCAGTTGGATGAAGTAGATGATAGAACAGGGCACTCGCATTAGAAATTGAGAGGCCATCTAATATTCACAGTCTTGTTATAGGTGATAGACTGGTCCCTTCTGGCCTTAATTGTAAAACTATGATTCCAAAGAGGTAGCTTTGTCTCTTGCCGTTATAACCTGTTCATAGTATTTAATGATTTATAGAGATTTGAGTAGTAGAGAGGTTCTCTGCAGTGAGAACTTCTTTAAAAAGTAGAACTTTCCATTAGAGAACATATTGTGCCTTATGTCTCCACACCACATGAAGTTCCAGTTGTGTATGATAAGGGTCTTTTTACACTTCGTACTTCTGCCGTAACGGGAATTGAACAAAAGCAGTCGTGATTGCAGGTGGTTTCCGTGTGCTGCAGTATTGCTTCAATTTGCTCCAGTGTTTCACTGACTCTGTCCCTCTACTAACACAGTGATGCATATTTCCATACCAATTACTGCTAAGCAGCTGCAGTAGCTCTGAAACACCAGCGTTTTGTTCAGTTCTTATTGTTACTTCTTATTCTAACATAAACAGAAATGCCCTAACCAAAATCCTGGGTCAGTCTGACTTTGTAATCCTGATTTCTTTGTTGCTCTTTGTGACGTTAGACATTCAGGCACGTGAATTCTGGTTGTTAAGGGTACCTTGCAATGATTTTTACCGTCACCCAAGAACTTTCAACATGAAAATCATTCAGCATGGTTAAAATTTGATAAGTCGTGACCACTTCCTCTTGCTGCAGTGCCTCTAGCAACTCTCAAATGCTTTCATCAATTGCCAGAGTGCTTCAACAACTATCACAGCCAGCAGCAGTCCTCTTAACTGATGTCTCCTCATATTTCCTACACGAAGCCTCCGTTTCCTTGAAGGAATTCCAGATGAGTGTTCGAGCTATACCTCCTCCAACTGCACTGAGCCGCTCACTTCCCTCTGAAGTTGATTCTCGTTGGTACTGGATTGGTCACACATTACTCTCCCACACTTCAGTTCTTCCGACAGAGGTTTTCTCACACTGAAGTGCTCTGACCTCGCCCTGTTGTTCTTACAGTCTTTAAATAAGGAATATATATTGTATCCATCCTAGTTAAATCGATCCAGTGTAATTCTGACACTTAGATTTGCTTCAGTCTTATGAAATATTCCAAGCTTTCTACTATCCAAATGACCTTGTTTTTGTTCTGGCACCGTTTGTTAGCAGCCCTCCTCTCTTCCCTCATTTTGATGCTTAGAGTAGAAAATTAGAGAAATAATATCTTTAATTATAATCTTTTTTTTCCTCTTCTTTTTTCACTCAGACCATCTTTTTTTTCACTGGCAGCCTGGTACCACTCAAAATGACTTGCAAAAATAAAGTTGTATCTCAATACAACAGTGCTTCTCAACAGACTAACGCGGTGTTTCTTGCACATAATTACAGTGCTCAGGTTTATCTGTTCAGTTCTTTGTGCTCTTGCTGGTTCTCCCACTCCTGTTAGGACTCTTGTAGAGTCTCTGTGCCCTTTCTGCCATTTCACAGCCTTCAGTGACTCGTGCCATTTTTCGTTTTGTTACTCCCTGCTTTCTCTTGTTTCTCTTTTTCCTGTATGGGCACCTTCAAGCAGTGTACATGTGATTAGATGTCTTTTAAGTCCTTTAATACTACTTTAGTCCAAGTCAAGAAGCATTCAGCTTTCCTTTTCCCTCTTAGACGATGCCGTATCAATTGCTTGCTTGAAGTCCAAATACATATAGTCCACAGTGTAGCATAAATATGAAAGATTTTGCTATTCTGGCCATTTAAAAAAAAAACTAGCTCATAAATTCAGTCAATTTACTGCAGGTTCTTCACTTGCAACCTCCAGTGTGAAATAAGGCAGTTCAAGGTGTTGGTTGGACCATGGTTAGCAGAGTGGGGACAAGGTAGTAGCATTGTTTTCTTTCATTTTGCTTTCCTTGCTTGCATTCAGAGTTGGGAGCTGCCTTGGCTGGTGCCGTTGTTTTTCCTGGTTAGGGTCCCGTTGCTTGTTTTTTTAACGTGAAACTTTGAGACAGGATGTGTGGATGGGCAGAGTTTTACCAAAGGAGCCTGTGTACCAGTCCCCCTTCTCACATCCTTCACCCAGGGCTTGGGATCTCTTTTTACAGCCAGAGTTGCTTTTTATCCTTACGTTGTTTCAGATTTGAAGGTGATTGGAAAAACCTGACATTACTTTTCCACATGAAAAATCATATTGAAAGCAGAGTTTGGATACTGAGCTTCCCGTCTTTCAGTGTCATTCACTGAATTATCTCTTTTTTTTTTTGGCTTCTGTGTACATTAAGACATCATCTTGTGCTGAACCGAAGCTTGTGACTTGTTCCTAGTCTCTCTGGGGGTCAGAGCCCTGTTTGCTTTTTCGAGAGGGAGAGCTGTCCCATCACATCACCCACTGCAATACAAACTGCGAAGCAAAAACTCTTTTTGCCTCGCTTTTGGCTCTAGCCATGCTCTTAGTGATGTCTTTCTGAATCTTGTCAGCAACCGACGCTCCTTAGTTTGCTGCTGGACTTGCTCTTGTGGGTTCCGGGCAGCGCAACCACTCGACACTGGGAGAACGCTGCATCTCTTTGGGAGTTAGATCCGATGTGATAAAGTGATCTCATCGTGCCACAGAACCACCGAAAGACAGGCTTTTACCTTAAAGATAATACGGGAGTAACAAATCTAAACTCGATTTAGTCCAATAGCAGTTCTGTCAAAGGGTGACAAATAAAAGTCAGTCGTGTCCATGGGGAGCACTATTTTCTTGACAGATCGCCTTGGCTGTCTCCCTCTTGGTCTTTATGATCTTCCCAAGGCTGACGAAAGCCCGGGAAGTGTGAAATATGTGCAGTACTTTTTTAATTTTATTTTTTTTTTCTTAGTGTCAATTTTAAAAGTGCCTGAGTGAGTAACAGGACTCCAGAATGAGCTGGAGGAATAGGATTAGACCTCATTTCCCTCTTAAGAAAAGAGCCCTCCTTGTGGTCCCTACGCACATCGCAGTCCAGGTGAGCGGTGGGAGTCTGGAGCCTCACAGAATCTGACTGAAACGGAAAGGAATCTCCTCTCCTTTGTCACGCCACTCCCTTGGTTTTCAGTCTGCTGGTTGGGGATCCTAACCGATCTCATTTCTCAAGCAGGCCTTAGCAATCTCCGGTTTGGAGTGGCCGATAAAGAAAGGGGGAGCTTGAACAGAATCTGGTAGGAAATTGCCTCTTGGATTGCCGATCCAAATAGCTTCGTGCATTAAACATGCACCTCCGGGTAACCAAACACATGAGACTCTGGATAGAAGAAGCTAATGGGCATATTTAATCGCCCGGTTTTAAATCATGGAGGCAGTTTCTTCCTGTATTCGTAATTATTTCTAGGTTTATAACAACGACAGCCGCTAAACGTCTTGTCAGAGTCATTGTGGGCTCTAATTTTGTGAGCAGGGGGCTCTAATTTTGTAAACATATGGGAGAATTTTATTTGAGGTAAAAAATAGATATCAGTGCTAGTTTAAAGAAAAATGCATTAAAGAAGAATTTCTTCTGACCAGAGAGAAAGGAAATCAGAGAATACTACTAAGATGTATTAGTGCCACTTAAGGTTTCCGAAAATGAAAGCAATCCATATGTAGATGTTTTATTTTTCATTAGTAACAAAATGTTGTTTTCACTCTGACAACTTAATAACATATGAGTTGGGAAAGCCTAGGAAATTACTCTTGGCGAGAAAAGCTGGTAAGGACATCTCTTTTGCAGAGAACAGAAAATTAGCTTGTAGGATGTTGATGGGTGTTGATACAAGCAATGATCAAACAGGAATCTGTTGCTGGGGTATTAATGAAAAGCAAGTGTTCGTGGTGCCTGTAACACACACGGCCCATTCGGTGTTGTACTCTCCCCCTGCTCCAGAGATGCCTTTTTTTTTAAACAGTGATTCTTTTCTTTCTGAACCGAGTGAATGTCAATAACAGTGGTTGTAATTGGAAAAAGATTAATGTAGTAGTGAGCGTTGCAAGCCTGGAAGTCAAGAGGCAGCAGAACAGTATGGGAGGCACACAAAGAAGAGCAAAAAAAACCCCACGCAGGGCGCCAGGGAGTTGTGTTTTTCATTTCAGATTTTTGTGCGTCTTCTTTTGTGTGTCTTTTTGTGCTGTTCCGCTGTCACGTTGCCTCGGGGCTGGGGGCTCGTATCCCCGGTCAGGGCAGGCGAGCACGGCTGTCGTGGTAGCGCTGTGTGTGTGTTGGACGGCTGGTAGGTGCCCACGGTGACGCTTTGTCTCTACCAAACTCATCAGCAGTACAAGATGAGCTGTTGTCCCATCTCTGCCGGTCACCGTTCCTCGCCAGCAGGCTCTCTCGTGTCCGTGTGTCCCTCTGTCGGCATCTTCCGCTCGCGTATTCGTTTCTTCTGCCGTGTGCCCCCATGAAAACGGCATCTGTGTCTCATCTGCTGTAGGTGTTCTGCCTACCTCAAGAGGTAAACATGGTCTCCTAGGGTCGTGTGTTCACAGTCTGGTCTTCTTTTTTTACATGAGCACTAGCGCGCGCGCACACACACACTGGAATGTATATTCTCCTCCCCTGCCCCAAATAACCTCTTGACCTGATCCTTGCTGTAGCCACCACCAACTCCTCTTGCAAATTGGATGCTGCTTTAAATGTGAAAACAAATGTTCAAGAAGCTATAAAACCTGAATGAAAGCTAAAGCTGAATTTATAAAGCCTTGTTGCATATGAGCCAAAAGTGCAAAAAGCTCTATATAATGAACTAACCTGCCACTCATATAAATATAAATATATATAAATATATTAAAATCAGACTGTTCTACAAAATTGTGTATTTGTATTTTTGTGTACGTACAATTTTCTGCTAAGCAGAAGGAGGATGTAGTATAGGATGATGTGAGAAGAGATTTTGTTTAATCATATTTCTTTGTTACTTATTTTTGTTAACATCCAGATGCCTGTCTTTGTCTTATGTGTATGACACTGTTCGAAAGGTGCAGTATCGCTCTCCCACCCGTGCATTAAACCTCTTCCACCACGAGCAGAGCTGGGCAGCGACACCCATTCATCGTCAAACCCCCAGACTTGCCTCAGTCTCGATCCTAACAAGGGCTGCTTGTTCGGCTTAGAGATTCTGTATTTCACGCTGGCATTTGTTGGGTGCATCTATCATTGCTCCTAATACTAACGTCAAGTGTTCGTACGCCAGGTGATTCCTTTCCCACCGGCCTTCTCCATGTGTGCTGCCCGCACCGTGGTCCTTAGTGTCCTTGCTGCTGGTCCTCAGCCTGAAATTTTGGGAGAGTGGGAGTGAAGTACTGTACATGGGGAGAGGGGAGGAGCAGATCTTTGTGTTGAAGTCACTTATGGAAGAAGCTGTGCTGTGTGTCAAGGGGAGTGACTCAGGTACCATCACCCTGCAGGAAGGTGCTGTGGGAAGCTCGTATTCCCCACAGATGTCTGAACACTGCCAAAGGGTATTTTTTTTTTTTTCCTTTCAGGAAGGTGAGTTGGAAGGTTGTAACTTCCCCTGTACCTCTTTCAGACACATCCCTTCCATCCCCAGAGTTGCACGCATGCCACACACCTCTGGTGGCTTTGTGACAGGTTGGCCCTTTGCTCTAAGAACACTCGTAGCAGCCTCTTACGCGATGAAGTCCATCTTCTCATGGCCTGATGCCACGATTCATGAGGAAAGATGCCGATTTTTCAGAAGAATATTGTAAAATCTTCTAGAAATCACTGTGTTTGCACGATGCCGAGTGGGTCGGCTCCATTGTTTGCTGCAAGGAGCAAATGGTTGGGTTTTTTCCCCTGCTTGGTGCACTCCGGGAATTGTTAGTTCTGTGTTAGAGTGGAGATGATCCAGGGGAAAGAGGAGGGGTCAAAGTAGAACTGAGTTAAATGGGAGGTAGTGGAAAAACTTAATGCAAAACTTAGGGCAGGAAGTGATGAGCATGCACCTTCCATTTTTACTGCACATCCTTGAGACAAACAGTCCTTTCTGCGTTCCCTTCCCTGAAATGCAGGTGAGAGGCAACACCGTCCATCACAGCTTCCTCAGATAGAATCACAGAATCACTAGGCTGGAAGAGACCCACCAGATCATCAAGTCCAACCATTCCCACCAATCTCTAAAATGCAGGTTCTGCAGGAGCATGAAGTAGCGACACCTTCCCTTTGAGCTGTCTCATTTCTTTTCAATTTGATTTCTAACATGGTTTGAATGGAATTTTGTCCCAGGGAGAGCGATCCTGCACCTTTCCATGTAGGGCTCATATTTATAACAATGTGTAATGACTGTAGCAAAAGTCCTTGTTTCTATATGTGAATGGACAGAGAAACAAGTGCTCTATTGTATTGATTAAAATAGTTAAAAATGAGTCCTGTATCATTGTATCTCCTATTCTGGATTAGTGCCTTTTGGACAGTAGACTGTTCTGTAATTAAAATGTAGTATAACTGCTTTTTTGTACAGTTTTGTTTTAATAAAACTTTTTTTTAATTTGTGTTTACTTTAGTATTGTACCTATTAGAAAATAAAAATGTATAACGACACCAATGCCTCTTCTTAGAGTCCTTCTTGTGCAAAGTTGGCTGACTGTGAAAGCCCAGGAGAGGCCTTGGAGGTGATCATAGAGCTACAGAATCATGGGGGTTGATTCCCCCACTGAGCCAGCTGAACCATGTCCCCAAGTGCCACAGCCACACAGGTTTTGAACCCCTCCAGGCATGGGGACTCCACCAGTGCCCTGAGCAGCCTCTGCCAGGGCTTCACCACTCCCGCAGGAGAGAAATTGTTCCCCATATCCAATCTAAACCTCCTCTGGCACAACTCAAGGACATTTCCTCTCATCCTATCACTTGTTGGGAGAAGAGACCAGCACCCACCAGTGCCATCCACACACAAGTGGTGTGGCCAAGAGTTTGAGGACAAGAGAGAACTCCTGAGGAACATCTTCTGAGGGACCTGGAGGCTATGGGGAGACCTCATTGCTCTCTGCAGCTCACAGAAAGGAGGTTGGAGCCAGGTTGGTGCTAGTTTCTTCTCCCAAATGACAAGTGATAGAACAAGAAGAAATGACCTTGAGTTGTTAAGTGGTTAAGATTGGATATTAGGGACCATTCCTTCCGCTGCTCAGGCTGTATCCCTTGGGAGCGTTCAAAAACTGGAGGAAAAATGGGGGCGTCAATGATGTTCTTCATGATTCTTTTTATTTTCCTGCTCATTTTGATCGACACCTTTTAAGAACCAACTTTGGCGGAAGAACAAAAGGTGGCGCGTGGTGGTGGTGCAAGGAAGGTGTTACAACCGCCTTCCGGGAAGAGCGAGGATTGAACAAAGTCCTGGTGCTTCAAAGGCTCCCACATTTCAGCCAAGGAGTAGATGGGATTTTTCAGAAGTTAAAACATTAAAGGCAAGTGACTTATAAAAAAAAAAAAAAAAAAAAAAAAAAGCAGCTGTATTTTTGTGCACTGATTGCAAGACAACACTGATAAAAATATCCTTTGCTAAATGACTTTCAGCGGGGATTGTGGAAGCAACACAGCGTTTGCTGCTTTAAAATAAAGCACTAAATAAAACAAAATTGCCCTCCCCCCAAAAAAAAAAAGAATCGAGTCACACCCTAGTGGGTGTTTCCAGAACAACGTATTTTGTAGAAAATTGTTAGAATCATAGAATCACCATGTTGGAAAAGATCCACTGGATCTTTTGAGTCCAACGGTTCCCATCAATCACTAAACTGTGTACCTCGGTGCCTCGTCCACCCGTCCCTTAAACACCTCCAGGGAAGGTGACTCAACCCCTCCCTGGGCAGACTCTGCCTGTGCCCACTGAAGAGAAAGAAAATGCTGTGACTTAGGGAGGGAGTTTGAAGGGCATCTTGCTGCCCTGACACTGCCTGGTTGCTAGATTTCTCATCACACTGAGGTTTTCTTTGGTCGGCAGGGCTGGGGGCTGCAGGTCCCTGTGTCACTGACACCCCCCCCCCGTCTCTGTATGAACCTGTGGAGCCATGTCCCCCAAACCCACAGCAGGGCACCCTGCAAGCAAACCCCCTGCAGCACCCGGGTCTCATTTCCGTGCAAGGCACAACAGTGATACAAGGAGAGAGGTTTTCCACCACGTGCTGGATCAGTTCTGGGACTGAGGATGTGGCTTTGGCAGCACTTGTGCCTCTCAACATGGATGGTGCTCATCAAGAGGCTCCATAAAGCAGCGGGTGTGACCCTCTTGATGTTTCCATGCATGTGGCAGGTCCCGTGGCACCAACATGGCTGCTCCTCGGGCACCAGCGCTTGCATTTAGCCAAGAGGAGAACCTGCAGCATTGTCCCAGGCAGCTCGATCCACAGAGCAAGCAGTGAGATGAGCTGATGGCAGCACGAGGCAGCTTCACTGAGTAACCAGCATTTGCTTGATGCATCACCTCACTCCAACCTCTCCAGGAGCTGCAGAGAGTGATGAGGTCTCCCCTTAGCCTCCTCTTTTCCACACTAAGCAGCCCCAGAGCCCTCAGCTGCTCCCAGAGCTCCTGCACTCCAGCCCTTTCCCCAGCTCACTTCCCCTTCTCAGGATGCGCTCCAGCCCCTCAAGGTCATGGAGTGAGGGGCCCAGAACTGAACCCAGGATTCCAAGTTCAGCCTCACCAGTGCCAAGTGCAGAGGGACGATCCCTTCCCTGCTCCCGCTGGCCACCCCATGGCTGATCCAAGCCAGGATGCTGTTGGCCTTCTTGGCCACCTGGGCCACTGCTGGCTCATGTTCAGCCGCTGTTAACCACCACCCCCAGGGCCTTTTCCTCTTGGCAGCTTTCCAGCCACTCTTCCCCAAGCCTGGAGCGCTGCATGGGGTTGTTGTGACCCAAGTGCAGGACCCAGCGCTTGGCCTGGTTAAACCTCATACAACTGACCTGGTCCCCTGGCTCCATCCTGTTCAGGTTCCTCTGTGGAGCCTTCCTGCCCTCCAGCAGATCAACACTCCTGCTCCATTCAGTGTTGTCAGCAAACTGAGGGACGTTGTGCTCAGCCTTGTGGTGACAGGGAGCAGATGAAGAAGCCGCAGACTTTCCAGCTCTGAAGATGATGTTTATTCAGGTACTGCAGGCTGCGTTGCGCATATAATACAATATTACAGTAATTTAGTATTGTACAGAAATAATTAAAAACTTTACAGCTCATTACAAAGTATCTTTGGATTTCAGCTCATTTAAAGGACACCGATCGGGACGTGACGCCACAAAGAGCTGCTCTTCATACGGAGAAACACCACACGCACGGAGAGCAGGAGAAGGGCGAGCTGGGAAGGGCTCTCCCCAGGCATAGGGGTTGCCATAGGGAAATCAAATCGCTTTTCCTCGGTGTTAGAAAAGCAAAACACACTGGCTGCAGCGAGAGGGTGTGGGACGAGTGGGAACGGCACTGAAGACGAGGGACACCCTGCCAGTTGTTGCTTGGCTCCTCTATCAGCTTCTAAATCAATTTGGAAAGTGAGGGGAGGGCAGCTGCCTTCTCTGAGCCAAGCAAAGAACTGAACGGGTAAGGTTGGGAAGGGAAATGTCTTAATGTCTCAAGTTTGAGGCTCCCCAACCCGCGTTCCTGCTCTCTCTGCTGCCGCGTTTGGATGCCAGAGCCAGGACAAGGCTTGGCCAGGAGGCCTCACTGCCCTCAAATCCAGCCTTGCCGGGACTCACTGCAGAGAGCAGCCACCGAGCCCTTTCCTTGGGGTGGGAAGAGAGCACAGAAACCAAAGCAAAGGTGGACAAAGAAGTTAAAGGAACAAGACACTTATTTGCGACCCCAGTCTGTAGTGTCACCAATCTGCATCTTCCCTCATCACAGTCTTTCCTCTCCTAAAAGTTGTGAGAGGCCGGTAGGAATCCCAGCCTCTCACAGCATCAGCTGCGACCCCAGGATAAGGCACCGCGAAACCCAACTTGTTGTGCAAAGAACCGGCAGCACCAACGTAAGAACAAGCACCAACACGGAACAGGCTCCTCAGCAGCTCCGTTACCGGACTAGCAGGTCTGTACAACACCCGAGCTCGTTCCGTACAGGTTTTCACGACCAACAGGCAGGAACAAGGAGGGGGGTCCTGGTTCATAGGAGAGCAAAGAGGTGCTGAGCATCCTGCCTCGCGCCACCTCAACCACGGACAAAACTCTTCTTAAGGACTGAGGCAGGATTAGCACACAACTCGTTTCTACTAGTTTTCCTTAACAAAACTACATCATTAAACAGGAAAGAGACAAGGCCCTCAAACCAAAAAGGTACTATTTTTGGACACAGAGACTGAAACACCACAAGAGAGCTGAACGCAACACAGGAAAAAGGCTTGGCCTGTTTGAGAAAATCCCAAAAAGTCCATCCAAAAAGCATCTTCTTGGCTGACTCGGAGCAGTAACAGTGCTTCTTCGAGCCCTGGAGGTACCGAGGAAAGGACCTGCCAAGCTACAGACACAGGCTCAGACCATTAACTTTCCTACCCACTAACACAATTTCCACACTCAGAATCTGAGACTCATCCACAGTTCAGGGACACAACAGAAAGCAAACCTGCACCACTGAGCAGACAGAGGAGATGAGACACTTGCTACAAATTACAGTTCCTGCATTAAATATTCCTTCTCCCTTGCATAAAGTGCATGAAAATCTTGGAAAATATGCATAGCTATTAGCACAGCAGCCTCAGTTGCTGGGCGGTTCCAGTTGAGCACCTCCTCCTCTAAGCTGAGTGTAGAGTTTTTCTAATGCTATATCAGTGATACATCTCTCTATAAAACCTTCATTATGGTTTTAAACTGGTTAGTTGGTGCAAAGGAACAGATGGCTTTGAGTAAAGGGATGTGCACTCACTGTGCTAAAATCTTTAGAAGAAACCTCATGTATCCAGGAAAGCTGGAGTGAGCAGGAGGGAGTCAGAGAAGTCCTCGAAGATCGTCCTCACAGCTGGATTTGATGCGTTTGCCTCTCTAGAGCTTGTGCCACATTGGGGGGAGTCGGTCAAGACGGCTTCATGTTTGGGGCAGGTGTCAGGCTGGGATTCGGGGAGAGGTTAAGTTTGAAAAGTCAAATGAGACAGTAAATCCAATAGAGCTACGAGTAAAAATTTCTCCTCCCAAGTCAACCGGGCGCTCCATCAACAGAGCCCTTTTGTCATGCTATTCACCCACTGACGATTCAAAACATAAAAGCCACATTTCAAGAAGTTTGCTTCCAGAACAAGCTGTCCCAGAGGAGGCAGCGAGCATGCTGGGTTCAACCTGGGCTTCACACCCCTCGGAATACACACGCCACAGTTTCGTAACACGACCGAGGGCAGCTGGAAGAAGCAATCCACCCTGTGTCAGTCAACTGCAGCCTCCAACCACGTGGTCCAGACATGCAAACACTGCAATAGGACCTGAGGCAGCCAAAGACAGAGTACAAATACAAGCAAAGGAATTTATAGTGGGTAGCATAAACAGTGAACTATTAATGCAGCTGCCTTCTGCTTGACCGACTCACTCCTGTGACTTTGATGCCTTTACACCAGCACTGGAGAGTCTTGAGAGACAGCAGTGCAAGAAAAGAGGTTTCAAAAGGACTTGAACAGGTTCTTCCCTTCATATCTCCCCCAAAGGGGCCACCTAGCAAACATCAGGAAATTTTCAAGAGATCCCTAAACCCAATAAATGAAATGCTGAGACTAAAAATCAACTATTGGTCAGGGGCTGTTTCACATTAACTAACTTTCCCCAGCACATCATAACAAAGTGCAATTAGAAAAAATGGTAAAGAAGCATTTTAGAAAACTTGCAAGGCAGTTTAAGAGGCTTCAGATCAACGAGCAGGAGGTCTTTCATCAGCGAGACTTACCAGGCCCCAAAACATCGTTCTGTTGCATGAGTTGTGTCTATAAGAACAGCTACAATTTTAAACCTCATGAATGCTTTACTACAAAGTCTCTCCCATCACCTTGGCTTGAGTAGACAGGAGCTTTCGGCAAGAAAAGGAGGAAAATCTGTACACTAAAAACATCTTTTAAAAGCTGACCTGTACATTTTATATTAAGATTTCTTTAGGAAAATTTAGGAAACACTAGGTACACAAAGCTGGAAGGATACAGAAATCCCTGGCAGCGCTAGGCATGCTGCACTGTCTCCCAGCCCGCTTATTGCTGCTACAGATTAGTTTCTATTTTAATTTTATTCCTTCTGCATAAATGATATTAATTACAGTAAATCAGCATAATTATCTCCTTCGCTAAGCATCCCTCTCTCCTTTGATGACTCTGTATCTTTCCCTTGGACCTCTGAACCAGATGGCTAAGGCACTTAGGTACCCACATGCAGCATGGGCAGCGACTAGATATGTATTAAAGTTTAATCACGAATTTATCATCCTAAATATTCCCCACGTAGATAAAACGTCTACTGCTCAAGCTGTCCAATCCCCCCATGATGACTAAACAGGATATAAACAGCTCAGGATATAAAAGGCTGTGGCGTTTCTGGAATTGTTTGAAAAAAAAAGTGCGTGTACGCCGATATGTGCACATGAGAACACACACACACACGCGCACAGTAACGTATAATTAATGCCACAGGCAGTTAAAAACTAGCAAGGGCAACCAAAAATAAAACCAGGTTTTATAAAAGCCAGCCCAAACCTCCCACTTTCAAGAGAGATTAATTTGGGGGATGACTCTTCAGCTGTTTAACTGAATTTGCTTCCAGGTGCTGCTGGGAGGGTTTGGCTGGTGACGGAGGCAACTCCTCTTTGGACCGACGCTTGGTCCGGTGCTCACAGAGCTCCCCTGAGCAACGTCAGCCAGTGGATGATTGTAAAGCGCAAACATTTCTTGTTTTAAAATAATAAATAAAAATAAATAGACTGGATCGATCCCATCCCCAAGGCAGCCACCCTCTGCTTGGTGTAACTGGCAAAAAACCAAGAGTCTCCAAAAGCTGGGGAACATCATAGCTTGGGAGTGCTGGTATCTCTGCAAAAAACCTCTTGGCACAAAGGACAGAACAAAAAAAAGAAGAAGGTCCTGCCATGTTGGGGCAAGTGAGGGAGAGGATGGTGAGAGTGCATGTTAAATAGAATAGGCAGCAAATTTGCTCAGCTCCCCCCTTTCCTAAAAAGGAATCAAACATATTAGAAAGCAGATCATGGGCCCTTCTCCCATTGCCAACAAATCAGAAGAGATCGTGCTGATAACCACAGAAGAAGAGAGGCACAACAGGCTAGTCATCAAAATGGGCACTGGTCCCAGGTCACATAAATGAAGAGCTGTTGCTTTTTAAATAACGGGGGTTTGCGATTCTTTACATCCAAACGAAATTTTACGTTCACTTCCCTGCCCGTCTAGAATCATTTTAACCTTGCCCTTTCAACACATATTATGCGATGTGGGCACAACTCTTAGGAAACTAGAAAAGAGATGTTATTGTGGGGATTTTGTTTTTAGAATTGCCAGTCACGCCGAGAGAAGCACCGCTGTGTGGGTAGAATTTTGTAGCTCTTGGAAAGCCACCCCTTAATCTGAACAATTTACGCATCTTTTCTCTGAAAGGTGGAAGAGAGCAGAGCCTACACCCGCCCACCGCCTTCGCCCCTTCGCCGGCTGCCATCAGTCACACCCTGAAGCGTCACCATTTGTAACAGGAAACGAAGGATGTAGATCCAGCACCGAGACAAGGCAAAGAATTAACATGTCAATCACCCAAGCAGAGAGAAAACCCTTCATTAGTGTTTGCCACAAACTAGAGTTCACATGGTTGGTTTAGCTTCCCGACGCTAGAAGCTCCCCTGGCTGCGTTGCCTGGTGTTTGCTGTGGCGCATACGGCTGCCTCAGTTTGCCCAGGATTTCCTGTTCTCTGCATTTTTGTGGCTCTTCTCGGGTCGCAGTGTGGATCCTCCTTCTGATTTTGCCAGGGCTGTGAGTGAAGCCAGGTTGGAGGCTGACCCGGAGAAGTTGCCGCTTTTCCTGTTCTCAGCGGCGGCTCCTCCTTGCAACCTCAATCCGCTGCTCCGTCGTCTCACTGATCCCGTGGCCTTTTTAACTCTGCTTGGTTTCACAAGCAATCCGTAGCCTGGGTTGCATCGGAAATACTGCTTTCCACCAATCGAGCCGTCGTTCTTACCTTTGACAAGAAGAGAGATGATGGACAAAAAGGCTTTTATTCCGTGCATACAGAGTGCTCTCAGGAAGAAACAAGGAAAAATTCTGGGATGAAGAAAACTGTTCCCTATAAATACACTGTGAAGGTAAAACCCAGAGGAAAAGAGCACTGTAGGCACTGGAGGACAAAGCCGGTACAGGCACAAACAACTATCAATTGGAAATCAATACACTTAGTGATATAAAGAGAGGTTTTCCAACTGAGTGATATAAGTTTTCCAGCTGCTAGAGGAGTAGAGAAGTGGGACTAGCTTTCCCATGGGAGTGAAGATCAAAACCATCCCATCAGCTAGGTTTATATCCAAACCTGATAAAATTGAGTGGAGGAAGCAGCTGGCTGCACCAGCAGAAGGCTGGGCTCCTAGCCGCAGGCTTGCGCTTCAGCAGCACAATCGAATCACAGAATGGTTTGGAATGGACCTTTATAGGTCACCTAATGCAACCCACCTGCAGGAACAGACACATCAGGTTCCTCAGAGCCCCACCCAACGTGACCTTGAATGTTTACAGGGATGGGGCCACCACCTCCCTGGGCAACCTGGGCCAGTGTCTCATCACCCTCATTGTAAAAAATTGCTAGAAAATAGTCTAGATCTCCCCTCCCTTAGCATAAAAACATTACTCCCTGTCCTGCCACAATAGGTCTTGCTAAAAAGCCTGTCCCCATCTTTCCTGTCGGTCCCCTTTAAGTAGAATCATAGAATCATAGAACAACCAGATTGAAAGAGACCCATCGGATCATCAAGTCCAACCATTCCTATCAAACACTAAACCATGTCCCTCAGGACCTCATCCACCCATGCCTTAAACACCTCCAGGGAAGGTGACTCAACCAACTCCCTAGGCAGCCTATTCCAATGCCCAATGACCCTTTCTGTGAAAAACTTCCTCCTCACGTCCAGCCTAAATCTCCCCTGGCGGAGCTTGAGGCCATTCCCTCTCGTCCTGTCCCCTGTCACTTGGGAGAAGAGGCCAGCTCCCTCCTCTCCACAACCACCTTTCAGGTACTTGTAGAGAGTAATGAGGTCTCCTCTCAGCCTCCTCTTCTCCAGGCTAAACACCCCCAACTCTCTCAGCCGCTCCTCATAGGGCCTGTTCTCCAGCTCCTTCACCAGCTTCATTGCTCAAGTACTGGATCAGTATGTTTCACTCCACCTTAGCCTTCTTCCCTACTTGCTATTAAGGGGAATTCTTTAATTTCACCCAAAGTGTAAAACAATTAGTTCAACAACAGCTGCATTTGCCTGCAACAGGAAGGAAAAAAAACCAACCAAACCAACATTTAAAAGAGCTTTTGGTTTGAATTGATGAGAGTCTGATATTGAGACAAGTTACTGTTTCCATGCCACAGAACCTTCATAGGACAGAAAGAACAATTTCTTCACAGCGATGCTGTTGAGATCCATTTTATAGAAGCATGAAGGCTGAGAAAGAGCTCTAAGATCATCCAGGCCAACCATCAGGCTAACACCACTGTGCCTATTAAACCACGACCCAAAGTGCCACGGTAACACATTTTCTGAACCCCTCCAGCGACGGGGACTCCGCTGCTGCCCTGGGCAGGAGTGGAGACTTTCCTCCCCTCTAGAGCATTTTAAAATCCCATGAAAACTGTTCTGAGAATCAGGACAGAGACCACTTCCACCCATAAAGGGAATGCCAAAGGACAAAACAGCTCTTCAATAATAAAGTCACCCCTTTTGTGTTAGGGGCATTTCCTTCTCTCTATCATTGTTACAGCTTTGGGTCTGATACACCCTCACGTGGCCAAGGATTTGGACTTCTGACCCTGTTTGTAGTGTGACAAAGACAGATGTTTGTGACCATCCTTCCCAAGTGAAGCTCCAGATTTGTAAGAAGAGACTTATGGGCTGGCAAATCAGGGACTTAATCCTTGTGGAAACAGAGGGGAAAAAGGTATCCAGTACCATCAGCAGCTGAGACCCCAGCAGACCAAAGATCTTGTAGCCATTTAACTCAGATGGACGGCAAAGCTGATGCTTACTGGGCACGTGCAAACAGCTTAAGAGAACTAGCACGATGGAACAGAGTAGCCAGACAGTAGGGAAGGTGACTTTTCAAAATTGAAATGAGTCTGTGAACTTATTTTAAAATTTTCTTTTAAAATAAGGCATGAATTCAGTACTGAGAAGTGGATCTACAGCTTTCAAAGGCATTAAAACTTCAGTTTGCTTTCCAGGATGGCAAACTCCAGAGGGTTTTCTGAAACCAGCTAAAAAACACCCTGTCCAGTTTAGGTTTTATGAGCACACCTTGCAGAGGGAAGACAACCACTCATTTAATGGGAGTTGTGGATCCTTGACACAGTATTTATCTTGGTGAAGAGCTCCAATCCCAGGGCAGTGGGCAGCAGAGACGAGCATGGACAACTCCCTGCTGATTCACCAAACAGAGCCTGCACTGCAGACCTGACTGTTGCAGCTTGGTTAAAAGGGATTTCACTAAGAAGCTTTACGTGCCCTTGGTAAACCGAACCCTCTTACTGTCAAAGGCAGCAGCTCATCCTCTGGATTTTCCACTAGCATGTCTTGTCTTCCCCTAGTCCTGCTGCTCTTGGAGAGAATGAGTCCCATGAAAATGGACAAGAACCTGCAGACAAATGGAGTTAGGAAGCCTAGGGCTCCAGCAGAGAACACACACCAGCCATTGACTTTCTTTCTTGTGCTGAAGTCACTATTGCTCAGGGAGGTGGTTGATTCACCTTCCCTGGAGGTGTTTGAGGCACAGGTGGACAAGGAGCTGAGGGGCATGGTTTGGTGTTTGGTGGGAACTGTTGGACTCGATGATCCAGTGGGTCTCTTCCAACCTGGTTGTTCTATGATTCTATGATTTTTCTGCATCATGCTACAATGGAACATACAAACAGAGCAGAAACAACACCCTGGTTTCCCAGATGTATTAGAGCCTAAATTCTGGGAAACCTAGAGTTGTACAGGAAAGAATAAGACAGGAATGAGACAAACCAGAAGCTGAAAGAAACCTTCAACTATCTGTACATTTTGGTGGCTACTGTATGAATGTTTCCTACTGCTTTTCACGTATATAGATATACACACATGCATAAACAGTCTTTCATAATGTTACAGCTTATTTTAAAATAGCTTCTAAGAGACTAAGTAACCTGTTTGGAGACTTGGTATAGAATCACAGAATGGTTTGGAGTGGAAGGGACCTTAAAGCCTATCCAGTTCCAAACCTACCACGGGCAGGGACACCTCCCACTGAATCAGTTAGCTGAACAACCTGAAGGGACAGGGCATCCATGAATTCTCAGAGCCCCTCCCAACGTGACCTCGAATGTTTCCAGGGATGGGGCCACCACCTCCCTGGGCAACCTGGGCCAGGGCCTCAACACCCTCACAGTAAAGAATTTCTTCCTGAGTTCTCATCTCAATCTCCCTTCTTTCAGCTGAAAACTGTTGCCTCTCATTCTGCCCCTGCCAACTCTGATCAAGAGTCCCTCCTCAGCTTTCCTGGAGCCCCTTTCAGTACTGGAAGTCTGCTAGAAGGTGTCTCTAGAGCCTTTTCTTCTCCAGGCTGAACAAGCCCAAAACTTTTATTTAGCATCTTACTAATTAAGCACCTTACTTAGCCTAAATGTTCCTTGACTCTTTCGAATCTCACAGCACTTGTTGCACTCTGACACACTTATCCTCAGAGCATAAGTCCACAAGAGATGTCTTTGGACACAAGGCCTGTCTCCTGAAACTATGTACTTACCAAGCCGCCTTGTAAAGGCAATCCTGATTCCTGCCTCTGTTGTAAGAATTCAGTGAAATAACCGAGAAGAGACCCAACTCAGAGGTCAGTGAGCCTAGGTCTAAAAGGCAGGTTGGCAAAAGATTACAGCAGTGAAAGGTCTTTTGTATTCCCCTTCTCAAAATGCACCTAGTAAGAGCTAATGACTCGTCCCTCATCATTAAGCTGCGTTAAAGCGAACACTGCAAATTCTAACATGCTGCCTGCTTTACACCCGGTTTAGATCATATTTTACCTGAAGGTAAATCCAGTTCGACACCGACCCATGTTCCCTCTTGAAAGTCTGTGGGTCCGATATATCTAACGATGCCTGTTTTATTTGCGCCAACTGTGACGTATTCTCCCTCTTTCAGCCACTCGGGAATTTCATTGGTGTCTTCGGAGTCAGAAGTCACCTCCAGTTTTTCTTCTGCCATCTCTGACCCATTATGGTTCAGTCCCCGGGTGGCAGACGTGCTCTTTTCTCCTTCTGGTTGCTCTTCTGTGTTTAGTGAACAGCTAGGATCTGTCCCCAACATGCTTGTAAAAGACTTAAGCTCTGATGTCTTGACTTTCTGGATTTTGAAGGGGGAGGCTGCAGCACTGGGCTGGGACAATTGGTCAGGATGAATCTGTGGTTTGGAAAACACCAGTTCTGAACACCCAGAAGCCATTTCTTTTCTCCTAGCTTGACTGCCTGACTCCATTGATTGTTTGGATAACAACTCCTTCTTTGGAGCGGAGGTAGAAAGAAAGGATTTTGTGTCGATAGCTACAGAGGCATCATTTGCTTGCTCATTTTGAGTCACAGAAGATGTGCAAGATTTTGATTTCAAATCATTTCCATTCACTTCAGAGATGTCTCTAGGTCTTGCGTGAACACTTTGAAGACTAAAGGCGGGCAGACTCTCTCTCTTAGTACTGAGACAGCTTTCCGAAGAACTGTCTGAGTGCCCTGGCACATCAGAAGGAGAGGCCTGAGCCACAGCAGGAGCTGGGAAGTCACTCATTGCAGTCGTTTGACCTCCTGGTTGAGGCACAGCATCATTTCCTGCTGCAAGAGCTTCAGAGAGGGTGGCTGTAGAGACACTGTGAGAAAAGTACCCACTGGAGGCTTCACTCAGAGGACTTGGAGGTCCTTCCTGGGAGTCCTGTGCCTGGGTGTCTCCTGAGGGCTGCTGCAAAGGCACTTTGGGTGTCTTTTCTGGACTCTTGTCCTCCTTGGACATCTGCGCTGAAGTTTCGAAGGACTGTTTCCCTACTTCCTCTTGGTTTATCTGAAACAGATGAGGACAGAGACTGTGGAGCTTTGTTATCTGAAATATCTTGGCTAAAAGGATAGATACAAGACCTCTGGGAAGTACTAAGGCCTTCGGCTTATCTAAATCCCTGTGTAGCTGCAATCTCCAAGAGATGCAAGCTGATCTGGAGTCAGCTTTGCAAACCTGGTAGGATTGTCAGCTCATTTCTTCCATTAATAAAAAAGTGTCAACTAAAAGAAATATGTTCCCCAATATTTACCGAAAAATTATTTATATCACAGGAATGGTCATTTGCTGTTTGAATAGCAGGATTTATACGGAATGTGAAACAGCCACGATCTATATAAGTCTCTCACAGTTATTTGGCTTAACTCTCAGGATTGATAAATCACTCCTCTCCAAGTAAACTGTCATTTATGTCCCTGTTTCCAAATGCCATTCCCACCTCAATGCCGCCAGCACCACACACTTTGAAAGTATGAAATTAACTGCACCTCATGAGATTAACAGCCCATTTTAGTGATGTATTTCTTGGCTGTAAAGTTTACTAAATCTGATAGATCAATATCTTTGCCAGCACATGTACTCTAAAAGATTAGGATGTCTCTAAATCTCTTTGGGAGGGAGGGGGGAGGCTGCTAATATGAAGGGGAAAGGGTGGGAGAGGTGGCTGGAGGATGGCAGATTTGTATGTAACTTAACTCTAAGGTGTACAGTTTTGTTTACTAGACAAAATTTGTGGTTTATTCCATCCAGTGTCCCAAATACAGGATTTTCACCTTATTCTGAAGTGCCTTTTCCACTGGAAACATAAGCAGCATTTCAAGAAAGAGGGATTCGATTGAATCACAGGAATCTCAGAATCAAAAGGTAGCTTGCTATTGCTACTGAAATGTAATATAGAAAAGTTTTTTTAAATATTCCTGCAGATTAAAGGCATATTTTTAGTTTTTCTGTGGAGAGGACAGTGTCCACGTGGACTCTGGAGCTCTGCTCTTTCTTTGGGTTTTCCCTTGTAAGTGTTCAGATAACACACATTTTGCTAAGTCAATAAAAGCCCAGTGGGAGAAAACTTCTTTACTATTCATAAGACTGAAGTTCTGCTGAACTGAGAGAGATCATAGGGTCTATTTTCCCTCCAGCTTTGCAAGAGCCTTTTTTTCACGCCAATAACATGAATTGGCTTGAAATGTAAAACTGAGAATTAAACTCAGCACTCAATAACAGACACATTCCGTTTATAGAAAGCATCAGAGCCTAGCAATTTGCCTTTTAAGGCAGCAAACCACCTAAATTTTAATTAGTTTACAGCTAATGTAATCATATGATTAACCAGGCTTTCCAATATGAAAGTGTAACCAGCAATATAAGGGGAGGTTTTACCACTAAGAAAACACAGCGACACACACTGTGTTTAATTGTCTCACAGTGAAGCAACAGCAGAAGTGCAAGAGGTTTTAAGTAGATAACCCAGCACCTGCTCTTGTCGCCTCTGGTTTCCAGGCATGTGAATATGAAAATTGTATCATCACAACCTGGCAAGTGCTTACCTGTTTTATCTTTGCAGCACTGGTATCGATAGTAGCAGACTGAACCGTAATTCGTGGGACAGCCACAGCCTGCAGGAATGAATAAACACAGAGCATCAGTCACTTAAAGGATCAAATATTGGTAAACTGGTCAACATTAAAACTTTTATTTGAAATTTTGGAATCACAAACAAACCTCTGTCACAGAAGGACCGAGCGCAGCTATTACATTGCATTCTGATGATGTACTCTGAAGGGATTAAAACCTTAACCAAGGTATCCCCGAATTTTAACACATGAGCAGCCACAAGTATAAATCCATAGTGTACAAAGTTTGCTTGTGTGCAGTTTGCCAATGACAGCCCAACGAGCAACCAGATGACAAAGAGATGTAAAGCGGTGCTGGTCTGACTAGTGAAATCCTCAGCTTTAGTCCGTCCATCTTGAGAACTCCTGCTCCACCTCCAGTATCTTAGTTCAGTATAGATTTTAGCATTGTTCACTTTAACTCAAAAAGACGGCAAGAAGCAAGATCTGTGCATCCTCTTTTCAAAGAGGGCACTACCGTTGCCTGCAAGAGTGAAAACTACACACGTCGTTTGCTGATTGCAATATACGGGCCCTGTGCCAGAACCACTTCTGTGTTCAGACAGTATCTTCTGTTTTATAGGATGAGGCTTAATACGAAGGCACTGACAATAAATGTCTCTCACTTGCTCCTTATTCAAGTTTTTTATTGTTAAAGATTTGAAATAATCACACTGTAACAGTGAACGGCGTCACGGCGATAAATCTTAGGCTAAGCTTTTAACTTGGGTTGCCGCCACTGTTGACACAAGAGGGAAAGGGACAACCAGATCAATGGAGAACCTTGGGAAAGGGAAGCATTAAGGAAAGGACAGAGGAGAAAAAGGCAGAAATCTCTTTAGCACTGCTGAATAAATTCAAATTCAGGTTCACACTTTCAGGGAAAGAGGTCCTTAAGCATGACACATTATACGATTTGGGAGCAATGTGCTTTTTTAGCTTTTTCTCCAAGGGACTTGAGAACTCCTTCTGTAGGAACATGCTAGCACTGCTCATCTCTGAGACAGCCATTTCCAGAATTTGACAATCTGTTTAAAGAACTGAAGCTTTCCAGCTGAAGTGTTAAGATACTTGTCTCTTGCCTCCCTTCTAAGCACAGTAAAGCAGGAATATGACTATTTCTGTCCCCAAAAGTAATAAACATGGGAGAGAAGATAGGAGCGATTGCCAGGAATTAAATAAAACATGGGTGTTCAAGGTGAAAAATAAAAAGAGAAAAGACAGACATAACCCCCAACAGGTTCACAGTGGATCAAAATAAAATTTTTTAGGATGTTAAAGCTTCAGTTCAAAAAAAGACAAACAAATCTCTCCTTTCCTGCCTTCATTAAACCTGCTAACTGAAAGTACACCACTGCAGTGGGGTTCAGAGCAAGCTGGCTCTGTTTCAGGTGCACAAGGTATGAGTGTTTTGAGATCCTTACTAGGACATATAGTGGCGCTGCAGGAAACAGATGGTGTCCTGAATCACAAAAAAAAAAGTCAATGAAGCCTAAAAATAAACACAGCTTTAGGGCTCATGATCCAGTGGTTTGCAGATACCTTGCATGCCAGAACTTCAGCTTCCTTTGAAATGAAGTCTCCTCAGATTAAAGTATTAACCTAAAAGCAACTGGCAGTACTGATTTGTGTCCTGGTCCAGAGAAAACTGGAGGAGTGAGGCGCAGAAGAACTGCCTCCTTCAAAGTGTTAACTCAGACATGCAAGGATAACTTTAGTGTCATGACAATCGAGTGTTTCACTTTAACAAAGACTGGAGAGGGATTAACTTTCTTTTCACAGAATCAAAGATTCATTGAATGGTTTTTGTTGGAAGGGACCTTAATCATCCATATCCACACTCCTGTCATGAGCAGGGACACCTCTCCACGGGATCACGTTGCTCCGAGTCCAATCCAGCTTAGTCTTGAACACCTCCAGGGTTGGGGCAGCCACCACTTCTCTGGGCAACCTGGGTCATAATCTCACCACCCTCACAGGAAAACATTTCTTCGTCATATCTCATTTAAATCTCCTCTCTTCCAGCTGAAAACAGTTCTCCCTCATCCTATCCTTGCACTCCTTGATAAAAAGCAATCCCCGCCCCCGGCTTTCCTGTAGGGCCCCCGTTAAGTACTGGAAGGCTATAAGTCTCCTCGGAGCCTTCTCTTCTCCAGGCTGAAAAAGTCCAGCTCTCTCAGCCTATTTTTTTTTAAACAACACTGCAAATTTTAGCTTTAATAGAGGCTTATCACAGCCTTAACGGGGCAGAGTATTTGGCAGAACACATATGCTCCTGTTCAGCCATCTCTGAACCATGGGCTGGTCCAGTTCCTCTGGGGAGTGGAAAGCCAAGGTATTCAACATCACCTTTTGATGACAAAAAATACCTGTACTCACAAGGCATTAGGGCTGATCCCTAGCCAGGCACTTGTATGTAAACCTTTTGCAGAGGCGCAGCTGATCCTCAGTGAGAAGCCAAAACTCTTGAATTCAAATTATCCTAGTTAAATATCTCCATGCTCCAGTGCTAAAAACACTGCATTTCAGCATCTCAGAAAGGTGGCACAAAGGCAAAACACTGTCCTTGATGCTTTCACACTGCTGTCTGTGATCTGACACAGTGGGGAAACAGCCTTTTTCAGCAGACCTTTTATTGGGGGCTAAAGGCAGCTCCATGCAGGCCCCATAACACAACTGCTCTTTTCACCCCATTTTCTCCCATCTCTGGGATGAACTCTGAGATCTGGAATTGTTACATAGAGACAGGCCCTCGGAATTGTAATAAGAAAAAGTATTTGAAGATATTTTCCAGTTCCTTTGATTTCCTTTCCTCCCTTTAAAACAAATAAACAGAGAAAAATGTTGTTTTGTGCTGGTGTTTTTCTCTCTCAAAACCCTCCGTTCTTCCAGCATTTAAATCCGTGAAGTCTTTAAAATCCAGTTGATATCAAATAGCAAAAGAAATAAATCCGTTAAGCTTTAATCAGTCCTCATCAAGTTCTCCTCCTGAAAGGATGACGAATCCCAAAACTACAATAACTTTGCCAAGCAATGTTTAGAAAAACATAGGAGAAAGAAGCAATTATGAGAAGTGGCACTTGCCCAACTCTGGTGTCGACAAGAAACAGATGGGTAAAAACACTCTCATCAGGGTAGCAAGGTTACTAAACCAAATCATTGTTATGAAATGCAGTCAAGTTACTTTGGTGGGGGTGCTGCGTGTTTTTCTATCTGTGAAGACGTTTACTGGATGAAAAATATTTCTGGATTGAGAGCCAAGTTCTGTCATTAAACATTTGTAGATAGCGACAGCGTAAATAGACGATATATTTACCCAATGGCAAAACATGACCCTTTAGCAGAGATAATTTTTGGCACAATTTCTACAAGCGAGCTGACAAAATACAGAGTAAGAGAGAACATGAAAGCAATTTACTTTAAAGCATCTTTGAATCTTTGTAGAACAAAAATTGTCTTTTTTTCTAAGAGCTGCTACTCTGTGCAGTGTCTTTGTAAGGATTTCCAAGAGTGAGTGTTTTCTGGCCAGATGAGAGGGTCGGCTTGCACGTACTTTGAGGTGACCAAAAGCCATGTAGTTACTAGTGATTAGTGTTATCTGGAGACCAACCTGGTATGTTGGTGAGCTTGAATAGGAAAAGCAAATGACTAGAGAAGAGAAGGCTCCAGAGAGGCCTTAGGGTAGCCTTCCAGTGCTGAAAGGAGCTCCAGGAAAGCTGGAGCGGGGTTCTTGATGAGGGAGTGCAGGGACAGGATGAGGGGAAACGGTTTTAAGCTTCCACTGGAAGATGTCCCTGCCCATTGCAAAGTGGTTGGAACTGGCTGGGCTTTGAGGTCCTTTTCAACCCAAATCCTTCTATGATTCTATGATTCCACTTACAGAGGCACCAAAATGAATCCTATATGAACTCTTTCACACCATATATCACATGTATATAATGGCAGCTTCTCCACTGAGTGTATTTCTATGGCGTTAACATGTTTTAAAATGCCTGTGACAATAGTCACTGATGACTTCAATACAAAGCTTGTGTCACTGGATGAAAATCCCTCAATGTTAACACCCAATACCCAGTAAATTCAGTGCAGTCAACAGTTCAGATTGGGCCAGAGTATAAAGGAATCATCCTCCAAGCTCCAGAAACGCTTTGGCCAAGGTTAGAGTTGATGCAATCCCTAAAGGGCATTGCCAGAAAACTTCCACTGCTCTTGTCTATGCTTTACCATCCGTAGACGGGAACGACAGCGCCCAAGGACTGCCATGGTGACAGTATTATGTTCCCATCACCATTTAAAAGCAGCTATTGGAAACTTCTGCAGCAGGGCGTAACGGTTGCTTCATTAAATGTAGATTTAAATCAGTTTTGAGCACTCACAATAAAAAAACTTTTGCAAGACATACATAGCAGCACAGCAACAATTCCAAATCCCCCATACACACCCAAAACAGTTGAATCCATTGTAAAAAGCCAGCCCCCCCGGCAATATTCCTATCTGCCCTCAATTTTAAAACCACTTCAAAGTCATTAATCATTCAAATATAAAATGCCCTGTATTCCAAAAGGAGATCTGAACCTCTGTCCAAGTTTGCTTGTTTTTAGTTTTGGGTGTTTGTATGTTTTCTTCTGTTAAAGACATTGTGCATTTAAAAATTAACCCCAACAAAACCATCTTAGAAACAAGTAATGGTTTCAGTTGGAAAAGACCTTTAAGATCATCAAGTCCAACCGTTGATCCAGCCCTGCTAAATCTGCCATGAGACCATATCCCCAAGTATGACATCTACTCATCTTTTAAACAGCTCCAGGGATGGTGACTCAACTACCTCCCTGGGCGGTTTATTCCATTGCTTGACAACCCTTTCAGTAAAGAAATTCCTCCTAATATCCAACCTAAATCTCCCCTGGAGCTTCTTGAGGCCATTTCCCCTTGTCCTGTCACTGGCTGTCAGGGAGAGGAGATCAACCTCAACCCTCTTACAATTTCACCTTATTCCACCTTCCATATGTGGAACACTTCAGACCATTGAATTCCACATTTCTATTATAATTTTGCAAAATTAACCATACTATTTTCTATGCCGTTAAATGACTGCATTCATAGGTCCAGGCAGATTAAAAGGGTAATTTGTAACCATTTTCAAGTTAGTTCTTAAAGGAGTTTCAGCAGTTTGCTCTAAGAACTTTAAAAGCCACTTTTCCATACTCATTCTCATTAAAACTATTCATTTGAGGATGACAACAAAAACTGAACTCAGAAAGAAATCAAAACACTAACAACTCTGTCACAAGAGCGAGACACACATGAGCTCTGCCAGCCACAGAGGATCCGTGGAGCTGTGCCGATTACAGCATCCAAGTGCTTCTTTACTTGAAACTCTGAAAAAAAGCCTTTGAGATTTTTAAGAAGGTTCTCTGAGGCCACATTATTTCCATTTGATTAAGGAATATCAGTTTCCACAATTATAATATGTGCCATGTACAGCCACAAAACTGTTATTTTTTTAATGCGCTGCCAGAAAAGGCTTTTGTTTATTTAGATAGGTTTTCATTAACTGCATTTCATTATTTTTTAAGATAAATTATGTCAGCATCAGAAGGTGAAAGAGAACCAATTGAGAGCTGCCTTCTCCATGTCTCACACATCTATATTTCCATACCACAAAACACAAATAAATTATATTAGCCCATGGAAGTTGAGAGACTTAACTATTTTTAAGCCATAGCTCAAGATCTCTCATTTAAGCCATATGAGCATCCAACACGGTTCTTGAGTATGAAGGTGACCAAATTCCACTTACACACTGGTCAGTGGTTCTGCCACAGCAATGTCAAAAACCAGAAACTGAATATACACATTTTTAATGTCAGCACCCAACGATGCCCTAAAATGTAATTACACAGGCAGGTCCTGGAGATCAAGTGGGTCAAGAAGGTAAAGAGCAGTAATTCTGCTTGGTGCACACTATGAAAGCCTTGACATGCTAATAGAAAAGACAAGCTTCACGAGCATGTACATAATATAATTAAGCACAGACAGATGAAACTCTCATTCTCTATGCACCTGCATATTTTACACAAGTGTTTTAAACTTTACCCCATCAGCAAAAAAGGGCCGGTGAGACTTTAAATCTTGCTCGCTGTGGGACTAAGGTTTGTAAAGAATAGACTAGGAAAATAAAAAACAATTCCGGTAACCAAAAAAGGTTTAAATTGTTGGTTTCTTTTTTATTTACAGACTACTGACAACTATTTTAAAAACATCAGATAAAGGAGAAAATGGGCATCTTCCAACTTAAAAGTATATAAACAGCTTCATCAGAAACCAATCTTTTAGGTACATAAACAGCTTCATCGGAAGCTGTTCTGCTAGTTACATAAAGAATCCTATTATGCCAAATTAATTCAATCTAACTAATTAGAGAGCAGGAAGTTCTTTCAATTATTTTATGTGCTGTCTGAGAAACACACTTGAATACGAGAGCAGATTTCATTAATTGCGGTTCATTATTCTCCAGATTAGTTACTAAACTTGCATCAGAAGGTCAAAGACAGCAATTTTGTTAGCTGCCACCACCTTGACTGGAATGCTTCTGCATTTTTAAAACTCAGGCAACCACTCATGATACACAAAACTAGCACTGGGAAAGACCACTTCATTAAGCAGAGATAACTTCTGTATGTGCACACTTACTTTAAGGTTGGTGCCAGTCTAAATAATGATATATTTGAAATGACAGAATCATAGAATTGTTAAGGTTGGAAAAACCCTCTAGGATTATCCAGTCCAACTGTCAGTCTAACACCACTGTACCAAACAAACCATGTCCCTAAGTGCCACAGCCACGCGTTTTTTGAACCCCTCCAGGGATGAGGACTCCACCACTGCCCTAGGCAGCCTCTGCCAGGGCTTCACCGCTCTTTCAGGAAAGATGTTGTCCCTAATATCCAATCTAAACCTCCTCTGGCACAACTCAAGGACATTTCCTCTCATCCTATCACTTGTTACTTGGAAGAGACCAGCATCCATTTCGCTACAACCTCCTTTTAGGTGGTTGTAAAGACCAGTAAGGTCACCTCTCATCCTTTTCTTCTCCAGGCTAAACAGTCTCAGTTCCCTCAGCCGCTCCTCATAACCCCTGTGCTCCACACCCTTCCCCAGCCTTGCTGCAGCTCTCTGGACATGCTCCAGCAGTGCAGTACCTTTCTTGCACTGAGGGACCCAAAACTGAATGCAGTATACAAGGGGCAATAAAAAGCTGCTAAAATAAAAAGAAAAAAAAGGTATTTTCAGAATGAGCAATCAGAACTGTATCTTCTGTTTACTCGCACAGAGTCTGAGATTTGGTAATGCATCCATCTGGAGAGTTGGTCACGATGAATTTCACTGCAGTTACAAACTTGGAAAAAGGTTAAGTACTTCTCCCTTGGAAATGATGCTCAGAAGCACTAAAATCAACTTAGCCATAAGACCCTGCTTACAAGGCACAATGAAACAAATCTGACACTTTCTGCAGAGATGTACAGCCATCTAGCCCTGATAATGTAACTGTAACATACTAGAGATTTAATAAAACAGCTGAGCCAGCCATCTAGCTCAAGGTAGTTCACCAGCATCTGCCCAGAACAGGTTTTAATGTCATCAGATAATTAAGTACCCTCAAAAAACGTAACGGACATGAACTGAGAAGGGAGCTTGATGAGAACTTTGGAAACTCACTGAAGTTATGTAATGAACATGGGGAAAGTAATAAACTGATTCACTTTCCTTTTTGGTATTTATGTTCAAAAAGCTGTTATTACATATCCGCTAGTTTGCTTTTAACAAAGGAAAGGATGATTTAGGTCTTTCCATTTGCTTTGTAAATCCCTCCTGTAATAATTTCTATTCCTGAGCCTAGCTCTCCCAATTAGTTGTTTACAATAACCAAAGTCCATCAATTCCTAGTTAGGGGTCAAATTCCTTTGCAATTACAGTTAAAATAGCCTTTTGGCTTCACCTCCCTCTTATGCTTTTTGTAGTTTACCACCTACTCTCACCTTGCACATTCATTTATGTCCCCTGCCACTTTGTATCGAGGTGATATTCCTCAACAGAAATAAGATGCATTGTTCTGTATTTTCTGAGACTCAGAAATATCATTTTTGTGTCCTCTTTGCTGAGTAGGTTACTACAGTTACGCAAGAATTACTAGCCTGCTGCCTGGCTCTGGCAGGTGCCCGATAAGGTGCTAAAGCTGATTGCCAAACAGTGACCCCCACAGCAGCCCCATCATCCACCAAGTACGTTCACTATTCATCACCACCACCATTTAAATTCTTCTGGCCACATCTGCATCATCAAGTCATTACAAAGAAACAGCACAAAAGATTACGAGACATAATATTTATGGTCGTAAAGCCAGTCTCACTAAGAGAGCGCCTATTTATTTTTCAGTCTGCCCAGGAGAAGCTGTAGCTACCTCTGTAGCAGTTCCTTCCATTTTTGCTCTCTCTTCGATGCGCTGTCACTGCTGGTGGGAGCGAAGAGGCCCTGTTTGCTTACTGACAGAGTTGCAAAGGTAAGACAAGTGACTTGTTCTATTGCAAACCTAAAATTAGCAAATAATTTAAGCTTCCATTCTATTATATGCATCCAGCAGTCACAGAAAAACATAGGTTTCCTCCAATGCAACCAAGCAGTGAAGCCTACAGGAAAGCCGGGGAGGTACTCTTTAGCAGGGAGTGCAGAGATAGCATGAGGGGGAACAGTTTTCATATTTGAAAAAAAAAAAAAAAAAAAAAAAGAGATTTAGATGAGATACTACAAACAAATGTTTTCCTGCGAGGGTGGTGAGACCCTGGCACAGGCTGCCCAGGGAATTCAAAGCTGCCCCATCCCTGGAGGTGTTCAAGGCCAGGTTGGATGGGGCTTGGAGCAACCTCATCCAGTGGGAGGTGTCCCTGATCACAGCAGGAAGGTTGGAACTGGGGAATCTTTAAGATCCCTTCCAACCTAAATTGCTCTATGATTCTGTGATTAAAACATCCCCCACTTCTGTAAATATATTAGCACTTTTTAAAAAACAAAGCAGAAATAGCATTCTCTCCTCTTAAAAACTGTCACGATCATGATCTGACTGAGTTTCCATAGTAATCCATAACATAAATTAAAATATCTCAAAATAGATGGCTTTGTAGTTTAAGAACTGACTTCAAGACAAATAATGCAAGACTGATCTTGAGCAGCAGGAAGGAGTGGGAACAGGTGGTTAGACTAGAGGCAGGAAATTGGGCCTCCCTGCTAATCTCAGCTCTCATTGACTCAGCAGCAATTCAAGAAGGTGTGAAAGACTCTCACTGCAATTGTAAAGAGCACCTATTTGCATCTTTTGATACCCGAATACCTTTAAGAAAGACACTGTCTTAATTTTAATTCTCTAAACTTCATAGATGAGTATGCTTATCATTTCAACACTAAGGGTGTTGTAAGCAAACAGCAACATGAAAGTGTAAAGCATTAAATTAGGTAAGATTTGGGAGCAAAATTTGCTCCGTTTATTACTTTGACTACAATTTTGCTCTCTACAAAAGGAAAATACTATAAATCTGCCTTATTTTGATGTGTGCCAGGTTTGTCACACGTTAATTTTACAAGTATTTAAGGGTTAGTACATTTCTTGTTTGCCTATTTATTTATTTAATTACTATTTCACTGTACTTCTACAATGTAATCCTCAGGCACTCTTGAAATGCCAAGTTCAGTTGAACCAAACAGGGGAACAGAATGTCTGGATCCAATCACAGAAAACACTTGCTTTGGGAATTCAGGGTTTGTTTTGCTTTTTTTTGAGAAAGACATCACTTAAAACATTTATTTGCATATGACAAGGTATTGAAAGGTGTAAGTTAACAGGTAATGTGCTTCCAGAACTCCAGATAAGTGAATGAGAAGAGAGCAGAGTGAGCTGGAAGGTTAACAAAGCACGGAGAGAATGGACTTAAGACAAACTTTAATGAGTAATATCAGGCTCCAGATTTATCTTCACAGCTGTTATTTTAGACCTTCCAGATTTACACTATACAGGATTAGTCCTTCATAAATAAACTACAGATTCTCAAATGACGGAGAATATATTATATATAGCGGGATTCTGTATTTCATCTTTTTTCTTTAAAACACAGCAGTGTTTTTTAATCTGCTTGACTGCGCATTGTGCACTGCTCAGAGCACAGAAGCCACATCTGGAGCAGGTTGAGTTTTGCAGCACAGCATCCAGAAAAAAATCAAATGCTTCTCTGACATGGGGAACGGATAAGAGAAGGAACAAAAGCAACTGTCCAAAATACAGAGCAGAAGATTGGCAAGTTCCTAAACCTGGATCGGGGCAATTTGTGTTTCAGTACAGGCTAGGAGACAACATGGTTGAAAGCAGCTCTGATGAGAAGGACTCGAGGGTGCTGGCTGATGGGAAGCTTGACATGAGCCGGCAAACTGTGCATACGGTCCAGAAAGTCCTGGGCTGAATCGAAAGAAGTGAGGCCAGCAGGGCAGGAGAGTGCATTCTCCCTCTCTGCTCTGCTCCCACCTGGAGTCCTGAGTCCAGTCATGGAATCCCCAGTGTAAGAAGGATATGGAACTATTGGAATACAAAAATGATCAGAGGAATGGAGCACCTCTGCTATGAGGACAGGCTGAGAGAGCTGGGGTTGTTCAGCCTGGAGAAGAGAAGGCTGTGGGAAGACCTTAGAGCAGCCTCCCAGGAACTGAAAGGGGCCTACAAGAAAGCTGGGAAGGGATTTTTTACAAGGGCCTGTAGAGACAGGACGAGGCGAATGGTTTTAAATTGGAAGGGAGAAGATTCAGATTAGACATTAGAAAGAAATTCCTCATGATGAGGGCAGTAAGGCACTGGAATAGGTTGCCAGGGAAGCTGTGGATAACCCAACCCTGGAACTGTTCCAGGCCAGGTTGGATGGGGCTTGGAGCAAACTGATCCCGCAGCATGGTTGGAACTGGATGGGCTTTAAGGTCCCTTCCAACCCAAAACATACTATGATTCTAGGATTCTATGAGCTAGGGCGAGGGGCGTGGGGAATGGCATATGAGATAACAAATTAAAAATAGAATCACATTTTCCACTTGGCAACACACAAACAACACTAAGTGCACTTTATAAATTCTACCATTGTTGCTGCAAGTGGTATTACCATAAATCATGCTGGTAGTGCACTTGGCACTTGAAAAAAGCCAAGTGGGCTGAGTGTATCAATAGTTTAAACAGCACCACTACCTCAGGACAAAATGGAGGGGAAATGCATCACAAGGCTTTACTATGACTAAAAGCTTGGTTTGCGCTGCAACTTCATCTAAAATAACACTTTGCCAGCAAGTCCAACAGCACTCACCAATATTAATGCAAGCCTATTTGATTTAATATTTTTACCTGCTGTGCAAAAGGAGAGGGCTGCCATCCCTTTTTGTCATCTCTAACAGGAAAGAGAGATTTCAGCAGCTTTGGCATCTGAGGCACAAAGGACTTAACAGGATTCAGGTAGGATGCAGCAAGGCTACCGATACCTGCTGGAAAAATTAAAACATGAGAACAGTTGTGCTTTGGAGAAAGGAACCGCCCACCCCAAACCTAACCAACACTCCCCATAAACCAAGGCAGTCATAGAAAGCATCACTCCTACGTACCTCTGCACTCTCAGCTACATATTAGGCACTTTAGCTGCAAAATATCCATCCAGTTCTAGTGCTGCTTCTTGTCTAAAACATTAGGAACCTTGCTATTTTGCTTACATAATGGATAGCATGTTCTGAGCCCAGCCAACTTTCAGCTTTAGAAATCATACAGCTGAGGTCAAGACTACATCTCCCGATAACTTTAAAAGCATCATTTACCTCTTGGCAGAACTATCATCAGATTTAAAGAAGAGGCTGGTTAGAGTTGCCTAGAGAGTCTGAGCAGCTTCACTGTAACTACTAACCATTCTCAGAGAGGGAACTGCATGGAATTTGCTCTGGAGAAGAAATTTGCATCTCTGAAAGCAGCTCAGCTTTACTTGCCATTCAGGAGCTGCGGTATCTTCACCCCATTTTTAGGAAAGCTGTCTTAGCTTTAGGAAAGTCTTTACCTTGATCTGGAGAGTGGTTTTGCTGTCCAGAGCCCGGCAGCGACGTACGAGATGGACTAAGCCCTCTACTGGAATTTGTGGCATCTTGGGATACATCTTGTTGACTCTCCCATCGGCCCTAATGAAAACAAGAAGTCATATTTTTCATAGTTAGCACACCAGCAAGAGTACAGACTTACTTACACACCATGCTAGCCTGCAGAGCCCCCTTGCAAAGCTCAGAATGCACAGAGCTGAGGAAAGACCCTTCCCAGAGGCACTTTCTGTTGCAATACCCAGTTCTGCAAAGATAAGCACCCTCAGCTCCCATTAGCATCAAGCCACATAAAAAAGCTACTTAACAGACCTCAAAGTTATAATATTTCACTCAATTGTGCAGCTGTGTTTTGTAAGTGGAGTATATTACAAGTAAGTGAAACTAAAATAGTATTGTCTGCCCAAAATTCTCAAGTATTTTGTGTATCCACTCTGGAAACAGCCATGAGTGAAGTTGTGCTATGACGGGGGGTTGGAACTAGATGATCTTTAAGGTCCCTCCCGATCCAAACCATTCTATGATTCTGCATCTCTCAAAGAGAAGGGGTGAAGACAGACAGCTCTGAATAAGAAAAAAAGAAAAGGGATCTTAGACCTAAAGGCTGGATGTTAGAGCCTAGGGTCAGATAATGGATGAACAGATCAGATCAAGAGAAGCAACTGTGGTAGCGCAATTTTTCTAACAGCATGGAAAAGAGAGAGATGGAGGACACAAGAACAAGCTGCAAATATTCTTTTTCTTGGCTCCAGGTAAGAGAAGGCAGATTAGAGTTTTGACATGGTTGGGGAAGATGAAACAAGATCATTTTCAGACCTGCAAGAGCCCAGGTGTAGATGAAGTAGGAAGAAACAGCAACTGAGAAGGCAGTAGGCCATCTGCCTTCCCAAGGACTCCTTAGTTGAGTTTTCATGTGGATCCCAATGGAGGTACCCACTGTTCTGTACCCAGGGTGTGATTTCTCCCACTTTTATAAAGGTCTACCGTGTTGCATTTTTCATCTCAACCTTAGGGCTCAGAATCTGACTCTTGTCTAACAGGGAGAATCTCCAAGCTGGTATTTCACGTCAGTGGATGAGTGTCAAGAATCTACATGGGCAAATTGGGTTTTCCACATTGTATCATCTTGGTATGTAAAATCAATCAAGGGTTTGACTGCAGTGATTACATTAAGTGCATGGCCAAAGGGCCTCTGTTCATACAAGACAGTACAGTTCCATGTTGATAGCAGACAACGTATTTCAAACTGAGCATGACATTAAGTGTGCAGAGCTGAAGGGTAGGCACTGAACTCCATGTGGTTGTCCTGCAGATTTCTGATACTGGTGCACTTGGAATGCCTTCCAATGTGGTTTGTTTGCACTGCTAAAGAGTAGGCTCTAATAAAGCTGTATGGTACTAATTAACTTAATTTACAGGAGACTCTAAGGGAATTCAATATCTGTTTAAGAATCCGTGGGTCAAACAAATCTCATCTCCACCACTGCAAGAAGTATCCATGTCTTCTGGAAAAGTGCTGTCCTGTTCAGGTAGCACAGAGCCCTCAGGATGACAATCTTCTGAAATTTCCCTTTTCCAGAAACAGAGGTTGCAAAGACAGGATGCTGCAGCCAAACCGATACAAACTGAAGTCTGATCCCACTTCTGGTAAATAGTTACAATATGGTTGGTACAATATCTGTACTTGTTGGGATTATATTGCATTTGTATGTGAATCTTGCTTGTTCTTTTAAAAAAAGACGTAACAGAAAGACAAATACTTCCGCAACAAGATGGTAAAGCAAACATTCTAGAAAGGAGTCACAAAGGATGGATGGAACTGCTACACCCTGGGGAAAGAGGCTGGGGAAAATGCACTTATTCAAGAAGCTTCTCACTGTTGGATGCAAGGAAATAATCTGACCTTGAACAGAAAAATGACAGGCAGCTAAACTAATCTTAACTGTAACTTGAAGTCATGAATGTTTCACAAATAATAAATAAGCCAGGATAGGAGGAATAGATTTCTCCAATGGGTTGAAGGTCACATTGAGCAGCCCAGAGCAAAAATCGTTTCCATTTGGATCTATAAGTTAGTCCCATAGAAGCTCTCCTGCTTTGAATAGCAAGTAAGTTGCACATTTGCAGAGCAGCACCTGCCTGCAGACCTCAACTAGCTAACATCTGTATTATCAGATGTAGAGACAACTGGTGTTTTTCCTGTGAAGTAACATGCACGATACCTAAAGACTAACTGATGTCTGGGTTGACTGGAGGCAGCCATCCTGAATGTCAAAACTGCTGTAACCCAGGCTGGGACTTGTAGTAACACCAGGTGCTTGTTTAGTCTTGTATTTTTGAGGACTTTGGTGTTCAAGCCCTTCTTGAAAGCTTCCTGCTCTATCAGTGTGGATGACAGAGCTGTTCTACATTAAGCCCTCGACTTCAGCATCATCTTTGACACATACTTCATTTATTTCTTACACACATCAAAAAGCCAGACTTAGTCTAGAAAATTCTTCCTACAAAATGCTTCTTTCCTTTATCACTCCCCAGAAACTCTTACATAACCTTCTGCTCTCTTGTGTTTTAACTGGTGCAGATCTCCTTTCCACCACATGCAGTGTTGCCCCACTTGTGTTCAAACTACTGCTTCAGAAACTGCTTCCTTATCCTGACGCTTTGATCATTTCACGCACCACAGCAGACACTGAAAACCAGCATGGAAACAGCCAGTAACTTCAGATTATGCTCAAACATTACCCAAAGTCTCCTTTTCTGGCACCCACTGACGGGTTCGTTTGCAGTAGAAGAGCCAAAACACAAGGAAAAAACTTCACACTCTACCCAGGTGGGGAAAGTATCTCGGTGTAATTCAGTATTTTTTAGATGCACCAGCTCACTGGTGCTGAAGGAGCATAAAAAAAGAAAACTATCTGGTGGGAAGTAATAACAAGACCCAAACAATCCTGAAATACTGTTTGGCTGTGAAAACAGGGCTTGTTCAGCCTAGAGAAGAGAAGGCTCTGGAGAGACTTCATAGCAGCCTTCCAGTACTGAAAGGGGCTATAGGAAAGCTGGGAAGGGGCTTTTGATCAAAGTAGGTTAATAAAGGCAACAGAGGGAGAAACACTTGCAAAAGAAAATACTAACAGGAACTGAAAGGGTCAACTATCATGTGAAGAATCTGCAAAGGTAAAAGGTACTCCATGAATGATTGATTTTACTAAACTGGATTGAACAATAACCCATCTCAATGTCATAAAAAAAGAAAAAATAGAATTATTAACTATATTAACTTGATGAAGATCTCCGCTTTCACCTATGCAAGCTATAGAGCACTCTCACATGATTACTTCGTATATTCACTAACAGAAACACTTAAAATTTTAACTCTGAGCAACTGGTATTATATAAGTGCTGTGAATCTTTCTTCTATCAAGAAGGGTGGCAAGAGAAAGGAGGGAAAGCTTGTAAATCATTTGTCCATAAGAGCCATCATTTCATGAATATATTTGGTCTCTGCCAAGTGACCAAACAGAGGTCAAGCAACTTAATTTAACAAATCAAAACTAGCCACTGGAATAACACATATCCCTTGATGTATTTTGATACAGAGCCACTTACAAAGTGTTTTATATTTCTCCTTCTTCTCCTCTGCCTTCCCTTCTTTCACACATCCTCCACAAAAACACCAGGGGACTCTATCTCAGGTCAGCACCAACACGCACAAAATCTTTAGAACAAATACAGGTGACTGCTACCTAAGTCATCTGTAGGCTTTACCTGACAAATCTTTTCTTGAAGCTGACAGGCCATTAAAATGCTGCCACTGGGTAAGAGAAATAAATAGTTCTTGCTTTTTATTGTTTTAGTAGTTCAGAAAAGGCTTAGGAAAAGGTGACCACGTAGCACTTAAATACAAGCATGCAGCTGGGACACAAGGCACTTGTTCTCATGAACAGTGAGATTATCCAAATTCATGTACACAGTCCCAATCTGATGAAAAAACTCAGGTTCCTGGTAAAACCTGAAGGTTAAGGGGCACAGTCTTGTCTTACTTTGCTTTTGCATACAACGTTTTTGAGCTACTGGACCTTTGGGACAGGATGGACGACTACTGTGCAAAGGTATTTTAAGAATAACTTATGACATTTGTCACTAGTATGTGGTTATAGTCTGAAGATGAAATGTAAAACAAGTCAGAGGTCCTTCCATTCTTTGAGCATCTGATTCATCTGGTTTAAGTCAACCGAATTTTTGAAACTTCCAATGCAAATGCCCTGGAATGTGAAAAACCAGCTCCATGTCTTCTATCATCACTAAAAGACTGTACTCCTGCACCACCTGACAGGTGATAGGAGAAGAGGAAATGGCCTCAAGCTGCACCAGGGGAGGTTCAGATTTGACAGCAAGAAAAATTCTTCACTAAAAGGGTTCTGAGGCACTGACAGAGGCTGCCCAGGAAGGTGGTTGAGTCACCATTTCTGGAGGTGTTTAAAAGACCGGTAGATGAGGTGCTCAGGGATCTGGTTTAGTAGTGGACAGGTACAGTTGGTCTCAATGATCCCAAATGCCTTTTCCAACTGAATGATTTCACGATTCCATGATATGCTGATGTGCAATCTGAAATAAAATTTCTCTCACTCAACTCTACCCAGACCTGTAGTGATAACAAGATTACTGCCTTCTCATTTAAGCAAGCAGATATGATTTAGAGGTGAGACCAAATGCAGTCCTGTTAACCTAATACGAAACATCTATAAGACTGTGCTCTGAAATATATTTAGAAAGCATCGTCTTGCCTTCTCAGTCAGTTAGGAAGCTTAATCTTATGGGTTACTACTAAAAAATTCCAACAGCAACTTAAATATTTCACATAAATGCGTATCTCTGCATGAGAGTCACCTTGCTTTTTGCAAACTCTCTGTGGTATCAGTACAGAGACATTTTTCAATGTTTTTTCACAATGTGTCAAAGCCTCTCTGCTGTTCCAGGCTTGGAGAAGGGTTTTTCTAGCTCTCACAGGGGTATTTATAAAAACAAAGATACAGCTATGGCTGCAAAATGAATCTGGGTCCTAATTCTGGAAAATTCTGATCTGCACCAACAAACACACCATCTTTACTTCTTATTCTAACTTGTTTAACATTCTTGTTTACTGGAGAGAGTCCATACTATTCATAGTGCTGAAGGATCGAGCAGACTCCACATTCATAGTTTTACTTGTGTGAACGATGCATACAGGAACGAGGCTCAAGAAGCCTTTCCACTAAGCTCAGATTCCATGGTAAAGATAGCAGGAATGCAAGGAATAATAATGTTAAAAATGAAGAGAAAAACGAAGTAATGGAATAGAAGTTAAGGAGAGGTATATTCTGAAATGTGTGGAGCGGGTTGTTCTGAAACATGGTGAGGGTTTCCATCAGTATTTAAGTACGTGGGTATGATAGATTAGTTCTGCACCCCATTCAGGATACTACCCTGTGACTGATGTTTCTTATCTTATACTAAACCACGTGTTTGAGATTAGTATATTACAGTCACATGTAAAAAGCCCCAAATTCCTGGTAAAACAGCAACTTCTTTTTCACTTAATTTCTCTGCAAGTGACAAAGATCTCACTTAGCTTAAACTCCGCATATCAAGGCATTCTCAGATCCTTTATGGAACGTAGATAGGACTGATACCACCAGTGTGCTTGAGGACTACTGTGTGCTACAAGAACATTTAAGGGTTTGTTTAACACTCCACTGTGATTACAAACCTTTTCGTTCCTCTCCCTATGGAAACTGAACAAAAGATCCATTTGAAATCAGAAAAACTTAAGAGAGGAGTGTCCTGAGTAACAAGTGCCTTGAAGTGAAGCATGCTGCAAAAGCAAGGAGCTGAGAAATGCAATCTCAGCTCCACATTAGGGTGGCAGAGGGCATTTGCCAGCGGCTACATTGACCACAGTGAGGAGCTGCAGAGCCCCATGCAAAGCACGACCCACTGACTCTGCTTAACCAAAGCTTGGCACAACTAAGGGGGCAGACAGTCACTCTGAGAGTGTGAACATGATACTAAGGATAAACATGTTTTCCACTGACCTAGGATTAAGACATTCTTTCAAAGAAATCAGGAGTTGACATTGAACTATCTAAAGCCATAAAGCCTGAGTAAGATTCGGAAGAAACTCTCAATGTTTCTCTCCTCTCCAGGCTAATGTACTTGAGTGGCACATATTTGCTTCTTTCATGTCTATCTTTTTTTTTTAGCCAAGATGAGGTCATTCTGAAATAACTTCTCTCTGTCCAAAGAACTGTGAGAAATGGCCTTTAATAGCTACAGCTCTTTAACAAACCATAAGATGCACCCAAGAAGGAGAAACTTCTCTCATTTGTACCAGTTTCACACTGCATTAATGACAGGCTTTTCAATGGAAAAACTCATTTGCTATGTACTATGCACATGAGACACCACTGGCAGCATCTTCAAAGCAGAAAGTAAAAGCGTGTAAGTGAGCAAAATAAACTTCATAGTGAGATAAAATTATTATCCCACTCATTAGGTGGACCTAATGTGTTACCTCTGCTGGGACCTTTGGACTCTGAAACATGCAATGAGAGAAATCATCGAGGGGAAGGGAGGAGAAAAACAGAAATCGTTAAGAACTCTAGTCTTTCATTTTTGCTGTAAAATCTTCCAATATTGAAACATCCAACAGTTCTCTCCAAACAGAAGTTGCTATAAGCACTTTATCATCCGCACGTATTTTAGCATCCTCTTTGTGGATCAGATGTAGCAGATTTAGCAAGCATTGCTAGAGTACTACATCAAAATTCTATTATTGTGTGCAACGACATTATGCATTAAAATGCCTTGTCACCACTAGATTCTCCCTTTTAAAATGACTGTCTGCTTGCTGGCAGAATATCTATCAGGAGGAGACCCTTCAGTTTATCTAGGCTTTGGAAAATACGTTTAAATGTAATCTTTCACTTTTTAAAGAAATACCTTTGATCTATACTGTTATTTTTAAGGAACGTAATGGGCTGAATTATCACACGCTGCAAGCTTAAGACTGCCGGTTTCCCTCTGAAGGTCAGACATTCTCTTAGCAGGCCTCTATTCTGTCCTACAGGTGGACCTGAACTTACATATAAACCTAAATTTGTCCCTTACCCCAGAGCTTTGCATCCACCCAGGTAAAAGCTGTGGAAGAGCTCTGAAGCTTGGCAAGGAGAAAATGTCCCCTGACAAGTGCACTCCTGTGTGATGGATGGTTACATTTAATCTTGTCGGCTCAACTCAGGTCTGCCACGGTACATCCCACAGCAGCAGCGCTATGTGAGTGATGAAGGCCTGGGAACTCTCCTAGAGGGGACTAATGTAGCACATCCAAAGCTAGTATATGCCCTAGGAGCAGTCCCAAGGATATGAGGAGCATATGGGTGTGCCCCATCTTTTACAGACACTTCCCACTCACGCCCCTGTTAATCGGAATAGTGCAGTAACCACAGCTACCTTTTTCCTGCAGAAGATTTCCCAGAAGACCTTCAGGTACTTACCCGGTTACTGATCAGGTTATAGGGCGGTGCTAAGTCTTGGCGGCTTCCAGAAAGCTGAAAAAATTAAAGCAATCAGAATTATTTCTTAACAAAAACCTAAGCAACTTATACAAACATGAGGAAGGGCGAAAAGAAATCTGCAGTTAAAGCAGAACTGAAATCCAAGAGATGGAAGGTGAAATCCCAATTATTGACCTAGGAGGGGCCAGAATCTGACCAGTCAGACTACCAGCTCTTCCAAAACATTTAATTCCAATTTTTGGACAACAGAGATCTTATATTTCTTATGTGCTAAACAGGAAAAGATAATCTCCCTACAACACTGTTACAAAGTTTAAGTTCAGTAAATACTTGTAATTTGCTTTCAAATCTTCTAAAGAAAAGAAAACTTCAACTTGATAGCAGGATTAAAATACCTTCAGTGTTCAGGAAAAAAAAGATGGAAGTTCTTTTTACACTGTTTTCTCAGATAGTCTGGATTTACAGGGATGCTTAAAAGTACACCAGCCTTTGTAGTTAAAGCATGAATATGTGCAATGTGCAGATATTGTGTCTGCTTAGCAATTCACATGCTCACAAACAGTACTGACAAACAGAAGGGTCAAACAAAAGGGAATTTATTGCTATAGTCTATAACTCTGGCATCATAAGGAATGGTAATTGAAAGACTGGACCTGCTGCCCTCAAGATGCTGCAGACACCAGCAGGGAATACTCACCCGGTTCACATTGGGAGAGCTCAGGCTCCTGCGGTAGAGTTTCCCTTTCCCCATTAGCTGCTCTTTTACAGCCACTTCCTGCCAATCACAGAGAAGCCAAACAAATAATTTATGCATGTTTTCATAGAATCATCATAGAACAACCAGCTTGGAAGAGACCCACCGGATCATTGAGTCCAACCATTCCTATGGAACACTAAACCACGTCCCTCAGCGCCTCGTCCACCCGTGCCTTAAACACCTCCAGGGAGGATGAATCAACCACCTCCCTGGGCAGCCTCTGCCAATGCCCAATTACCCTTTCTGTGAAAATTTTTTTCCTTAAGTCTAGCCTAAATCTCCCCTGGCAGAGCTTGAGGCCATTCCCTCTTGTGCTGTCCCCTGTCACTTGGGATAAGAGGCCATTACCCTCCTCTCTACAACCTCCCCTCAGGTACTTATAGAGAGCAATGAGGTCTCCTCTCAGCCTCATCTTCTCCAGGCTAAACAACCCCAACTCTCTCAGCTGTTCCTCATAAAGTAACTCATGCAAGTATCTAAACTCCAACCATCCCAGGATAGTTTTGTCTTTACAGGAAAAAGGTTTCCAAATAGCCTTACTGTACAGGCTCGTGTCTGTAAACTAAACTGTAGCCTAAAATTTGCACATAGCATGGCTAGAAAAGAGTGGATAAACTTTAACATCCAGTACTTTGCTGAGTGGGAGACATAGGATTTTATGACTAGTAAAATCGAGGAGATGACTGTTACAGGCATGAAGATTGAGTTTCCCTTTCCTAGCTCAGCTGCTATTCTAACACTTTAAACTAAAAGTCAGGGAACTCGCTTTCCATATTTAAGAGTGCATCACACTTCACTAATATTTTATAGTGGACAGGCACATACTCTAGTTTGTTTTGCATAACTTTCTTTTGTGCTTGCATAATTTATATCCAGAAGAACAATTTTCAATAGATGTTTCTCTCTCTCCTCTATTTTTCCTGGTAAACAGATCAAGTAGTAGTATTTATGATTAAATCAATCTATATCTTATTTATTGACAGAACAGGTAGGGTTACTTCAAGGTAGAATATGAGCAAAAATGACAAGAATTTCACTAGAAACTTCAGAAAATTACTGAAGCCCAAGTTTCAGAAACCAAGGGCTAATGCCACACCACTACTTTTACTGAACCATTATTAGCAATGCATGGTCTTAACAACAAACAGATCCCATAAGAGTGCATTTGATATAAAGCTCCCATCTATCCATATTGCAGGTAGTTGAGTGAGAATGTCTCTGTAAAAAGAGCTACATTTGCTTCTTTGGATGTTTGCCACACACACACTTTGTAGGGCTGGGGAATGCACTGAAGTGGTGTTTTTGGTTTGTCAGCCATTGCATGCACTTCTGAGAACATTTGCATCACCATGTGCTGTTCTCAGTAAGCACACGCTCTGCTGTCTGCTGCAGCCTTAAAAACAGACCTGGCGCAGCCGATCCAAGGTGAGAATGTTCTCCACAGCCAGCACACTTCGCAAGTACTTCTCAATGTAGGCTTCCGAGTCAGCTGAAGCTGCATCCTCAACATTTGCTGCCATTCTGGCTAGTGCCTCCCGCTCTTCAGCTCCTTGGGCATCCTAGGAAGATGAAATGAAATGCCATCCTTTTAAAACAAAGTAAAAATTTCCCATACCTGCCCTAAAAACCCACATTTTTAAAATGCACAGGATAGATTCAGCATGGTTTGCCCTTAAGCTCAGAACTCAGGTGTCTTGTTGTACACACTTTGTTACCACTGAAGGAACTTGTGCCATGCAAACTGTCTGGGTGCTCCTACCACTGTCACAGACATCTCAAGCTACACGTGGTGAATGTTCTTTTGGTTTGGGTTTTGAAAATCTCACAGTGAGACATTGTCATCGACTAGCAAAAGGGCTGCATTCAGATATTTTTGTAATTAAGAAGTGCTTAAATACATTCAGGGCATTACTTATCCTCCAAGGGAAACAAGTGACTTAGAAGAAAAAGAAATAGAACATTGCTTGAGAAACATTTCACCGCAGAGCGCTAAATACAGCAGAAAATAAAATACAGAGTCTGTCAGCAATCAGACTTTTGGCTCTTCATGTGTTAATGTTTTTACAAGTGCTCTGATAGAGCATCTGTTTGGAAAGAAAGGATTAGCATTTAACTACGAACATACTCAGGAATCAAGAGTTGCATTAAAGACATTACTTAGAAAAAGCCACTTTGTTATTTTTTTTACATATTTTCATGATCCCTACGTTAAGCTCTTCACCTCATCTTTACTCTCTCTTTAAAATGTTTCTTCAAGGACCTGAGCAAATAGATGCTCACTCAACAAAATTCCCAGTGATGTTGATAAGACATAGGTTGTTGCTAAGTCACAGCATGTAAAGGAACACGCTTAATCTTTTTTAAGAACCATAGTTAATGCTTGCAGAAGCAAGAGTCAGTATGCCTGAAATAAGGGAAAATCATAAAGTTAGAGGCTCTTGGCCAATTTCAGATACTCTCATTTCTTATTTACCTCTGGAATATTTGAGACTATCTCAAAAGTGACACCACAGCCAGGAATGGAACTTCGGTGAGACATTCTTCGGAGGAAACTCTGTGCAAAACCCTGTGGGAAGACAAAAAAAAAAAAAAAAAAAAAAATGTTTCTTGTTTTAGGGAAAGCATGGTTTAGTGTATTTCAACTGAAGTAAATACAGTTTAAAATAAACAAATTCTAAATCCAAAAAAATAGCCAATGAATATGTACGAGTCAATAACTTTACCTCGGTGACAAATCATTTGCTTGCCTGTGTTTTAAACAGAGAGAAAGGATTAACTTCCTTCATTGCAAGGTGACTGCCTAACCAGCAGACAAAGAATTTGCTAATTCTAGAGGTGGGGTTCTTTTGTTGATAGAGCCCTAGGTGACTTGTCTTGAATATTGACAAGTACAGACATTAAATTCTTGACCAAAGAGATCGTTATGAAGAATGATTTAAGGGGGCATGGTCATTGTTTATGCTGACTTGGCGACTTGCGGGGTTAAGAACTGGACTGTTGAATTAATGCAGAGATGAGTCATTCAAAGATGCTGCTGAGCTGAACACCCAGGAAAGGTTATTGATGAGGACTTTCAGAACCTTAGCTAGAAAGGCAAGGATTCTGTGTTGAATAGAAGTAAAAAACATCATTGACTAAGTCCATAGAAAAGAGAATTGATGAAGACTTAACACAACTGTAATTACCGCATGATCAATTTATCTATTGACTACACTCTTTCATTTTATATCACAAAAACCACGCTGTTCCCTTTCTGAGAAAAAGCTTTTGCCTGATCACAGTTTAGAGTTGCCTGTAGGGTTTCTGGGTGTGACCACACCTATTCTGCTCTTGGTTCAGGTTTTAACTACAGATGTGCAAAAAGAATAACAATTCAGGCTTTCAGCTTTGTCATGTTCACTGCTAGGGGAAGTTGGATTCTGAGGCAATGCTGAACAAGCTCTTGCTCACCGCCTTTCTCAAGGATTACATATTCTTCAGGACATGACACTACAAATGGAATGACAACCTTCTGTTTTTCATTTATCAAACACACTGCTCTCACCTAGATATTATTTGTAAGAGCTCAAGACAGTTGAAAGACATGAAAGACCAAGAGTGATTAACTTTGACAAATTACACAAGGGGACCTCTGCTTCAACTGTTGCCAGTTTATCTCTAAATATCAGGATGCATAACTAGAAATAGTTAGCAGTAATATGCGAACGTACTATCGAAGTAGGGAAACACACAAGTGTCTTCTGATGCAAAACTTTTGCAAAAGTAAACTACAAGCTCAGAAGAAGTTAACTCTACTTTTCCCAGTGATTTAAGATAAAGCACTTTGTAGATAATGAGGCTGCATCTCTAATCCTGGGTTCAGTTTTGGGCCACTCACTACAAGAAGGACATTGAGGTGCTGAAACATGTCCAGAGAAAGGCAAGAAAGCTGGAGAAGGGGTTGGAGAGTAAGCCTTATGACAGGCAGCTTAGGGAACTGGAGTTGTTTGGCTAAGAGAAAAGGAGGCTGAGGAGAGATCTTATCAATGTCTACACCTGTCTGAAGGTTGGCTGGAGCGAGGTGGGTGTTGGTCTTTTCTCCCAAGTAACAAGTGATAGGAGCAGATGAAACGTCTTGAAGGTGCCAGGGGAGGTTCATATCAGGTATCAGGAAGAATTTCAGAGACTGCCCAGGGAGGTGACTAAGTCCCCATCCCTGGAGGTATTTAAAAGATGCGTAGATGAGGTGCTCAGGGATCTGGTTTAGTAGTGAACAGGTATAGTTGGACTAGATAATCTCATAGGCCTTTTCCAATCAAATGATTTTGTAATTCTAGTACAAACAATACTCAATCTCTCATGCTCAGAGACATCATCAAACCTTTGAAAAAGTCATATTATTACTCACAATGTGTAAGAGACTATGAAAACTACTTTGCAGCTTAAAGTCTCAACACATACCTTTAAGACAGCGCTACCTGAATGGACAGAGGAAGGCAGCTCTAAGAAAATAAGAGTCATAGCAGCAACAGACTGTACAAATCACAGCATTCCCCTCCTTGAGCAGTGATAAATACGGAGCAGAGGATTATAAAAGATATACCTGTCTGCCGTACACATTAACACAAATGCGCTTGCGTAACACTAATTGCATTTCTGCAGGGTGGCTGAGCTGGACAGTGGCTCGCACAATAAGGTAAACTCTTTCATCTGCTGCGGTTCCTTTACTGAGCTGGATGCAGTCGTGGACTGTGGAATCCCATGAGGCTTCTGCTTTCACCTGCAAAGGAAAAAAATGTATCCTCTAATAAGCATAATTAGGTGTATAATTAACTGTAATTAATTAAGCATAATTAACAAAAATACATAATACATAAATTTAGAGAGTCTGCTTCTCCATTTCACTCCCCATGAAGAAAAATCCCTGCACTTTAGAAGAGAGGTCATTTAAAAATCAAGATTAGTTTGCCAAGTGAAGATGGGATTAAAAATGCCAACTCGCTTAAACTTCCAGAGTTTAAGCATTTCCTCTTGAGAAAAAGGGATCTTTGAATACCCAGGATCGCTGTGAATAAATTATAAAATATGCAAAACTACAGGACCATTTGGTCTAACTTATTAAGATAAAGCAGAGAGAAACAGAAACTGCAGTGAGAATCTTCCATCACACCACACAAACTCTCCAATCTGTATTTGAGTAACAACTTTGCTGACATATTTCTGGCAATATAGCGAAACCTGGAATTTCTCTTCTTGAATGTTAAAATACAAGCATTACTGCAGCTTTAAATCATTTACCATCAAGCCATAAGAAAAGTGGCCTGCTAGCCATCGTTCCAGGTTTTAAAAACAAAAAAAAAAAAGAACAAAAAACCTACCAAAACCATCAGAAATCAAACTCCTCTAAGAATATCAAAATAAATAATTTTCAGAGCGAGAAGTAAAACATTAAGGTAAAAAAGTAAATCAAACATGATTGTAAACCTAATAGCAAAAATTATAAACCAGGAATTGTGGCAAAATGGAGTGTACTGAATTCTACAATGCAGAGGTAAACATGTTAACCATAGCAACAGTTAAGATAGTCAGTTTTTTTGGCTGGGGGCTTATGTACTCTAATCTCCTATGGTTTATTTTTTTTAAAACACAAACTCGGTCTCTCAAGCTTTGTAATGCTTGCATTTGGATGAAGGAAGATCCGTTAATTTTATTATTGCTCAAATCATGGTTCAACTCCTAGGAAATACTCCTTCTAAACACAAAGCCAGTTACGTAAGAAACAGGTGTTGCACCCTTTGTATGCCATTTTTGATGCATTATTTCCACATCGTAATGCATTAAAAGAACAATTAAAAATCTCCTAAACTAAATACACTGGTCTGTTCCTCTCTTACCTCACTGTCGTGATGCTTCACAATCTGCAGTTCAAAGAATTCCTCCTCCTCTTCTGCCACAAGAGTAGCATCCCACCCTCCCGCCTCTGGGTCATCAAGGTTATCTTGAGAACTGAAGTCATCAGCTAGAAACACAAGTGGATGCAGAAGGTGAGCAGACACAAAGCAATTATCCTTCTTAAAAGCATCCGGCAAGGCATGAATTCACATTTTCATCACCAACTCAGCTACTTACACTCTACTTAGAAAAGCTCCCTGCACTGTTCCACTTCAAAAAACATCCTATTTCTATATAGAAACTGTGCACAAAGATGTTGGGACACAGACTCAAGTGTTCTTTATTAAGTCCTCTGCTGCACAGGAAGCTGCCCCAGCTGTAAACATTCCTTCCTTACCCACAGGTCTATTTTCAGCACTACTGCTCAATCACACTAAGTATCTTGCTCACTTGGCAGTAGTTCGGTGTTGTGGGTTCTTTTAACTAAAGACAAGCTGCTGGTTGAACAGGTACAAATTCAGTACTTTTAGGTCATTATTAAAGAAATCTTTGTTTTTTGAGAAGAAGCTAAAGCTGTTCTGGCTGAAGTCCCTCACTATGAATTATTAACCAGTGCCTCTCTTAAGCCATTTGATCTATAAATGAGCTTTTTGAGGTGACAAAACCACTGCAGCAAAGGCCTGCTCAGAGAGGCTGAATGCCACCTCTCCTCTCTCACCTGATGGTGAAGTGAAGTATTAACCCCCGAAGATTTGCTCAACTGATGAGGAACTGCTGGCTCCCTGGACTATACTGGGGCTACCGCTTGCTCAGCTACAATTTCTTATCTGTGGTAGAAGCATCTGACATATACGTTGTTTGTATCATATCTTGTGTTTGATGTACTGAAACATACATCGTTTAAAGAAATACATACAATCCTTCTCGAGCTAAACTAACCTGAGTTTATCATGCCGTGTTTTTTGCTATGCAGATGTTTTTATCACTGACTCCAGATATTCTCCTGAGTCATCAATAAAAGTTATAGGATATAGCACCAGTGCAATCCTTGTGAGACCTCAGGAAGAACATTCATAGAATCAGAATGGTTTGAGTTGGAAGGTACCTTAAAGATCATCCAGTTCCAACCCCCTGCCATGAGTACAGACACCTTCCCAAAAACAGTTTTTTCCTTTACACTGGCTTTTGCCATTTACTCTCTTGCTCCTTTACTCACTGTGTTATTTCTATTTAACTTACTACATATCTGCAAAACGCTGGGATCATTAAAACCTATGGATGCTTCCATATATAACACTGCCCAGCTTGAAACATTAAACAACAGGTTTCAGTGAAAAACATGCACTCTCAAATTAATCTGTCTGCCACTCCAGGCATTTCTTCATTTTATTAGCTTAAATTCCACAATGTCATCAGTTGTACAAAGTTTGTTTCAAAGTGCTTTGTCACTTTAAGAACCACTTACCATTCAAGTCAAGGAAAATAACAGGAATGTGAGTTTCCATACCAGGCACAGGAGTCCTAAAATGCAAGAAAGGGACAATGGCAGCAACTAAACTAATGCAGATTTACCCAGCACACGTACCTTATGATACAAGCCCACAGTATATTGCATTCCGTACAGCTGCAGTTCTAAGCCAGACCTTGGCAAACAACTTTATTTTAATTTACTGTTGCAGATTCAGGGAGACTCAACTGAATTGGTATTTCTTTTATACCAGCTCTCTTGCAATTATTAAATTCTTTGACCTCTGCTTTCAGAAATGTTTTCTCCCTCTAAAATGCTAATAGCAAAAATTAAGTTTATTTACTCTGACCCGCACTTTTATTAAATGTGGCCTCCTCTGCATTAGAGATGGCAGTGAAGACAGCAAAGTGAGAGTCAGAAACCCCAAGTTCCTACCCTAATATTGATGTTGCTGCAATACACAGTTGTTATTCCTTATTGTAAAACATACATGTTTGAGCATCAAAGCTGCCATATAAAACATCTCTTTCAGATGATGGAAGAAAGGGTAACAGAGATGTCTTTTTTGTTTGTTTTTAAAATAAAATATTCCATTGCCTAGCACTTTTAAGCTACACAAAATTAACAAGGTACTAATAATGTAACATGAAGAACAAAAGACTTTGAGACTGCTTGTTGGATTCTTATCTGTAAGAAAAAGGCAGTAGCCATCTCATGACAAACTTGATGAATTTTATGGTGAACAAGAGCAGGCTTAAGTCTTATGTAATAAATAAGGTGCTTCAATCATACAAAACATTTCCTCTGGTGTAAATGTGTGCAAAACAGACCCTTCCTCAAGAAAGATTCCTGGAGCTCTAGTCGAAACTTTGATGTGAAAAATTGATGTGTTTCCAACCAGCATTTACCATTTTTTGTATTGCAGAAGTACTTGTTTTAACAAACTTCAGCCTAAAACTGCATGGCACTCAATCTCATCAGTGAATACTGAGAGAGGTTTGCTCAGCAAACAATTTCAGGAAGTTGAAAGCAACTGTAGACAAGGTTTGAAGTGAAACAACCTTGCTTCCTTATCTGCAGTCGTTACTCACAGCTGCTACAGTACAACAACCTCAGTCTAGCGCAGTTTACTATTTTTAACGTTTAAAAAACTACATGGAACGCTTGCTGACTAAACAGACTTGGTGTTCAAACCAGGAGCGCAACAAAATGCTCCTGTAGATGCAGTTTTATTATGACGGAGCTGCCTTTTAAGTGAATGAACTGGGTAATTAACATATTAGCTAATTTTTTAAAATGGTAAGTGCAGTGGTAATAAATATTGATTCTGTTTTTTTCAGTAGGTCATAATTACACTCTGATCAATAACAGTATCGTTTACTAAATAGCATTTCTGGATTTCAGATACACATCAGATAGAATAATTTAAGCAAGAGCCTAATTTTAACAGCTTTGCTCATACAGGGTAGAGAGGTCAGATTACAGAAAGCAAAAAATGGCAACAATCCAAGCTAGGAACAGGCCATGCATCATCTTTACATTCGTTCTTGCATATGGCATATATGTTCATACCACTCTGCTGGAGCTCCAGGGATCCCACTGCCAGCAGAAGGAACCATGACAGCATTCCTTTCTTCAGTGAGTGTTAGCCTCATCTCTAAAAGCTGAGCCTCTCGATCTGCATCATCTTCTGTTTTATCTGGAGAAGCGGGATGTCAGTCAGAACAACAGAGAACATTTCTTAGTGCCTTTATCACGTGTCAATAATCTTATACCATCCATAATAGAATAACACCCACTCTGCTCAGAAATTCAGCACACAAAGAACAATGAATAATATTATACAGGCTTCTCTAACTTTAGTTGCATCGGAAGCAAGTTACTGCTGAGCTCAGAGATTCAACTCCCCAATTATCTTCTTGTCTATTTTTTACAATATATTAGGATAAAAAGTGTGGGTGTATGTCGTCCTCAACATACCACTATTGTTACCATTAATAACATTTGCTTACCAGGCTTCCCAACGAGTTTTTGCAACTGCTGATCAAGATACTCCTGACGTTTTGTTAAGGCACACAGCCACTTCCGACGGAGCCTCTCCAAATCCCTATCCTGTAAAGAGGACAGCAGGCACGTCAAGTATCGACCCAGGAAAGCCAATGCTTCCTATTTGTGGCCTACACATTTCCTCAACCCTTCTGCTTATCCTGCTCCCAAGAAGCAGATAAGACAGAGCAGATCTCCAAGAAATCACTTGGCTCTTCTCTAGTATTTTCTTTTGCACAGGACAACAGAAACACAAAACAGCTGCGACCTCTGGAGATCGTCTAGTCCAACCCCACCCTGTGCACAAAGCAAGGTCAACTACAGTGGCTTGCTCTGGGCTGTGTCCAGCTGGGATTTTAATATCTCCAAGGATGGAAAGTCCACAGCCTTGCCAGGCAAACTGTTCCCCAACTACCATCAAAAAAAAAAACAGAACGGTTTCTTCTTATGTCGAAGTGCCCTTTCACTGGATACCACTGAGAAGAGCCTGGTTCTGTCTTCCATATCCCTTTCCATTTACATACATCGGCAAGATCCAGCCCGACTCTTCTTTTCCTTAAGGCTCCCTGTTCACTAAGCCTTTCTTCACAGGTCCAAATCCCTGACTTTCTACAACTTATTTGAAGTATTTTTGCTTATCAGCCTGAGGCATCTCTCTAGCTGTTACTCTGTACGGAACAAACTTCACGTCATATACCTTCTTTGCCCCTAAACTGGTTTAAAACTCACCAACCACCATCTTGCAGCAAAGCTGGAAACACTAGTCCTTATCCATGACTCACTATGACTCAGTGTTTAGCAGTGTCCTATTAGGAATCCATCCCCGCCCCACATCATGCCACTGTCCCTAGTTATGGCATCTGCAACTGAGGCTTTTAAACTACTTCTTCTGAAGTGCTGACATCTTTCAAAAAAAACCCCCTCAGTATCTTTAAGTACATGCATTTCATTTATCTCTGGTGTAGAAATGCTCAGCTATGATGAATGATGCTCTGCATGCATCATGTTGGGTGCCACGAAGATGAGCTATCAGGTCTGGGATGCCTTCAGGCAGGCCTCTTCAATGGCAATAGTAGTTCAGATTCATTCCACATCAAACTGTAACAAATACTTTGTCAAGAAAAATGGGTGGATGCAAGACCATAAACCACAGTTGTATTATGCACCCGCAGACCCTACAAGCATGTCAGGACCTGCCAGAGATCATTAAACCTGAATCCCTGATTGCTCGCATTACATAAAGTTGCAATCTACACTGATGATGATGATGTGATTTTCTTCAAGTCATTCGCAAGGAGATGAAAAATGTGTCACGGGTATTATACCTCATCGGTTACCCTTTAAGCCTCACCTTACTGTGACATTAAATACAAAAATCCACCATACCGATGTCAGTAGCTTTATCTGCTGTCTTAGAAGTCCAGGAAGATTCCTTCCAATCCAAACAATTCTATGACTCTTAAGTATTTTTGCTACATCTTTCAATGACACCATAACTGACTGTTCTTGTTCTTAATGGGGACAAACTCAAGCTAATCATAGTTTGCCTTCCCCTACAACCAAAAAGCAACTGGATCTTGTTTCAGTAACAGACATGAAAGGCATCTTGTTTGTTTCCTTCCACCTCTCTAATCCACCATATGGTTTTGTACCTTAACAATCCATGCAATTCTTAAGCTTTCAGTCTCTTTAGAAGACAGAGTCTCTGGATATCTAACCAGCACACCAAAGATAAAGTGCTGATCCTCCTCTAACGTGTTTTAATCTGAAAACATCTGTGTTTGTAAAATGACAGCATTTAATTTTTTTACCTGGTAACTGTCCATTTCGTCCTCTTCTTCCTAGGTCAAAACATGTAAAACCAAATCATTAAACCTTTGTGGTAGCAGGAAACACATTGAATGCAAAAAATGTAACTTTTCAAAGTAACATAAGCAATCTGAGCTTAGCAATGGCAAAATGATAGAATTAAATCACATTTCCATCCCAAAGATTTGCAGCTATCAGCTGATCTAAATGCAAACTAAAATAATCCAATAGTAGCAATGGAAAAATGTCACAGAAACAGAGCTATTAGAATTCTTTATAGCTGGAAGAAGGTAGAATACCTAAATTGTCCTCAGAAACAAAAAGGAGTTATAGCAAAACAACTTGAAACCCGTTGATCCTGGATAGAAAGAAAAATGTGCTGTTTTACCTGAAGAGTTAAGTATGAATGTTAGAGCAGACTTTCAAAATTGAAGTCTGACACAAAGGATTTGAGTTGAGTTTGCTGCAGCATTTAGAGGAGAAACATCATAAACACCTAAGACAGTTGTTAGGGAGTTAGAATCACTCTCTGCCAGACCATGTGTCGCAATATAGACCTTCGATGGTTTGAATTCTATTATTTTCTGATGGGAGACACCCCTTTCATTCTCACCATGCATCCCAAGCAGAGCCGCTTGCAACAGTGTAAGCACAACTGCCACTTCTGCACAGTGAATGGAAAAGCAATGAGGATTCCAATTCCCATTGAGTTATTACTTCTCTATTTAAGTAACGACAAGCCACTGGAGCCTACTTTTGTATCTTAGTAATGAAAGCAAAAACCTTAGCTAATCTAAATTAAATAGCCATATAGAAGAGGCATTTTAGTAGTTCAAGGTCTTTAGAAAATCTTTCGCATTCCACAGACAGTGATTTGCTTGAGATAGAGACTAAAAACGCAGGTGGTCTCCTCAGATGGCTATTGTCAGCACCAGGACTAATAATACGTGGGTTTCAATAGCCCATGTGGGGGCTATCAGTGTCAGACACAATTCACTAGTCTCTCTCTCAAGTAGAGCTTAAATATTTCTCCTGGAAAAAAAATTACTGTTTTGTGGATGGCCAGCTCTGTCAGACACGGCTGAAATGGCTCAACAGATCAGAAATTCACTGTGGGAGGAACAGAGTGAGGTAGAGAGGATGCCCACCTGGGACTTATTCCCTAACAAACAGGCTAAAAGTGGCATGTGAATGTTGCAGGTGTGGAATGGCTTTCCAGTAAAATGTGTGAGAACCGATCATTCCATTTCAGAACAGAAGAGTCTCTTAAGAAACTTGTTCCATTCAGAAGTAGGGGAAAAACAAGACTTCAACTGCTCTGCAGAAATCTGGTATAGGGCACTGCCATGAAGGAAGGACGGGTAGAAAGCTTTCAGGAAGGGGCGTTAACAGAATCGTAGTGGGGAATAAAACCAATAATCTGGCTCAGATGCTGCTAAAAAGTGGGATTTCTACAAAGGCAGAAAAAAAATCCCTTTTTTGTATCCCCGACACAAGAGAGTCAAAGAACTAAAAAGGTTCGGAGACAACAAAAATCCAACCACTTCAGATCTCAAAGGGAAAACCAATACTGATTAATCAAAAAGGAGGAGCAGACACACACTGAATCATACTCTGTCAACAGAGTAAACATTAGAGGAAGCTGGGAGATGTCCCAAAAACTACTTGACATTTAGCTGGCCTTGTCTCAAGTAGGGTAGCTAATCAAGCAAGTGGAAAGACCTGCTTGTTCCGTTGCACCGGGTTTTGACTTGCTAACTCAGAGGAATGAGCAAATTTCTATTTAGTTGTTGAGGGAAAAAAGTCAATCTGTGCTAGAAACTGATAAGAGACATCGTAAGAAGATAATCCCTAAAACTAGATCAATAAAACTTGCACTTCAGGATGAGATGCTTTGTTTCTGAAGTCAGAGGACAACTGGCCAACACAGACCATGGGCCAAACTCAAAAATTCTATCACATTAACTCAATACTATTTGAATATGTATGGAATTGATTTATTTGAATTTGAATATTTACTTAAAATTATTGCCACACCTAATATTAGAAGTAAAATTTACTGGACAAACTCTTAGTGAATTTTACAAACGTTAACATTTTCTTTTCTTCTTTGAATGGTGTGGGAAGGTTGTGCTGCTTTTAAGAATATGGGAAAAAAAATCCCAAATTGGAATAGATACAGAAGGTACTCTTACAAGTATTATTTTTGTCGTGGAAAATGATTATTGATAAAGAGGAATGACTTTCACAATACACTCTGAAAGACCAAGGTTTGGATTTAAACTATCCCAAATAATCCCTAAAACCACCATCAAAGCAATTGTGACAATTCATTTTGTCACTGCTTGGTAAATTTAAGAAGAAGGTTCAAAAAATACCCCAAAACCAAACCTTAAAACTCAATGGAGTTGCTTCCATCTGCAACAAACTTAGGACAACACTTCATGCTTTTAGATGTCTTGGAAGTAGCCACAGGCTGAGAGGAAATATTCAGACTCCTACCTGATAGTTTTCAAGGACTTTCTGTGACTTGACATGTTTTATCTGGACACAGCCAATTCCAACAGATAATATGGATTCCTCCATCAGCGGCAAAGTACCCGATTCCTGCACAGATCTCACTTCAACCTGAATTCGCCGAGATTGCCCCTGTCCAAAAGAACAATTAGAAACGTTTGTAAAAGAGAATATAAAATGCTGGAAGCTTAATGACAGAGAGACCTCTACTGGCAGTCATTTGCAAGCAACACTATCTTTTTATTTTGTGAAGAACAAAGTGGTGAGTACTGCAACCTCAGTGACCCAGTGTTCAAGAGATTCCACTTCTGTTGCAAGGATTTATGTTTACAGGATTTATGTATTTACAGAAAAAAAAAAAATCAGCATTCAGCAATTCTCCATTTTACTATTCTGGTGGGTTTTCAAAACGTTTTGGTTTTAATACTTCTGAAGGCAAAAAATGAGATCTCTTCTCCACCTACAGAGGAGCAAAGAAAATAGTCTAACATAGTGAACTACTGGGATTTCGCAGAACTTTTCCTGACTTTGGTCTCCTTGACCAGAAAATTCTCACCCACTGATGCTATCAGGGCTGCAAAGTAACCATTCTTTAGTAAAATCTGTAGGGAAAAATATATCCAACTTTTACTCCTCCCTAGTGTTCTCTGGGCTCATTACTTAAAAATGTGAATCATTCAGTTAAGCGTTAACAATTTAATGCATGTAGAATTCAAAGAATAAAGGAGTGCTTGGCTGGAAGGATCAAATAAAGAGCAGCTCTGGACCTCTTTAAAAAATAGTTCTATTCAGTCAAGATTGATGTCCTTTCTACCAGGCGCTATCACAGAACAGGGAACAGAACATTGCAAAAAGATCCCAGGTAAGCCCTTGATTTCCTTTACAGCTCAGCTTACACAGCTTCATAAAACACAAGAGAGACTACACTTCCTTCCCCTTTCTGTCTGTTTTACACAAGATCATATTTTGTGTTTAAGCTTGACAGTCTTTTGGACACCATCCCTTTACCACACAAACCAGAAACTTCTTGACTTCCCGCAGGCTCTTTTTAGAGCTGAAATTCAGCCCATGCCACCTCACCTGCCTGAGCTGGAAAATGCCTCCTGTGCACACATCCTTGGCTGGAGTCACTTCCACTGGACAGTATTCCCCATTCTCATTCAGCTCGAGAATTTGAACCCAGAGTTCTAATTTTCGGGTTACTTCGCTCCATCTGCAAAACATAGCAAATGCTGTTTTGTTTTTGTGGTTTTTTTTTTTTTTCCCTCCAAAGAAATAGAAAGAAAACCCAAAGCTTTAGCTCAGAGTGCAGACTGAAGAAGTAAAGGAACACTTCATCAGATGCACCTTTTGTGAATATAAAGGGTTGTGCAGTTCTTATAAATTCTACTGACAACTACTGTACTCAAAGCTCAGAAATAAGCCTTTTCTTGCTTCTGATACAAAATCCAATTCCTCTGTATTCTAACACTTAAGCTTTGCTCTCAGCCACTGCCACAGAAGCCCAATGTTGTCAGTGCAATCAGATCCACACAGAAGACAGCAGAATGAAATATGACATTGTCTCACAAGCTTTCAGGGCACCTTCGTGAATCATAGAATCACTTAGTTGGAAAAGACCATTGAGATCATCGATTCCAACCATCCCTTGTCCACTTCTAAACTGAATCCCCAAGCACCTCATCTACCCAGCTTCTAAATACCGCCAGAGATGGACCCCACCACCTTTCTGGACAGCCTCTGCCAGTGCCCAAGAACCCTTTCAGTGAAAGAATTTTTCCTCATGTCTAATCTGAACCTCCCCTGGTGCAACTTGATGCCATTTCCTCTTGTCCAACTGCCTGTCGCTTGGGAGGAGAGATTAACACCCACTCCAGTACAACCTCCTTTCAGGCAGTTATAGACCATGGTAATGTCTCACCTCAGCCTCCTGTTCTCCAGGCTAAACAACTCCAGGTCCCTCAGCCAACTCTCATAAGTCTTGTTCTCCAGCTACTTCTCCAGCTTCATTGCCCTTCCCTGAATTTCATTATACTACTGCCTTCTTTCCAGTTCTTCCAAGAGCAGTACTTCAAAATTAAAGAGGAAGGAGATACTACTCAGCTACCAAATATAACTCACTATTTTATAGCACCCTTTTTCCCATCTCTTCTTTGCTGTATTTTAAATATCCTACAGACAGCTTAATACTCAACATGCTCAAAACAAGTTTAGGCTGGAAGTAAAAAGTGAAATAACTGCCAATAAATGAAGGGGCAGAGCTATCTTCTAATTGGAAAGGCAAAAAAACTTACATCCAAGAAAACACTGCTAAGCTTATTTTAGGGACAGCAAATGTCTGACAGCTAAAAAAGCAACTTCCTTCAGTCTAAATTACCTCACTGCCTCATATTTACTCCAGTGGAAGTAATTAGCAATACAGCTCTTCCAATGGAAGCATTACAGAGATGACATTGCATGGCAAAGAATGAACTGGAGTCAGAGCTTGAATAAATAGTCAGAACAACATCTTGCCATTTTAGACTTGATAGTTCTTTCTGGCACAGACCAGTGTAATAATAAAGGAAAATAATCAGCTTGCTCTTTTGTAAAACACTGCTTACACCCTTAAGTTTGCCTGAATAAAAGGGACTTCAAAGTCTTTCAATTTATACCACTTATAATTTGAAACAGAAACAGGCATTGCTCCTGTTTCACTTTTTTCAAGTCCACTGACATATCACACAGTGTTTTTCCAGGAGTATACTTATAGTAGTCTAACAGATACAGTCTCAAATGCATGTTCTGTCCAGAATTTGACTGCTTAACCCAAACTTGCTTCAAAATTGGACATCCCAGACAATGATTTTCCAGAATTCTAAGCCGAAGACCTATCTTCCATATTTACCTGTCACGAAGGCTGCGTGTTTTGGCTTGAATTATTCCCAAATCCCACAGAGCTGGATTCTTGCGGTCACCGCTCTGCTTGTGCCCGTACACTTCAATTGCCAAAGCACCATCATAAAGATGTTCCATGAAGTCTTCAGAAATATTTACAGAAACTTCCTGTATGCAAGCGAAACATTGGATGACTGAGACTACACAACTTAGGCTTTAGAGATTTACTGTATTCACTTTCATATAAGCTTGTAGAGTCGTTACACTGGTCCCCAAGACAGATTATAGAGGAGAGGAAGAACTGTCACCTCAGTTTGTGAAATCAGGAGGCAAAGCAGATACAAAATTTGCTGAAGATTAAAGTCTGAAAAATGACCGCAAGCTGTTCCAAGTCCTGATGCAATGGCTTAAAAAAATCCCCACCCAATCATATGTTCTCATGTTCGGAATCAGAAGATCAAAACTCAACAGAAGGTATCACGCTTACTTTACAAATGATAAGTACAATAAATTGCTTGGTGTAATGACAAATGAGAGGAAGAACACAATGAGAATTCAGGCTGGGAGTAATCTAAGCTGACTTCAGAAACCTCTGGTTAAAGATGCTTCCACTCAGGCAGTTGCTCAAAAGTCAATGGGAAGAGATAATCTGTTCTAAGATACAAGGCCTAACTTCAACATCTACGTCAGGATAGCAGGACCGGGACATTTCTCTCCACCACATCAACGTATAGAGCAATCAGGTCACACACAGACATCAAATGTACTCAGACAAATATCACCCTTCTACACAAGCCCAGTAGCATTTTTACTGTGGGTAAACTCTAATGTAAATCTCCCTGCTGAACAGATTTCTTTATCAATCGGTTCTTCATTTTCTTCACCTTCTGTGCTTCTGCAAAAATGAACAATCCTGTAGTGCAATCAGCCTTAGATGGACTCTGAAGATGTTCCAAGTTCTTATTAAAAACGGTAATAGGGTATCAGCCTTACAAAGTAAATTATGAGAGCAAAGCACCACCTAAAACTGTCCTGCAAGCACAAACCTGCCTTCCCTACTTAATGTTTCTTTAATAAAATAGAAAATTTACGTTGCAGTGATCGAAGACAACCATGCACCGCGGTTCCTTGCTGCTGGAAGATAAGGAAGGATCCACCTCAGGTGCAACACTAACTGGCTCCAGCTGATCCCAGAATGTGTACTTGCAGAACACAAAGTTGGAAAGGTGCTGCGGCAGACCTGTAGCCTGAAGTATTTTAATCTAGAAAGAGAGATGAGAAACAAAAAGAGCTTACACACAGAATTACAAAATTCATTACACACAGAATTAACAATACCTTCTGCTATAACAATATTATTCTGTTCCACTGCAGAGGATATAAAAAAAAAGAAAGAAGTAAACCAAAAACTTTACAAAATATGAGTTTCTGCATCAATACAGATTGGAGACAGTATTTTGAGTGCATCAGCTGAACACTGCCACTAGATGCCACCATACACACATTGCTTCGGAGTGGAGCCAACGGTGTGGATTTTACAAGTGCACCAAAACATTTTGTTAATTTTTACCGGTCAGATGCACCAAAAGACTTTATGAGCGGAGAGGAATACAATAAAAATTTCACACTTCTACAAAAACTGGCCCCTTTATTCTGCAAAGCTCTTGTCTCTCTCTCTCTCTTCACTCTAGAAACAATACAAACATCACCTGAACAATACAAAAGTAGCTTGTCACCTCTTCTTCAAAATCAAGGCCAGATAAAACAAAATGTTTTGAATGCACTTTCTGATCTAAACACAGCCATCATATTAACCATATTATTTAATAAACTTCTATTTGCCACTTGTGAAATAAAGTTCTAATGAATTAGACTCCTGGGGTAAGGTACCACTCAAGATCCTCCAGAGAATGTTTCCTGCAGCAATGCCCCATGCTTCTCGCAAGCACATGGAGCTCTAAGGGGCACGATAAAAAGTAAAAATACTGTTGCCTCTAAATTGTTCATATTGTCCAGAAGCCAGCAAAGTCTGGGTTTCACTCCCTCTGGTGCTTTATGCCTCCCTCTTTTTCTTTTTTTCCTTTTTTTTCCTATTTTGCATTTTACTACACCATGGAACTGCTAGTAAATCCTTCCTGCTAACTTGGAAGGAAACTAAAACCCAAAGGCCTCCAGTTGTGCCAGGGGAGGTTTAGATTGGATATTAGGAAAATATTCTTTACTGAGAGAGTGGTGGAGCCCTGTCAGAGGCTGCCCAGGGCAACGGTTGAATCCCCATCCTGTTCAAAAAACATGTAGTCACGGCACTCTGGGATATGGTTTAGTTGGCACGGTGGTGTCAGGCTGATGGTTTGACTGGATGAGCTTAGAGGTCTTTTCCAACCTTAATGGCTCTATGATTCTATAATTTTCTTTCTATTATAATTGCCTATATTTCATAAAATACTGAATGTTTAAAGAGAAATATTGAGAGATGATGATCCATAGAACAACAGCAGTTTAGAAGATTCTATGACTCCTTCTGAATTAGATATTGTAGCTCCAATCCTAGTACACAGATCCATATCTTCCAAGACTATAATAAACTGTCTAGGGTAGGACTACGCAAGCAAATATATAGTTTAATGTATGCCTTGTAAACGTTAAAAAATAAATCATGGAGATTGAAAGGAACAAACCCCCATCCGGTTTTCTTGTATTATTTCAGACATTCAAGAAACAAAATATCATGAGAAAAGACAACAAAGCAGTGTTTCAAGACAAACACTGGGCACCGAGACACTACCTAGGGCCATGAAAATAAATACAGTAAAAATAATAAACTCTGTACATACAATTCAGTGATTTGGTACAGACAAATTATTTACTTTTAAAAATAAAATCCTGAGCCACCAACCCAGCTTCATGCAATTAATCAATGAGTTTAAATTAAGACTCTGCCCAGATAGCTGAATACTAGAAGTGAACACAGCACACGAGGTTACAAAGAGACATCCAGAAGTCAATGCACGGGGGAATTTCTTTATCTTAAGACTTGGATTGGAAAGAGAGAAGGTTGAAACATATCTGAACTCACCTGACAGACAAGTTTTCTCTCCTGAGTGTCATTTTCATTTGAACAGTCTGGACTGTCCTCACCTCCAACCAACCTGTCATCTATCTCTCCGCTCACTCGAACAACTTCAACATGGAGACGACCTGATACCTAATAAGAAAAGATTAAGAATCACTTTTGTATCAGAAAACATCGACAGGTTCATCCCTTTTCAGGTAACTACAACTACTGCTGCTTCCAGTCCGCAAGCAGACAATATTTTATTTCTTTTTATTGCTTTGCAACATGCATTTGTTGAAGCAGATGAAGAATTCTTTGGAGCAAGAGTCTCCAGAATGGGCTGCCAGGGAGAAGTGGTGGAGTCACCATCCATCAAGGTGTTCAAAAAATGTGTAGACGTGGCATTTCAGGACATGGTTTAATAGGCACAGGGGCATTGGACTAAAAGTTGGACTTGATGATCTTAGAGGTCTTTTCCAACCTTAATGATCCTACAATTCTTAAGAGCCTACATTGTAAAAACATACAGAAATCAGCAACTGTGGGAACAGCACACTTCAGTCTCACTCACCTTCACACCAGTCTCTGAGAGAGTCTTTGAAGTGTAGATGTGATACAGAGCACAGAGAATGTTGCATGGAATGTTTAACATGCATGTGTAGTTGTTCTTACCGTATATAAATTTAAGGGCCTGCTCTTGATGGCAGTCAGTGAAAGGCAGTGGAGCTACCGCTCATACTCATTCTACTAAGTATTTTGGGCTGCTTCACTCATAAAGCTTTCTCCTTTCACAATCACTGTGCTGGGATTCAGAGTTGTCTAAACAATAAGTTATTATGGGATTTGCATAATCCCAAATTGTTAGCAAAGAGCTTGTGTACATATAACTGGAAAATACCCTATGCTGGTAATAAGATCCAGAGCCTGCAATTAGACAGTTGAGTAAGGACAGATTAGAGAAGAATGACAAACCTCTCCCTTCTGATTGATGATTGGAACAGCATATTGTAGCTTCACATCATAGAACAGGCACTCAAGAAAAACATTGGCTACTCCGATAAGGCTGTGGTTTTCCTGCTCATCGTAGAACGGATCGGCTCGCCTGAAGTAAGCTCTCATCACCTTCAATCAAATACAGGATAATGTGAGAAAAACAAACTTTTCATAAAACTGTTTTCAAAGTGTTGCACAACCAGTCCAGTGCAAGAAAAATGGACTCAAGCAAGAGGTCAGATTAGATTACAAGACGAATGAAAACCTCAATTTAACTTTGTACTGAGGACAAGGCTTGTGCTCAGCGAGTTCTCCCTAAAGTTGTCAGATTCAGACAGGACAGTCTGAATGGAAACTCCTGTTGTGTTTACTTACTTCTTCTTATTGTATGCTTGGTTCTGTCAGCAGCCTGTGCACGCAAACAAGCATCAGTGACAAGATAAGTGTTAAAGAAAAGGTGATTGCTTCAGTACTACGAAAAGCAAAAGCTCAGGAAAACTTATCTCTTTACATATTCCCTCCCTCTGCTGCCTCCTGAAGCAGGAGATTTTCTCGCATCTACTTGAACAAAAATTTTAACAGGGATGTAACTCCATCAGCACAAAACCAGGGTAATTTTTACTTACTGGATTGTCTTCCTCACAGTCTTTCCACTCCTGGTAAAGATCTCTCATATCTACCAATCGATTCTCCAGCTTTTCCAGTGACCAAATCTGTTTGCCTTTTCCTTTCCTTCTCACCTGAATAGCAGGCTCGCTGAGAAGTGCACCTCTCTGTAAAACAATTAAAGATGTATCAATAAGGAATTGTGTTAACAATAAAAACATAGTTTAAAGCCAACACAAAACTGGGAACATCTTCGGAAAAAGTCTTGATTTTGTTCTTTTTTTATTCTAGCTTAAGTAACCAAATTTAAGCATGAACGACTGAGTTAGGCTGTCATAGTACATTCACGTTCAGTATAACTAAGAAGTCTAATCACAACAACAGGCACTAGATTCCATGGATTTCCACCTTATATAAGTGTTAGAAATAGGAACATTTAAGCCTTTCACAAATATCAGAGAATCTTAGTCTCGTGGAAAGTTTGGGTTGGAAGGGACCTGAAAGCCCACTCAGTTCCTACCCACTGCCATGGGCAGGGACACCTCCCACTGGATTAGGTTGCTCCAAGCCCCATCCAATCTGGCCTTGAACACTTCCAGGGATGGGGCAGGCACCATTTCTCTGTGCAGCCTGGGCCAGGGTCTCCCCACCCCCATAGCAAAAAATTTCTTCCTATTACCTCATTTAAACCTCCCCCCTTTCAGCTGAAAACCTTTCCCCCTGAACCCCTCTCCAGCTTTCTTGTAGCCCCTTTCAGTGCTGGGAGGCGGCTCTAAGGTGTCTGCGAAGTCTTTTCTTCTCCAGGTTGAACAACCCCCACTCTCTCACATTACAGCAGGCCAGGAGTTTCAGCTTAGGTTTCTGCTGTCTGCAGCTTTTGACTCGTGTAGACACTTAACCCTCTTTTACACTTGGTTTCAAGTTGTGCAAGAAGATTGCAAGAAAAACAAGCAGATGAGAGAAACCTCTAAAGCAAATAATAAAAATTCTAATCCTGGAACAGAATACATCTCCTGTACTGATAACAGCCTAAGTATTGCCAAAATATTCACATTATTAGTTTTATGGTAAAAAAAAATAAGATAAAATGTAGCACATGCTAATGGAACCGTATTTAATGCACATAAATAGACTAGCAAACTACCTAGGACCATTAAAGTCAGAATACAACAAATAGGAGCACCAAGGAGCAAACCCACTGAACAATGATGTAGTTCCATTAGGGCTACCTTACCTTACTGTTAGCATTAAGGCTTGAAGCTGGGATCTGAAGGGTAACTTTATACTCTGTCCTCTTGTCCAATTCCTCTGCGATAAAATTGGCTTCTCTCACATACAAATTGGCTTTAACAATCTGCTCTCGCAGCTTTCTCAGGCTGTGGGTCAACATTTCTTCTCTAAAAGAAGGGGATTTGGAAAGGGAGACAGGAAAAATCATGGCATTTAAGCATTGGAAATGAGAGCAAAACAAATGATCACTTGACAGGAAGGAGTCTTAACAGCTTTTTAACACATAAATAACGTGAATTGCATTGCATTTCTTCTGGGAGGAAAAAAAAATATCATTGAATCTTTTGGGTTGGAAGGGACCTTAAAACTCAGCCAGTTCTAACCCTCCTGCCATTGGCAGGGACACCTTCCAATGCATCAGATTGCTCAAAGCCCCATCCCATTATCCCTCATCCTGTCACTACACTCCCTGATAAAAGAGATCCTCCCCAGCTTTCCCGTTGGCCCCCTTCAGGCACTGGACTTCATATTATCCAAATAAATTTAACATTACGAACACGGGCACACTGCTGGAAATCTCCATGCATCTGCTTAAAAGTCAGCTCTTGTGTTGTGTGGCTTATTCCAGAGTCTCCCCACCACAGATGTGGATGCTCCATCTTACAGAGAAAGGTCTACTCCAACACCACGATCCACTTGCTCACTGGCCTCCCGGACAAGTGTCAAAGAGCACAGGAATCTGCTACCACAGAATATTCCAGACACACTGCTAACAGTTTGTTAGACTGTCTCAGATGTCTTCTGTTTCAGAAGTTGCTTGTTTAGTCATGTATATTTGTATTTTCTGATTACATTGTCTTTGCCATACTCATTGTTATAGGGTAAGTTTCATCTTCCTCCTGAATCTGCTCTTTCTGACAGTAATACAGGAAAAGATCATTTAGAGGCCAATGTAAATAACCTTAATGCCATTGCCTAGGAAGAGGGAAAGAGGATAGTGGTCCCTCTGTGGTTACTGAACAGATTTTGTAATACTCTGTATCAAAATCCTTTGATTCATCCTCTTACTCTCTTTTCTTTCTGTACCCTCCAGGTTGCTAGGACCTGCTTGGGTCAGACGTGAAGAATGTGAGTGAAGAGGAACCTTCACAGAATCATAGAACAACTTCAGCTGGAAGGGACCTTAAAGCACATCCAGTCCCAATCCCGTGCCGTGGACAAGGACAGCTCCCATGGGATCAGGTTGCTCAAAGCCTCGTGGAACCTAGTCTTGCACACCTCCAGGCATGAGGTGTCCAAAAGTTCTCTGGGCAGCCTGTGCCAGTGCCTCACCACCGTCCGGCAGCAGACTGATGATCCACAAAACAAACTCAAATAGGAGTCCTAAAATTTGATGCAATCACCTTGTCTTTAGGCAAATTTGTTGTGTATCAGGACAGAGTTTTGCCTTAAGCAACAAAGCCAGTACTCATTCCTTCTACAGGTCTGATTCTTGTTAGACTGATATTTTTGTCATGTTCTCCTCACCCCTCACAAGATTCTTATCAGAAATTTGGCAGAGGTGTGCAATGCAATTAAAATCCTGCAAAATTTATTAGCACTGAAGAACTTTAAATGGTCAGATTTGATCACCCACCTCTCCTCTGCCCACTGCCGTAAGCGCTGCTGAGCACTGGGAGAATGAAAGGAAAATCTGTCCATGCTGCGGAAATGCTGCTTCTCTGGTGACAATCGCCTTCGCAGTTGCTCCAGTTCATGTTCATACATCAGCCTCTGTCGTTCCAGTGCAGATCTCTTCTCCTCTTCATGTTGCTGTTCCAGGCTTTGCAAGATTGACTGCATTGGATCTAAGATGTTGAAAACAAGTTAGTTAGTAGTAGTTTGACTTCTGGAGTCAAATACCTGGTAACCATAAAATTAAATGGAAATAAGCAGTAACATGTATGGGGCAAAGGCAGTGGACTCAGAAATACAAGATATTTCCCACATTCTGCTACAGATATGCCAAATGGCCTTAGGCAAGGCACAAATTACCATAACTTGGCAGGGTGATTGGCACTGGTTGATCTTTAAGGTCCCCTCCAACCCAAACCATTCTATGATTCTATGCTATTTGTAGCTACCCACATTAGGGACTGCAGCAGCTACTGAAATGTCCTATAGAGTAAACACAGCAGATAAAAGGAGAAAGAAGTTGTATTTTTGGTGCAATGCATGTTAAGAAAAAGCTTTTGAACTGTGGGGTAAAATAAACATCTACAGATCAGATTGGATGGTAAACAGAAAGACAAAGTTGAAAAAAACCTTCTTCCTGTTTCCCAAAATTAAGATAACATTCTAGACAGTTACATGAGACTACAAAACCTAAAAAACATGGTTTCAGACAGAGAAATCACTGCAGTTGAAGCCCAAATGGGACATAACAGAAGGAAAATAAACCACAAAGCGAGAACACTTCAATTTTAGGCTGCACTTCCACCAATATTTCAGTTTTGCATTTTTCCTCAACAAGAACTTCCAAAGAAAACATTCTGCGGTGTTTTCTTCCCTCCTCGAGTGCTAAAATGAGTCATTCACAAGAAATATTCTCCAGAAGGGAGTTAGAAGGGAAAAAAGTCTGTGGTTAGGAGTAGATATAACCTCATATTCTGTACCTATTTCCAAAAATTTCTGTTGCTTCTTACCATTACTACCAAGTGCCTTCATAGTGACTTCCATCTGGGCATATTCATAGCTGAAGTTAATCTCACTGGAAACTTCACTGGAATTGTCTCCATCAATGTCCAGCTGCTCACTACTATTACTACACTTCATAGAGTTGTCTCGCTCTTCATCTTCATGTTCTGCCTTCTTTTTCTTCTTTGGCAAATTCAGCCTTTAAAGAAGAAGAACACTTTAAAAGAACTATTAATTGCTCAGTTTTGAAACAAAGAGTTGCTTTCAAAGATTATTAAAATGAAGATTATCCAAATGGGTACATTTTTCCACTTTAGAAATTTGTTGATCTCCCATGAGTGTAGTTTTCCTCAGGGTAAACAGAGGAGTTCAAGGCAAACTAATTCATTCTACACTCTAATAATATAGAGTACCTGTTATCAGTCATCATGTAGCTTAGAAAATAGTGAGTTTTTTCAGTCATCCTATATATAAATAATTTAGAGGCAACCAAGAAATTATATCCAGCTTTTTAGGAAGATTCTTCTTTCAAACACAAAAGAAAACAATTAACTTTTAGATTATCATCTAAGTCCACTATCTTTAAAATATTTCAGAGGAGATACAGAGGGTTTCAAGAATACAGGTATTCACAAAACATTCCTGCACACTGATCCCACCTGATGTCAGGAATGTATCTGATACAGATATGGCTCGAGCTGGAACTCCAGTGAAGAGAGAACACCATGCCCTTGTAAGACCTAGATCACTGTATAACTTAGGTCAAAAAATCTAACACCTTAGCTGTAAAATCTAAAAAGCAACTTATCCAAGTCAAAGCTTGGGTGTAACATCTTCACTGTGGAAGAGAAAGTACTTAGTATTAATGGGGTACTGAACTGCATTAGAGTTACCAGTTCAAAAATTAAATCTCTTCAGTGAGATAACCGTACTGATAACTACAGCAAGGCCTGCATCAGCAAGGGTGCAGACCCTTGAAAAACATAAGAAGTTAAGTCAATCTATTGCTCTGAAATTAAAATTAGGCATAGTCACTATGACAGCAAGCATACAAGAAGAGGCAAACATCAGTGTTGCCTTTATAATCCCAATGGAAAAGAAATTATCTTTTCCTCCAGCCTACAGGCTCCTCTGTCATTTTCCTTATACCTTCAAATAAAAGAAATTTGGCACAAACTTAAGAGTTTCTTTAATAACTTTTGTACCTGAAGAAGTGGTTGTTTCCCCACAGTATTCTGTCTCCATGATGCAGCTGGATAGGACCCATGACAGCAGAACCATTTACAAACGTCCTGTGAAAAGGCAGAAATCTAAAGAAAATCCATCTATACAGGCCTCAATATTTTTATTTATTGTAACCAGTTAAGGTAGGAGAACGGGTTTATGGATTGCAAACAGGCAAAGTCACCACAAGAACTTCATTCACCTACCCTGTGCTGTTTCTGCAAATGCAGCTCTTTTTGATTGCTTAAGCTTACCGAGTTCAGTACTTTTGGACAGATATTATGACAGCTATGGCCGGGGAGTATAATTAGATCTTAAAAATGAGGGGCCTGATAAAGGTGGTGTCACTGGAAATGAACACTTTTCACATGCTTTGAAATAGATACAAATCAGAAACATTTGAATCTGGCATCATTGAACTTTACTATATAAATAGCTTAAAGACAAACTAATTAGAATAACCATAAACTACTTTTATTTCAGAGTCAGATTAAGTTTGAAAAGAGGATGACAGGATAACTCAAATTTGCAGAGAATCTCAGGATGCCATCCTCAGATATTCAACCTCCTGCACAAAGCAGGATTGACTACGAATCAGGGTAAATGTAAAATTCTTGAATCCAGTGCATCTAACAATAAATTACTGGAGATGCTGATGATGCATGCCATATTGTGCTCAATTTGAATACACCATCTGCTTTTCAAGTACTGCTACTTAATCAAATAAAGCAACAAATGTTCCAGCAGCTCTTTGCATACCAACAGATTTTCTAGAAAAGTAATTTAAATTTTGACAGTTACAGCTGCAAATCAGTGAGCATCGACTTGCTGAAAGCACACACAACTTACTGATTGGTTCTTTGACAACTTACACTACAAATACTATCACTGAGATAAGTATCTTCAGATTGAAAGATATGAGTTAATGGAGAAGTAGGTGACAATCAAAACAAAATGTATAAGGAGGGTGCAAGAAGTAGAATTTTCTTACTTCAGACTACATGGGAATCATAGAATCATACAATACTTTGGGTCAGAAAGGGTCTTAGAGCCCATCCAGTTTTAGGCTGCACCTGTCCCATGCACAAGGACACCTTCCACTAGACCAGGTTGCTCAAAGTTGCATCCAACCTAGCCTTGAACACCTCCAGGGAGGAGACATCCATAGCATCCCTGGGCACCCTGTGTCAGGGTCTCCTCACTCTCAGTGTGAAGCATTTCTAATGTCCAATTAAAATCTTCCCCCTTTCAATTTAAAGCCATTCCCCCTCATCCTATCACTACAGGTCCTTGTAAAAAGTCCCTCTCCAGCTTTCTTGTAGGCCCCATTTAAGTACTGGAAGGTTGCTCTAAGGCCTCCTTGGAGAAAATTTTATTTTGCATCACTAATCATAAAATACTAGATAGAACTACAACTATTACACAACTGGAGCTGTATTTGATTCCTTTACCTGGTATTTTTTTGAGGTGTTAACATAACCTGTCCTTCTGGAGTGATGTCTATAATGCAGTGTTCAGGAAGTATTCCCATTCCACACAGTTGGATATCTTGAGAGTTGTCTGAGCCTATTAAGGTGTGCTCCTGGGCAAAAAAAATAATCAAGATGTTAGCAATGGTTTACAGAAGTCCTCTAGTTCTACCACATCCATTTGCCTTCTAGATAGATCTTGTCATCCAGCTCCAAAACTTGAAAGCACTTCAATGCTTCCTTCAGAGGGGAAAAAGGCAAATGAAATACTGTAAGCAAATCCTCAGCTTTTTGTTTTTTAAGTTGGGAGCACTCAGGAAATTTTACAGGCAACAGTTAAATCCAAAGATGAAGAGGTTTGTGTAACTTAATTGTAGAATTCAGTGCCTTGGGGTGTTGTAGAAGCCAAAGTATAAGGGGGAATCAAGAGAGGTTCACAGTGGTTAGAGCCATGGCTGTTACACAGCTTCTATCGAGATCATCCAATGGATTAGGAAATCCCTTAAGTACTCAAGACCTGAGGGATTTGGCCGAGGAAGGATCACTCCACATATGCCCCAGTTCATTTATTTCCTTTTTTAGGCATCTCTGAGCGATTTTTGAGGAGCGGATACAATAGTTTGGATAAGTCAGATGAAATGGTCTTTCTGTACTTACAAAACCCACTACTTTGGGACCTGTGAGAGCCAGAACACATGCAGCTCAGTGTTAAAGAGAACACAGGCAAGGTATCTTCTCTGAGAAGCAAGAGAGATCAACCTCATGATTTTAGGCAAAACAGGTGCGAGTCAGTTCAAAAGAACTTCAAAGCACAGTGATTTCTACACCAAAATTCTCAACTAACAAAACAGATTTGCACTATAAAAAAAATAATAGTAATTAAAGACTAACTGAAACACACAAAACCTGTCCCATGCAAAGGAGTTTTCTAGAGACCAGGACAGCAGCACAGTGCCTCAGAGAGCTTTGCTGGTACTGATAGGCCAAGGCCTGCTTTCAGAGCAGGCTTGTCTTAAACATACACCAGTCATGTCTTCGCAATGAACACTACAGAAGTCAGATCTGACCTCAAGGGTTGTTAGTGTTGCGGCTGATTCAGCAACGTCAGTCACATTCTGGACACCTACATGCAAGGATTTAATTATTTTCTCAAAACCTCAGCTCAGCCTTTTTTACATCCTTTTTAATATTTCTATTACTTTTTAATATTTCTATATCTATTCCGATACATCGAAAAACGTTCTTTCCCTTGCCTTCCCTGAGATATCACAGAGCGACGATGGGTGCTACAAAAGAAAATCATGTTATTTCCTCAGACAAACTCACCCAAACCCACCTTTCAACCCAATTCTGTGGCTTTTTTGGGAGTTACTACAGATGACCTCAGAGAGAAGAAAATAACATAATGTGAAGCTCAAACTGCCGATGTTCTCACACTGCTAAATTTTTAGGACTTCTAAAATGTGGCTTAAAAGGAGTTGTAATCTCATTTCTTTTCCAGACTATAGATCACATCTACAGTTTGTTAAACTAGAGTAAACAGCTCAAAAGTTTCAGGGCAGAGTCCAAAAGTCACATTACGTGTTTTCTGTTTAAAATCTGTACCAGGGACTGCACATCGGCAGAAGCGATAAGGTGGAACAGAACTTGCTTTTCACTCCTGGCAAGTTGCATCATGAGAAATAAAAATGCATTGTAGAAACTGCAGACTGTAGTCAGAATTTGGGCTACACAAGTAGAAGCAAGCTGATTACTGATACACCAAATCCTTGTATAAAACAATTTGCTGGATAAAACCTTGTGAAAGTGGGCATTAAAAAGCCAAACCAAAACCAAAAGCAGACAACTTCTCAAAGGGGACACCTCTATATTTCTTTCAACAAAACCAAACCAAACTATGGAATCCTCAAGCCATTGTCCGCTATGAAGAATTAAATTTGAAATAAAAATGTTGTACTCATTATTTTTAAAGAAGCAGTGAATATCAGAGAATGCTTTAGATATGCAGCTGTTATAAAATCCTCTAAGTACACCTCTGCCAATGGTATTAAAGGCCCACTTCTGTTTAAAAAACATAAATTTTATTTTTATATATATATATATATGAGAATATTTTTTTTTACCTTTAAATAGTATACCAGAAGTTCATTGAGAGCTGGATCCGCATTCAAATTAACCAGGAAGCACTTATTATCCCCAACTTTTATTCCAGAAGACTGAAGAGATATGCCAAGGCTTTCCAGCTGTTTCTGACGCTCCTGCAAGAGAGTAGCCATCAAAAAATTGAAGCTGATTGACGTACAGCCCTTCGGAAATGCATCCCTATCCACCAAAGCCACAAGACAAAATGATAGTCAGCTACTTCAGAAAAAGGTAACTTTCTCTTCTGTGACAGATAGACACAAAAGCCTTAGTTATATCAAGCGTCGGTGATGGGAGCCGTAATTTCTCTTCTTCCACCTCTGAGGGCTACGTGCCGTGGTCTCACAGAGTTGATTCTTCCCAGTGAAAAAGGAAAACAGCGGAGAGTAGCACACTGTGGCACTGTAGGAGCTTCTCCATGACCTCACTGGAACAGCAAAACGCTACCACAAAGACATCTCTACAGGCCTTTATTTTCTCTTTTGAGCTAAAAAGCAACAAGTTGAAGTTAAATCCCTGCCAAGTCAAGCTCCATGTCTATCTTTTATTCCAGAGCAATCAAAATGACAAAAAATTGGCAACCTGCTATTTAAGTAATGCAAATACCACTTCCTGCTGAACAAGAATAGTGGTGTTTTGGATGGTGTTTTGTTCTTGTCAATAGACTTCATAGAATCCAACAACAAAGCATCACTGTGTAAAAACGTACATCTTTCAAAGGCAAGTGCTTGGGTGAAGACTACAGCAGTGAAAAGAGGAACATTAAACATTTCTGACTTAAGAACAGAAAGGGATTCTTGTACAGAAAAACACTGGGACAAAAATGCTGAGGATTGTTCCCAGGATCAGAAACAGACACAGAAATGAGACTTGCTATCCACAACATAAAAAATGTATTTTAAAAGAAACATGGACAGCCTCTCTTAGAATTAGCAGGGGGGAGGAGAAAAAAAATAGAAGAGCCCTACAGCACCTTCCCTGTGATGCTGGTACTTCAGTAAAGAAAAAAATTAGCAGAGATTATGTAGAAATAATGCTGTAATGTTCCTTAAGGTTCTGACCATTACATATGAGTTTGCTTTGAATTTGAAAACTTAGCACATCATACTCTTCAGTGTATTTCTTTGCTCAGCGCTGGAGTTGTACAAAGTCTAATCAAGATTAAAACTGCAAAGAATAGCAAGCACAACTCACTCTTGATTTTCTCAATCCATATACTTGCAAAACTAACACAAGGTTCTCATAAGGAGAAGTTGTGTGTGCGTGTATGAGAGAGGGAGGAAAAAAACCCAGAAAACATGGGAAAAACGGCAATGTGATGTCAAAGATCTCCGTGCCAGGCTCTGAGGTTCACATAATTCCTTACTATCTACAGAATAAGGAATGTGTTCCCAAAAGGAGGACTTGGTTCACAGTCTAAATCTCATAAGATTAACTTAAAGAAAATGAGCCAGTTTCTGTTAAATTTTGCTGAAGACATAACGTTAATTTACTTAAACACTCTAAATACATTAAAGGTCTGTCACACACTCACTGAAAATGTCGAAAATTGCCTATGCGAACGTAGTTTTTAAGGCTCTGAACCCTTACAGTTCTTCCATGTGTATAAACTGCCTCTTCGATGGCCCGAATTCCTTATGAGGAATAATCCTTCCCTCAAAGACTCACACTTACTTCTCCATTCTACCGACTGCTACAATTTGACAGACAGATGTTAGTGGATGCTGGCCAATAATAAAATCACTTGACAAGCCATGACAGAAGTGCCTTTAACTTTGGGTCTCTGTAAACCTACTGAAGACAGCAGAAAGTTCTTTCTATTGGCTTCCTAGTGGTCCTGAAACAGCTTTATACTGCATAAATGACAGTCCTTGCCCGTCCTCTGAAAAAAGTCATCTTTTGTACATCTGCAAGGATCAGGAAACATCCAGCTCCAAAACATCATAACATGCAGAGAATTCAGAGATAAAGAGGAAGAGAGCTAAAGTGAGCAGCTGCCTGTAAACATCAAAGTAGTTTTAGTCTTTAGCATTGAGCCTGTTACTCCAGCTTTTCAACCTCCTCACACACCCTGGAGGTGTTTGTAATCAGGTTGGATGGGACTTTGAGCAACCTGATGCAGTGGGAGGTGTCCCTGCCCATGGCATAGGGGTTGGAACTGGATGGACTTTAGGTCCCTTACAACTCAAATCATTCCATGATTCTATAACTCGTGGCTTCTGTGCTGAGAAACTACTGTGTAGGATGAGAGCATAACAACAACAATAATAACAATTGATTGTTATTATAATCAATTATAGTACTGCTATCGCTATTTCTTCTAATATTATTTCTTCTATTATTACTATTCACCCTCACACATGGGAAGAAAGCCCATGCTATGAATCTGCATTGAAAGCCAGTAAGCCTGCATAGTCATAAGCAGCATTTCTGACAATGGATCTTTAAAACAAAAGTCAACAGTCTATTCTGACTGTCATCTACAAGAGGGCTTTGTATTGGATATTCTGCTTTCTCCTTATTTATTACACACAACTCATAACCTCTTGGTTGTCCCCTCCCTCAAAAGATCCGTACTGCAAATGTACACATCAGCATTCATGTGATAAGAACTGAAAGTGTCATGCGATAATCATGATGACATGCACAATTTTTCAATATAATCCTCATATTTAAGGCCTTAAATGTCAGTCTAAGAGGTATTAAAATGCACAGGGACCCTGAACAGTTCTATTCTTTAAAATTCCAAATGCCCTTTGCCTTGTCTGTCAAGGCACATCGTACATAACATTGCATTTAACGCTCTCGAACTCCATCTTTCATCACAAACAACAATTTCACTGTCTGAAGTATACAAAATCTATGTAATCCTCTCATCCACAGATTATTATGTTTTTAAATTACCTCTCTATTTCCATACAGTGACAATTTAGTCTTGTCACTGGAACAGCAATCTGGGAGGCACCCAGCTATCACTGGAATTAAGTGAAGCTTTTCAGAAGGGCAGTAAGCTTGACCTACTTACCCATAAACGTGGAGAGAGACTCAGACAATTGCTAGGAACTGAGAGACAAAGGAAACAAACCTATTTTTCATAAAAGTGGGGGGAGGAAGTGGAAGAAAGCAGCAAACCTGTGCTATCTCCTCGGTTTTCCTTAATTTTTCTTCCCAGGTCACAGTCATTTCCTGAATCAACTTTTCTGATTCCTCCAATCGTTCTTTTAATTCTGGTGATTTCATAGCCTGCAGAAAGAAAAGCAAATTAAACAAGAAAGTTTGTTGTGTTATTTTTTTCACATCGCTGTCACACAGATGGAGAATAATATGTAACTTTGCTCATTTTCCAAGGCATACTTACCAGTAAGCAAAGAGAATTTAAAATACATATTGCACATAAATGCTGAATCCATCAAAAAGTTAATTAGTTTCAAGTACAGATATTAAAGTTGAGTTTATATACTTCAGTGCCAACCAATTACATGATGCTTGCAGATGTGCACAAAGATATTCAAATGCAAACTAAACTCATTTCTATATCAATACAAGTATCCCAAAGAACTCATATCCAAACCAATCTCGTTTCTCAGCTGTTGATCTGGCTTACCACCACCATCTCAGTTTGCTGTCCCTCAAAATGGCAGGTAATGTCTCCATCACTTGACCTGCCATGCCACTAAAATATTTTTATTTTTCATTTGGATGTAGTCTGATAGGTGTTATTTTTCCTTTCTACTGCAAATATCAAAGCATCTGAGGTGTTGATATCTGATTACCCAACCTCTGCACCTGCCTTTTACAAAAGAGGTAGTAGAAGAAGCTTAATGACAGGCTGCTGCACATTGGAATTTGACTTTCTCTCTAATCCATCACATCTCTAATTTATTTTTGTGAAATAGTGAAAGGCTCATGTTCCACAAAAGGACCAAGTTGAGAAGAAGAGACCTCCACCATCAACGCTCCAATGCTCCAAAAACTGAAGGAATATCATCATTTTTATAGTACACATCTTGACTTCCTCCAGTCTTGGTACTGTCATGTTCCTCCTGCGCTGCCCTGAAAAGGAACCCTGTGGCCTTTCCTTATATCGTTACTTCATTACTTTAGATAGATCTCAGGAAGAAATGCTTTCTTGTGAGAGTGATGAGGAACTTGAACAGGGTGCCTGGAGAAGTCGCTGGATGCTCCATCCCCAGAGGAGTTCAAGGCCAGGTTGGCTGGTGCTTTAAAGCAACCTGATCCAGTCAGAGATGTCCATGTTCATGGCACGGGGGTTGGAACTGGATGGGCTTTAAGGTCCCTTCAACCCAAATCATTCCTTGATTCTATTATTACTGCTAACAAGATGAAAATGTTTTTGGCTGCTAGGTACTCAAGCAATGCCAATTAAACAATGTGAGCATCGTTCTCCATCAGATATTTCCTTACCACAAAACCCCAAAGTCTTTATTGGAATCCAAATAGTTACACTGCAGTTCATTCAAGAATAGAAGCAAGCACCAGTAGTGGAAAATCCTGTTTTAAGACAGGAGTTTCCTCTGCCTCGAGACACAACAGTCTAGAAACTGTCAGCTGATGTGTCCTGTGAGGTCTTCTTCTGGTTGAATATCTCAAACACCTAAATACAAGGTAAAAGGGAATATGAATTCCACCCCAGAAGGAAAGCAAAACCAAGGCAACCTCCAGAACAAAGATTTATTATACCTGATAAAACATGATTTGTGCAAAGGCACTGGATTCCATGCAGCAGGACAGAAAGATGAAGTCCAGTTACTCACAGGTCTAAGTCTTATTTGCTATTTTATTTGGGTCTGGGCAAAATTACTGAACATTTTCACATGCTTCAACCACAAAATAAGGTAGGTAATTCTCCTCCTCCCTGTGATGCTTCTAAGATCAACAGTTGTGTGGGCTCAGACACCCACCAGACCAGCTGGTGGGCTTCTCTTTATAGTTGGACTCAATGACCTTAAAGGTCTTTTCCAGCCTAAACGATTCTGTGAAAAGAGTTAGTTTAAATTCCCAGCTTAGGAAGGATGAGGTAGTGCTCTTGGCACAGGTGAATTAAAATGTGTGATATTAGTTTTGACAAGAAAAGATCAAAATGTATGGACTAAAACAAAAATGGGAAGAAGAGGATAATGCCTTAATCTTCTAGGAAGGTGGGGGTGAAAAATAAACTGTCAGGTTCTGTTCCGCCTTGGTGGCTTAGGAGAGAAAAGGATATGGACACCAAGAGGAAAAAAAATCATAAAACTATAATTTGGTAACCTCTGTATTCAGAAATGAGCTTTGAAAATGTAACCTGACTGTCATAACAGGTTAATGTTTCTGTCCACTTTAAAAATTATTCATGCACATTTCTGCAAGAACAATTAGATGGGCTTCAAATGTAAGGATCTGAGAGGAGCACAAGACAACGAATGTGAGGTTTGACCTTTATTGCATAGCTTCTTAATAGAAAGCTACACTGTTTTTCCATATTCTTTGTCAACACCACTGAGATGACAACTAGGGTGGGATTTTAATACTTGGGAAAGGAAATATTTATTACTTCATATTTAGGAAACACGACTTCATGCCTTTGGAAAGTTGCCATTATTTTAGCATTAATGCCAACAAATGAAACAAATGGAGAGTAGCTGCATCTCTCAGAGTACCATGGTTCTTATTTTAGAGGAATTTTTAGATATTTAACAAGATATCTTAAATAAGCTGATATACACTTGTTGGATGCTTAGCTTAGGCAGCTCAAATGAGAACAGTCCAAAATTCACTAGTCATTTCAAACAGCACAGCCAGCATTCCCTGCATACCTCATGAGGCAAATACTGTAATCATATTTTTTCTTTAAACACAGAACAGATGGATTATATCACCATTCCTTTGCCACAGTTGAGAACAGAACTCAGAATTACACTAGTTTTGGGCCTTCATCTAACACTTAGACCATGCTCCTTTCAAAATTTCATCGAGGGAGCAATGCAGATATATATAATATTGTCTAGTTCCTGCAACGCTCCAGGCTTGCAGAAGACTGGTTGGAAAGCTGCCAGGCAGAGAAGGACCTGGGGGTGTTGGTTGACAGCAACTGAACATGAGCCAGCAGTGGCCCAAGTGGCCACAAAGGCCAACGGCATCCTGATCTATATCAGAAACAGTGTGACCAGCAGGAAAGTGACTGTGCCCCTGTACTTAGCACTGGTGAGACCAGCTGCACCTCGAATCCTATGTTCACCAGAAGAAGGACATTGAGGCAGTGGAGCACGTCCACAGAATAAGAACGAAGCTGGTTAAGGGGTTGGAGAATAAGTCTTACAAGGAACAGTTGAGGGAACTGGGATTGTTTAGTCTGAAGTAAAGAAGGCTGAGGGGACACCTCATCACTGTCTACAGCTACTTGAAAGCAGGAGGTTGTAGTGAGATGGGTGTTGGTCTCCTCTCTCAAGTAACAAGTGATGGGATGAGAGGAAATGGCGTTGAGTTGCACCAGGAGAGGTTTAGATTGGATATTAGGAAAAAATTCTTCACTGAAAGGGTTCTTAGGCACAGGAAGAGGCTACCCAGGGCAGTGGTAGAGTCCCCACCTCTGGAGGTATTTAAAAGGTGAGTAGATTAGGTGCTCAGGAACATGGTATATTAGTGGACGGGTACAGTTGGACTCGACGATCTCAAACAACTGTTCCAACCAAACAACTCTATGATTCTACCATTCTATGACATTCAGTTGAGGACAGTTACTCCTGCCTCTATGCCCTCCTGCTTTTGATCTGTATCTTGCAATAAAACAAGATTGCTCAACCAGGTGTTCAAACAGATCCTGGTATCTCATATTATCACCTCTGTTTCAAAGCTGATGTATAGAAAAGAGGAAAGAAGGGAGATTTCTCATAGATACCATGCAGTATTTTGTTGTGTTGTTTATTTTAGAGTGCCAGAAAAGAAAGTCCTGAGAATGGGTTTACAGGACTTAGTGGCTTGTTAAAGATTAGAATTTGTACCTCTGCTTTTGTGAGCTGTTCCCGCAGCTTCTCCACTTCCTCACGGAGCTCCCGAATAATGCGAGCATTAGGGTCTTCATTCACAACAGCATGATTAACGATGTTCTTGGCCCGGTCTGCATACCTCAGCGTTGAAAGGGTCTCATCATAGTTGTCTGCTGCTGGGCTTACTGTTGCTACCATGGCAGTCTTGCTGTTACCACCAAGGCTGTCCTGGAAAGCGAATGAGGTGATAAAATTAAAAGAGGTTTCTTTTGTTGTACCCAGTCAATGAACTTAGGCAGTAAATAATAATCTAGATTTGGGAGTAAATGATGACAACTAATAACAGAAACAATTTTGTCAGAGCTTCACAGTTCAAAATCTGTATGTTAAGCTGTGTAAATCTAAGAAAGCTGGTTTTTTAAAAGCACATTTAGGAAAAATCATTCCTGGCTTTCAGAATCAGTTTTAGTTTAAATAAGAATGAAAACAATCATTTTCTTGGTGCTTAAGTAAGGGTTTCAAAAGCTTACTTTATGTTTCCTGCTTAGGTTTATAAACCAGATAAATAGGCACTTCAATGATAAATATCTTACACACTACTGAAGGTCCTCAGGAAAGAACATTATGAATTCTGAGCACATTATTTTAAAGACTGAAAGCAAGGTCTCTCCAGTAAGTACCTAATTTAAATTACTTGAAGATCTCCTCATAAACAATGTAGTTGATTTTAATCTTACAAGGGGCCTTCCCTTCCCCCACTTACGCAGCCTGCAAATTTAAATTGAGTTATGTAAGAAATTACCCGTTTGGAATTTGGTTGACAGGAGAAGGGTGTGCAACCACATTCCTGAAAGGCAGTGCAGGGCAGGGGAACGAAGGGAGGAAGCATTCAATCCTTTCATTAATTGCAAAATTGTGGTTTAGAATTTTGGCCAATCTAAAAGTTAATATATTCTGGTTTAAATATCACAGTAAATCTTTTTTGGTCAGTTGGTTGGCTGGGTTTTTTTGTTTGTTTGTATTTTACCCAAAAACCCTTTCTGAGACAAACCATGCTATTAACTTTCATCTTCAACAACCCATGAAATCTAGGTCAGGCACTGCCATTACAACAATCTGACTACATTAGCTGCTTCTCTAACGATTTCAGTTACAAGGCACACGTGCAGCTTTCCCCAGCAATCATTAAAATGTATTAAGTATTTCCTTAAGACTCTCCCTGCTGCTGCATGATGCCAAAAATCACTCTGACAGGAGCCTGTCTGCTTCAGTGGTCAAACAAACAGTGACCATGCAGACATGCAGCTGCTTCATCGCTGCACTGGGAGGGCTCTGCTGTCTCTGCTCATGGCAAAAGGGCTGCAGCTTTTTCATAGAATCATGGAATGGTTTGGGTTGGAAGGGACCTTAAAGATGATCCAGTACCATTGGCCCTGCCCCTGTATCATGTCACTCAAATCCTCACCCAACCTGGCTTTGAACACTCCAAGGAAGGGATCAACCACGACTTCTCAAGGCAGCCTGGGCCAGTCCCTCACCACCCTCACAGGCTTCTTCCAAATATCTAATCTAAATGTCCCCTCTTTCAGTTTAAAACTGCTCCCCCCATCCTATCCCTGCACTCAAGTGCCACTTCTCCAGCTTTCCTGTAGCCCTCTTTTCAGTACTGGGAGGCTGCTTTAAGGTTGCCTTCTCTTCTCCAGGCTGAACAACCCTGACTCTCTCAGCCTGTCCTCGTATGGGAGGCGCTTTAGGTCTTCTATCATTTTTGTGGTCTCCTCTGGACTCACTCCCATAGATCTATGTATTTCCTGAGCTGAGGACTCCAGAACTGAATTCAGGGCTCCAGGTGAGGTCTCATGAGATTGGAGTAGTGGGGAAAAATCCCCTCCCTAGACCTGCTGGTCCCACTGCTTTAGATACAGCCCAGGCTATGACTGGCTTTCTGGACTGTGGCTGCACATCACTGGCTCATGTTGGGCTTCTCATCCCCCACTACCCCAAGTCCTTCTCCTCAGGGTTTCTCTCTCAGTCTATTCTCTGTCCAGCCCCTATTTGTGCTTGCCCTGACAATGGGTAGAGGATACAATTTCGTTTGCATTGTGTCTGGCACAGTGAGGCACATGCGCATGGTTAGGACTTGCAGGTGAGAAGTCAGTAAAAAATAACAGCTTCTGACTTTTTTCCTCATCTGAGGAGCAGCCAGGCTATTAGTTTATTACTCTAATAAACACATGGCATGGGAAAATCCACGTTCTAACATACAAATGTTTTTGCGAAGCATCTACTGAAAACTTTAAAAACAGTAACAAGAGCACATGACTCATTTGATGGGATTTCTGGCTCTACAGAAGCGAGGAGTTTTCTTCCATTTGTTAACAGTTTTTGAAAATAAGGAACAACATTCTGCAGCCACAATCCCTGTTCTGCATAAAACAAAGTTTATCAGGGAGCTGGCCAGGTACTCCACTTCCAAATCAAACCATTTTGCACTTTGGAAACCTCTTTCACTGCACTAATTAGCTCCAAAATAGGATTAATTCATTATTTGAATTGCAACTCCACTATACAAGCAGCTGAGAAGGCCGTTACAGTGTCACACCGTAACTCACAAAACACCCATTATAAGCTGGGTACAGTTCCTCTTGTGCTGTCATTATTCAAGCCCAGTTGCAGACTGTCCCATAAAAGTTTTATGTATAAAACTGTTGGGCTGATTTCACCAGTTTCTTTAATGTTAAACAAGAAAGGTGGATGAATACTAAGCCAGCCTCTCATTAGCGAAGACAGCATCTGCAAATTGCTTGTAAAGTCTGGGATTGCACATGATAGAGAGAGAGAAGGGCAGAAATAAATAAATTCAGTTATTTCTAAGACTAAACTAGCAGAGTCTTATGTAGCAGCAAGATTACCGTGAAAAGAAGTTGCAGTGTAAAGATTTGTCATTATATTTTTTAAAGCAGTTATCAGCAAAATACACTGGACTTCTGATTAAAATGAAAAAATGAGATCTTTGTATCAAGAGAATTAGATAAAACCAAAAAATTTTTTCAAGAGCAACAAAGCTGGTGAAGGGTTTTGAGCTCAAGCCTTATGAGCAGCTCAGGGAACTGGGGTTGTTTAGTCTCTAAAAAAAGAGACTGAGGGGAGACCTTATCACCTAGCTACAGCTACCTAAAAGGAGGCTGTAGTGAGTTGGGGGTGGGTCTCTTTCTTCTCGATGTTAGCCAGAAACAGCACAAGGAGAAATGGTCTCAAGATGCACCAGGGGAGATTTAGCTTGGTTGTCAGCAGGAATTTCCTTACTGAAAGGGTTGTCAAGCATTGGAATATGCTGTCCAGGGAGCTGGTTGCATCGCCATCTGTGGAAGTGTTGAAAAGATGAGTAGATGTTGTACTTAGGGATATGGTCTAGTGGCAGACTTAGCAGGGCTGGATTGACGGTTGGACTCAATGATCTTTAAAGATCTTTTCCAACCAAAACCATTCTATGATTCTATGAAAAGGCTAGAAAGCTGATAAATTGTTTTGCTTCCCACACATAACTTGACACCACTCTTAAGCCTCCTCTTGCAATAGTATTTTTTACCGGGCGCTTTCATATAGAGGTCCTCAACAAATTAAACATGAAGTGTTACATCTTGAGGTCTCCTGGCTCCCCTGATTTCTCAAATTTTTAGAGACACTATATGACAGATATTCCTCATGTTAGAACACATTTACTCCAATTTGGCATCATAATTAGAACTTGAAAGCTAGAGAGCGAGATAGCCCACCATCTCATGGCTTCCACAAACAGGTCTCTTGAAATAAATAAATCCCTCCTCTTTGATCTTTAATTAAAAAAAATGTTTCAATATTCCCCTTTCAAAATAAAGCTTCTCCTCAATGAGTGTGTTTGTAAAAAATCCAAAAGCCCCAAGCCTTTTGTTTGCACTTAACATAGCTGGATGTTAAAGACACAAAGAAAGTTTGCTTGAAAGAAGGCAGAACAAAAGTGGGCCTCTATTTATGAGCTGACGCCTGTGCTGTGCGTGGCCATCGTCAACGCAGCTAAAATCCGTTAGACAGGTGCTAACCAGGAATTCCAGTCTGCTTGCTGGATTTGTTTAGAAATAGAACAGCATAACTAATTCTATCAACAACACTAGAAATTCGTTAGGAAAGTTTCCACTCTGCTTCCTCAGCTGCACGAGAAGCCCAAGCGCAAACGTCACTGGAGAAACTGAAGCAAACTGCATGCTGGTTTTACTCCCATCTTTGCAGGAGAGCCAAGAAGCCCTTGTTTCAAAAACTTAGTGTAAGTATAAAGAGGCAAAAATATATTTCAATAGCAAAAAAGCCCCAGCACAAGGAACACTGACAGAAGGATTTATTCTACTGTGGGAAAGCCTAGACACTATTTCTGTTACGCCATACTGATTTTTATGCAGCCCTCGTGAGTGTACAATTTGATGTCCAGTATCTGTGATGTTTGCACAGGGAAGAAGGGGTAAATTGTTTCACAGTAGTCATGCTGAAAGCTTCATTAAAAGACAGCACTGAGAAAAATGAAGGCTTGTGGTGTCAAGGGGTTACATGAGTACAGACTTTATTTTACTTCAGCATTGAAGTCATCGGTGTTTCCAAATCTCCTAAAAGAAAATATCTTCTTTCAATCTCCACACCTCTGTATAACCTGCAGGTAGTTCTTCCTTTCCACATGGAAATAGAGATGTAAAATTCAAACAACATCTAAAAACATTGCTAAGAATGGGCGAGGAGGCAAAGCAGTATTCAAGATAACAAAATCCAGACAGAGAACCTACAAAAGTAACAGCACAAAAAAGACTGCTGATGTCAAAAGTCAGTTTCTTCCCAAATTATATTTTCTAACAAATACTTCAGTTGCTCCTTGATAACAATAAAACAGAGAATAGGGGAAAAATGAAAACTTGGTCAGACAGTATTTCTGTGAGACATGGTTACAAACTATCCTGGCAATCAAATGATGAAAGAGATAAATCTTAATAAAATGGTAGGTTACAAAAATGAAACAGAACTCAGCTGCACATGACACCTAATTTGATAATTCTTTAAAATCCAAGTCAACCCAGATCACTCAAACTGTGCTAGGCAAGATAAAGTGAAAGAAAAGTTACCTTTACTAGTAGATGAATTTTTTACGGACAGAAGGGGCTACATGTGCGCTTGCTCCTCATTCAGAAAGGAGGAGAAATCCAGGTGACAGCTACACCTAAAATCAGACTTGCACTCTGAAGATATTTTTTGTCATGATGCTACTTGAGCCTTATGGCCACTCACGTAGGAAATAGGAACAACAAAACCAAAAGCCTCCGTTTTAATTGAACCTCATGAAGTTCAACAAGGGAACGGTTTTTAATTGGAAGGGGGAAGATTTAGATCAGACATTAGGAACAAATCCTTCACAGTGAGGGTGGTAAGACACTGGCTCAGGTTGCCCATGGAAGTGGTGGCTGCTCCATCCCTGAAAGTGCTCAAGGCCAGGTCAGATGGGGCTTTGAGCAGCCAAATCTAATGTAAGGTGTCCCTGCCCATGGCAGAGGGCTTGGAACTGGATGATCTTTAAGGTCCCTTCCAACCCAAACCATTCTATGATAATGTGACATAAAACTCTTATTTAACAATTTGTTTTTCATTTAGACCTTACAGATCTTCATCCAAGTGCCAGTATGATACGCTCTTTTCTCTCCTCAAAGGAGACAACAGAATCCTATGCAGCACAGAAAATTAATTAACTGCTCACTTCACATGAATATGATGTACAAAGTATTCTGACCTGTTCCTCAGACTGCAATTCGGATAATGCTCTGCAATTATACTCAGCTGACAAAAGCAGAGTATATTAGCAAATATATTAGACAATTAGGAAAAGGTAATTGTCTTAATCAAAATCTTCAAAGCTAACCATGTCAGCATGTAAAATTCAGTTGCATGTGGCAACAATCCAAATTAAATTAGCTCCAAGGTTGTGTGTGAAGCTATATCAAACTGACCCATAAAACAGAGCGGGTTCTATTGCCATTTTTTTAAGGTCTTTATTCTTTAGGCTATTACAGGTCAGCAGAAGACAGGGAGCAGATTTAGTTTGTAGAGATATTAATGGCTTATATCCACCTAAATTTTCAAAGACAATTGTGGTAGCATCCAAACCAGAAAATGAGACAGAAGAACAGTGTTTTGTTTTATTAAATGGGACTCTTCTCTCCTTTTCCTCCCTTTCATTTCTCTTTTAAAAAAAAAATAAAACAAACCAAATACTTACTTTAAGTAACCATGTGAGCACAGAATCACGATAAGGAACAAATTTGTTCTTGTTCTTGCCAGCAGCCTGATCTGCCAGGGCAGAAATAACCAGACCAAGAGTTGTGAGGGATCTGTGCAGAGAACACAAACACTCATTAACATCTGCAAATATTCATAAGTCAAATGTATGTTTAGACAGTCTTTTTCTCTCCAAATATGACCTTCAAGGAGAAAGATCCCAGTACAGTTTTGATCATTATTTTGTCACAAAAGCTCTGCTCCTTGTTTTCAGCCTTAATAATCATGTCTTCCTAATGCAATCATGTTCTAGTTGTGGGAATACAAGTACTGAATGAAAAATATCAATAATTTCAAACAGGGAGATATTTCACTCACACATGTAAGAGTACCGTACATCTGAAGGAAAAGTAGATAGAAGGGAAGAAGAAAACTGGCTATGAGAGATTATACTGATTTTATCCTATTTAATAAGTGTATTCTACTTAGCAGTCATAACTTTACTGATGACAAAAAGTGAAAGCAGTAATCACCAAGTCTTACTTGTTAATGTTGCTTCCTTCTTTCAGTCTGTCTCCTGCAGCACCAGTTTTAGTTGCCCTTTCACTACCTGCTAAGTCCACCAGGCTCAGCTTGCCCACCTTCTCACCCGATGTCTACAGAAGAAACCAGAGAATAGCTATCATTAGTTCACTGTTACATAGTTGACATATTTTCAAATCAGAATCAAGTTTCATTTGATGGGTGGATTGTTAGGTGGATATGAAATTGGTTGGATGGTTGTATTCAGAGAGTAGTGGTCAATGATTCAAATTCGAAGCCTAAATGGAGATCCATGACATGTGATGTCCCTCAGAGGTCTGTACTGGGACCAGTGTTGTTTAATATTTTCATCAATGATACAGACAGTGAGATTGAGTGCAGCCACAGGAAGTCTGCAAATGACACCAACCTGAGTGGTGCAGTTGCCACACTGGAAGGATGGGATGTAATCCAGCGGGACCTGGACAGGCTGGACAAGTGTGGCTGTGAGAACCTCATAAGGTTCAACAAGGCCAAGTACAAGGTCCTACATCTGGATTGGGGCAATCCCAGATTTCAATACAGGATGGGGTATGATATGACTGAGAGCAGTGCTGCAGAGAAGGACTTTGGGGTTCTGATTGATGAGAAGCTCAACATGAGTTGGCAGTGTGCGTTCGCAGTCCAGAAGGCCAACCACAGCCTGGGTTGCAACAAATGAAGCGTGGCCAGCAGCTCGAGGGAAGTGATTCTGCCCCTCTATTCCTCTCTTGTGAGACCTCATCTGGAGTCCAGTTATAGAATCCAGTTCTGGTGTCCAGTTCTGGAATCCTCAACATAAGAAGGATATGGAACTCTTGGAATGGGTCCAGAGGAGGACTACAAAGATGATCAGAGGGCTGAAGCAACTTCCCTACAAGAACAGGCAGAGAAAGTTGGGGTTGTTCAGCCCGGAGAAGAGAAGGCTCTCAGGAGATCTTATAGCAACCTTGTAATACCTGAAGGGTACCTACAAGAAAGCTGGGGGGGGGGACTGTTCACAAAGGCTTGTAGTGATAGGACTAGGGGCAATGGGTATAAACTGGAGAGGGGCAGATTTAGGCTAGACGTAAGGACAGATTTCTTCACTATGAGAGTGGTGAGACACTGGAACAGGTCATCCAGGGAAGCTGTGGCTGCCCCATCCCTGGAGGTGTTCAAGGCCAGGTTGGATGGGGCTTTGAGCAACCTGATCCAGTGGGAGGTGTCCCTGCCCATGGCAGGTGCTTGGAACTTGATGATCTTTATGATCCCTTCCAACCCAAACTATTCAATGATTAATTTCCTGGTACAGACTCTCTACAGCTGTTGTCTTTGAAAGTCATACTTGAACAATATTTTGGGACAGCTCATTAATTGCTGCTAACGATCTTGTAGCTTGTTTTACTTACTCCTGACTGTACATCGTAGAGTGTGTGGGTGAGGATAATCTTGAAGACTGCATGGGACCGACTGCTCTCCTCATTCATGTTGGTTGCAGCCACTGTTCGAGATTTGTTGCCTTCAGACATCAAGGACTCGATGTCCTAGATACAATTTTCACAGCCATAAGCTCATCTGCATTAACATGTTTTCAAATTACCTAATTTGAAATCTTATTTTGGTAAAATACTGCAAGTATTTTCCCCACTAAGTTTCCCACTCTTCATTTGTAACAAGCCAGGCTGGATGGGGTTTTGAACAACCTGATCCAGTGGGAGGTGTCCCTGGCCCAGGGCAGGGGGATTAGAACTGGATGGGCCTTAAGGTCCCTTCCAATCCAAACCACTCTATGATTCTATAAACAATTGAGAATAAAAAATGTGATTTCCCCTTTAAAGACTAGAAATTGCACCATGTTGTGACATCCATGTTCACCCATTACCTCTACTTAGGTATTAAATTATCAACAAAAATAACACACCTGGCTGCACAGAGCAACACTCAAAAGCACATTAAAAAGTGAGAATACAGCAATTCATGTTTGGACACAGTAACATTTCAGCCTCAGTTGTGCAAAAAACCTTCTGAGATCTGTAAAGGCTCAAAGCTTTAGAAAACAGAAACACACTGAACAGGTCATTATGTTCCTCCTACATTAAGCTTATACAGTTGTCTGATTGGTTAAGCTGTAATTAAGAAATACCCAGCTCCCTTGTTTCAGGGTTTTACACCCATCCTATGAACTGTTAAAATATTAGGGTGTTGGGTTTAACTTTTATTAATGCATCTCTAGGTGGATGATGCTAAGAATTCCAATCAAATAGAAGACCACCACAAGACCAGTTGGACTCTGCGTGCTGTATTACACAAAGCTGCTGGGCAACATGTAACGGAAAAGCATGCAATGTGTCTTGTCTTAACAGAAACCAGCAAAGAGAGGTACACGAACACCTAGAGAAACTTAAATATGAAGGACAGCACCATTTTCATGTCTTGTTTAAGATGCTAGAACTCCGTCCCATATTTACTCATTTGTCCTACAGCTTATTGGTGCTATTAGGGCACGTTGTAAATGCGTACACAAACCTTCACTATCCAGCAAGAAAGTTTCATGCAGTGTTCTCAAGTACCTGCTTTGTCTGTGTGCCACTGCTCTGAAGTTACCAGGCAATAGCATGACAGCCAAAAAGTGGCAAGGTACAGCACTAAAAGCCCATATTTGCTAAATCCTGGTTCTGTAATTAATGATGGAACACTTTCTCATGGATAGAGTACACATTCATCGTAAGTCTGGGACGAAAGTTATTCCCCTGTAACGCCCGTGGCTAGGGGGTTAGAACTGGTTGCCCAGAGAAGTCTCTCTGGAGGTGTTCAAGGCCAGCTTGGATGGGACTTGGAGCCATCTGATCCAGTGGAAGGCGTCCCTGCCCACAGAAGGGAGGTTAGAATTGGATAGGCTTTAAGGTCCCTTCCCACCCAAACTATTCTGTGATTGAATATTTAAATACTTCCACAATTATTTAATGGTACGGGATGAAGATGAATTTCTGCTCTTAACTGTTCTTCCCAATGATAACAATACAACAATCATACAGCTCTCTTGCTCTAAAGTCCATGTTACTATGGCAATCAGGAGCAGCTGAATAATTTTGTGCTGTTTCAGGTACAGAACCCTATAGTGTTTAAAAGGTCAACACAAGCCTTTCATGAAACTGATCCTTACCTTGTAGCTAGCAACAGCTAGTTTGGACAGGCCATCTACGTAAGGACCATAAACACTGTGTTCTCTAACTTTTAATGACTGACGGCTTCTGGTTGGAAAAAAAAAGGTTATTTATAAGCATGACTGACTTAAGACAACATTTATAGGAAGTCTATATCTCACAGACAGATCTTAGACACGATGGTCTAACAAATGCCATGATAAAGCACAGCACAAGGACTATAATGCAAACAAAAAGCCTTATGTCCACACGTAAAATGTTGACACAGACATTTTTCACACTTTATAAAAGCTACTGTTAGGGTAAATTTACTCCACGCTTTTAGTCCTACTAGCTCATTTTGATTTTAAAAAAAGGACACTGAGATCAGGCAGGAGCAAAATTTGCATTTATCCAAATGCCTTGGGCGGGATCCAGTAAAGCAAACTGGCTATGGAAAGGAAGAGTCTACGACAACATATTACAGTGCTGTTGATGCATAAATTACCCTTTTGGGTCAAGAAGATCTCGGACTTTCTCATTATATATCTCCATGTAGGATACTTCCACTTTGAAACTCTGCTCTTCATTTTCTTCTTTCTGTGCTCTTTCAAAGAGCCCGCTGCAAAGTCTAGGGATTAACCCAGGCTGGTCAGCAGTGCCCATCATCGTGTACGATTTTCCAGACCCTGTGTAATTGAACCCATGATTAGTGTTCATGCAACAAAGCACCCGGCTTTGCAGAACATGGCAAGGAATTAGAGAGAAGAGGTAATAAAATCCATAATCTGCATTTTAGTGAAAGATATTTGTGCAGCTTTCTATTTCAAAGGAGCCAAAACACGATTTAGCTAAAGACTAATTAAAAGGAAAAGTAAAACAAGGAATTTAGTTCAACCTGACAGAGAAGACTTTTTCAGGTAGACACAGTAGGGCTGCAGAAGACAAGTCATTAACACTTGTATATGTGCCACAAAGAGAAAAATCAGTTGCACAAGCATATGCTTTTTGCATATTACATTTAAAAGGACAATTAAATATTATTCTAACTGCAGAGGCAGAAAGTACATGTGATGCACTCAACTCAAGGACGATCACAATCACTCTAAAGATTATAATCTAAGGTGTGAGGAATACGGGTAGCCAGCAGCAACAGAAAAATTCTATTTCTCATCCCATCCACCTCATTTCTCTTGTTATAAAAGAAAAACACTTCTTATCTGCACCACGGGGCATTTCTCCTGAAACAATGCCACAACAGCTGTGAAAAACAACTGTGAAAAGAATCTCTGGGCAGAATGTAAAACCTTTCATATCAACAAGATTTTTTTTCCGCTTATGTCCAGAAAGGACTTACCAGTTTGCCCATAGGCAAAGATGCAAGCGTTGTAGCCTTCAAAGGCATTCTGAAGAATATTCTCTCCAAGGCACTTGAAAACAACATCTTGACCTAAGAAATAAAACACATGAGTTAATGTTGTAACAAAGCAGGAGAGATGTTTTAAAGTTGACTTGGACTCTTCAAAAATTATGTAAAAGCAGTTTGTGCTTTCCTGCTGCTGTTGCCTAAAGAGTATGTGGTATTCGCTCCCTCTAGAACAGCGAAGCCATCACCCAGTAGATGTCCTCCAGATTCATGCTGCTGGAAGAATCATGTGCTGTGGTTATCATACATGTGTTTGCACATGACTAAAACTACGTCCTATCAATGGTCACACCGAGAAGGTTTATCAGCAGAAAATCTACCCGTGAATGACGCTGCCTCAAAATATACCCAACCCACATATTTCAGTAACTGTTATTTGATTTTAATCTAGAGTAATTAGTAGACACTAAATAATTTTACTGTGTATGTAGAAGGTATTAACTAATATCACAATGAGATTTTGCAGAGGAGGCATCAGAACTGTGTGGGAGGCAGTAAAGCACAAGACATAAACTGGTAAAATACAGGGTATATCCCTTCTTTTGTAACTGAACTTGACCTGTAGGAACAGCTTTTTGGCTCCTTTTCCAAGCGGAGGAAACAATGCATAATATATTTTGGTACTTTCTGTATAAACAAAACCAATCAGAGAAACTAAAGTCTGAGTAACTCATGAAAGAACTTCATGGACTGAAAAGCCCTCTCAAATACATTAATGTTCCTGAAAAACCTTTCCCTTTCGCATTCAAGTCCACTCCAAATTTAGAGTTCCTCATGAAAATCACTAATTAATAGGAATATAATTAATACTACTAATAACGAAGCACAGCGGAATAGGTTTGGACCCAACGCTTCCTATGTATGAGAGGCCAGAATACAAGTGACACATGAGTATCCATCAGTTTGGGAAACAAAACCTCTACCTGCCTGTAATTTGTACAGCTGCAAGTGTCATGGTTTTCTCAGTTCCTCCTTAAATTATCATTCAATGGCTATTTAGTAGAGAAACTAAAACCTTTTATTTTTCTCCTGATTTTTTTTTTTAAAAATTAAATGTAAACAAGCTTTAACTGATTCCCAGTTTTAAGCGATAACTAGCATAAAATGAATAAATCATAAGAACAGAGAGTTCAACTATATTTCATGTTTTGCCATGATCGCTTGCCACAATGTGTCATAACCAGACACAGAAAACTTTCAACTAAATACAGTACACATTCTCACCAGATCACAGGAATTCACATACCCCTATATGTAATACTCCATAATTAAGTTCTAATATGATGTCAAACTCCCATTAGTACCAAGAAACATGAAAGTACATGTAGCAATGCTCCACAAATCCTGAAAAGAAACTGATTTGATGCTTTTAAAATAATGGACTTGGAACAGTATTTTAAATAAAGATGTAAATACGAGTAACTCATTGCAGTCACAGGATGAGGGCTAATGGTTTTAAGGTGAAAGAAGTCGGGGAGACTGCGATGAGAACTTGAGAAGAGATGTTTTCCTCTGAGGGTGCTGAGGCCCTGGCCAACGTCGCCAGAGAAGTGGTAGCTGCTCCATCCCTGGAGGTGCTCAAGGTCAGGTTGGATGGGGCTTGGAGCAACCTGATCCAGTGGGAGTTGTCCCTGCCCATGGCCAGGGATCTAGAACTGGATGGGCTTTAAGGTCCATTCCCACGTAAACCATTCTATGATTCCACGAATTTCTCCATTTGCCATGCTGCAAACGGTCAGTGATGCCTATCGCTATTATCATCATCTATGGAAAAGAGAAATGGGAATGATAGAAGCTTTTCCTTTTGCTTTTGACACTAAGCTGTCATGCACGTAGAAGGCCCTTTGCGCCAGATGGTCTGTGCGCTGTAGCAAACATTGTAGTTTAATCAGATCACTTGCACTTGGAGACAACGTGCACAAAGCTACAGTAAATATTACCTGCGTATTTTTCTTTGACCGATTCATCCATAGACCAAAAGCAGTGATCGTACGCAAACACCTGCAGGAAGACAAGCAGAACACCTTATAAAACCTGTTGCCAAATCAAACATGTTACCAAAATTTTGACTGCTCTGCATTATATCGGCTAACATCACGTGCCTTGCAGCCATTCTGAACATAACACACATGCCCACAGAGTTATAATTTGTGTGAAACCTAAACAAACACTGCATCTTCCTATATATAAGCCTGTTCCTGGCTTTTATTTGTTCCCTGCTTTCATTTTTTCCTTTCTACTTTGTGAATCCTCCTCTGGGTTCTCCAAAAGCTCTTCACATGGCAATGGAGAGCATGTCAAGGAGCTCTCCATATCTTCCTTTAAATCCCTCTTTGCAATCAATTGTTTTGCAACACTTTCTACTTTGCACCCTGCCAGATGTCCCCTGGCTGTTCCTGCCTACCATCTGCAGTGTCTCCCATCTCCATAAATCAAGCCTGTGCCTTAGGAGAGGCATCTCTTTACATCCACGAGGTGAATGTCTTTAAAGACTGCTGACAAACAGCAGTCATCACCAAAGTCCAATACCGGTAAAGAACAACACAGAGCAAATCAGTTTTATCGTGACAAGTGCAGCACTATAACCTTTCTAAACAGAAAGGTTTTTAATTTTGTGGTAAATCCGTTTAAAGGTCCCCAGATACCCTTCAAAGCTGACAATGAACATTTCACGGCCTCAGGCTGCAAAACTAGGTGTGTGCATAAACAACTTAATTGGATAAGTAAGGAAAAAACCCCACCTATTCAGTGTAATATCTGACCTACATTAACAAAGGTAAAAGTTTCTCTTCATGATTAGGGTGATGTGACACAACAGGTTGCCCAGAGAAGTGGTGGCTGCCCCATCCCTAGAGGTGTTCAAGGCCAGGTTGGATGGGGGTTGGAGCAACCTGATCCAGTGGGAGGTGTCCCTGCCCATGGCAGGGGGTTGGAACTGGATGGGTTTTAAGGTCCCTTCCCACCCAAACCATTCTGTGATTCTATGTTCCATTTTAGTGAAGTCTGTCATCTCTGTACTACGGGCAAAAATCCTGAATTAGCATCTGCACAAATACCCAACCAAATATTTCTTAACCAGCAAAGATTGTAGGAACAATAAGTGTTGCATTGTATCTATAATAATAATGAGAAAACCCCAAAAAGAAATACTGAGTCTCTAGAGAATTACCTCATTTATAGTATTTTCTAACAGATCATATAATTGAATCTGAAAAATCATTTAAGGAGCAGTGAAGCAAATCTTCCTCAATTATTTACATTAAAATAATTAGAAAAATTATGCAAGACTGAAAAATCCATACTACCAACACATCCAAGCTTACTATCTGTGTTTACAAAACTGCTTAATATAGCAAAATCCTTGAAATCTAAATAGATTTTCTTCAAAAATAAACTGTTGGGGTTTTTCTCATATACCACATTAACATCTTGGCTTCAAAAGATAAAAGTGGATATTTTATATCCTCTGATCAAGAAAACAACAGCCTGCTTATTTAAAATTAAGGTTTTCTGGTTATTCAAATTTATTATACAATTAAGCATACTATTATAACGGAGCATTTAATAAATCATCATGGGCTCTAAGAACACACCAATAAAGTTGAATACTGATATGCCAGGATAGACATAAATATCTGCACCAGAGTCACAAGATCATAAGCCACAACAACAAAATCAGTTTGCCTTATCCCAAATACCAGAAAACGCTTTTAAAGGCCCACAAATAACAAGCAGCTTTCCACTCGCAGCCTGTAATGCTGAGTATGTGTGTTCTCATTTGTTCCTGTGACTCAGTTCTTGGCACAGGCTGTACAGTGCTCTTCTGCAGCAAGGAGATTCTTCAAGTTTCTTGCTCAACAGCTGATCAACTACTGAGCTGTTTTGCAAAATGCTTTTAATATTTGGATAATTCAAGACTGAATAAGTGATAGGTCAACTTTTCACTCTGATTTAACACAAAATAGAGGTCCTTACCTTTGGTTGAGTCCTGCTGTTCCCGAAAGCATCGGAAGCAGAAAGGATTTTGTAAGGGTTGGAGTCAGAAAAAGAAAGACAAAAGAAAAACATTGTTAGCTGTAGTGATCTGAGATTAATTCTTTGACATTAATACCTCCTTATTGGAATGCTGCACTCAAAAAGTTCATTTCTTTCCTCAGACCTCCCCTTGCTTACAGAATCCAAGTCATTTTATAAACTGATGTTATCTTATATCAGGATAAAGTCTGAGATGCTGCCCTGAACAAGCTGATTTTAAATTCAAAGCCACTGGTTTTCCTCATTCTGCCACCAGTTCTTGCTCAATCTCTCCCAGTTTGTTTTTCTTGTGACACCACTCTCTACAGTTTGGTGTCACTGTCTCTTAAAAACAAAGTACTCAAGCAATGTAAAAATTTCCAAAACCACTTGAACAGGAACTTCAGGAGTTATTCAAGAGGAAATTTCAGAGTCCAGCCCTTGGACATGCCCAACTCAGTTCCCTCATGGTTGCTGGGACAGCAGAGCAAACATTTGTGTCCCTAAAAGAATGACTGAAGAATAACAATTCCTTTAATCTGTTAAGCGCATAATTTAAAAGTTTCTTTTACACAACTCAGTAAGTACTGGTGTGATCTCTAAAACAATGATGAAGCACTAGTCAGTGCCCCACCAGCAGGTTACATGGCCTTCCCATGTAGACAGGACTGGAGAAACGCAAACTCACAACAAGGAATCAATATTCTCCTTGTCCTGGACCTTCCACATGAGATTAGGAAACTTCTCACACAAGTAACAAGTAAAGCCTTATGGCAAGGACCACTGATTTCTGTTGAACAGAGCAGGAGAAGTACATGGGGGCTGTGTAAGATCACTCTTTGAGTTCTTCCAGTTCATACGGATCAAGAAGTGAGTTTTAAAAAAGTAACTGCTTAGCACTGCCTCTAAAAACTAATTATTTATTAAACAAGTCTCCACCATCTCTTTTTAATTTGGCTTAGATTTAGCATGCATATCTGTGTGATGCAAGAGAACAACAGTGCCTTTGGACCGCAGCAGTCGGCACGACTCGCTATGCTGGGGTGTTACTTAAGCCAAAGTTACTCCATGACAGCCACGTTGCACGGTCATTCAAGTGGTAATAACAACACAACTCCTTTCCTCCCTCCCAACTGGTTAAATCTGAATAAAAGCTCTCCCAGAGTCCTCATCAGCGTACTCTTGACTGTGACAGCTGTTGGTCTGGGGTGGTCAGAGAGATGGAGGCGTAACGAGGGAATCTCCTTCCCCAGGACTTTGATCCAGACACAGAAGAGAGCAGACAGCTCTTATGGATTACTCCAAGAGAGATGCAAGAGCATTTTCTTGGCTCACTCTGGTGTGAAATGCTACTGGAACTTTTTGCTGAAGGACATCACTGGAAAATGCTCAGTGGCCTTTAGGGGTGCTCCTGCTTGTTCTTATTCCTACAGGAAGATCATTCTAATTGTAAACTAAAGAGAAGAGCAAGCCTGGATCCTGAATCTGAGTTTAGCCCCCAGAGATGTGACACTGCTCTTAATTCAGCAAGCGGTTACGTTCATATTCCCCAGCACCATTCCAAGGCAGGAGTATATCACAACAGTGCAGATGACCTTCCCAGTCCTCTATACAGCACATGTTATTATATGGAGTATTTAGATTAAAGCAGCAACAACGACATCATCTCAGCAGTCATATCACATATACAATGTTAAGAGGATGGATTATATATTAGGCTACGTAAATCCTCAAGATTAGGTGAGACTAGAGGTCTTAACGTAAGTATCTCATTTGGTAAAGAGCTGCACAAACACACAAAACTGTCTCGCTTACAGCCTCACTTAGCCCAAACAAGTGCAAATGGAAACCCTACATCCAAGAAACCGAGCGCACAGCATTTAGGATACAGCGCAGATACCTAGAGCTGTAGCTTCATCTGTGACCTTTGGACCAAGAGGAGAATAAATCTGACAAATGCTTCCCTAAGGAAAACATTAAGGGCGCATACAATATTACCCAGCACTGTGCTGCGCACATCCAAACCCATTAGTGCTGCAGCCGTGTGCTGCGACAGCTGAGCCCAGAAACCCATCAGAAGGTTTTCAGTTTGATTGGAAATCCTTTGGGAAATTAATAGATATGGAGACACAGCACCCAGAGCAGCCTGGGCAGCCTCAAGCACACACCGACAGCGCCGGGTGTTTAGAGGAGGCTCCATGCCAAAGTACGAGAGGTGATAAAATCATAAATGCCAAGCAACAGCGTCTCCTACAGAGCATGGAAGCATCTCCTACAACAAAATGTGGATGATGGCAAAGTATGCAAAGGACATTTCCTACGGTTAAGTCTGGTGTTTGCAAAAAAACCCCAACCAGTGGATCCCAATACTGACAACTCAAAAGATTGGAATGAATCATGAGTAGTTCTAAAACAGAAAAAAACACATCCAGTTGTGTCACCTGCAAATGGCTGACAACAAACCTTGTGTCCAAGCCACTGTCTACAAGGGAGGGAGAACAGGGATAGGATGAGGGGGAACAATATCAAGCAGAATGAGGGGAGATTTAGATTAGATATTAGAAAGAAATGTTTTCCTGTGAGGGTGGGGAGGCACTGGCCTATGTTCCCCAGAGAAGTTATGGCTACCCCAGCCCTGAAGGTGTTCATGGTCAGGTTGGATGGGGCTTGGAGCAACATGATCCAGTGGGAGGTGTCCACGTCCATGGCAGGGGGGTTGGAACTGGATAGGCTTTAATGTCCCTCCCAACCCAAACCACTCTATGAGTGCAAAGGAGCACACAGTAGTAGTATTACAGAAGCCACTCAGTAGGGTCCTTGAGGATGCTGTCACGTCACGTCTGAGCTGCAGGCAGGAGTCACTGTCTTTCCTTGGCTGACAGCCAGTAAGTCCCATCCATCTCAAATGCAGCAGAAAGGTCCAGAACAGGAAGGGAAAACTTATCTTTCAGCTACTGAAGGGTGTCACCAAGATGCTTTCAGCTACAGATTTGCACTGGAATCCAGACTGACAGGATTGCCCTTCACTAGTTCACCTCTATTATCTCTTTTCAACTTAATGTCAAACAGCAGTAGGGGGAATCTAATGGATCTAGGGGTTCTAAAATTAAAAAAAGGAGGATGGGAATACTCTAAAACAACTGCCTTCATTTATTACTATTTTATTTGTTACAGCCAAGTGAATATATAAGCTGTTTCAAGAATGAAAGAAGACATGTAGCCCCGAGTAATCACTTCTTTTTAAGCTAGCTCTTACATGTTACAAGCTTCTTGACTAGGACATATCTGCTTCTATATAAAAATGCTTGCAATTTCACAGGTCTTATGCACAATTTCAAATCCAGATAAAACCAGAGCAATTTCCAGCCAAGACCATCGGTACACATCCAATATCACTACTGCTTGTATTTTGTTAAAAAATATCAGAATTGCTAACAAATAATTGTATCAAAGAATGGTTTGGGTCTAAAGGGTGCTTAAAGATCACCCAGTTTCAACTCCCTGCCATGGGCAGGGGCACCTCCCACTGCATCAGGGTGCTCAAAGCCCAATCCAACCTGGCCTTGAACACCTCCAGGGAAGGGGCAGCCACCACTTCTCTGGGCAACCTTGGCCAGTACCTCCCACTCTCATCGTGAATTTCCTCCTGGTATCTAATCTGAATTTCCCCTGTTTCAGCTTACGACCACTCATGCTCATCTTATTCCTGCAACTCCTGATGAAGCGATTCAAGCACAATAAACCACTCTGTTCAGAAAGTTATTGTCACTATTTTAATAACATCTGAGATTAGATTTTACTCTGGCTTTTCAGGTTCAAAAGGAGAGGGAAGAGACAGTGACCTTAAATATATTATTGATTTTTCAAATCTTGTGAGGAAAACGCCACAGCAAACGAGTAGAGGTGAAACTGGGAAGAGGTGAGGAGAGCTCAGGCCTTATCTGTTCTGTCTGGCTGCCCCACAGCACAGAGATAGCAGCCAGCTGGCAAATCAGCACATGCTCTAAATCAGTCACAGTGCATCCTGCTTCTTGCCTCAATCAGAAACAGGCAGCTGGGGCAAACAGGAGGAGAAGGTGAGAGGCAACGAGGCAGAAAGCAGGGAATAGAGGTCCAGAGGCTGTAGCTGATCTGACAAGACAGGCAATTTTTTTCTTAAAAAGAGCATTTACTGAGCCAGCATGACCATAACATCATCCAAACTATTCATTTTGCTGATGCCGCTTAATGGCACAAGGCTATGCTGGATATATGGAATTGAAACACATAATTTTATCATTTGCAGAATCTTGAAAAGCAAAATAGTAAAAGAATGTGTGGGTTATTAAAAAAAAACAACATGAGAGAGGGAACAGTTACAACCGTTATTATGAATTAGGGAAGTCCCAGCAAATTCTCAGAAATGTTTACTGCTTTCCACTTCCAATCTTCCATAACCACTGCAAAACCAAACAGATATCAAATTCCACTGTAATTAGCACTATTTTATGCCCTTCAGGAGGAACTGCTCAGCATAAACCCTTGCAAGTAGCTAAAAACACAACTAGAAAAAGATACTGATGGTGAAAAACTTGAGGGTCAGCAGCAGAAAGGCATCGGTGTCTCCCAGCGATCACTCTGTATGACCACATCTTTACCAAATCCCACATCAGTTAGCTTGCCTTAAATCCATTTGTATTCACATATATTTTATCAAAAGTAAAGTTTGCATCATGTGTCACAGCAATTTACCCTTTGGATACAGGAACGATTCCACTTCATAGCAAGTTTTTCCTCTTTAAAGTTCGTACAGAATATTAGAATCTTAGAATGCCAGGTTGGAAGGGACCTCAAGGATCATCTGGTCCAAACTTTTTTAGCTGATCTATGGTTTCAATGAGATGCTCTATCAAGCTGAGTCTTAGAAACGTCCACTGTAGACGAATCCACCACTTCTCTAGGGAGATTATTCCAATGTTTAACTGTTCTCACAGTGAAAAATTTTCTTCTGGAATACAATCAGAATCTCCCCAGGAGCAATTTATGCCCATTACCCCTTGTCTTTTCCATGTAACTCCTTGTAAAAAGGGAGCCTCCATCCTTTGGGTAGACACCTTTTACATACCGACACATGGTAATAAGGTTTTCCCCCAAACCTTCTCCTCTCAAGGCTGAGATATAGTGCCAACCACTGTGACTCTGATACTCCTTAAACCCAATATCAGGTGTACAGACTTCATAGCACACCTTCACAGACTCTGTTGTAACGCTCACAACCATGACACCTGCTCCACACTTCCAAGGAAACCAGGAAGAGAAGTTCAATGCTGTAACTACACTTTCATTGTCACTTAACGCATATGTGAACCAGCACACAGGGATGGGTAGCCCCAGACCTCGGCTCGTACCGTGTCAATGGGAAGAAACTTCGGCGTAGCACCAAAATGACCAATGTCCGATGGCCTCCAGAGTTCCCTTCCAACCTTGGCCATTATTAATGAAGCCACAGCATCACAGCATTTGTTGAAGATAAAAGCAGTACAATAACTACTGTGTCATATATCAGCTCTTCCCTGGAACCAAATAACTAATGCTACACTGGGCAGAATTAGTTATCCCCACAGATCTCTCTCTCTCTCTCCTTCCTTCCCTGGGTAAGTGTGCCCCAAACAGCACCTGTATGAAAAACCCTGAACTATTATAGAATTATAAAATTGTTTAAGTCAAAAGGGACCTTAAAGATCACCCAGTTCCAACCTCCCTGCCATGGGCAGGGACAACTCCCACTGCATCAGGTTGATCAAAGCCCCATCCAACCTGGCCTTGAACACCTCCAGGGATGGGGCAGCCACCAAGGGCCTCCCCACTCTCAAAGGAAAACATTTCTTCCTAAGATCTCATCTCAATCTCCACCTCTCCACCTTCAAACCCTTCCCCCTCATCCTATCCCTGCTCTCCCTGATAAAGAGCCACTTTCCAGCTTTCCTATAGGCTTCTTTTAGTACTAGAAGGCTGCTCTAAGGTTTCCCTTGAGCCTTCTCCAGGCTAAACAACCCCCACTGTCTCAGCTCCTATGGGAGGTGCTCCAACTATAATGCTCAATTGTTTTTGTAGCTTTTGCATAGTGCTCCTTCTTCCCTCACCTGCCATGAGCTTCTCCACTCAAACTCTCACCATCACCTTTGGGGAAACTCTCCAAAGAGCAGGCTAAGGATGCTTAGGAACACCTCAGAAAAAACAAATACCATATTCATACAAACTTAGCGCAGAGCTTTACTCAGCAAATGTGGGAGGCTTTGTTTGAGGAGCGACGGATGGACTGAAGGGTTGTGCAAGTAAACTCATCCTTCAAACAAGACTTTTGATTTAGATGCTCAGCTGTATCCTGGAGGGCAAATACTTGGTGTAGAGCGGAATTTCAAAAGGATGTGTGCATCGCTTCCTCTGCCTCAGCAGCAGATACCTGCCTGTAATGGGAGGCAGGATTCAACAAACCACTCCTTCGCAGTCTTTCACTTTGAAATAACAGGGCTTACGATGTTTCAGTTTCTCTCCCACTGTGAATAAGCAGGTAAATTTTCCACTGTACCAGAGTAGCTTCCAATTGGGGAGAAGCTGACATGGTTCATGGGAATTCCTGAGAAGCTCTAGCACCAGTAAGTCTGAAGGAGACATCTTCAGGCATGCCAGACAAGGATGGGGTCACAAAAATCTATCAGGAAGATCTTGCATTTGTTTGAAGTTCAGGAGCCCTGCAATCTTTCTGATGCAGGTCCTTTAACTGGCTGCATTTTTCTTTCTATCTGAAAGATCCAGAATAAGGTGTTTTGAAGAGCCAGCAGTTACTTAGAAAAGACACTGCAACATTCAGTGTTTTACTGTTTAAATTTCAGCTAAAGAATTTCTTTCCTGGCATAAAAGCAAGCCAGCCAATGATGAAATAAAATGTAGACAATAGATTTCTTTATTTCCCTGGCACAGACAGAATTGAAAGACAGCGGTATGACAACTGATAAGGAACAGGAGAATTCATTAAGGGGTTGTTTCCCCTCCTTCGCATAGCAGACAACTACAACTTGCAACACATTTTGCTGCTGGCAGGTAGACAATGAGAGGAAATGCCAACTAAATCAAATTTGATCACTTCAGGGCTCTTTATCCTACAATATTTAGAAATCCATGTTCCCAGCACATTTCAGAAGATAAAGTACTTAAAAAGAATATTTATAAACTGTTAGGCCCAACAACTTTTTTTTTTAATTCATTTTGCTTGTATCAGAAACACTGTTGCCGGGAGGACTAGGGAAGCGATTGCCTTCCTGGACTCAGCACTGGTGAGGCCATAACCTCGAATCCTGGGTTCAGTTTTGAGTCTCTCACTCCAAGAAAGACATGGAGGTTCTTGAGCACATCCAGAGAAGGGCAACAAAGTTGGTGAAAGGGCTGGAGAACAAGCCTTATGAGGGGTAGCTGAGGGAGCTGGGGCTGTCTAGCCTGGAACAAAGGAAGCTGAGGGGAGACCTTATCAGTGCCTACAACATCCTAAACGGAGACTGGAGCGAGGTGAGTGTTGGTCTCCTCTCTCAAGGAAGAAGAGACAGGACAAGAGGAAATGGTCTCAAGTTGCACCAGGGGAGGTTCATATTAGATATCAGAAAAAAATTCTTCACAGAAAGGGTTCTCAGGCACTGGCAGAGGTTGCCCAGGGAGGTGGATGAATCCCCATCCCTGGAGTTCTTTAAAAGATGCGTAGATGAGGTGATCAGGGATCTGATTTAGCAGCGGACAGGTATGGTGTACAATCAATGACCTCAAAGGTCTTTTCCAGCCAAGTGATTCTATGATTCCCATTTTCACATGTATATCAAATCAAGTGCTATCAAAATGCTGAGTTCTACTAGACTCCAATTTCTGGACTATCATCCAAAACCCATCATTCTCCCATTAATACTGTTCTTACGAAGTCTTTTTTGTACCTCCACAGCAAGCCTGAGCGAAAAATTAGAGCAAAAATTTGTTTGCTAGCAGAAACAGTCTCTTTAAAACAAAAATCCTCAAATACATCACAAAAAGTGGGAAAGAGCATACACAGTTCAAAGATGAAACTTGTACAGCTAAAAGGAACAAAAGTAATCACTGTTATTTGGAAAATTCCTCCAGTGCTCCAAGGCATTCCAGGCATAGTTGGTGGTTACTTAGTTTCTACTGACAAAACAATTTTTGCCAGCTCATTCAAATTAAAAAAAGAAAAAACCCCAAAAATACAGCCCCCCAAAAAAACCAAGAACACGGGCAGAACAGCAGTTTTGTGGATTTGGGTTGTTTTCTAGTTGAAGTTCAACTTTCTGTGTTGTTGGTCCCAGTGCAATAATCTGCTTAGTCCTGACCACATTCTAGTAGTGTATGTACCCCAGAAAGCTCATGTTATGACAAGAAGATTACAGCTTTATCCTTTTGTTTGTACACAGTCGGATGTGGGGATACTGTTGTTCTCTAGAGAATGTCTGGTGAACAGCCAGTACCCAAACTTTCTATTGCTATTGTGAATTGCAATATATTTTAATAGATCCTAAAGTAGCTATCACTTTACAACCATGAACAGGAGGAAAAAAAGCCCACTTAGGATTCTCCATCCTATTAACTTCACTGACAGATCTCCTGATGGAAACACGACAGTTCTAGCCCTCCGATTTGGCAGAAAACCTGCTCTGCCTCTGGGAGAACGGTATGACTTGCTGTAGTCAAATGTGATCTCCAGACAGTCCAGGAGCTGCTTTACGAGTTCCTGAAGAGGTAGGTAGAGCAGCATGTGAGCGTCTGCACAGGTGCACACAAACACGTACGATAACTTTATTCAACAGCATCTGCTAAGTAGGCATCTGGTCGCACGACATTCTCATCCAGTATAGCCTCTAACTTAAGGCAGGGGCTCAAAAGCCAAGCTACTGTCATACAAGATTAATCATAGAATGGTTTAGTTTGGAAGAGACCTCAAAGCTCACTCAGTGCCAACACCCTTGCCGTGGGCAGGGACACCTCCCAACTGCATCAGGTTGCTCAAAGCCCCATCCTACCTGGCCCTGAACACCTCCAGGGATGGGACAGCCACAATTTCCCAGGTAACTTGGGCCAGGACCTCTCCACCCTCACAGGAAAACATCTCTTCCCAAGATCTCATCCCAATCTCCCCTCTATTTGGCTTCAAATCATTCCCCCTCATCCTATCCCTACATTCCCCAGCTTCCTAAGATCTCATCTCAATCTCCCCTTTTCCACCTTCAAACTGAGCCCCTCCCCAGCTTCCCTGTATTCCCTTTCAGTACTGGGAGGCTGCTCTAAGGTCTCCCCAGAGCCTTCTCTTCTCCAGACTGAACAACCCCGACTCTCTCAGCCTGCCCTTGTACAGGACATGCTCTAGGCCTGTGATCATCTTTCTGGTCTCCTCTGGACCTGCTCCAACAGGTCCACGTCCTTCCCATGCTGAGGATTCCAGGACCAAACACAGGACTCCAGGTAGCATCATCCAATTCATAAACTCATTAGACTCTCTACTTCAAACCAGTATGAGTTTGTCTGACCCCTTGGAAACACAAATACATCACTCAATCATTTTGGAAAAGAGCTGATTTTTCCCTGCAGACTGGCTTATATTTACAAACTGCACCTATACACAAATACATGCATCCAATCTTAGTCAACAAAAAATTTAACCTGTTTCAGCAGCTTTCTGCTTCAAACATGGATGAGGGAAAATGATTAGTCCATGATAAAGAGCAAGAGATGCTCATAGGAGTATGAAAAAACCTGCGGTTGTGAAGGCTCCAAATCTTAAGGGGAGTCCACAGGCCCTTCAACCTCATAATTAAGCAGGCAGTCACTGGAAGAGACAGGAATTACTCCAAGGACTCTTCAATTCAGCGAACAAATAATTTTTTGAAAGCATTAAAAATCTACTAATATTTTCTATTTCTTTATAATATGCACTAACTCCCTTGAAACATAATGCATAGAAGACGTGCATCTCAGTTGCTTAATTGTCTTTGAGTACTTGCTAATTCCCTATTCCTAAGTCTCTTTCCAATGGATTACTTAGGCCATAAAGAAGCTCTATATTACAATACCTGCAGCTGGGGAGACACCTTCCAGCTTGATGCTCTAAATAAGTCAAACTATGTCCCTCACCTTGTTTTCTGGTTCCACAAACTTGTCTTGTCTTCAAGTGAAGAGTAACATCCTCCTTTCTTTGTAAAGGGTGATGTTTGTTTGGGGACATGCACGGACTCAAGTTCTCTGATCTTTAAGTCCACCAGCCACTAAGTAAGGAGGTAGTATTTGAAATGGCTGCAGTTCAAAAAAGAGAACATCTCTGTGGCCACGTTTTGAAAAGAAAACTATCTTAATATTGCGTTTTGTGTACGCACAGTGTATTTGAAAGGTTGGGAATGCCACTGGATGCAGTGTCCAGTTACTTTCTGAATCTCAGTGTAATTTCAGCATCACTGAGCATCACTGAGACGAGGGCAGTTCTTGGCTGGGCATGAAGTGTAAAATTCCACACCTCAGAGTCAGTTTTGGTGCCTCCAGAATTAGGCAGCTGCCAATCAAAATATTATTTTCACATGGCAAGCCTATTCATGGTCTGTTTTGGATCCAGCTCCAAATTAGGAACTCAAGCAGTATTTAAAACTACATGCAGACTAGAAACCACAAACGATGATGATCTAGTTGCGTACTGCGAGGAAAGACAAGAGCTGCAGGCAAGAAGGGTTTGTCATTAGCGTAGATGTTATTCGTCTTTCCTCCACGGTTCAATAACTTCCTGAATTTCCTTAATTCAGCATGTACACGTCTCATGATCACAGTGATAAAAACAGAGGTTGGTGTACAATATCTATTTACTTTCATCTCAACCTTCCCATTGACATCCAAGGAGCCTGGGAGGTGAAAGAACAGAACAGCCTCTCTGAACCACTGTAGTAAGAAATGAATCCAAGAATGGCAGCTTGACAAAAAGAGCACTTCAAAAATATCTTGAAATATATTAGAAGCCTCAAGTCCTCAGTCATAATAAAATCAGTGTTTGATATCTCTCAAAAGGGAAAAATGTGTTATGCTGTCTCTTTCTTCCCAAGAGCACAGACGACACCTTCCCCCTATCTACCCTTTCAATGCTATCTATATTCCCCCAATCTGTTTTAGCAAACTCAACTGATAACATGAAAATTCAAAAACAGGCAGCAATCAATACCCACTTTGACGTTTGCTGTATGCTGAATGTCAACAGAAATTTGAAGCGTTTTGGCATACACTGATGCATGACTTTTCCTTCACAATTATTTCAAGTCTTTTTACCCAGTACTATACTTATGCAAACCCACTCAAGCAGTTCAGCAGCTGCAAGATCTGTTACAAGCAATACTGAGAAGAGACTCTTTCCTCACCTACCCATGCCCCTGCTACAGGAAGCAGGTGTTCCTTTCTTTTGTCATTTCTCCAAGCCATAATGAGCTCTTAGGACTCAAATCTTACCAGTAGAGTAGCTGGCATGAGGAAATAAATAAAACTTTTCTTCCAGAGAAACTAAGACTATGAAGAACCACTAAGACAAGCAGCCGAGATCCCTCTGCAGCCCCTCCGTTTGCTGCTTTTCATGACAATGTTTTTGCCCCAAGCTGTTCTTTTGCCTGACCTAGAAAAGAAACCCCTCTCCTCACTGTTTCATCCAAATCAGCTGTTATTTTCCCAGCACGGGGATGAGAAATAAGCTATAATTAGCCTGTTTGCTTAGGAGCAAAGGAAAAATACAGCATATTATGAAAATTACAGGCAAGCCTTCACCATGACAGCTCAGCTCCCATGTCCCATATACACCTTACTAATGGCTCTGGACTGCTGAAAAAAATGCCACAGCACTCCAGGCAGAATGAAGTATTTGCTTAAGCCTAGAACTGCATGAAAGTGTATAGATCTGCATCATCAAGAACTTGTTCTGAGCATAAACCTCATCTCTGGATTGAACAGGAAAGGTTTGTGAGCACACCATGCAAACTATAAAGCCAAGAGGCAACTGAATGTACAGCTACAAGGGACAAGCTTGAAGATGCAGCACCTGACCTTTGCTACAGGATTGCAAAGCTGCTTGTGCATTCAGCACTCCCATTTCCTTCTCCCTGCAAAATACCAATATCTTCAGTAAAGTGCCAACTACTGCTGCCTGAAGAAGTGCTACTGATTCGCTGTAGCATTCCTCTATGCCCTCCAATTTCTGAAAACTATCCTTTGTCCACAGGACAAACTTTGCATCTTTATCTATTCTTCTCCTTCCCACCTCAGCAAATCACTGTGGTCATTTTTAAATGGAAATATTTTGAAAGCTATTCTTGAGTCAATGCACTACGTAATGATTTTAAAGAACTGCAGTTCTTTCATGTTTATTGTGTTTCAGCTAAAAGCTCTCATTTAGGGAATCCCATAATCCTCAAGGGTTTTAATCATAGAATGGTTTAGGTTGGAAGGGACCTTAAAGCCCATCATATTTGTATGAAACAAGTAGGTAATTAATCTTCTCTCCTGCATAGGATGCTGTTATCTCTTTTGAGGGGAGAAAAGAGCGTATCATGCTGGCACTTGGCTGAATATCACAGAATCACAGAACAACCAGGTTGGAAGGGACCCATCGGATCTTCTAGTCCAACCATCCTATCTAACACTAAACCAAGTCCCTCGATACCTCATCCACCCGTGTCTTAAACACCTCCAGGGAAGGTGAATCAACCACCTCCCTGGGCAGCCTATTCCAATGCCCAATGACCCTCTGCGTGAAAAACCTCCTCCTAATCTCCAGCCTAAACCTACCCTGGCGGAGCTTGAGGCCATTCCCTCTCGTCCTGTCCCCTGTCACTTGGGAGAAGAGGCCAGCTCCCTCCTCTCCACAACCACCTTTCAGGTACTTGTAGAGAGTAATGAGGTCTCCTCTCAGCCTCCTCTTCTCCAGGATAAACAACCCCAGCTCTCTCAGCAGCTCCTCATAGGGTCTGTTCTCTAGCCCCTTCACCAGCCTCGTTGCTCTTCTCTGGACTTGCTCCAGAGCCTCAACATCCTTCTTGTGGTGAGGGGTCCAGAACTGGACACAATATTCAAGGAGCGGCCTCACCAGTGCTGAATACAGAGGGAGAATCACCTCCCTGGACCTGCTGGTCACACCATTTCTGATACAAGCCAGGATGCCATTGGTCTTCTTGGCCACCTGGGCACACTGCTGGCTCATGTTCAGTCGGCTGTCGACCAACACCCCCAGGTCCCTCTCCTCCTGGCAGTTTTCCAGCCAGGCTTCTCCCAGTCTGTAGCTCTGCACAGGGTTGTTGTGCCCCAAGTGCAGGACCTGGCATTTGGCCGTGTTAAACCTCATGCCATTGGACACTGCCCAGCGGTCCAGCCGGTTTAGGTCCCTTTGCAAAGCCTCCCTACCCTCCAGTAGATCGACACTTGCACACAGCTTTGTGTCATCTGCAAACTTGCTAAGGGTACCCTCAATGCCCTCATCCAGGTCATTGATGAAGACATTGAACAGGACTGCACCTAGCACTGAGCCCTGGGGAATCCCACTTGTCACTGGCCTCCAGGTGGACTTAACACCATTTACCACCACTCTCTGGGCCCAGCCATCCAGCCAGTTTCCTACCCAGGAGAGTGTGCCAGGAGAGTGTCCAGGCCAGAGGCTGACAGTTTCCATAGCAGAATGCTGTGAGAAACTGTGTCAAAGGCTTTACTGAAGTCCAGGAAGACCACATCCACAGCCTTTCCTTCATCCAGCAGCCGAGTGACTTTGTCATAGAAGGCGATCAGGTTGGTTTGGCAGGACCTGCCTTTGGTAAACCCATGTTGACTGGGCCTGATCACCCGGTTCTCTTGCAAGTGCTTCATGATAGCACTCAAGATCACCTGTTCCATGACTTTCCCTGGCACTGAGGTCAGACTGACTGGCCTGTAGTTCCCTGGATCCTCTGTAATGTCTAAACGAAAAAACAAGTTCTTAAATACTAGTTTTATGTATGACACATACAGACATATGCCCCTCCAGTTCCAACCACCCTGTGAAGAGCAAGGACACCTCCCACAGGATCAAGCTGATCAAAACCCCATCCAACCTGGCCTTCAACACCCCCAAGGATGGGGCAGCCAGCACTTCTCTGGGAAACTGGGTCATTTCTTCCTAATGTCTAAGCTGAATCTTCCCCTTTCCAATTTAAAGCCATTCTCTCTTGTCTTATCACTATGTGCCCTTGTAAAAATTCCTTCCCCAGCTTTCTTGTAGCCCTTTTTCATTACTAGAAGTCTACTCTTAAGTTCTCCCTAGAGCCTTCTCTTCTCCAGGCTTAACAACCCCAACTCTCTCAGTCTGTCCCCATAGCAGAGGTGCTCCAGCCCTTGGATCATCTTCCTTGCCCTCCTTGGGAGGAAAGTCATTTTAAATCAGCTTTTTTATTCCCTTGTTCTTGTTTCAACGACCTTAATTTATTCTTGTGTAAAAATTTTTTTTCATTAACCACTTGTTCCAACACACATCACCTCCAAAACCAAATCTGGCAGACGCTTAATATTTTTTACATTCCTGTTGGTAATTTATTCATGCTGGAAAAAAAGTTAAGAATCACTAACAAGCATTAGCAGAGTTATAAGACTCCTGGTACCAACTGCAGAAATGTAGATGGTTTACAAGCATCTGGCCACAAATTAATTTAGAAATTAGCTCGCTGAAATAAGCATTGTAACTGAGGTTGGTTGGTGAAGCTATATATATATTTTGGCTGACAAAAGATTCCTCAGGAGACCATGGCCTATGGCACTGTAAGGAGCGATCAGGGATTAAGTGATCATTTCCCAGCTCTGGTAAGAGAATTCAGATATTTAGCAAGGTGAAACATGCTCCATACACCTCAGTTATCCCTTTTATCCAAATAAATTTTGTCAGACTAAATCCCACCATGCACTTTCCTGCCAACCAACCTCCTGGGCTCTGGACTCCGGCCAAGGACTCCTTTGCTCTTGCCAGTTCTCCTGTTGTCCCATGGCAGTGCAAAGAGGCGTTTGCAAGGAAGATAAAATTCCCACCCTACGGCAGACCAACAGGAGACTGTTGGTAGTACTCTTCTCAGGGTAAGCACCAGTCTTCCAGTCTGTCACCAGCTTATACCACATATATTAAGCCATGTGTGAACAAGGGACGCAGGGCTTTCAGACACAATTCAAAGTTCCACCCTGTAGGTTTTCAGTAATTATTTCACAGGGAATCCAGGTAAACCCAGCAGCTCCAGAGCCAACCTTTCCCCAGCAGCTCTGAAGCACCTCCAGGCCAAGGTCAGCGGCTCTGATGAATGCGCAGCAGCTGCTAAACAGATTTCCTCCTTCTTGACTCTTATCACTAATTGCTCCTAAGAGCTTCCCACAAGTAACGCCATCTATTCGCTTCCTGCAGCGCTCTTCAACACAGAGCTGTTTATCTCCACAGCAAGCCTTTTCTTTTGAAATCCCTTTCAACGCCTCTCCCTTCAAAAACCCCAAAAGGCAACCCCAAAAGGCGCCTTAAGCCCTTTCTCAACATTGTTTATAGAGCAAAATCTGCTAACTATAGTAGATACTAGAAAAGTCTTTTTCTTGACACTATACATGTGCTGTATTACAGGCAGTTGAGGCCAGTTCATTGTACATTCAAGTGTCCTGTGCTGCAAGAATGTACCTGTCCAGCTATTTAAGTTCCTACTCCCTCACTTATACAAGATAAAGGACCTCAAAATAGCGAAAAGAGGACACAGATCAGTGAACTGCAGAGCTAGCTAACCAGAAATGCTGTGCTGGAGGCTCTGTGTATGAACGAGTCTTCACGCAGCCACCATGAATAAACGTCTAAAAACTACAGGACAGATCCTATGTTAGTTGTAAATGCAAAGCTCAGCACCTTTTTTCTGGACTAAAGCATCCACGGTGCCCACCCTGGACGACAAAAGTTGTTCAGTGTTTCTGCAAATTTACCCATAATACACTGGTGCTTTATAGAAAGTCCTAGTGAACAGAGCATCAGTCAACCAGAGATGAGACCTCTGTGCTGCTTCCCACTGTCGGGAATGATTAATACAAAATGCACACTCAGGTACTGCAACCTGGCCCAGTGTCTCAATACCCTAACAATCAAAAATTTCTTCCTAACATCTCATCCCAATCTCCCCTCTTTCAGTTTAAAATTGTATACCCTCATCCTGCATTCCCTGATCAAGCGCCCCTCCCCAGCTTTCCTGGAGCCCCTTTCGGTACTGGGAGGCTGTTCTAAGGTCTCCCCAGAGTCTTCTCTTCTCCAGGCTGAACAACCCAAACTCTCTCAGCCTGTCCTTGTATGGGAGCTGCTCCAGCCTTCAGATCATCTTCGCGGCCTCCTCTGGAGTCACTCTAACAGATTCATGTCCTTCCTGTGCTGGAACGGACAGCTGGAGAGCTCTGACCTCATAACTCACTCTGGGCTGTAGCCTTCTAAAATATTAATTTATTAAAGTCGTGCCAGTGTTCTGGAAGAATTTGCTGTCAGCATAGCTCATGGTCTGGTGGTACAGGGGCAGTTTATATTTTCATAACCTTAGAAGGCAAAAGTTTCTGTGAGATGTCACCAGTCAATTCTGTCATAAAGCACTGTAACTAAAGAGGGGGGAAAAGCTAATAATGCAGAAAAGCAATCACACTTCCTCTTTGTAGTCTGATGAAATTTCTTGCTCATACTTCTAAATTCCTACCTAAATATGCAACTTTTAAAAAATATTATACCATCACCATAAGACTATAACTGTAAGGAAATGCTATGCAATTTCTTTATGAAGCAAATACAGATGTAGCCTATGTTCAGTGTATGTTCTGTTATATTTTGGGCACAGTGGTCTCTCCAAAAATTTGAAATTCTGGATAAGATGAGGAGGGAAAAAAGAAACTCCAATCTAAAACTGGAACTCATATTTACCTCCTCACACTGTTCTTTTGTTCCACAGTAGCCATCAGCACTAGACACCAGCAGGCAGCTGGTTTCAATCAAACTGCTCTTTTCCTTTTCCAACAACCGATTTGAGAGACAAAGAGTGGTACATCCCATGTGGAAAAGTGTTTAATATTCTGTGATCTCTGTGATTATTTCCATGATAGCTCACATGCACAGATAACGAGCCATTCATTTCCTGAAGAAAACACATCAAGGTGATATCAAACAAACTTGTCTGTTCCTGGTGCCAAGTGTGTAGTGCAGAGAAGCTATTTTAAGTTTGTGAGTGTTGGCCACACAGTCTCTTGCTGGTATCCATAATCAGAGATGAGATGCAAGGTTTTCATGTGTCCTGAAAGGAGCCAAACAATGGTTCCTGCTGAATCCTAACTTTGAACTTCCAGATTGCCTGCTGGTTGTCTCTTCTAACTGAAACATCTTGCTTTTAGATGCAACTTGTTGCCTGCTTGACTGCGATTCATATGGAACAGCAGATGCAAAAGCATTTCATATGACTCAACCATGATTTAATGCTGCACACAGCAGTGCCCCTAGAAACAACAGAAGCAGATGTTTCAATAATTCCAGTACTTCAAGGGGGCCTATAGGAAGTATGGTGAGGAGCTCTTTATCAGGGAGTACAGGAATAGGACAAGATGGAACAGTTTGAAGCTGGAAGAGAGGAGACTGAGATGAGATCCTAGGAAGAAATGTTTTCCTGTGAGAGTGGGGAGGCCCTGGTCCAGGTTGCCCAGAGAAGACATGGCTGCCCCATCCCTGGAGGTGTTCAAGACCAGGTTGGATAGGGCTTGGATCAACCTGATCCAGTGGGAGGTGTCTCTGTGTGTGACAGGGTGATGGAACTGGGTGAACTTTTAGGTCCCATCCAACTCAAAGCATTCTATCTTCCCACATGTATCTCAAGAACCCCTCTTAATTATTTTAATCACACACGTGACCAAGAAAAGTATTATTTTGGTAATGCTAAACAAAATTTCAAGGTTAGAAACATGCTGAACAATACCTGCATTTAATCCTGAATCACGGAAAACAGTTATGAATATCTATGCTGAGGAACAGGAAGATATTGGAATTTTATCAGATGAACAGATCTGATTTACTCTGAAACAGTTTGAAACAAATGCCCTCAGTCATCCATACTTTGTTTCACTAAATCTAAAAGACATGAGATCATTTTGAGAAACTGAAAGCCAAATACTAAATTTTCTATTAGCTCAATACTACATCTAATCCTAAAACACAACATTTCGTATGGGATGACAAATCAAGAATCATTAATCAAATGTACTCTTCCTCCAAAAATGTCATTTCTGGATTCCCTGGTTACTTCATACTCCATGCAAAATCACAAAGCAGTTTCATAGTCACACTGAGAAAATCCAATGATTCGACTGGGAACAGAACTCAACGGAGAATTTAAGTCAGCTGTTCTCCTCCCCGTTTTTTCATTTATCATATAAAATGTTTTGCAACAACAAACAATCCAGTTGTAACCAAAAAGGCTGCACCCCTTTCCCAGTGAAGCAGAGGGATAATAGTCAAGTTTCAGTGCTACATGGTGCAAGCAGATAAACTCAGATGAGCAGCAGCTGCAATTCTTTACAGTTAGACCACGCACATCAGTTAAACTAAACTGCCTTCCTTCCCATGCAGATGCTTTCCTGACTACCACTCCCCCAAACAGTGCAGATATATCAACTCAGTTGTGTGTTATTTCCTTATAAAACAAAAAAAATCCAAACCCACATATTTAAGTTGCTTAAAAAAAAACCCCACACAGTCCACAACGGTTAACCTCTGTTTTGTTGCGGGTTAATGGCAGGAACGGGAAAGAGGGCTCTGAGAGATCAGTTATTGCATTAAAAGGTACTAGCAGTCCAGTTAAATATAAAGTACAGGGTATTTGCAGATTAGCTGTTCCACAGAGCTCGTGCTTTGCTGACACCGATAAACCATCACATAATCATAAATGCAATAAGTGAAGGGGAAAAAGTAATTCCCAAACTGGGGCCTACAGGAAGGATGGGGAGGGGCTCTTTATCAGCAAGTGCAGGGATAAGACAGGGAGGAATGGTTTTCAGCTGAAAGACGGTAGATTGAGATGAGATCTTAGGAAAAAATGTTTTCCTGGGAGGGTAGGGAGGCCCTGGTCCACGTTGCCCAGAGAAGTGGTGGCTGCCCCATCCCTGGAGGTGTTGAAGGCCAGGTTGGTTGGGGCTTGGAGCAACCTGATGCAGTGGGAAGTGTCCCTGCCCATGGCAGAGGGGTTGGAACTGGATGGGCTTTAAGGTCCCTTCCAAGCCAAACCATCCTACGATTCATTTACACACAAAATAGTTTGCTCTGCATCCCAAGACAGCACATATTTAAAGAGACAAACTGAAAACATGCAGCACAAGGGAAAAGACAGACAAGTAGCTCCTATTTCCTAACTGATCAGGCGAGAGAAAATCAACCGCCAAAACGATCTCTGAGAGTTACCACGTTGCCTGTTACATCTGGAGCATGGGGCCGAGACTGAAGAGACATGTAGACACCATGGAAAAGTCACTTTAAACAGCCCTGCACACACTTCCCTTTCTCAGATTCTCTGCTCTTGCTGGCAAAAGTGTCACGCAAGCCATAGTGAGAAATAGTTTTTAAACTCTTATGCCATTTACAAATGCTTTTCAGTCTTTTCTCAGTCGGTCCTACAAACATGGGTTGAAACAGCCCCTTTGGATGTGCAAGGCTATCCCACTCCTCCTGCCCACAGGAATCGAGAAAGAAGTTGTTGCTGATTGGATGCGGGTTGGGAGATTCTCCAAGGTCAGCTGCTCTAGTATGAAGCCTGTGTTATGAAGGAAACAATTAGTTAACAGCTGTTTTCCGCAAAACACAAACCTGAAGGTGTTAGGTAAAGAAGCACCTCCCCGTAGCATTTATTTGCAAAGTGAACAGACCTAGGAGCTTGCTTTGATAAAACCCACTTCGCACATATGAAAGGAATATCAGACTTGCAGATAAAAGCCCACGGATATCACAGAACTAAATATAACAGATGACAAAGTGCATAAGAGGGAAGAGAAGCAAAGGGATATTCAAATAAAGATCAGATCACATGTTCCAGCTGAGCAAGTTCCTCAAAAATCAAGCTTCAGCACACTGCGTTTTCATCCTCAGTACAAGCTCCACTAGAACACAGGCTTGATTTTAACAGATGACCTAATTTATCCATTTTTGCTTTTATTCTTTCCAGTTGGGATTTTGTTGTGGGTATTTTTTTTCGGCAGCACCTTTAGCTATGAGCATTAAATTCTCACCCACATGAAAATAATTATTTTTCTTTATGTAAAACTAGTCTTATGACAGTTGTGCACACATTTATCAAAGCGCGTATAGATGATAGTGTCATGGACAAGTAGCAATACCCTGAGCAGATTATCCATTTCTCTACTGCACTCAGTTTTCTGTAACATCAGATGCATGAAGAACATGGAACTGTTACAGAGAGAACAGAGTAGGTTACCAAGATGATTTGAAGGCTAGAGCACTTCCCATACGAGGACAGGCAGAGAGAGTTGGGCTTGTTCAGCCTGGAGAAGAGAAGGCTGTGGGGAGACCTTAGAGGAGCCTCCAGTACATCAAGGAAGCCTCATGAAGTGCTGGAGAGGGGTTTGTGATCAGGAAGTACAGGGATAGGATGAGGGGGAACAATGTGAAGTTGAAACAGGAGAGATAAAGATTAGCTACCAGGAAGAAATGTTTTCCTGTGAGCATAATGAGACACTGGCCCAGGTTGCTCAGAGACACGGTAGCTGCCCCTTCCCTGGAGGTGTTAAAGGCCAGGTTGAATGGGGTTTGGAGCCCCTGATCCAGTGGGAGGTGTCCCTGCCCATGGCAGGGGGCTTGGAACCAGATGGGTTTTAAAGTCTCTTCTAACCCAACCTATTTTATGATTCTGTGATTGCCATAATCAGTATAATGAGAAATGCTGCATTTCAAGAACCAGCATAGGTGACCTATTGTAAAAAATGAACCTTAGAAGCTGTCAAGTTATTTGACAGCTTTTAAAAGAGAAAAAAAAAAAGAAAAATCAGAGAAATAATCTTATAGGACTTCCAGAGTAAGCCACACATTTGCACCATTCTGCCTGCCTCTAATCTAAACATGTTGCAGAAAGAACACCCTAAAATCACAGTCTTCAGATAAATAAAGCAGAATGATGGCAGCTTTTAGGTGTGACAGTTTTGTACCTTCATCAACTTGTCCGTATTCGTTTAACCTCATTACTGTCTTGCAGCTAGCGTAACAGAGACAAGATGTCTAATTACCATAATTTGGCCAGCCTGTCTCATAAAATCCCAGAGTGCTCATTCATGCAGCTGATTAAATGAGTCTGCCCAAGCATAACCACAAACACAGAAAAGATGCTGGATATTCAATTTTGTCACTTGATGCTACATAAAGAGGACACTCTGGCAAAATTCCTCTCTACAGGTATTGCCACAACAGTTATTCCCATGTTAGAGTTGCCCTTGCTTTTGGCACACGTAATCTGTGATTTCATAATTGGCTCCTATATAGATAAAGTTATACGGAAATTTAAGGCACTATTTTAAGCACAGGGTGAAGAAAGGATATTTCAAGTGTCACTGCTAAGTCATCACACCACATTTCTTTTGCTTAAGCAACAGTCAATACCAGCATCTTGCTGTGCTTTGCTTAACAAGCAGCACAAAGCAGAGTTTGCTATCCTGATCTGAAGTATTTGCACTACTGACAGGAGTCCTTCACAGCTAGAACATGTATAGAAGGCGCAGAGCGTGTTTATCCTTACAAGCTGTCCTGACTCCAGTTATTGTAGTGTTCGTTTGAGGGAGAGAGAGAAACACACTCCTGCTATTGTGCTAGTTACAGCGACCAGGAAATCCGTCTCCAGTCAATAAAGCACTTTATAGAAGTGGTACAGTTATAAATCAAAGGGGCAGAGAGGGAGTATCCATACAGTTCTCTTCCTCTGCCCTCAGAATACAATCCATGAATTAGCATTTATGCAAGACTGGAGCAGCAGGTAGGAATGCAGCTTCACCCTCTCAGCAGGTATGACTGTGCAGGCACGTAGTGCCAAAGGAATTCAGGTAGAACTGTGACACCAAACGGAAAAGGATTTACCAAACTCTCACGGGTTCAAGCTGGAAAAAAGCTCTGACAGGCACTTAGCTCACACAGAAAAGTTTCAGAATACAGTTTGGGTTTGGCTGTGTGTTAAAACCATGTACCTGTGGAAACTCTCCCTTGCTTACATCTCCCTTCTTACACCTTTGTTTTTTCCCCTTGAACTTTGATTTTCCCATCAAGAATTTAATGACTGAACACTCCCAGAGGAAGAGCCAGGTTTTGTAGTTCCAAACATTGAAGTTTCCATTTATTGTTCCACAGAATGAGAGGAAAATCGAGCCTCTCCAAGTACAACACAGCATTTCAAACATTACATTTGCCTTCCAGAGTTGAAAGGGAAATCTGGTTAAAACATGACTTGCAAAAAGAAAGGAAGACAAAATATGTTATGAGCATAAAGTTGTATTGTAAGAGATGGCTTGAAAGGCTGCCAAAGCTGCATTCCCTCAGCTTCTTGGTAATAAATACACATTATAAACTTGAGGAATACCCATTATTTTTTAGCTGCCATAGTTTTAGCATTTTTTTAGCTTACAAAAAGACAGATTTTAAAACTCTCAGGCTTTTTTTTAAGATTGCAAAGGTCTTGGCTTGTGTAAAGCCCAAAGCTGCATTCAGAAATCAGGCAATTGAGTTCGTCTGCATAGAATCACTGAGTGAAACCAATACAAATTAGCAGCAAACCCACAGATAACTTAACATCTTCCCCGAGCTGTTTACTCTTCTCCAATGAAAATGGTTCCTAACTTAAACTGCTAAATGTATTTTCTCTAAATAACGTATAACCCTTCACAGCACAAGTTCATTAAAGAGAAACCCACGGCAAGTGCACAGCTAAACATTCCTGCACATCATGTGAAGAAAATCTTCATTAAAAATAACCCTGCTTCGTTTAACTAATGAACCTAGAGACTGTGTTTATCCATCAGCAACACACAATGAGGCAGACAGTGCTTCAAGCCTAGTGAGCTTGCTTGCTTGTCATGTAATGCATTACGCTCTTAAACATGTCCTATTGACCCATCACAGCACATAGAGCCGTAAAACAAAGACATTAAGATTTTATAAAATCAGGACCATCTGTCACATGATGCAATGGCATTAGCCCAGCTACCTCTGCTATCAACAAAATCCACACAGGTGATTCAAAAAAGATTACTTAAATAGGAAGCTTTTTTTTTCTTTGTAAATAAGGGAAAGGCATCAAGAGTCTCAAAAATCCTTGCATTGTTCCCACTGTAGAGATTTGATAGAGGGGCACAGTGACTCACCCAATGCTGCATGGGCTGGCAGCAGCAGCAGAGCTCAGAGCCTTCTTTATACCCCTCCTGCTCCATGTTTTATTGCCTGTCACGCCAACCTAAGCAGAAGGGTTTCACCACACGAGCTGTTTTGTCCAGTATCTGAGAGTTTTGAAAGAAGCCAAGAGAGGAGAGAGACTGTATTTCTTAAGACCTCATAGCAATGTATTGTTCTGCCTTTTTCCAGATAAAACCTTCCTTTCAGCCACCAAATTAACAGAGATTTGTTCTCAAAGCTGCTCATGTCAATGCAACCAACTTTGTGAATTCAATACAGATAAACAGAGACTGCAGGGAGGTTATCAGACACTCGCACAGCAAAACCTGGCTTAAAGGCAACTGCAAACAATGTGGAGTATATTAAAATTGAACAAATTCAACACATCATTCATGTTTTGTATCTGTAATACAACCATGCATAATACTTTAAGTCTTACCATCACATCCTCCAGATATTTAGAGATAATAAACTGGAAAGAACCATTAACCTGACCTTGTAACAGCAGCTACACAATCATACCCATCAACATGTGTTGGGCCATCACAGCACCATCTGAAAAACAACTTGCAAACCAGCAGGTCCAGGGAGGTTATTCTCCCTCTGTACTCAGCACTGGTGAGACCGCTCCTTGAATCCTGTGTTCAGTTCTGGGCCCCTCACCACAAGAAGGATGTTGAGGCTCTGGAGCAAGTCCAGAGAAGAGCAACAAAGCTGGTGAAGGGGCTGGAGAACAGGCCTTATGAAGAACAGCTGAGAGAGTTGGAGTTGTTTAGCCTGGAGAAGAGGAGGCTGAGGAGAGACCTTACTGCTCTCTACAGCTACCTGAACGGAGGCTGTGGAGAGGAGGGTGCTGGTCTCTTCTCCCAAGTGACAGGGGACAGGACAAGAGGGAATGGCCTCAAGCTCCACCAGGGGAGGTTCAGGCTAGACATAAGGAAAAAATTCTTCACTGAAAGCGTTGTTAGACACTGGAACAGGCTGCCCAGGAAGGTGGCTGACTCACCTTCCCTAGAGGTGTTTTTAAGGCATGTGTGGATGAGGTACTGAGGGGCATGGTTTAGGGACTGGTGGGAAAGGTTGGACTCGATGTTCCGGTGGGGGTCTCTTCCATCCTGGTGATTCTATGATTCTATGGAGAGCCCACCACTATCTGTCATAGTTCGCTTTAACAGTTTATAACCTTTGCCATTAAAAAGGGTACACACAAATTCCTGATTTTTATTTCTCTAGTTCCTGGCTTTCATACTCTTAGTCCTTGTGATCCTCTTCCCTTCTTACAATGCGAGTTTCCAAGATGATAACAGCAATTTCTACCATGCACAGCAGTCATGTGGTAGCTCCAGCATGTGAAATACTTCCTCATTTATCGTCCTGCAGTCTTCTAACGTCTATGGCATGAAGATGTATTTGTGCAAAACCAAAGTAATTTAATTAACAAGACAACTATCTGCTGGTGGCATACATCTTACACACAAAATTTCACAGTTTATACTCAGTTCTGTACTGTCTTCCACTTCCAAACCTTTCCATGAACTCTCCACATCAACAAGCAAATCAAAGGAAATTAAGAAACAAAGGACAACTATCTAAAGCCATTTCAAGCTACTGACCTAAAACCATGTGATAAAGACTATCTGCTTTATATCAGATGAACAAATATTTTGCTGAATGACTCTAATAAAATCCCAGGCTGAAAAACACCACAGCAAAGAGCAAGGCTACAGCATGGAAAACGAGCTTGCTCCTACAGAATGACTATTGCAAAAGAAACCAAAACACTCTCATTTTCAAATACCAAAGGACAGAAGTCAAAATTCTTTTCAATTACATCTTTTTAGCTAAATAGAAAGTCAGTCAACTTGCACTCCACATGTCTATCAAGGAAACTGCAACACTAATGTTACACGTAAAGAGAGAACTCCAAATGAGAGCAGCCCAAATCCTGAGCCAAAGTCTTCATGGCATCGGAACAGTCTTGAGCACCAGCAGATCAGGACACAATATCAGGACAGGAATGTGATTAGCTAAAACAGAATATAATTAATCAACATCACTTAAACTTCTAAAAAACACCCCTGCCTATTTCAGACAACTCAGTCGTCCTATATTTACCTTTCAGCTCACAAGATTCACAGTTCATACAGCAATGTTAAACCAGCATCACTCTGCTGCTAACACCACAGTAGAGGTCAGCAGTAAATCTTCCACTGTGATAAGCAGTCTTAGATAATAAAAAATAAGGTTCATACCTGCATCACATCCTCAACCACTGCTAACTAAACACCTGATAAAACAGAACAAGCTATCCTGAAGCAGTGATTTATGAGACAAACACATTAGATATGTTGTTGGTTCTGTGTGGAAGGCCTATGTTTGTTTACCAAGAATAAGACAATACAAAACACAGATGTTAAAAAAAATCAATGTAAAAACAACTCAATCCATCCTATCCAACTAAGTACAGGGAAAAATTAGTTCAATTTATCCACTGCACAACCCAGGAGGACAACACGCACTGCCAAACTCCTGGGTAGAGTTTAATGGGCAATTCTTAACAAAGACTTAAAACCAAAGAATTTGAGCCATGAAAGTGCAGGTTTACAGGAAGGAACCTGCTCTGCCTGGATTTCACTGTTGTTGAAGTAAAGTCACTTTGAACCTCCATAGCTGCATTGTTACAACTGTTAAAGGGCAAGAGCAACCTTCCAGGGGGTAGAATAAAACACCAAGACTTGCAGCTATTTTAGGGTCACAGAGAGAAATATCAGCCAGCAGAAAAGACTGTCACATACTCACTTCTCCACTGACGCCAGCAAATACTCCAAGTTATGAGTTCCAAGCAGGAACTCATAGCTGTGTGAGGCTTCAAAATTGTTACAAAATCAATAGCATTTGTGGTCACATAAGGCAGGTACCTCAGGTGTGCAGAGAAACTGCTCTCCGAAAACAGAGTCACCCAGGAAGAGAAGAGATGCTGCTTTCTGATGATTCCTTGGACGCGGTCAAGGACATGGTTGGCCTTCTGTAACATAAATCCCTACGTTGCATTCAGAGATGCAAGAGTGTTGCTCAGAGTCAACACAGGACAGAAAAAAACCCCAAAAGAATGTAACTTACAGCATCACAGAACAATTTAGGTTGGAAGGGACCTTTAAAGTCCATCCAGTTCCAACCTCCCAGCAGCAACAGGGACATCTTCAACCAGATCAGGTTGCTCAGAGACTCACCTGAACTCTAAGGATTAAGCGACCTGCTCCAGTGCCTCACCACCGTCAGCATGAACAATTTCCTCCTTATATCTTGCCTGAATCTCCCCTCTTTTAGTCTAAAACTATCCCCCCCTGTTCTATTCCTACAGGTCCCACTAAAAAGTCTGTCCCCTTCTCTGTTATAAGCCCTTTTTAAGTACTGGAAGGCTGCTATAAGGTCTCTCCAAAGCCTTTTCTTTAGGCAGAGCAACCCCAACTCCTTCAGCCTGTCCTCACACGTGAGGTGCTCCAGCCCTCAGACCGTCTTCGTGGTCTCCTCTGGACCCACTCCAACAAGTCCATATCTCTCCTCTGGTGAGGGCTCCAGAGGTAAATGGAGGACTCCAGGTGAGATCTCACCAGAGTGGAGCAGAATCCCCTCCCTTGACCTGCTGATCACTTTGGACACAGCCCAGGACATGGTTGGCTTTGACTCAGAAGAGTGGGGAAAAACACAGTCAGTGACATAATTAAGGACACAGAAGCTTATGCTTGTCACATTTGCAGGATGCACTGTAAAGCGGTGGCTGCAGACCGCAGGTGGTATCAGGATCTGGAGGGATATAGTGAGTGTACATGTACGTACACCCCTCCACAGCAACATCTCTCAGTCAGTGTGGTGCATCCCAGACAGCACAGGAATGGACAGAACCCAGATATCAGAGAACTGCTGATGTTGAGGAAGTGATAGATCATGATGAGGTCTCCCCTCAGTCTCTTCTTCTCCAGGCTGAACAGACGAAGTGACTTTAGCCGCTTCTCTTACGGTTTCCCCTCTAAACCCTTCACCAACTTTGTGGTCTGTTGTGGACACTCTCCAGCAGCTTTAGAGGCTTTTTCTACTGTGATGCCCAAAACTGCACCCAATTCTCAAGGTGTGACCACACCAGGGCGGAGCAGAGTGGGACAACCACCTCCCTTGATCATCTGGCAGTGACATCCTTGATGCACCCCAGGAGTGGTATTAAAAAAATTAACACCATCTGCTGCCTTCCCTGCCAATTCCCACATCTTCACATGTTCCAATAACACAGATTTATTCACAAATGCCCTCAAAGAATTTCATATTCCTCTCTGATTAAGCCAATAGTTTGCTTTCCCACATGTGCACGTCACGTCACCTGGATGAAAGGGAAAGGAGAAGACTGGGAAGAGAAAGAGAGGTACTTCCTGAACAAGTGCCTGCATTGCAAGCACTGAAATAATTTACAATGGGTTTTTCTTTATCCTTTGTGACAACTACAGGTCCTCCATCTCTACAGAACATGCGGCCACAGATAATTGCCCATTTCAACAAGTTTGCTTGTACTGAGAGCATGTCTGGGTCACCATGCTCTTCCTGGTCAAAGACAAAATCATGGCAGAGGTACAAGATCACTCTCAAGTGAGTGAGAGTGAGGGTTTGAGACGAGGAAGAAATCCTCCCTCCTCCCAAATTCAGATGCATTGTCAGTATGATTTTTTTCTTCCTCATCTTCCTCTTTTTCTACTAAAATAAAAAAAAATAGCTACAAAGGCGCCTTATCAGAGAAGCTGTAATTTGAATAAATTGAATTGCTTTATCAATGAAAAAGATGCCCTACAAAGCAGAAATAGAAAGACTCGCATAAGAATAGGCTGGAGCAGCTTGGAATTCCAGTAATAAACCAGAGATCTCCTTTTAAGGAAGGACAAAGATCTTGTACTGTACCATGATCACATTATACACATTGCCTTTGTTACTGTAGTCTAAAAGAGTCTGAATTGTAAAACAGGTTTTACTAGGCCTTCGAGTGGCATTCTTCAAATCACAATTAAAAAACCCTTTAGTAATTGTTTCAGCATAAGATTTTTCTGCTTTAAGTTCACACAAACAGATTTCCATGTCTCATTATAACATTATCGTATTTCAATACAGTACTATTCAAATGCACAGATTAAAAACTTGCTCAAAAAAATCAGTTATGATCCTAATCACAATCATTTGCAAAACAGCAAAAGACATTTTATTTTATAAACCACCATATACAGATAGGGACAACATCCCACAAGGCAAACCATACTGTGGGTTGCACAAAAGAAAGCATTGCCAGCAGGTTAAAGGAGGTGATTCTCCCACTCTGCTCCACTCTTGTGAGACGTGAACTGCAGCCCTCTATCCAGTTCTTGAATGCCCAACATAAGGAGATGCAACTGTTGGAACAGGTCCAGAGGAGGCCACAAAGATGATCCGAGGGCTGGAGCACCTCTGCTAAGAGGACAGGCTTTGAAGAGACAGAGTTGAAGTTGTTCAGCTTGGATACATTAGGAAGTGTAAAATCCTGTATAAATCATAGACTAGAATCACAGAATGACCTGAGTTGGAAGGGACTGACAAGGATCATGGAGCCCAGCACCTGTCCCTGCATAGGACAACCCCAACATTTAGACCATATGTCATCTGAGGACATTGTACTTCCTGAATACTGACTGGCCATGACTGCTTCCCTAGGTAGCCTGTTCAGTGCTCCACCACCCTCTGAGTGAAGAACCTTTTCCTAATATTCAACCTACCCACTCTGCCCCTTAACACACCTTCCTGCCATTCCCTCAGGTCCTATCTTTGCTAACCAGAGAAAACAGATCAGCACCTGCTTGTCCTCCTTCCTTTGTGACAAAGCAGCAAACTGTGCTGAGATCTCTCCTCAGTCTCCTCTTCTCCAGGCTGAACAGACCTCTGGATTAGCTTCATACAAAGGAAGCAGTTTCAATCTATCATGTGATACATTTGTTACTCTGCAAGATCCATCTGAGTGGTTCTATCACTTGAAAAACACTTCACCATCACCTGCCACTGTCAAGGCTCAAGGATCCAACTAGCAGTTAATGTTCAAAATGCAGAGAAAAATGTGAAGTATTTCAAAAACCACGCTAACCCAGAGTGCTAAAGGTTGCAATCACTAATGCATTGAAGAACCTCCCCAAAATACCCCAAACAGCAACCAACTAAAAGGAATAAAATAATCCTTGATTATTTAGGACAAAGGATGATGGGAGTTATCCCAGACACACCCTGACGAGGGTAAAATCAGGAGTGAGAACATAGCAGGGCAGCATGGCTTTGTAGATGAGATAAACATATGAAAGGCAAGCTTGGATGTCTGTCATTAATGCCCAACCCAGATGGTACCATCAGTGATATCATCATTCCAAATGTTCAAAGGAAGCTCATCAGCAGAATTAAGACACCTGGATTAACCATTTCACACCTGGTGATTTTTATTAGAATAGACTACTTGCGGTTTACAGGAAGTGCTACAGAAGATGGTTTTTGTTTAGCTGCGGGATAGTTAACTGATTTCAAGAACAGAGACAGTGACGAAGCAATAAATTTGATTCTTGCCCTCCAGAAATTGAACGTACATCCATGCTCACTGATGGAGGAAAAAACCAGCTCCACCTACTCCCCATGTGGAATCTCAGCCTCTTCACCACGGGGTTACCTCATGCGATATCCAGAGTACCCAGTCTTGTCCAGCCTCTAAAAACCATGTTTCACGATGCTTCCACAGCCAAGTCTGCAGAATACTGCAATGCCAGACCATTACCACAAAGGCTTTGGTCACAGGATACACGATGAAAACAGCAAAGGATCTATGTCCTATCTCCAGTGCTTAGGGAGGCTGAAACCTTTGACATCTTTCAAAGCTTATTTATACAGAAGCCAAAGCAGCCAACAGCTAAAACATAAGCAACACAAACCCACTCAAGTCAAGTTACAGTATCTCTGGGTCTCATTTCAGTATGAGATACAAACTAAGGTTGCATTTAAAATCCAGTTATTCAGATGAACATTCAATAACCGACTTTTTTTGGTTTCTCGCTGGATGTTCTGCTAAATCATAGACTTGGAAGGGACCTTAAAGGTCATCCAGTTCCAACCCCCTGGAATACATTACATTACTATTATTATATTAAATATAACATACTAAAAAGTAAAGACTTGTATCTTGCCAAGAACCTCTCACAAATTAATTTCCAACTTACTGCTGACATCACTGCTGTCTGAAAACGAACCTGTCTCTCGCTTTCAAATCTATTAATTATGGATACAATTATACAATGACAGCTAGTGTTTATATTGAGCACTGCCAGCTTAATTACCACATCTAAGTGAGGTGTTTTCCAAATTCTACCACTCTGAATAAGGTCACTCTGCAACAGCACACAAACAACTTATGGTTTTATTCATACGCAAAGCTACATGAATAATGCTTGGAGATACTGAAAACCATGAGAACATAGATTTGGGCAGCCAGCTCTAGGAGACCCTGCTTGAGCAGAAGGGTTGGACCTGAGGATTCCAGGTGTCCCTTCCAGCCTCCACCAGCCTGTGACTGACTCTACACATACATTACTACATGTAAGACTGCCATAAATAAGCCTTTTCTCTTGATACCTCTTTTTTCTTGATACCTTTTCTCTTGAGGCCTACTCTCTTGATACAAGGGCAATTCTAAAATATTTTGGGAGCCCATATCCTCTCAAATCTCCAGCATGGAGGCAGGCATTTGACATCCCAGCGGAGCAAACTGGCCAGTGCACAGCCCACAGCATCACTGTCATGTCCTCTGTTAGGGGTTTACCGGCATGACATTGTATGGGAAAAGATATCACCTAGGTAACCTGAGCAGGGACTAGAAGTACAGACTAGGAAGATAACATTGTGAGGAAATATTTGCTTACAAACTATGCAATATTCTTAGCTCAAAAGGCAGCACTATTTCACAAGAAGCTGTGATACACATTACACAGAATGACAAAATCACATTAGGGCTGGAAAAGACCTCCAAGATCATCCAGTCCAATCATCAGCCCAACTCCAGTGTTCCTGCTAACCCATGTCTCAAAAGTCCCACGGCCATATGGTTTTTGAACCCTTCCAGGGGTGGGGACCCCACCACTGCCCTGGTCAGCCTCTTCCATGGCTTCACCACTCTTTGGTAGAGAAATTTATTCTAATACCCAACCCAAACCTCCCCTGGCACAACTTGAAGCCATTTCCCCTCATCCTATAACTTTTTACCTGGGAGAAGAGACCAGCACTCATGTCTCTCCAACCTCCTTTCATAGTAGTTATAAAGAGGAACAAGGTCTCCCTTGGTGATATTAGTGAGTCCTCTCAATTCCATCTGGTGCCACCTTCACATGTAAAATGGCTCATTATGTAACCACAAGACTGTTTATTGTCACCAGAGACTGGTCATGAAGGCCTGTCCTTTGCCTTTCACACCTCTGTCAGAGTGCTCCAGGGATGATTCAGTAGCAGAAGTGTGAATGTGGCTCATACTCTCGCATTACAGTGTGAACCTGTCATGGTTCCACTAACCTGACATAATTCCCACATCAGGTACGTTTTAAATGACTGGCCAGTACTCTTCCTCCAGTTCCATTAAACTCTTAGCAGCAGAAAAAAACCCCATATTTTAGTGGTGACCAGGAAGAGAGATATGTGTGAAAACTTTACAGAGAGCAGTTGCACAGGCTGGAGCGAAGCAAGGATGTAAGGTTTTCACACAAAGTTCCTGCACAACTTATTTGCTGTTGCGGACAGCATAAGCTGCTTGCATAAGAAATGCTTGTAAGTCTCAGCTGGTACATATATGTGGCTTCGGCAGATGAGCAAAACCACCAGATAATTGCTTCCTCCCCAAACCATCCCTTGCATTTCTCTCTTCTCCACCACAGAATTTGCATATGCTTTTTCTTTGTCTTTTGGGTTTTTGTTTGTTTGTTTTTTTCCTTCACACCTCTGAAGGTACTCGTGTTTCTGCTCAGCACTTTGCATTCCTCCCTTCCTGTAGTATCACAGCTACAAACTCTGCAAAGTCATTACCTCTAGTTGCACTTTCAGAAGGAAGCCAGAACTGTATGATGAAGGCTGCTGGTGGCAAACACTGGTTAAAGGGCTCAGTAAAGTAGGAAGAAAAGCCTTCATAGCAGGAAAAGACTGGTCAGAAGAACAAAACAATTGATATTGTTACTTTCGACCACAGTTTTCATGTTAGGTGACATTTTTGTAAGTAATCAGATGTGTTACCAGACAGAAAGAAAATTAACATAATAAACATAAGCAATTAATGCTTAAAACAATTCAGAGAGCTGGATGTACTCATCACTGAAGGGCTCAGATAAAAGCTGGGTGCATATCCTGTTTCTTCATTTATCTGATTACCACAGTAGAGCCACAACTGCTGAATAGAAAAAAATGCTGGCAACAGCCTACAAATCCTGAGGAGAAAGAAAGAAAGAAAATGGTATTGTGCTTTCAAGAGGTTGAAAATGAAAGTAAGCAGACTAAGAACCTCAGAGAGTGCACAGTAAAATGTAGGGTATCCCTCTGTCACTACCACAAGTTTTGGTACAACAGAACTGTGTGCCCTCAGTAATTACATACCAGCACAAGAAGCTTCCTGCTTAAAGAAAACAAAACAAAATCCCCCAACCAAACACAAGACAACAAGAAAACAAGCACCCAACCCAAAACCCACCCTCCCCAAAAAGTAAAAACCCCTTCTTACACTAGACAGCAAACAGAAACATGGGGAAAATGCTATTTCAGAGGGTACAGATGGCAAACGTGAATTCTAAGTGACCGTCCCACAGTCAGACAAGAAGTGAATTGCAGATGTGAGACAAAACCCAAATCACAGGATGGTTTGGGTTGGAAGGGACCTTAAAGTTCACCCAGTTTCACCATCCTGCCATAGGCAGGTTGCTCAATCCCCCATCCAGCCTGGCCTTCAACACTTCCAGGGATGGGGCAGCCACCACTTCTCTGGGAAACCTGGGCCAGAGCCTCCCCACCCTCACAGGAAAACATTTCTTCCGAAGACCTCATCTCAATCTCCCCTCTTTCAGCTTCAAATCATTCTTCCTTGCCGTATCCCTGCACTCTCTGATCAAGAGCTTCTCTCCAGCCTTCCTGGAGCCCCTTTCCATCCTGGGAAGCTGCTCTAAGGTCTCCCCACAGCCTTCTCTTCTCCAGGCTGAATGAGCCCAACTCTCTCAGCCTGTCTTTGTTCAGGAGGTGCTCCAGCCCTTGGATTACCTTTGTAAGCCCCCTCTGTACTCGCTCTAATAGATCCACATCCTTCCTAGTTCCAATCATATCACAGACCCATAAAATGGTTTGCACTGGAAGGGACCATCCAGTTCAACCTCCCTGCTCCTGCCCTTCCCAGATGTCCACTCTTACTCTCCTCAGGCATCTTTTAAGTTCGGCCTTTGACCTTAACATTCATGTCTCAAGAAAAAAATCACTATTCAACTTCATTGCTTTTCTCTTCAAAGGAGCACTCATCCAACAATTAGACTTTGCACTTTTGTAGAACAGTTTTGCTGATCAAAGCTGCCATGAACAACAAAGCACTAATTAAAATGCTGTTATTTGATTTTACACGCTCCCAGAGCACCGAATGCAGCATTCATACTTCAGCACCACAGCAATGCTCAGGAAGCCAAGGTTTATGTGAGCAGACACTGTCCTGCTCTGTACCAAAAAAAATGGATTAAGACACAAGTTATTTTAATGTATATTAGAACCAGGAGAGAAGAGGTCGGTACCTCTCACACTGCAACAACAACAAATTCAGTTTGTCTTTTAGAAGGAGGCCCTAAGCAGCCGTCCCTCCCCACCTTCTTTCCATGAAGGACAGACATTCCAGCCTTGAGGGAAGGGTGCTGCCCATGCAAATGCAGCAGATGCTGCATTCCTGCAGACCTAGCTCACGCAAAACAAAAAAAAAAACCCCAAATACCTACAAGATGTTTATTGTTGATTTCTCCTCCTCAGAGGAAGAGAAGAAACAAAACAGTCCTTTACCCCCTTCCTATCTACTGAAATTAAAACATGTAGAAGAATATCAAATGGCCAGGTGGCCAAGAAGGCCAATGGCATCCTGGCTTGTATCAGAAATGGCGTGACCAGCAGGTCCAGGGAGGTGATTCTCCCTCCGTACTCCGCACTGGTGAGACCGCTCCTTGAATCCTGTGTGCAGTTCTGGGCCCCTCACCACAAGAAGGATGTTGAGGCTCTGGAGCAAGTCCAGGAGGCTGGTGAAGGGGCTGGAGAACAGACCCTATGAGGAATGGTTGAGAGAGCTGGGGGTGTTTAGCCTGGAGAAAAGGAGACTGAGAGGAGACCTCACTGCTCTCTGTAACTACCTGAAAGGAGGTTGTAGAGAGGAGGGAGCTGGCCTCTTCCCCCAAGTGACAGGGGACAGGACAAGAGGGAATGGCCTCAAGCTCCGCCAGGGTAGGTTCAGGCTCGACAAAAGGAAAAAGGTTTTCACAGAAAGGGTCATTGGGCATTGGAACAGGCTGCCCAGGAAGGTGGTTGATTCACCTTCCCTGGAGGTGTTTAAGGCAGGGATGGACAAGGTGCTGAGGGCCATGTTTTAGTGTTTGATAGGAATGGTTGGACTCGATCCAGTGGGTCTCTTCCAACCTGGTGATTCTATGATTCTATGAAATATTAAAGCAAATCATGACATGGTGAAGCAATTACAGGTTTCTCTCCTTACTGAAAGAGATCAAAATCAATTTCCTCTGCATTCAGTAATATTATTTCTGACTTTATAGAGTTATAAATGGTGGCAGAACCAGGCTAACCCCTTCAGATGAAATGGTACGTCAAGTGTAACAGGGTCATCTTTTGAACTTCCAAAATCATCTCCACAACAAAACTAGGATAAGTTACATCAAGCTGATGCAGACAAAACTCCAAAAACTTGTCTTAAGTTCCTCAGGACAATGACTATAAGCCAATACGAGATACAAAGTTTCTTCTTGACTTTTCAGAACAAGTTCGTAAATAATTTAGGGAACAAAACCTGACAGATTTTATATTCCACTTTCCAAATTCTAAGGAATTCAGAAAAGAAGTGGTGTTATCTACGTATGTATTCCAGTTGTACATTCCTATCAGCGATAACATCACAAGGCATTTAACCACCTCCTCAGGAAAGCATCAAGGCCTGTCTTGCCAGAGATACTCAACTCCCAACACTCAGATTCGCTTATTTCAAATGAGTTTCAGAGTGAGAATCATAGAACAGTTTGGGTTGGAAGGGACCTTAATGATCATCCAGTTCCAAAGCCCCTGCTGGGAAACCTCCCACTAGGAAAAAAAAAAAAGCTATCCTGAACTGTCCTCTAACCATCCTCAGAATCCAGCAGCTCCAGCCACTGAAAAAATCCTTCAGCCTGCAGGAACATTACTCAAAATTATCCTGACCACTACATTTATTTTATAGTCTTACCTCATGAAGCATGATTTTCAATTCTTAAATAACAAAGATGGAATAATTTCACCTAAGCACTCATTTGTGCAAGTTTTATGCCAAATACTGAAGACAGATATTCAGACCAAGCTTGCTCCCATACCCTTGGTCACTTCTTCCCATGCTTTATGGCCAACAGGTAAGTCCCAATCTCTCTTAATTTGTTAAGAGGAAATGTACTTCAAAGCCTTTAACTCCTCTCTTAACATATTCAACCAACATAGAAATAAATATTTCAAACTTAAAGCTCAGCTTTCATTACTTGTCCACTGCTTCTTTCTGTTTACATGGTCAGAACAGGATGGGGTAATTTGTTAGTGTCATTTCTTTATTTTTATACATTCAGACAGAGTTTTTACCTGACTTCTACCATTTCAAAGAACTACCATCATCAAATCAAATGTAATGCTCTTTTAAACTTCATATGAGATCAACCTATATTGCAGCAAAGTCAAAAAAAGCCATTGGGCTAAATCAGAAAACATCAGGTCAAACCCTAATTCCACTGAAACTGAAGTCCAGAAAAATACCGACACTGAGTCAAATTCCAAACAATTCTTCTTAAAGCAAATAGATTTGTCTCTTTTTATTTCCAGATTTAATAAGTCAAGGAAACAATTAACACATCACAGTCTCCTTGAAGCTTAGCCAGCCTGATATTCTCAGTTTCAGACACAGGTGGGCTTTAAAAACAAAACTGTTGACAGTGCTTTCAAAAACACTATAGAGATTTAAATAAAAGCTACATTCCACTCAAATATTTAACATGTTCAGTCTCATGGCTTCAGTATGTCACAAAGAGAGGGTTTGGCCCATACTGCTGGTACTGCTTTGCCGTGGGAAGCAACCACAAATTACTTTCTATTTGCAGCTCAAGTCCACTCCTTAGATAATCTAACGCCCCATGGAAGCCTTTGCCAACTCCAGAGAAGTGTGCAGGAAGGACTGGCTGCTTAGCAACTGTCACTCTCGACCTCCAAACACTGCTCCCGAGCAGGTCAACCATGTTAAGGGTACTCCAGGACTTGTTGTTAGATTACGTAGTCTATTAAAAGCTTTCAATTTAGCAAAGAATGAAGCTTGCAGGTACTTTACAAATGTAGCAGGTTTTAAGAAGTTTCCTTAAGTTAGGAGTTCACAACACAGAACATGAAGGTTGTACTTCAGAGGGCATGACAGAATCACAGAATAGTTTGGGTTGGAAAGGACCTTAAAGTTCACATAGTTCCAAGCCCCCTGCCATGGGCAGGGACACCTCCCACTGGATCAGGTTGCTCCAAGCCCCATCCCACCTGGCCTTGAACACCTCCAGGGAAGGTGCAGCCACCACTTCTCTGGGTAGCCTGGGCCAGTGCCTCATGGGAAAACATCTCTTCTTAAAATCTCATCTCAATCTCCCCTCTTTCAGCTTACCCCTTCCCCCCATCCAGTTCCATGTGAAACAAATTTAATTCTTCATCTGTTATCTTTACTCCTTCCCTCATGTGTAGTAGTTCATTAACAACTTGGCAAAAAAGTCAGAAAAGACTGTGAGAAAAGTTGAACTGGATAGACTTTAAGTTCCCTTCCAACACAGACCGTTCTACGAATCTGTGATCAGCTAAGGAATATAAGCTGGCCAAGGACAATTTCTAGTGGTGGCATGGCCATCCAATTCTCATTTCAAAAGGATATGACTCACGTTAAAAGTAACTTGCACTTACAATACAAAGAGTTTATAAATAACAGATTACTCTAATTTGCTACGGATAAGCTAACCATAAAAAAGGTAGAAGTAAATAGGTGTAACCCAACTGCTGAGAAGGCAATTGTCTATAAAAAACATTGTTAACACAGTCTCACTCTATTCTATTCAGACCCTACAGAATAGGATATGGGTCTTTTTTTTAAGGATACTGACACACACAAGCCCAGTTCAAAGTTTTGTTGGCTTTTTTGTCCATGACAAGAATTTGTGGAGGGTTTCTATCTTGCATTTTCACTTTTGCTCAACTCAATGCACGAGACTTTCAGCAAATACACTTCCTCAACACCACAGCTTGAAGTGCAGCAACCTCCTCCTTTCCCAGCAGGACTCCTGCTTCTCAGTTTTACACAAATGTTTATTATGGGAAGTATTCACCTACTTGTGCAATACAATCCCTCACTCAAGCAATCAAAGATTCAGGACGCACACATTACCAGTGCATTGTATGCTCACCCTGCTGTCCTCAAAACATCAACTCCATCCTTTGCCTCTCCTGACTCTTCTCAAAGACCTTTCGAGGACAAACAAACAAACCACCTTCAAGCAGTTAAGAAATAAAATAATTTCTAGTCATTACAGCAGCTCAAAATAAGTACTTAGACATGTTTTATGTCACAAGATGTACTGCAGTAAAACGTTAATGACTACAGTAAAATGTTAATAAAACGTAAAGCCGGATGCAGTCCAGCTTAAATGCATATGTACAGAGTGTGCTCCATAATATAGGTTTACTCTGACTTCCTTCTGTATCATGGGCTGCATCCAAAGAAATGTGGCCAACAGGTGCAGGGAGGGGATCGTCCCCTCTAGTCTGCTCCGGTGAAACACCACCTCGAACCTTGTGTCCGTTTCTGGAATCCTCAACATAAGAAAGATATGGAACTGTTGGAAAAGGTCTAGAGGAGACCACAAAGATCACCTGAGGGCTGGAGCACCTCTGCTATGAGAAGAGAGTTGAGGTTGTTCACCCTGGAGAAGAGAAGGCTCCAGAGAGACCTTAGAACAGCCTACCAGTACCTGACGGGGCTACAGGAAAGCTGGGGAGGGACTTTTTGCAAGGGCCTGTAGTGACAGGATGACTTTAAACTGGAAAGGGGAATATTTACAGTAGACATTAGGAAGAAATTCTTTCCTGTGAGGGAGGTGAGATATTGTCCCAGGTTGCCCACAGAAGCTGTGGCTACACCATCTCTGGTAGTGTTGAAGGCCGGATAGGATGGGTCCTTGAGCAACCTGATCCAGTGGGAGGTGTCCCTGCACAGGGCAGTGGGGTTGGAACTGTTGGAGCTGGACTTGGAGGTCCTTCCCACTCAAACCATTCTATGGTTCTAGGATTCTACAATTTCATGCAACCAATTAAATTATTCTCTCCATTTTAGGTAAGGCTTTTTTTTTCCTCCTCTCTAAGCTTATATAGGCTATTCTGCAACCTGATCCATAAAAAGCAGCAATACACAGTTGAGGAAGCTCACCAGAAACAATCATCATTTTACAGAAGGTCATGCTTGAAGCGAGAGCTGCATACAGAGATGCAATGCAGCTGTATGGGGAATGCAGGAAAATCTTATAGTGCTGGTTTTGGAAATGTAAATTACTTGTGAGCTGCTTTGTGCCCACAAAATCCCCATATGGATGCTGACAGGCAGGATTCCCTTTCTCCTGAATGTCAGCTATCAGTCTTGGGAACACAAACACGCTCTCTGCCTCCCCAACAACTTACAGGAACATTTCTGAAGTGTTGCATAAATATGTTACCCGTAAGACAAAGCTGAACTAACATCTAGCCTAGAAATTTCACCCTTGGTTAGAGTTTTATACGTCAGGATGAACACATACTCACAGCGCAAGCCATTTTTTCTCAGCATAAACAGATAACACAGTCAACTGTGCAGTTACTGCCATCTCCACACGCTTACACCCAAACCTGAACTGCTCCTCTCCCAAGCAGTTTAACACAGCAGGAATTAATACAATGCCAGGAAAGAAGCACAGAGAAGCAAAGGCGCATGCGATCCAATTCCATGCCATCTCCAAAGATAACAATATTTCTTCCTTCAAATTGCTTTGCTGTCAAATAGCAACTGCACCACATCCTGCAAATGTGCCACCAAGCTCAATATTCAATTTCTGGCTGTGTCCAACAGCTGATCCTTCTAAGTAAAAATGCATGAACAACTGGGGACACATATATAAAACACTGCCCAAGACACTGCAGTTCCTCAGTCAGTTCTAACCCAACATCAGGCAGGATCCTAGTGTATTTTCAAGAAAATGCGTGCATTTTTCCATGACTATATCTCAGTAATTGCCTCTCACTGTTTTCTTGGGGCAAGGAGTTCTGCAGATTAATTCCATATATAGTATTGCTTCAAACATTTTCCTCATTTTCTGATCAGGCACATTCTTTCCCAAAGTAGAAGAAGTGAGTAGTGCATCCCTATGTGCTATCATATATTATTTTCAAAAGTCAAAGTCCTCTTGCCTACTCTTACGAGTCAGCTTTTCCAGTTTGTATTTATACATGCATACAAGAAGGCTATTCTGGTTTGAGCTAAACTACAATAATTTTCAAACTTCAGCTCAGTCTTGTCTAAATAATTTCATTTTCTGCAAGTTAACTGCATGGTTTTCAGACAGCGTTTCTCTCTAGAAGTGAGAACGAGTGGCACTACGAAGCAGAAAGGCCAATGCTTATACTTATTCCTAAAGAGACCAAGGTCATCCTTGAATTGGTGGATGCTCTAAGTCAAAGACTAAGAAAGGCTGCACCTGCAGGGAGGGTCAGACAGAACAGGTGACCCCAAACTGACTAACAGTATTCCACACTGTACATGTCATAATATGTTTAAAGTTGAGAGATCATGAGGGTATCTCTCTCTCTCCTTTCATGTCCAACATCCAGCAAGGACCCCATCTGTCTGTTTGCCCCAGATTCTGCATCTGTGCATTCTCAAATCTAGTTCCCCAAGTCCAGCTCCCTTTTAGCCTTGGAGCTTTTTCCTCATGCCCACTCTGCAGCATTTGCGGCGACACAGTCATCAAGGGGTGGGGGTGAGATTTCATTGATTTGTATATATATTTTCTTATTATTATTACTATTTCAATAAAACTGTAGTTTTAATTCTCCATCTTGCAAGTCTTTTCCTCTCATTTCCCTTTCCCTTGGGAATCCAACTGCTTGGTTTTAGTTGCCAAAATTGGCCAGGCCAGAGCTAAACCTTAAGAAAGGCATATATATATATATAATCACATCAGCATTACCTCTCTAGGCATCCCAACTGTCTGCAAGCCACTTTGGAAGATACAAGGAGACTCAATTATTCGAGTAAAACTGTAAGCCAATATCACCTAGATAAACGGGATCATGGTATCTTCAAGTTTTACCAAACCTTCCTTTAGCTGGGATTTTTGTCTACCATTTCAGAGATATCCCACGTTTTAGTGAATTCTACAAATAATACCTGTGCTTCTTCACATCACAAAGAGATTATTTATTTACTATTGGTTAAGGCATTTTTTCACTGCTTAATTAACATACATTTTGCCCAATCAACACACTCCCTATTCATACTTTTGCAAAAAGAAAGTGATTTATGTGCAAGTTTTACCACCTCATTATCCAGGTTTTTCCCATGCAGCAAGCTACACGGAAATTAGCATTTTTCATTTTCATCGAGAGAGAGTAAGATCCCCAATATCCACACAGCAAGAGCTGATAAGCCGCACCTTATTTTCAGTTTTTTGCCAGCTTTAAGGAGTACTCTAAAGTCACACTAAGGAGTCACACACACAGAGTGGCCACATGAAAGACAGCTTCACCTGCATTCTGTGCAGACCTGACATTGTGTAATGGCTCAGGAGTTTATCGAGCCTCCCCGCACGCTCGCTACTGCTGCCTCCACATCAGGTTTATGGTGAAACGAGAGCAGGCAGAGGGATCGTCTAAGGGCTTGCACAAACCTTGAATTCTAGTTTTTAGTAACTAAGCAAAGACTAAATGAAAACAGAATCTGATAAGATCATATTTAGTTCTAAATCTACTCTCTGAGGCTGGCAAAAGCTCTGAGCACTTTACCTATTATTTAACACAGTATCTAGGCATTTTGTAAACTTTCATGTTAAAGCAGAACACCAAACCTGTCTGGGTAGATACATTTTCATTCCCATGAGGGAGCTTAGTGTTGCAGAATACAAAACCTGGTTCAGTAGATACATTTTTGTTCCCAGGACCATGGTTAGTGTTTTACAGTCAGTAAGCCCTTCCAATCCTTCTATTTTCTTTAAATTTAGAAATTGCATGTGATTGTTACCATTCATCCTCTTCCCATTTATCCCTTCAAAAGGGGTGAACTAACTTTGTCCTTGAGACACGGGTAATTGTTTTCCAGTACCATTTTTTCAATAGCTAAATCTTTGACAACGTTCCACATGTTTTCGGCCTAACCTTCAATTCTTCTTCAGAAGGACTAAGTGATTCTTCAGCTTTATAAGAAGAAAAAAAATCCCTTCAGTCCGAAGATGAGCTATGGAAAATTTTAACACGCTGGACTGTTTATTTCAACACAACCACTGCCCGAAGACCATCATTCATCTGAAATCAGCAATTTGTTACCTACTCACTGCATAAGTAGAATTTTTCTTTCATTCTTTTTCACTAATTATATGAGTATCTGTTTTATTGTTTCAAAAATCTTTACATTCATTATGGAAGAAATTTCTCTTTGGAAATATTATTAGTACTAGCCACAACGAGGTAATCATCATTTCACTACAGCTCTGAAAGGTGATCCTGTTCTAATTAAAAGCTTTTTAGACTAGTTTCTTTCCCCCCCCGACCACCTTTTTCAGGGCTGTCGATCACCTCAGAAAGAAAATAGGAATTAATATACTTTATAAAATATTCCTTTATAAGTAGAGGCTTTACAGACATCCAGATAGATCACATCCATTGGTTTTCCCGTGTCCACTGCTGCGGTTATCCCATCATAGTAAGCCACTAAGTTGGTCATGCAGAACTTGCTCCTGGTAAAGCCGTGTTGGCTGCTATTAATCACCTAACTGTCCTCCATGTGCTTTAGCAGAGCTTCTAGGAGGATTTGTTCCATGATCTTCCCATTATTACATGATATAATATAATAGGCTGCCCAGGAAGGTGGTTGATTCACCTTCCCTGGAGGTGTTTAAGGCACAGGTAGATGAGGTCCTGAGGGACATGGTTTAGTGTTTGACAGGAATGGTTGGACTCGATCCGATGGGTCTCTTCCAACCTGGTTGTTCTATGATATGTAATATTATAAACACTTTGTTTTACAATTATTATGGCGCATTTGTAGGTCTGTGCCTGACTAATCCACAACTGATTTCTGAGCTTGTAGCATTACACATCACTTACAGTTATGTCTGCAGTCTGTAATAAAACTCCTCTGTATGGCCTGTAAAGAGCAATAATTTCAAAAGTCTTTTCAGTAGGTCTTGTTTGGGAAATGTAAAATGCCAGGACAAGCAAATTGATGGTTATTTTTTTAAAAAAAAAAAGGCTATAAAGGAACCTAAAGTAATTAAAGCCTATTTGGAGGTTTTCCAAAAAAAAATAATGCCTATAAACATTCCAATTGTTGCCTAGGACTTATCTATTCACTTCAATCAAAATGAGTTCACACCCTCTTTCAAGTCCAGGTCACCAAGTAATAACACTATGACTAATCTTTGCAGCACATGGTAAATGTGTTGATAAAGAAACTTCAGCCTTGACCTTTGCAACAGAGAGAACAGACAGCTACGTAATGCAAGTAAAAACGCCAACAAGCCGTGCTCAGGGCACCAGTCATTTCCAGCGAATCCCTGGAGGTTCACACATCCTTGAAAGAGGAGATTTGGATTTAAAGAGGTCATTTAGGGCAATTTGTGACGAAACTCAAGTCCCTGTAGCAAATAATTTCATGAAAGTGACTGAAGAAAAGGTTGCCCATTTTCACACTGTTCATTTTAATATAAGAAACCATGACTCAACCAAACCCACTTCCCAGTGTCATTAACAAGGCGTACCCAGTTCAGAAGTCATCCGATAGACTTTAAAATTGATCTTTTGTACATGACTCGATTACTGAAAGCCACATAGAACCCTCAAGGATAGCTCAATAAAACAACTGCTACATCTCTCTCTCAGGAAAGGTCATATTTTGGTTAAGGAATAACTAACAGGAGGATGCCAGATTTTTGAAGTTGCATGAAAACAGACTTTCTCTTCTGAGAGCAAATTTTTTACACAGATTTATTAATCCTCAAGTCTGTAGTGAAACATGTAAATACTACATTCTGTTTGTAGATGCATGAGAAAGCAAGGTTGATCGGTTATTTAGACAATATCTCAGGATGAAATGTTTTCCGGGGAGGGCCCTGGTCCAGGTTGCCCAGAGAAGTGGTGGCTGCCCCATCCCTGGAGATGCTCAAGGCCAGGTTGGATGGGGCTTGGAGCAACCTGATCCAGTGGGAAGTGTCCCTGCCCATGGCAGGGGGGTTGGAGGCTTTAAGGTCCCTTCCAACCCAAACAACTCTATGATTTTATTCTATTATATGGAATTTCAAAACATTACTCGATACAAAATCTGAAATAGCTAGAGACACTTTTTTCTGAATATCCAAACATGTTGCAACAACAATTACATCAATTCAGTCTGCTCTTTCCGAGTGAGGTCCCACAGACCTCAAGTTGTGTATCTGTCAAAATAAGAAATACATACAGTGGAAGTTTCTGACGTTTTCTGTCAACATGCGTTCCTAGGTCCCATGGGAAATCAGAAGGATAGGTTGGTTTATCACCTAGGGACTCCAAAGCCTGCTTCTCCTGCTTCCCTTTAACTCGGAGACAAATCGAAAACAAGTCAGGCATTTGACCTTTTAACTGCTCTGACTGGCAGAAATTTTCTGCAAATGGGCAGACAGACGGAATCATAGAACGGTTTGGGTTGGAAAGGACCTTCAAGCTCCATTCAGCTCCAGTTCCCTTGCTGTGGGCAGGGTTACCTTCCATGGGATCAAGTTGCTTAAATCCCCATCCAGCCTGGCCTTGAATGCCTCCAGGGATGGGGTGTTCCACGATGACTCTGGGCAACCTGGGCCAGTGACTCATAACCCTCACAGTAAACAATTTCTTCTTAATATCTCATCTAAATCTCCCCGTTTCAGCTTGAAAACATTCCCCCTCATCCCACCCCTGTACTCCCTGAAAAAGAGCCCCTCCTGAGCTTTCCATGTAGGCAACCTACATCATGTAGATCTCTCCAGCCTGCAAGGAAAACCTTGGGGAGACAATCATTTAACTGTGACCCAGTCTAATTCACCCAACAAGCTACTTAATTACATCTATCCATCTCTCAGACTTGCTTTTTAACGGAGGAGGGAAGTGGGAAAAAAAATGTGTATTTCCAAAAGTCATCATTTTTTTTTCCAAATGTCACTCCCTGCCAGAGCACGACTGAGTCACACCAAGTGGGAATGTGACAGCACAGATTTCTAACATTCTCTTCCAAGTTTGTAAATTGACCTGGCATTTTAATGAGAAATGCAGCAAAGCTCCTAAGATTTTTCAAACTCACCCTGCTTTACAAGCATCTCAGGAGTGTATTTACCCTATTATTTTCTTTTCTTTTCTCTTGTTAAGTAAAAGCAATCTAAGTTTGCCAGAATTCCTTCAGCTTGCTTTAGGCACTAGACAAGTCTGAAATCAAAATGAATGATTTTATAGCACAAGGCAAAGTGGTTGATGGTGGAATTGCAAGCAGAAGCAGAACCTGACTATAAATTAACCCTCAAACTTAGGAAAAAATACAACTAAAACTAAGCCTTTCCTTGAGCTGATGGGTAAGATTCTTCTGATGAAGCTACAGAAGCCAAAAAAATTCAGTGACAGCCTCTCTCAAGGGTGTTACGTTCTAGATAGGACCCTGTCCCAAATCCTCACTATTCCAACAATGTTTTTGAGATCTGCTGTCTCACTGTTTGCAGGGAAATCTTTGCCACAGCTGGCGGGCCTCCACTTTTCCCTCTCCTATTAAATCACCCCATATAAATTTACTATGCTGCTTGCTCAGATTAGCAATGGGTATTTGTGAAAATGCAAATGAAGTATTCTTCCGTCTGGCACTCTGGTTTCTCACACTGGGTTCACCGTCTTGTCTGGGATGTCACCGCAACTGCCAACCGATCCCTCCCTTGCCAGGCAGCAGCAGATTTGCATGATGTATTCCTTCATGGCTACAGTACAAACATTTTTTTTTTAAACATGTATTGGGAACTATAAACCATGCAGCATTTGATCGGTTGCCACGTTTTAGAGAAGTTATTCATAACATTCTTAATGCAGCTCTGGCTGACTGGGCTCCCAAGAATCTCAATCTCCTGCCATTTTTAGTGATTCTAAAGGCTCAGATCAACACAGGTAGTTGGCAGCTTAACAATACTTGTGTTTCTGCAGGAGGTAGATACCGATACAAAAAAACCACCTCACCACACACAACCCAGATGATTTTAAGTCACTTAAAATCATTTTAACTTAATCGTTTTAACTCCAGTCCCCCAGCCTTTCAGGTGATGACAGCAGAAAGCACATGTTGCACCTGACAACTTCTTTGCTTTCCCATTTTCTGCCACTTGGGTTTGAGGAGTTTAACTTACCAGAAATCAGGTAGAGAATACTTCCATGGACCATTGTCATACAGTTCAGCTTGACATTAAAAAGCTACGATAAATTGTATTTAAACTAAAGTCTTCTATGTTTTTAACTGATTTTTCTCATTTCCATCACTCTCAAGACCACTTCCTTTTCTCCAGAAAACTGATTAAGACTAACTATCAATGTCCAGTAACAGCTTTTCCTGCACCTGTTACTTTGTTTCATGCATACATTTTTTTCATTCCCCCTCTCCTTGCAAACAAGCAATTAATTAAGAAGTCACAACATTAACCCTATAAATTATTACAGGACTTTTCAGTTTCAAAACATTTTAACAAATTGATACCAGTCCCAACCCTCATCCACCTCTGCAAGTATTTCTGATGTATGTAACGCCCCATTGTCAAGTCACTCCTAGAGCTACACCTCTTCAGCACGTTCCCATTCCCATTCTTACACAATGAATACAAGCTTATTATGAGGAAATAATTGTGAAAATTAACTTCATTCCAGAACAACAATCTGTGCCCCACGCAAATCAGTTTGCAGATTTAAATTCCTCCTGTTCCACAACAACATACAAGAAGAAATCAAACGATTCACAGATTCATTAATTGCTAACATGTTGCTTAGAGAAGGAAGCAAATAGAGTAAGCACTAGGTTCTCAAAGCATCTTCCCAACATCATAAAATCAGCCTTATTTTATAGATGATGGCAATTATATTGCAAAATGAATATATATTATTTTTTAAATTGAAAGCCATATATGAAGGCCTGCATTTCCCAGCTGTTAGCCTCATATTTAATTTATGAAACCTGACGTTCCTAATTAAAAAAAAAAATCTTACCTGGCATCTCCTTTTGAAAGGTTGGTGTTTACAGGATGAAGAATAACCTTGTTTGCATCCACATCCACCACACATTTTGTATGCAGATCAAGCTCTATAAAGAAATGAGAAAGTGTCAAGTGCTGCCCCTAAAGCAGTAGGATTATACAAACCATTACTTCCTCCCCACACCAAATTTATTCATGCGGTCTGACAGCCACCCATCAGCAATAGAATAGAAACAGGACTACTGCCAAATTCCCCTTCTAGAGATATTCTGATGGGATGGATCCTGTCCAGCTTTAAAACATGCGTTCTTTTCAAAACAAGAAAGAGCACTTCGGTTTTCCTGAAGGACAATCAGCAGACACAAGGCAGTATGAAATTTCTTCTGGGGAAAAGAACCATTAGGCATGGTACCACTTTGACAGCTCTTCTTATTGCTCCCTCAATGCTTGACACACTCAGAGGGAAAGCTGCCCCTGCCATCTGCAGCACATTTTCCCCAGCCGCTGCGGTGATACTGCCGCATGCCATGCCAGCTGTCAGTCCTGGGGCACCCGCTCGAAGAAATTCCAGTCCCATCGCAAATAATTTAGGTGCAAGAGTGCAGAAAAGGGTTTACCCTTCCCCACAGGCTCTCAGTCAGCTAGGAAGTCTAGCTCTTCCAAATGACGCTAAACAGTTGAGTATATACTATGAGTAATAAGAATATTTGGAATGTATGAGAAATTTCAGCTGCAGAGGCAGGGAAAACAAAGGCTTCAGATAACACTGACAACCATCCAAGGTATCCGCCCGATGACAAATGGAGTCAGATATACAGCAAAGCACACAGTCACTTGCAATCAAAGTCACTGCTGGGACATGAACACATCCAGTCCTGTGTTCTCACACTCTAATGCTAAACCTGGAAAGTGCCCCCAGATGCTGATACCTATAACCATGACACACCAATTACACACAGCATGCACTCTGCAACACTCTCGCATGCAGTGATGACGAGGGGCTGCACTGAATAACCTCCAAACAGGGCTCAGCACCTCAGCTGAATCACCCAAACATGCTCCTGTCTAATCACATTAATTATAATCCTCACCCTCCTTCAACCCTGCTCTTTCCTTCTCTGTCACCTGTACTTGCTCTTTCACCTTACAGAACCTTATAAACTCAAACTGAAAATCTCTCAGACAGAGACTGAAGATCTTAATTACTGCCCAGCACCTTGCAGGCTTCTTGCTGCTGTTAAATAACATAATAAGAGGAATTTTCTTCATTTTACAGTTTTTGAAAGAGATGTTATAGTCTTTTGCTACTTGGGACACAACAAAGAAAGCCAAAGCTCAAGCAGGCAGTCACACAAAACTGAAATCCTTCGGAACAAAACTACTCCTCTGTTTAATTAAACTGTGCATTTGCCTAAGGAAGAGACAGACAAGTTTCAGAAGCTAGTGTTTATTTTAATGTCTCTCCACACCCTGAAAGTCAATTTACCTATCATTAATATGCTAAATGCTTGCTTAGATGAAATTACATTCTTCCTACATCCCCATATCCGACAAGCTTCTTTATCTCAGTCGGGCTGGTTAGTGATTAACGTTCTGAATTGCAGTGACCTGCTTTTCCTCAACTACTGAAGGTTTTTACATGCTACCTCCCTCATGCAAAGCTCAAGGTATGCACACTCGGTACATAAGCGGCACAGTCTCCATCATGTTTTTTTAATCCTTCTCTTCTGAGTGAATGTTGGTGGCAGGTTTGGCATCCACAAGTGCCCAGTGAACTCAAGATCTTGCAAGTATTCATCAAACTGCTCTTTGTGAAAGGCCTTTAAGAAAGCACACAGACAGCATAGAAGAGTTCCTTAAAGTCATGTGCCCTCAAAGCCAATCTGTCATGTACAACACACCATGTCTGATTACCATTACCACAAAGGTAATGTTAAAAATCCTCCACCTAGGGGTCCTGCAGACAGGGGACAACACTGTTTCAGATGTGCTGAGCCAACCTAACAGTCATAGCCAAACATAGAATCATAGAACAACCAGGTTGGAAGGGACCCATCGGATCTTCTAGTCCAACCATTCCTATCTAACACTAAACCAAGTCCCTCAAGACCTCATCCATCCGTGCCTTAAACACCTCCAGGGAAGGGGAATCAACCACCTCCCTGGGCAGCCTATTCCAATGCCCAATGACGCTCTGTGTGAAAAACTTCCTCCTAATCTCCAGCCTAAATCTCCCCTGGCGGAGCTTGAGGCCATTCCCTCTTGTCCTGTCCCCTGTCACTTGGGAGAAGAGCCCAGCTCCCTCCTCTCCACAACCTCCTTTCAGGTAGCTGTAGAGAGTAATGAGGTCTCCTCTCAGCCTCCTCTTCTCCAGGCTAAACAACCCCAGCTCTCTCAGCCGCTCCTCATAGGTTCTGTTCTCCAGCCCCTTCACCAGCTTTGTCGCTCTTCTCTGGACTTGCTCCAGGGCCTCAACATCCTTCTTGTGCTGAGGGGCCCACAACTGGACACAATATTCAAGGAGCGGCCTCACCAGTGCTGAGTACAGAGGGAGAATCACCTCCCTGGACCTGCTGGTCACACCATTTCTGATACAAGCCAGGATGCCATTGGCCTTCTTGGCCACCTGGGCACACTGCTGGCTCATGTTCAGTCGGCTGTCGACTAACACCCCCAGGTCCCTCACCTCCTGGCAGTTTTCCAGCCAGGCTTCTCCCAGTCTGTAGCTCTGCATAGGGTTGTTGTGCCCCAAGTGCAGGACCCGGCATTTGGCCGTGTTAAACCTCATGCCATTGGACACTGCCCAGCTGTCCAGCCTGTTTAGGTCCCTTTGCAAAGCCTCCCTACCCTCCAGCAGATCGACACTTGCACACAGCTTTGTGTCATCTGCAAACTTGCTAAGGGTACCCTCAATGCCTTCATCCAGATCATTGATGAAGACATTGAACAGGACTGGACCAAGCACTGAGCCCTGGGGAACCCCACTTGTCACTGGCCTCCAGCTGGACTTAACACCATTTACCACCACTCTCTCGGCCCGGCCATCCAGCCAGTTTTCTACCCAGGAGAGTGTGCGTCTGTCCAGGCCAGAGGCTGACAGTTTCCGTAGCAGAATGCTGTAAGAAACTGTGTCAAAGGCTTTACTGAAGTCCAGGAAGACCACATCCACAGCCTTTCCCTCATCCAGCAGCCGAGTGACTTTGTCATAGAAGGCGATCAGGTTGGTTTGGCAGGACCTGCCTTTGGTAAACCCATGTTGACTGGGCCTGATCACCCGGTTCTCTTGCATGTGCTTCATGATAGCACTCAAGATCACCTGTTCCATGACTTTCCCTGGCACTGAGGTCAGACTGACTGGTCTGTAGTTCCTCAAATCCTCAGGGCAATCTTGGTCCTTCCTTCAGGCTAACTGTGCCTGCTGCTCACATTTCACCACTACCACGCTGAGCGGATTCCTCAAAGTCACTTCAACGGCAGAGAACTACCCAACATGAAAAACTGATGTAATTCAGACACTACAGAAAGTCACATCAGCCCAGCCAAAGCTCTGAAGAATATCAGAGGCCATGAAAACGAGTGGGTAGATCTGTAGAGAGGGGGGGAGAGGAGGCAGAGGAGTGAGACCTCTCAGCAGAGATGAACTGCTACATCAGCTCATGGTGTCCTATGAAATAAACCCCCTAAAAACTAGTTACGTTCAGCCTCCAGGCTGGGTTATGTAACCTGACAGCCTTAAGGCTACTGACTCCAGTTACCTTGGCATCTCCTTTTAGCTGAAGAAATACTTTAAATTCTGTTTTAACAGTCCATCATAAGTTTTCAACTATACATGTTCTGGCTTTATTACAAACCATGTTCTTTGATTTCTGATTTCTTTAATGCTTCCAGTAGAATGAGAGGAATTTTATATCAGCCACTTCTGAAAATCATACCATCATTACTTCCACCTCATTAAGTGTTTAATATTACTAAAGCAGGTTAGCCTTACAGACAAATTATCCTCCTGCTCTTTTGGACACGACCGCAAAAGTACTCCACCCTCACTCTTACCAGTTTCAGTATCAACCAGGTAAGCAGCGTACTCACTGCTTCTGAACAACAAGCAAAATTGGGATGCATCAAGAGAAAATATGCACGCACATCCAAAAGCAATCAATTGTTGAGGCTTGGAATTACTCTTTCCATTACACAGTATTTTTTCTTAGGCAGTGAAACATTCAGAATTTAAAAGATGATAAAAGTGGTTCACTATCAAACTCTGGAAATTTATCACAAATCTTGTAGCTCAACAAGACTGAAAAATCTCAAACCAGGAAACCAATCAGCCAATTGCTGTTTCATAGAACCAAAGAATTATTAAATCACTTGGTGGAAAAAGACCTTTGAGATCACTGAGTCCAACTGTACCTGTCCATTACCAAACCAGATTCCTGAGCACCTCATGTAGCTGTCTTTTAAACAGCACTAGGGATGGGGACTCAAGTACTGCCTTGGGTAGCCTCTGCCAGAGCCCAAGAACCCTTTCCATGAAGAAATTTTTCCTGATGTCTAATCTGAACCTGCCCTGGTGCAACTTGAGGCTATTTCCTCTCGTCCTATTGCCTGCCACTTGGGAGAAGAGACCAACACCCAGGTCACTCCAACCTCCTTTCAGGGAGTTGTAGACAGTGATAAAGTCTCCACTCAGCCTCTGTTTCTCCAGGCTAAACAATCCCACCCCCCTCAGCCCTTTCCCTGGATGTGCCCCAGCCCCTCAATGTCCTTCTTGGAGTGAGGAGCCCAAAACTAAACCGAGGGTTTGAGGTGAAATTTTGAAAAATTTCAAAACTCTCAACAAGAAACATTTACTGGAGGGAATGAAAGCTTCTTTCTTGGCTGTGGAGTAAGCATGTTGTGACATCCATCATAAGAGGGTAACACATATCTTGGTAACTTTTCCACATTTACACTTCATAGCTGTGGAATTGCTAAGCAAAGGTGGGCTGAGCACAACAATCATTAAGTCACATGCATCCAAGCTACTTATAAAGATTCTCTTGGATGTTTTCTTATTTCACTTGTGAAACTGGAAGATGGGGCTTGAGGGAGGCCCTTCCCACTTCCCTTGACTTTACCACTTGGCACAAAAGCTTTCTAAGACAATCAAGTCTGTGACTCAAACAGTGCAGATCTCAGCTGAAGCCACAGTTGTGTAAACCCTAAATGATTGTGTCTTTGATAAAGGACTTACGGGTGTTGCAAAAAGAATTCACAACATCCATACAAGCTTTGGGCTTTCCAGTAGCCTAAGAGAATCAGCATGTTTCAAACAGAGTAGAGAAGTCAGTAAGACAGAGAGCAGGAAAAGCAAAACCAGGAGCAGCGTACCACCACATGCCACAGTGGATTCAGCAAGCATTACTGTATTCCCAACACGTAGGAGCTGTTAGGCATTCCCTCTGTAATAGCAGTCACACCTCTGGTAATCATAAACTCAACACAGCAGACTTTCCATAACAGTGTTAGGAAACACCAGCAGAGATGTAATTTTAAAATGTACTGATGGGGTTTGGGGCAGAGACAAAGGGCGCATATGAATCCTAGAGGAAGGGAAGAGTAGAAGCATTTTGAAAGGCGTGACAATGTTTGCAATGCTGGGAAACTTCCATCTTCATTTATGGATTGGTTTGGGAACTCTCTTCATAGATGAGCTGCAGATAACAACAAGAACTTCATAATGATGTTCCAAACTTGTTCAGTTTCATAGGTAATTGAACCAAACCCAGCAGCATCAGGTGGCGTAACAAAAACAGCAGAATTGCCATGCAATGATACCAGAGCTTTTCCAGCTACTACCCTAAAAAGTCACTGCATCTTTAAGGCTACTGTATTTGAGAAGCAAACAAAAGATTCTAATAGATAGCCTTTACAGGGCAGTTCAAAATAATCGTAAAATCAAAGATGACACAGTAAACAAGTTTGTGACTTATTAATATCAGTGGTTGGGACTGTGGCATCGTAGTAGCTTTAAGTACAATAGCCACAGAAGCTAAAAAGTCTGTTACAACTTACTTGGCCTTCCATATTTTCCTGTTTATACACTCTTTTTTTTTTTCTTCCCACTTTGTAAAAGAGGAAGCATTTCTCAATTCATCAAGCCTATTTATTTCCAAATAAATTTTCCCATTAGATTTCAGTTTTGTAGAACAGAATCACAGAATGGTTTGGGTTGGAAGGGACCATAAAGATCATCCAGCCATGGGGAAGGACACCTCCCACTGGATCAGGTTGCTCAAAGCCTCATCCAACCTGGCCTTCAACACTTCCAGGGATGGGTTATCCATGACTTATCCAGGCAAGCTGGGCCAGGGCCTCCTCACCCTCACAAGAAAACATTTCTTCCTACTACTTAGTCTAAATCTCCCCTCTTCCAGCTTAAAACCATTTCCCCTTGTCCTATCTCTGCACGCCCTGATAAAGAGCCCCTCCCCAGCTTTCTCTCATCCTCCTTTAAATACTGAAGGCTGCTATGAGGTCTGCTATAAGAAATTAGTTTCTCATGTTTGCCAGTTTTCCAGACCTTCTAAACACCATTTGATCCCAAACCCTACTGAAACAAAGATATGAACCTGGTGTTACAACAAAGGTCCAATAAAGCTTGTGACAGACTCCTCCTGGTCCCACTACCAGGCTTAAGGCAGTTGCAACTGCATCAACATCCAAGGCCTCCTTGGGTTCAACAGCGTGATTGGGAACCAGCACAGTTGCTCTTGCAGAGTTCAGAAAAGCTAACTGAAGTATAAAAAATAAAATGTGAAAGGCTTAAAGTGCACGTGCTAAGCTCATAAGCCAAAATTGGCCCCAAATACAAAAGCTCAAAATAATCTCCTGTAAAGACTGAGACGATAGACATTTTATATTTTAAATTGCCAGTAGATTTTCAGGAGATTAACATTCCCATGAAGGTTAGAACTGGAATGTTGAGGCCTGAGCCTTCAATTACTCTGAGTAATTACAGTTGTTTTCTGGCACCTTTATTGGTCTAAAAAAGCAAATGGCAATAACACTGAGAAACGTTTAAGTCACAAAGTGGTCTCAGCTCGAAAAGACCTTTAAGATCAAGTCCAATCATGGATCCAGCACTAAGTCCACCATTAGACCATGTCTCCAAGTAGGACATCTACCCACCTTCTAAACACCTCCACCAACAGTGACTCAACCACCTCCCTGGGCAGCCTCAGCCAGTGCTTGGTAACCCTTTCAAGTAAAGAAATTCCTCCTACTATCCAAACTAAATCTCCCCTGTGCATCCTGTGTCCATTTCCCCCTTGTCCTGTCACTGGCTACTGAGGAGAAGAGACCAACCCCCATGTTGCTACAACCTCCTTTTAGGTAGCTGTAGAGAGTAATAATGTCTCCCCTCAGCCTCCTTTTCTTTGGACTAAACAACCCCAGCTAATAGTAACTTGAAAATATTTTAAGTATTATTTATCACATAGATTAATCAGATAACACCTTTAAAAAGCTGTGGGTTTTATTTCTACTTGTTTTAAAAAGAAATCTGAAAGCACGTTCAAACAGAACAAGTCCTCATATTCTCCTTGCCAATGTTTGTAACCTTAGAGTGACTTGTCCTAATGCTATGTAGAAGCCAACTGAAGTCAAGGAAAAACGAACTTACTACACGAGATAGTGTGAAAATAACTTACACCCAAATAACAAAGCTAAGAGCTTAAATGAAAAAAATAGTAAGAGTAACAGTACTTTTAGGGCATTAATTATAAGACATGCAAAAATACAGTAATCTGACTTGCCTCTTAAGTTCACCAACATGAAGCCTACACAGGCATCTTTCGAGCTTCTCTGCTATATGTATGAACTGCACAAATATCGTTCATTAAAATTTCAGCTTGCAGCAATTAAAGATCATTAAATATGTATGAGTGCATCTGGCACAGCACACAATACTGTCTAATCTTAATGATGAGGTGTAAGTCAACTCAAATCCATGTGCACGCTGAACGCAAGCTCTCCTCACATATAACACTACATGGTCTAAGTATTAAAAAAATATATTCTGTCTTCTGTTTCACCTTCTGTAAGAAAAGAGTTTCCCAAATGGCTTTTGTAAAAGTACTCCATGTAGCTGGACATTAACCTTACTCAGAGTTCTGCTGCTGCGAGTGCTGCTCAGCTTACAGAGACTGACTAAATTCATCAGTCCGGTGACTTTCTGATGCAGCAAAGAGCTCCAAGAAAGTTACACACACACAGCTCTGTGCTTTGTTTCAGGCTTCAGAGTTAACATAATGAAATGCGATAGTATCTGTTCTGCCTCCAACCACCCAAGAGCCAAGGCAGAACTACTCACAGTGTTTATCTGATCTTCTATTGACTTGAGGAGGAGCAAGTACACGTGAAACCAGAGCAGCAAGGTAACCTCACACTGTGCTTTAGGCTAGCTCTGAAGATGTAATTAGCACAAGAATTGCTTCCCTTTGTGGCATCCATATAGGACTGACTGGCTAGCTCTTTGGCAGTGGGGAGTAAGTTCCTAACACCATAGGAGCTCTTAAAACACAATTGCTTCGATGGGGAACACCAGATGAAATACTGCCCGTACATGCTTTACTCATTTGTCACCTTATCTCTAGATTACCCTTGCTCATATTACAAAAACTGTTTCATAGGGTATCAACAATCACCAGGAAATACTGAAAACTCTAGACACTCATTTACAACAGGGATAATGGTGAAGAAAAAGTCTTGTGCCTTGAATATTGCCATCAGGACAAACTTCATTCATTCCAATACCATAATTACTGTTCTAAGACTTGCTTGTACAAACTTCAGTTGATAAATTGTTTCTGTTTTAATCTCCAGTAGAAAATAAACAAACAAAACCACAAGAACAAGCCCCAGCTCCCACCCCAACCCCAAAAACACTTCAGGTGACTGGAAATATCACCTCCTCCAAAGTGCAGGAGGACATAACATCAGTGCCCAATACTGTGGTCAGAAGCCAGCGCAGTTACATGAGCAAATTCCTTCCTTACAAGCACCAGGAACAGAATCTTCATCACTAAAACACAGTAAGATCCTGTTTGAACACAAAACCCATTCTGGATCAATATATTAATACAATGTATATTTCCAGTCAGCCTAGAAGCCATAGGGATCCTACCAGCATCCCACCAGCAGTGCAACTGGGCGGTGTTGCCAAGATGCAGGCTGTTTTCTTGTACATTTTACCCCTAACCTAGCACACCCCCATCGCTGGTCCCCACCTGAGCTGTGCCACCACCCTGCCCAGCCCTGTGCCAGCACCGCTATTGCTTATTTTGCCTCAATAAATTAATTCCAGACATTAAACACATGATTTTTTTTGCAGTTTATTTCCTATCTTTCTTGTTCAAACAGAAAAGAATAGACCCGAATGAGATGTAGCAACACCAGAGCAGTAGTTTTGATTTGTCTGAGGTGTCATCAACCATACCCTTGAGCACAAGACAGATTCTTTTAGTACCAAGAAGAGATTTTATATTTTAATTAACTGAATCACTCAAGTGATTCAAAAGGCACAGAGAAACACAAGGATTTAAACATACTTATGGGATGCTTGTACACCAACACCACCTGAAAACAAAATCAGTAAGACAGATCCTAATTCATAAAATCATGTGGTTTGGGTTAGAAAGGACTTTAAAGGCCATCCAGTTCCAACCCCCTTGCCATGGGCAGGGACACCTCCCACTGGATCAGGTTGATCCAAGCCCTGTCCAACCAGGCCTTCATCATCACTAGGGATGGGGCAGCCACCACTTCTCGAGTAAACTGGTCCAGGGCCTTCTCACCCTCAGAGGGAAACATTTCTTCTTAAGATCTCATCTCAATGTCCCCTCTAGCAGCTGAAAACCATTTGGTCTTGTCCTGTCCCTGCACTCCCTGATCAAGAGCCCCTCCCCAGCTTTCCTGTAGCCCCCTTTAAGTACTGGAAAGCTGCTATAAGGTCTCCACAGAAATAAAAGGCCCCAGCAGCAGGGTTTAAGGCTCACGAAGATTTTACCTGAAATACAACGACTATCTGCTAAGTGAAGTCAAACACTGACAGCATTTGTAAAAGCAAATCCACTGCCACTGTACAATATAACAGCAACCTAACTCAGTGATCCTTATCAAATACCCATCTAAAAAAGCAGTGCACTAAGGAAATACTTTCCTGAATAACAAACCCAAGAAGAAACAAACATGCGTCTTAACACAGCAGTGCTCAATTACTTAATTCACAATAGCATGCTAATCAAGACTTTAGTTTGCAAAGTAGAAAACATGCAAAGAAAGAATCATAGAATCATTAAAGTTGTAAAAGACATCTATGCTCATCCAATCCAACTGTCACCCCAGCCCCACCGTGCCTACCAAACCATGTCTCAAAGTGCCATGGCCACGGGGTTTTTGACCCCCTTCAAAGGACAGGGACTCCTCCACTGCCCTGGGCAGCCTCTGCCAGGGCTTCACCACTCTTTTGGTAAATAAATAGTTCCTAATATCCAATTTCAACCTCTTCTGGTGCAATCTGAGGCCATTTCCTCTCGTTCCATCACTTGTGAGCTGGGAGAAAAGACCAACACCCACCTTGCTATAACCCCACAATTGCTACCTCGCGGAGTCCGTGACTAGATGTAAAGCTGCAGGCATGTTGATGTGGAAGCTGTTTTACAGAAGCTTGGCTTCCACACAGTGTGCAGGGCTGGGGTCTCATCTGAAGCAAGATGCAGAAAAGTAACCTAGATGCAAACAAAAACCTACATACAATGCTTCCCCTGACTGCTAAAAATTAGTACTAGAAGCTCAGTTTATAGATGGTGACTTCACATGAGAGTGAAGTGGGACCTTCAATACTATCACCTTCGGATGCTGGCACTATGAATAACCAACTATTTGCTATAGAAATCCCTTCAAGGTGCATGCAAAAAACCTCTTATGCTTTTATAAGCTGTAAAAATTACTAGTAGTTAAACATACTGCTTTTATTAACCCAATAAACTTTTGTCTTAAGAAATTCACAATTCGAACACCAAAGAGAGCCATCACCGCCACAAGTAAACACTGACAACATTTCAAAGCTTAAATCTCAACAGTTGTAACCATCCGACGAGTTTGCAGTTTTAAGCCCTTTGGTACAGAGGGAACTTTACTCGTGATCCTGAAGAAAGCAAATACTTGCTTCAGGTCCAAAGCCTCAGAGCTTCATACAAACACTGCTTAGAACAAAGTGCATATTAGAGAGCGTCCAAGAAAGCCACCTCTTGCCTCAAAGCCTATTAAAAAAGCAAAGCCACCGAAGTCTTTCAACTGGATGACTCACAAGAAAAACAGTTACACAGATTCTTAAATTTAACATTAAGTAGGTAAGAAAAATGCTAGGCTTCATATCACTGTTCCTATAAATTCTAGGAGCATGAGAATACAGGTATCAATTGTTTAGAACTCACCAAAACATCTGGACTGTGACAAATAACACAAAAAAAAAAAAAAATCCAACTCCAGGACATTTTGTTTCAGGGAGAAGGTGACATTGATCTTTTAGGCTAGACTTACATGGGTTTAGGTATCACTCACAAAATGACAGGATGCTTAATAACTGCAAAGCAATTCTTATAGAGGGAGGTAGGCCCCCAATTGCCAAGCTACACACCAAGAGCACAGGTCCCTCTTCTCTCTGATGAACAGCAGGAAAAAACACACAAACATTCCTCACTCCTCAGTAAGCCTCCTAACAACCAGGCTACAGCCATCCTCTCCAGTCTATAACATTTTAAAATCTATGCAGAATAAAACAGCTTTGATAACAAAGTTCCCATTCTTACAGATTCATGCATCTCAGTGCTAAGATAGTCCCAGTAAAGCAGAAGCTTCAAACAAATGTACTGCTCTAAATCTAATATCCACAGGTCCCTCCAACCTGAATTATTGTAAAATCCCAGGGGTAAAGAGCACTACACAGTCAGAAGTTGTCTGGGACACAGCCAAGGAAACGACCTACAACACGAAAGAGACATAAGCAAGAGGAAAACCCACAGGGTACCACCTTTCAGCTTCTTTCCATCCCAGCTACTCCAAACTACCCCTCAATCTCTGCCCAGGGATGGGTCCTTCCCCAGTTTTGAGAACTGTTGTCTAAACTGTAAGAAAATGCAGATTTTGATAAAAATGTCCTCGATTGCCCTAACCCATCAAGAGTTAAGGATGTGGGGATGCCAACTCCATCTCCTTTTTTTTTTTGATTGTGGGACTTCAGAGCTCTTCTGAACCCAATGAATCATAGAATGATTTGGGTCAGAAAGAACCTTCAAGATCTTCCAGTTCCAATCCCCCTGCCATGGGCAAGAACACCTCCCATTCGATTAGGTTGCTCAAAGCCTCAGCCAGCCTGGCGTTCCACACCTCCAGGGATGGGGCAGCCACCACTTCTTGGAGCAACCTGTGCCAGTGATTCACTCAGAAAAACATTTCTTCTTAAGATCTAAACTAAATCTCCCCTCTTTCAGCTTAAGATCATTCCCCTTTGCCCTCTCCCTGTACTATCCCCCCAGCTTTCCTGTGGTCCCTTTCTGTACTGAGAGGCTGCTCTAAGGTCTTCCCAGAGCCTCTTCTTCTCCAGGCTGAACAAGCTCAACTCTCTCAGCCTGTCCTTGGATCACCTTAGCCCTCAGATCGCCTCAGTGGCCTCTTCTGGACTCAATTTAACACATCCATGCCATTCCTGAGCTGGAGGAACAATAACATTCTCTTACTTTAATTTAAAGGGTACGGAAACACTGTACTCAACCCTTTTTCTCCTTATTTACTGAAAGGAATTAAACAGTTATTTTGTCCCAGATCACATGGTAGATAAAGGGCTTCACCTATTCAGCTGACTTCACTTGGTTCCCTTTCCCCAGAAGGAATTATTGCTATGCTCCTGTGAGAATGTGGAGAGAAAAAAAGCCAGCGTACATGTTTCTTGGATTTTTGCCCTTCATTACCTTCCAATTTCTTGGCTCGAGTTGCCTTTTCATACTTGCTTCCTCTTAATCTGGAGGAAGTTTTTCTAATTAAGACAGGTATAAACATTTAAACAGATGCCCGAACCACAGTCTGATTAACATAACCCTCAGGTAGGTTTCACTGACAGGAAAAAAACCCCAACACAACAATAAAAAGTCTTCTCTTGTCAATTCAAGCTTCCTCTTCCATGTTTTATTGTCTGTTTCTTTTCTTCTCTGTTACCCAGTTAAGTCTGTCCCACTCAGAAGAAGAGAGGTTACAGAGCTGAAGGCTGAATCACTGTAGGAAAAGGACACCGAAAGGGAGGCGATTTCCCGTGATCCCTGAGAGAAGGAAGAAGGAAAAGTTGCCCCAGCAGGGCAGAGGGCACAGAGCTGTAATGCAGGTGTAAGGGGTGTGGAGAGGGGTGTGCCTAGAGGGAGGGGGCACAAAAAGCCATGAAAACAAGGCCAGTTTAAGACAAAAAGAGGTGAGAAGGAGGGAGAGGAGAGAAGGGGAGGGGAGGGGAGAGGAAGAAGGGAAGAGAAGAAGGGGAGAGGAGAGGAAGAAGAAGAAGGGAAGGGGGAGAGAAGAGGAAGAAGGGAAGAGGAAAGGGAGAAGAGGGGAGAGGAGAGGAAAGGGAGAAGAGGGGAGAGGAGAGGAAGAAGAGAAGAGGGGAGAGGAGAGGAAGAAGAGAAGAGGGGAGAGGAGAGGAAGAAGAGAAGAGGGGAGAGGAGAGGAAGAAGAGAAGAGGGGAGAGGAGAGGAAGAAGAGAAGAGGGGAGAGGAGAGGAAGAAGAGAAGAGGGGAGAGGAGAGGAAGAAGAGAAGAGGGGAGAGGAGAGGAAGAAGAGAAGAGGGGAGAGGAGAGGAAGAAGAGAAGAGGGGAGAGGAGAGGAAGAAGAGAAGAGGGGAGAGGAGAGGAAAAAGAAGGGGTGAGAAGAAGCAGGGAAGGGGGGAGAAGAAGAGACGGCTGCTGCGTGGGAGCGGCTGAACCCACCTAAAGACAGACAGACACCTGTAAGCACCCCCAGGGCACGGGGACCCCCGTCCCTCCACCCTCCCTCTGCCCCGGGACCCCCTCGGCGCCGTCCCTTGGGGAGGGGTGAGGTCTCACCTCGGCGGTTCATGGGGCGGACCCGCACCGCCACCTTCACTTTAGAGTCGCCCATCGCGCCGCTCGCGGCTCCCGGCGCGGCTTCCGCCTGGCGGCCGGCGGGGCGGGGCGGGGCGCGCGGAGGGAGGGGCCCCGCGGCACCCGCGCCCACTGGACTACAAGTCCCAGAATGCACCGCGGCGCGATGCACGCCGGGAGGTGTAGTCTTGACCCCTCTGTGACATGCTGGGATATGTAGTCATAGAGTCAAGGAATGGCTTGGGTGGGAAGGGACCTGTTCCACCCAGTTCCAACCCCCTGCAGGGACACCTCCCACTGGATCAGGTTGCTCAAAGCGTCATTCAACCTCACCTTCAACACCTCCAGGGATGGGGCTGCCACCACTACTCCGGGCCAGGGCCTCCCCGCTTTCACAGCAAAACATTTCTTCCTAAAATCTCATCTCATTCACCCTTCTTTTAGTTTAAAACCATTTTCATATGTCCTATTGATACAGGCCCTTCCACAAAGTTTTTCTCCATCTTTCTTATCGACCCACTTTGAGTATTTAAAGGCCACAATAAGGTCTCCATAGAGAATCGTAGAATCACCAGGTTGGAAGACACCCACCAGATCATCGAGTCCAAGCATTCCCATCAATCACTAAACCATGTCGCTCAGGACCTCGTCCACCCATTCCTTAAAAATCTCCAGGGAAGGTGACTCAACCACCTCCCTGCGCAGCCTCTGCCAGTGTCCAAGGAACCTTGCTGTGAAATTTTTTTTCCTAATGTTCAGCCTGAACCTCCCCTGGTAGAGCTTGAGGCCATTCCCTCTTGTCCTGTCCTCTGTCACTTGGGAGAAGAGGCCAGCTCCCTCCTCTCCACAACCTCCTTTCAGGTAGTTGTAGAGAGCAATGAGGTCTTCCCTCAGCCTCCTCTTCTCCAGGCTAAACAATTTCAGCACAGAGACTAACTTTCTCAGCCTGTCCTCATACAGCAGGTGCTCCAGCCCTTGGATCATCTTTCCAGACCTCCTCTGAACTCGTTCCAACACATCCACATCCTTCCTGTGCTGAGGGTTCCAGAACTGAACACAGGGCTCCAGGTGGGATCAACCAGAGTGGAGCAGAGGGGCAGAATCCTCTCCCTTACCCTGCTGGTCCCACTCTTTGGATGGAGCCTAGCACATGGTTTAGCTTTCTGGGCTGCAAGTGCACCTTGCTGGTTCATGTCCAGCTTCTCATCCAACTGGAACCCAGGTTCTTCTCAGCAGGGCTGCTCCCAATCTCTTCATCCCCCAGCTTGTACCAACACTGAGGGTTGCCCCAACTCCGGTGCATAACCTTGCATGCTGAGATATGTAGTCTCCTAGGATAAAGGTGTTTTTCACAAAGAGATGTCATGCTGAGCAGACAGCAGCATCACCACTAAAAACCTCACATCACTACAAGAGTTACTCTGGGAGTAAAAACCAACACAGTCGGCAGCATCTGTGTGTTAGAAATCACTTTAAAGATCACATCACAATGAATATCTCTGTCCTGCACACCATTCTGGCCTCTGAATTGGAGAGAGATGGATTTGGCAGATGCATCACTTGGTGGATAAGGAGTTGGCTGGATGACCACACTCAAGGAGTTGTGGTTGATATCTCAAAGTCTAAGTGGAAACCAGTAATGAGCGGTGTTCCTCAGAGGCTGGTATTAGGACAGGTGTAGTTTAACATCTTTGTTGCAAACGTGGATAGTGGGATTAAGGGTACCCTTAGCAAGTTTACCAACAACAATAAGCTGCATGGCAGAGTTGACACACTGGAGGCAATGGGTGTTTCCAGTCCAGAAAGCCAGCTGTATCCTGGGCTGCAGCCAAAGATGTGTGACCAGCAGGATGAGGAAGGGGATTCGGCCCCTCTACTCCACTCTGCTACTCCACTTTCATAAGATCACCTGGAGTCTTTCATTCAGTTCTGGAGTCCTCAGCACAAGAAAGACATGGATCTGTTGGAGCAAGTCCAGAGGAGGCCACAAAGATGATCTGAGGGCTGGAGCACCTCCCATTCAAGGACAAGCAGAGAAAGTTGGGCTTGTTCAGCCTGGAGAAGAGAAGGTTTTGGGGAGAACTTAGAGCAACTTTCCAGCACCTGAAGGCAGCCTACAGGAAAGCGGGGGACAGATTCTTTATCAAGGATGGCAGGGTTAGGACAAGGGGGAATGGTTTGAAGCTGGAAGAGGGGAGATTGAGATGAAATTTTAGGAAGAAACATTTTTCTGTAAGAGTGGGGAGCCACTGGCCCAGGTTGCCCAGAGAACTGGTGGCTGACTCATCCCTGGAGGTGTTCAAGGCCAGGCTGGATGGGGCTTGGAGCAACCTAATTCAATGGGAGGTGTTCCTGCCCATGACAGGGGGTTTGGAACTGGATAGGCCTTAATGTCCCTTTGTATCCAAACCATTTTATGACTCTGTGATTCTATGACGATCATGAACCATAACTCAATGTATAGGTCATGGTTTCAGGCAAAAACTGGATCCACAGAGCACCTCCAATTCTGTTAGCACACCTTCATTAACAGGCCCAGTGCAATTTGCTTAATGAGGGCGGCTCACTGAAAGATCTCAAGGGTAATAATCAAAGACTGCTTGAACAGTATTACAATTTATCCTCATTTAACGACTCAACTGCTCAACCGCAGGTGCGAATTGCAAAGACCAAGAATGAAACTATAGTACAAAGATCAAAAAAACTCTCTCATTTAAATAGTCATAGTTAAAAACCCTTGTAGATGCTGCTTTAGTTCAAAATAAGGTTTCTCTGTGTTATTTTGAAAGGACAAGGGAGAAAAACAAATTCAGAATTGTACTCCTTTAGTCCTTTAATGTTGACCAGGGTTTTATGACAGAAATAAATAAATAAGACATTTCCAAGTGAGTTTGAGATAAGATTTCAAAAGGTAGCACTTCTTGCCCAGAAGAATTGCAGTCAATATCTATCATTTCATGCCTGCCTGACCTGAAGGATATCTTGTCAAGGCAGAAAGAAAACAAATATTAACTTGGCATTTAAGCGACACTGGGATTAACGTCTATGTTCCTAAGAACACCAGAGCATCCTGAGTTAGAAAGTTGTCTTGAAGTTAAAAAAAAATAAATAACAGCTCGTCAGTTCAAGCAGAGTGGCAAAAGCTTGAAACAAAACTGGAGTTTTTATCTGTAGCACCAGAAAGCATTGGGTCCGTGCTGTGCTGTACTTGTGGTCCAACCCCACAGTCCTGTGCTGCAGAGGATTTCTTCTCAGGAGAAGGCATGACCAGCTTTCAGCTTGCACAGTTGGTTCTCACACTTGTGAACTCGAGGATCTAGTTACAGGATGAAACCAGGCTTTGAACCTCTTGTGGTATTTTACAGCTGGGGTGTCAGCAAACCGCACCAGCATTTTCTGAAACTGAGTACTTCGTGATGGAGATAAATATAATCCCCACTTTACAGCTAGGCACGATGAGCAGCAAGCGAAGGGTGTGGGGAAGTTATGTCACATCGAGTCACCTGGAATCTGATTTAAATAAATGGAACGAAACCTGCCAGATGTGCAGAGAGTGCAGGTGTCATCCAAATCAAGTCCTTCCTCCTGCACCTTCTCCTCTGGTATCGGTTATCATTTATCTCTATTGTATGTAAAATTTAACAATAAGTCTTCTGGGGAAAGGATTGTATACCACCTTTTTATTTGATAGAAAGGGATGCCAGTGTATTTTAAGTGGTATGAACATGGACAAAAACTTAAGCATACATATCTTGTCATCTTTGCTCTGGTTTTCTAGTCGTAATGAAGAATTTATTTTAAAAACTGAAAAATTGCCCTTTTAGCCTTTCTTCAGTTCTAATTGCTAAAGAGAAGCCAGATTCACTGATTATCATTGCTGCTTTCTGCTAACTTGTTCAAAGATGGAAACATACTTGCAGCCCAAAGAACCATGCTCAGCTTCAGCTTTGGGTTTTATCAGGGGTCTAGGAAGGCACATGGGAGCAATAACTTCTCATGGCTCTCTGCAGTCCTGCCTCTGGACTTTTCCTCTATGCAAGCCCCTATCTCCTGCAATAAATTACACTGATGTAACTTCTCTTGCACTGGCACAAGCTACCTCAAGTGTAATTACCCCACTGTGAATTCCTCAACAAGCCCTTTCCCTGGCTCGGTGTTCCACAATCTGTGGGAAGCATCTCCCTGGAGGGGTACAGCTTGGAGGGAGGATATTGTTTCCATTCACAGCACTGGAACATGCTAATTGTGCTGGGAGGAAAGGGGAGGGGGGTGGCAGCTTTCACTTGGGAGGGATAGGCTGGGCAAATAGTTTGTGAAACGCCAACTTAACCTCATCTTGTAGAGAATTGTCTCTAGCTCTTTTCCCCCTTCCTAGTTACTGTAATGAGGGGCTGACTTCCTAGATTAGCTCTGGCTATTTAAATGCTAATTTAATTAACAAAACATACTTGGTTGGGGGAGGCATTACTTGTCCCTCCCATTCATTTCTCGAGTTTCTTAATGCAACAATAGTTTCATGAGGTTGAGGAGTCAGAGTTATTTCTATACGCACCTGGTCGTGGCAGGGATTAAAGCAGTGATGAGAAGGAGAGAAAAAGCAGGTCCTTTGTCCATTTATTTTATAAGAAGCTAAATACTATTGACTGTTTGGAAGTTACCAGGACTTCACATGTCCTGCATAACTGGGATGCCTGGTGTGTGTGTATCAGGAGGCTAGAGTGGTATAAGTTGGCTGGTTTTTTTATCTAGATGAAGGTATGATGATTTAGATCTTAGATTGTCTAGACATAATTATATTTCAGGGCAAGCCAGAAAACACAACAGTCTTTTGGATGTGTCTTCTTCCACACCATAACAAACAACAAACCAAGTGTATTTTAAATTAATCTTTTGTTAGACTGCCTATCAAGCAATGTGCATCAATTATGAATTTGCTGTAGACCCAGTTTCTACCCATAAATCATTCAGGCATTGGAAAATGAAAACAGAGAATCTTGTCAGTGTTTAGCTAGTTGTAAGTAAACTCTTAAGTGTCACTGGGGTCCACTTTTGAAAGAAGCGGAACAGCAACTGGGACAGTCCCAGTCAGAGACTGGGAGGTATTCAGGGAATCCAGCAGCTCTTTCACATCCTCAGGGATCAGGTCCTCAGCACAGAAGTATTTGACTAGATAAGACCTGTTACTGTCATACATTTTTCCATAGATTTTTTTTCCCCAGTCCCTGGGGTAAAAACTTTTATTCTGATGTGCTAATCTTATCTTTGGGCTTATTTTCCTTTTCATTCTGAACATACATATATATAAATGTAGTATAAATTTGTAACTTACAGGCAAAACCAGAAGGCAGGTTTGTCATACATGTCTTTCAGCTATAATTGAGAAAGAAAGCACAAAGGAAAATCAGTATTAAGAACAGATCAAAAGATCTGGACAAAGCAGAAAACCAATTTGTTCAAATCAGTTGTGCCAAAATTCTGCTTGTTTTCAAAACTGTGGAGTTTTTCTTTTTTCCTTCTCTTAAGGAATTGCTGAAATTCCTCACGCAACACTTCGTACAAATGTACAGGTTGAAGAGACTCAGATCAATCTTAACAGAACACATTCTATGCTTTACTGTTTTAATAGGAATTTTGTAAAATCGAAGGGCTGATTGTTTTCAGAGTCAACAGTAACTGTGTTTTACTGATGCCAAAGTGGTCTTTTAGAGGTACTTCAGTGTGGCCTCCTGCCCTCCCTCTGAAGAACATTCCTGCGCAAATAAATGAACTCTTGAAGTCTACTTCTAATTATAACACAGAGTAATGACTAAAAGAAATTTTTGCAATTATCCCACCCTTTAATAAAGAAAAAGTTATCCCAAAGTTCAAAAACCTTGTCATAAATCTCAGAGTATTGGAGAATACAACATTCTTTCCTATATTACCCAGAGGGAATCCCAAATCGATAGCCAGGCTCTGATCACCCCCTAAGCCCCACACCTGCCCTGTTTATGGCAGCGAGATTTCCTATAGCTACACTTTGGCTGAGGTTCATCTCCCCTGTAGTGGATTTCAATACAAATTCATACCTCCAGCACTAACACAGGGCCAGGTAGTGTTTCAATTTATGTGCTGAGAGGATGAGGCTCCTGATGAGAATTTACTTATAGAATCATGGAAAATTTTGTGTTGGAGGGGACCTTAAAGTCCATCCAGTTCCAACCCCTTGCCATGGGTAGGGACACCTTCCACTGGATCAGGTTGCTCAAAGCCCCATCCAGCCCAGTCGTGAACTCCCCTCCAAGGTGGGGTGTTCACCACTTCTCTGGGCAGCCTGTTCCCACTGCCTCACCACCCTCACAGGAAATAATTTCTTCCTAATATCACATCCCAGTGTTCCTTCTTTCAGCTGCACACCTTCCCCCATTATCCTATCCATGCACTCCCTGATCAAGAGCCCCTCCCCAGCTTTTCTGGAGCCCCTTTCAGGACTGGGAGGCTGCTCTGAGGTCTCCCTGCAGCCTTCCGTTCTCCAGACTGAACAAGCCCAACTCTCTCAGCCTGTCCTCATATGGAAGGGTCTCCAGCCCTCTCAGATCATCTTCATGGCCTCTTTTGGGCTCATTTTAACAGAGCCACATCCTACCTGTGCTGAGGACTCCAGAACTGAACCCAGAGCTCCTGATGAAGTCTCACAAGAGTTAAGCAAAGGGACAAAATCCCCTCCCTTGCCCAGCTGGTTACACTTCTGATGCAGCCCAAGATACGGTCTTATTGACTAAAAAGTTTTATTATTCTTATCAGCTGTTCAGCTTGCTGATACAGCATGTTTCAAAGCAACTGGTTTTACCAGCTGTGTTGCATTTCATTTGAGCAGTTCTTTCCTCAGATAAAAGTTTGACATTGGTTTTCGTTTGTTTGAAAATGAAATTGATTTTCTGTCTTTGGAGAAAATGGAGAATCTCTAGAGAAAAAATAAAAAATTAGCCCAAGAATATGTTTAGTGGTTGCAAGACAAGTCTGTAGTCCTAGAAAAGCAAAAAAAAAAAAAAAACAAACCCCAACAAAAAAAAACAAACAACCCAGTACAATTGCAGTGACTGATATTCTGAAGAATGCATAGTGAGAGAGTTGTGCCACATTTGCAGCATTTATCTCCCAGTACTTTTGAGATACAGGATCTGTGAAAGCTGAACTGCTTTGACTTCAAAGACTGAAATATGTTATCGCTTCATCTGCTGAATCATGTTGTTCTCACCCCACGTCTGCAGAGGAGACCTCTACAAAAGCCACATTTTATTGCTTTTCTAGCCATTCACTCCTCTCTTCACCTTCCCTCTCTCCAGAAGCTCCACAGCCTCAAGGCTTGTCATAGTGGTCCAGAAATCATCAGACACTGTCTGAGCTTCTAATCCAAACACAGAACTACTTTTTTCCAGCTGCATTTACCATAATAATGATAATTATTATTATTATATGATGATAATTTAATTTGTTTTGCCTGTGTTTAGCAAACAGCACTGCAGGCTAAAATACCAGCTCCAGATACCCCCAGATTTAATGAGATGGTGATTTCATGTTGAAACCTGGGAAATTGTGATAAATGGAGATGCTGCTATCAATGCTGGGAGCTGCAGAATTTATTGAGAAAATAGGATTTGTACAGCAATCAGAAATTATTTTCTGAGTCCACAGTCGAGAGTGACACCCGGTGGCTAAGGAGCAAAATAAGATAAAGTGGAATCATGCTCCCTTTTCCTGTCCTTTCCTCATCTTCTTCTGCTGTTTTTAAAGAAAGAGCTGGGACAGTGAAGTATTTCCACCCCCTTACAGCACGAGGATCCATGGCCTGATGGCACCCAATCCACTGGACCAGCTCCTTTGGGGTGACATCAAGAGACCAAGGGGATGTTTGCAGCCCTCCCACGACTCCTAAAACACCACAGCCAAGAACAGAGGCATGTGTGTGGTCCTGCATCCAAAATTTGTGCAGAGAATTTCCAATGATCCTTACGTGGCCCTTCCCAGGGCTTGTCTAGTGTCAGGGCTTGCCCACACTCAGGGTTTTCACATAGGCCTTTAGCAGCCTGGTCTAGTGTGAGGAGTCCCTGCTCGTCGCAGTGGGGTTGGGATCAAATGATCTTTAGGATCCCTTCCGACCCAAACCATTCCATGATTCTATGATTCTATGATATTTTCTTTTAAAATCTGGGAGCATCTCTCCTGAATGAGAATAACTGGGATGGAAGGAAGCATTGATTTTGTGCCAACAAGTTTTTAGAGTTTTCAAAAGGCAAGGGATCACACTATTAAGAGTAAAGAGCATGAAGGAGAGGCTGTTGCATAGCGCAAGGCCATTGCAACCAAAGAAGCATGGGGCAGCATATAGCTGCCAGAAGGACTAAGCCACCTCTTCCATAGTATCTCATCTCAGAGGCTAGCGCTTACTGTTTTCCTGTTGTAGATGTTGTCTCTTAAGTGGTTCTTCCAAGGTCAAGCACCTTCACAGCTACAATGTTGTTTCTCATATTTAGCAAAAATTGGATCAAAAAATTACATCTGAAGAAAGTGGTTCTAGAATAAGAACATGGGCTTTAAGATCCCTTCTAACCTAAACCATTCAATGATTCTATGATTCTTCTGCCACAGACTGCCCTGTGGTGTTCTTAACCATTCCCTTCTCCACCTCCATCTCTCTTTCCCCCCTCATTGTTACTGATGAAGATGTAGCAAAACATGAGTTTTTAGAATCTTTATCTCAGAAATGCACACTCCTAAGGTCATGCAGAAATCCTGAGACTCAATGTAGAACCTCAGTTCTCTGAGTTTTTCTGTTTCTTTCTCTCCCTTGTGTCTGTGTTTAAAAAGTGGGTACATGAGGAGCTCGGGGACATGATTTAGTAGTAGACAGGTATGGTTGGACTTGATCTCTGAGGTCTTTTCCAAAGTAATGATTCTATGAAATTAAAATAATGAAAACCCAAATAAAGGCATCAAAATTTACAGCATCAGGAAAAATCAACCACTTAACAAGTCCTAAGGCTGATACAGATGTTTCACGACAATTGTGTCTGGGGACTCCCATCAAAATTATGTGCTCAGGGTTTTGTCAGACGCAACCAACCTTCACTGTCTCAAATGATTTCAGAGATCTCATGTAACGTTAAACATTTCACTGTACGTGCTCTGAGTGCTAAACTGCTCCTGGGATATGGACAAATAATTGTCAGTATTGGAAAAAAAAATGAAGGAAAGCCATCTTGCTAACCACAAGATTAGTGGGATCTTCAATACTGAAACAGAAGCTGAGGAGAATAGGCAAAGGATCCATGGCCAGGGATTTTGTATTTCAGTCATGTGATTTTTCTGGTGTTCATTTTTTGGTGGTTTCTGCTTTCATCTTTGTATGGATAAAAATATTTCCAAATATGATACTAAGGAAAACTCATGGAAAGGGTTGTTGAGCACTGGAAGAGGCTTCTTGGTGAGGTGGTGGAGACCGTGTCCCTGGAGGGATTTAAAAGCTATGTAGTTGTGGCACCAAGGCACATGGTTTTGTGGTGGACTTGGCAGCATGAGGTTTATGGGTGGACTCAATGACCTTAAAGGTCTTTTCCAAAAGAAATGATTCTGTGATATTTTTCCACTGCCTCCCATGGGAGGTCTTTTACTTTGAACTTTTCACATCCCTTTCTCAATCTACATTTGATCTACACTTGATCAAGTGATCACTTGATCTCCGCCAGGAGAGATTTAGGCTGGAGATTAGGAGGAAGTTTTTCACACAGAGGGTCATTGGGCATTGGAATAGGCTGCCCAGGGAGGTGGTTGAGTCACCTTCCCTGGAGGTGTTTAAGACACGGGTGGATGAGGTCTTGAGGGACTTGGTTTAGTGTTTGATAGGAATGGTTGGACTAGAAGATCCGATGGGTCCCTTCCAACCTGGTTGTTATATGATTCTATGATTCAATCCTTATTGAACTGCTCTGCTGTGTGAGAAGTGGCAATCCATTACTACCCCTCTGCCCAAGTCATCTGAGTTCATGAGTGATGCAGTACATATATTTGAGGCAATACTGGGATTAAAGCAGATACCTGTAAGCTGCATACTCACATGAATTAGCTTAACAAATTACCCCACACAGGGAGCACACTTACATTAATTCACAGCAAAACCAGAGATACTGGAGTGGTTGCTCGTAGACTTGACAGGGCACATCTACATTTATTCCATATCAGAATTTGCCTTTAATGATATATCCTACATCCAGGAGAGATCGCTGAGGTCTCCAGCTCCTCTGCACCAGATAAACCATGAATATGCACACTGATTTTGCCCCTAAATCTTCAATTTTTTTATGTGGTTAAAGCTGCTGGTGCTTTATCTCCAGTTCCAGTCAGATATATTTTTTTCCTCCAGTCTTCAGATCATTCTGCTCTCATGATCCTAATTGTATTTTAAATAGATGAGAATGTTTGCTTCCCACTCCGTGCTTTTTTTCTACAGGGATGCTCTGAACCTTGCTGAAAGCTTGCATAGGAATCGGAGAGCACCTCTCTCACTTACTTCAGCTCCTAAAAATATAGCATCAAATCAACATTAGTTATCTACCCTGTCTCTTCAGCTGGGAGAGATGTGCCTGGAAGACAACTTTTCTTTTCTAGAACTGGTGTCAGATACATGGAATAAATCACACTTTTGCTGGACCTCGCCCCTCTCTGGGGTGGGTAGGGAGAGTTGAACTGTCAGGTGAAGACTTTGATGACCTAACTTTTAGTTAGGATCCCACTTAAAACACCCTGGTGGCCCCTTTCCTTTTGTAGGTCGTGGAGCTACAATGTTCTCTCCACTGTTGTCTTTCCAAGTGTTGCAGAAATCAGCGGAGCTGCTTTTCCCCTACCCTGCCAGCATTGATATGAATAACAAAGAGGCGTGTAACTCTGGGAACAGGTTGTCCCTGCTTCTCAGCGTTTTTCAACACATTTCTCGATGTATTTTACAGGAACTGTCAGTACTTAGCACTTTAGAAGATCACCCTGGCCCTTCTTTTTCATGCACTGATGTTCTCAGGCAGAAGGGGGAGCCCATACATTATTTTTCGTGTGCCACCGTCTCAAAATAGTGATACAGAGCTAGCAAATCAGCAGGAATTTTTTTGAACGTGAGAGCTTCTGCTTAGTTCGTGTTACAGATGCATACAACTAGGGGAAAACAGACTTGTAGAGCCCAGATTACTGTTATCTATTCCTTTAAAACAATGAGAAATCAAGGAAGATTTGAGTCCTAAACAACTTTCTCATATGTCATCTTGTTACTCCAAATGCTAGAAAATTGAATCTAATGAACAATTTGTTAAACAAACAAAAATACAGAGAGAAAACAAACACTTGAGAAACAGAATAAGTCATAGCTGCATGACATTTATTTTTGCTAATTTACTTACATACCCACAGGGAAACTAAATAAGTCATCTATATGGTTCTGCTGTGGTTATTTGTATAGAAGTAGCATGTTAGATGTTTCCTAAGGATGCATGTGAATGTTAAACCATTAAACAAGCTTCTGTCAGGATGGGAAACTCAAAGAATACACTGCACAGTCTTTTTTTGTCAATACCCAAACCCCCTCCTCAGTGCAGAAGCTCCCAGGCACGCCACCACTCTCATGTCATAGAATCATGGAATCATAGAATCACAGAATCACCAGGCTGGAAAAGACCCACCAGATCATTGAGTCCAACCATTCCCACCAGTCTCTAAACCACGTCCCTCAGTACCTCACCCACTCGCACCTTAAACACCTCCAGGGAAGGTGAATCAACCACCTCCCTGGGCAGCCTGTTCCATTGCCTAATGATCTTTTCTGTGAAGAATTTTTTCCTTATGTGGAACCTGAACTTCCCCTGGCAGAGCTTGAGGCCATTTCCTCTTGTCCTGTCCCCTGTCACTTGGGAGAAGAGGCCAGCTCCCTCCTCTCCACAACCTCCTTTCAGGTAGTTGTAGAGAGCAATGAGGTCTCCTCTCAGCCTCCTCTTCTCCAGGATAAACACCCCCAGCTCTCTCAGCAGTTCCTCACAGGGCCTGTTCTCCAGCCCCTTCACCAGCCTCATCGCTCTTCTCTGGACTTGCTCCAGAGCCTCAACATCCTTCTTGTGGTGAGGGGCCCAGAACTGAACACAGGATTCAAGGTGAAGTCTCACCAGTGCCGAGTACAGAGGGAGAATAACCTCCCAGGCCCTGCTGGTCAAACTGTTTCTGATACAAGCCAGGATGCCATTGGCCTTCTTGGCCACCTGGGCACACTGCTGGCTCATGTTCAATCACCTGTCAACCAACACCCCCAGGTCCTTCTCCTCCTGGCAGCTTTCTAGACAGACTTCTCCCAGTCTGTAGCTGCACAGGATTGTTGTGGCCCAAGTGCAGGACCCGGCATTTGGTTGTGTTAAACCTCATTGGACTCAGCCCAGCAGTCCAGCCTGTTCAAATCCCTTTGGAGCATTCCTACCCTCCAGCAGATCCACACTTCCACCCAGCTTAGTGTCATCTGCAAACTTGCTAAGGGTACACTCAATGCCTTCATCCAGGTCATTGATGAAGACATTGAACAAGGTTGGACCCAGCACTGAGCCCTAGGGCACCCCACTTGTCACTGGCCTCCAGCTGGATTTAACACCATTTCCCACTGCTCTCTGGGCCCGGCCATCCAGCCAGTTTTCCACCCAGGAGAGTGTGCGCCTGTCCAGGCCAGAGGTGACAGTTTCTGTAGCAGAATGCTGTGAGAAACTGTCAAAGGCTTTACTGAAGTCCAGGAAGACCACATCCACAGCTTTTCCCTCATCCAGCAGCCGAGTCACTTTGTCATAGAAGGAGATCAGATTAGTTTGGCAAGACCTGCCTGTCTTCACCCCCTGTTACTGTTGTTCCCTCTGCATCTAGAAGGGACAGGAGATTCTCCCTAGTCTTCCTTTTACTGTTGATATATTTCTAAAAGATTTTTTATTGTCTTTCACGGACTTGGCCAATCTGATTTCTAGTTGGGCCTTAGCCCAGTTACTGCCTGTCCTGCAGTTACTGCACCTTCTCCATCCTAGAACCAACATTCTAGTGTATTCATGTGCACCCAGGAAAACTCACAAGTCCATTTCAGCTCTGAAGACCTCCACAGTTTACAGAATAGCAGAATCATTTGGGTTGGAGAAGACCTTGAAGATCATCATATCTGTGATGAGTTTCTTGTTACTTTTCCTCCAAGAAAGGTTTTGATACCTCTTTCTGATGAGTTTGAAAGCAAGCAGGTACTTTTGACTCATGGCTTTAACACCATCTGTGCTATCCTTTAGCAGCGTTACCTACCTGCTGGCTGCCATTAATACTTTCAAGGATGACACAAGCAAAGACTCTGGCTCTAAAACTTGTGATAACACAATGTTTCATTAATATAAGCTCAGGTTAGATTTAACACACACCATATGTACAAGTGATTTTTTTTTCCGCCTGGCTAATTGAGTCTGTGTTGAATTCTGTATATGCTGGCTTAGATAGATTTATTAGTCATAACTGTGGTTTTATACTATTCTCCTAGCTGTGCAAATAAAACTGCATAGATGCAGTTAGGACATTAAAGCAGTTCTTTGCTCATGAAGTTCCTTGTGTTCATGAAAGTGGCTAACAGTATGTGTTAAGCTAATCTGGACTGGAAGTCCTCACACAACCTGCTGGTTATTTCTGAATTTCTATGAGCTCTGAGGGAGGTGAACTTCATTGCTGGCTTTATCTTGCACTTGCTTTCAGTTACAGACTGTGCCCAGGTCTCATCTGCCCTTGCCAAAGGCAACATCAGGGATCTTCTAAGAGTGATTATGTGGTTCTAGTAAGGAAGGAGCCTGGGTTTTTTTTTTTCTGCCTGATGTCTTCACGAGAATGGAGCCAGCAGAGGAGCATTTTGATGATGTCCATGGGCTGTTCTGAACACTGTGCAGTTCAGAGTCCTGGCTGATTGCTTTGCCCTCTTCAATGGACACCAAAAGGGGAAGTTCACTGCAGCATGGACACAGCCAAAATTCCCAGAGAGGGAATGTCCAAGCAAGAATCCTGTCTTTTCCAGAGGGAAAATTGTGCTACTGAAATGGGTGATGAGCAAAAATGTTGTACTTGAAAACAATTACACATCTAAGGAATTAGTTTGTTTCATAGGTTCCACTTAGATGAAAAAGAGCAAGTTGTGCTGCAGAAATGCAATGAGAACACACCACTGGGCGGAATGATACTCCTAAGAGACATCAACTTTATGTTGTAAATTTGGTTCGAGATAAGGGACCATGAAATTAATATGTAGGTTTAGAGGGTTATGGGAATCTGAGGTTGTAGTGGGAGCTGGAGATGGCAATCTCAACTAAACACTGGTAGGAGAGCCCTTAAAACTATAAGTGAGAATGTGGAGAATACAAAATATAATCAGCTATGTCTGTTCAAAGGCTGAAAATCTGTCAGAGTCTATTACACTGATTAGATTAGATGCAGAGGAATTGGAATTCAGAGAGACAGAAAGGAAAAATATAAATAAAAGGCAGCACTAAATGTGGGTATAGATAGCAAAGGAAAGGTAAAGTTTTGAAAGGCAAAATTTATAATAGAAAACAGACCATACATGTGGCCTCCTATACGAGCTCAGGCTGAGGGAATTGGGATTGTTCAGTCTGGAGAAGAGAAGGCTCTGGGGAGCCTCCCAGTACGGAAAGGGGTTCCAGGAAAGCTGGGGAGGGGCTCTTGATCAGGGAGTGCAGGGATAGGGCGAGGGAAAATGGTTTGAAGATGCTAGAGGGGAAATTGAGATGAGATTTTAGGCAGAAATGTTTTCCTATGAATGTGGTGAGGCCCTGGCCCAGGTTGCCCAAAGCAGTGGTGGCTGCCCCATCCCTGGAGGTGTTCAAGACATGTTGGATGGGTCTTTGAGCAACCTGATCCAGGGGAAGGTGTCCCTGCCCATGGGTCTCTTCCATCCCACACCATTCTATGATTCTATCAAAACTTTAGTATGGAGGTACTCCATACAGCAAGATAGTAGTCCTGAAAATTATGCCGATTAGTGGTTTGAGGACAGGAAAACAATTTTTCCCTTAAGAATTAATATAATATAATAGAGCAATTGAAATGCACAGGGACATTATCCTGCAGCTTAAAATAATTCATATCCAAACCCCATTTGTGAATAAAGGCATGAGATGATAGTGTTGGTGTGATATTTAAATAACATAATATTGAATTACTTAAAATGTGCTGCAGATAACTGTATTTTAGGTATTTTATACAACTATACAACAGCTGTATCATAGATATTTTAATGCAAACAAACGTAATACTAGAAAGAAAAATGTATTTACCAAAATAATTTGGTGATGGGAGGGTGAAGGACAGACAGTCCAATTACATCAGTTAGCAGAGCAGGATATCAAATGATCGACAGTGAATCTGCAAAATGCTGGGTAGTAAGTGACGGAGAGTAGGGTATTAAAGAACATCTTCCACTTTCAGAAGGAATCTGAAAAACTGTATCACATTAAAAAAAAAGACAAAAGGGCAGAGGTTAATGTTGTGAAGGTAAATATATATAAGAAATCTGTAGATCTGGAGTGGCATAAATTCATTTGCTTTTACTGTTAGAAAAAGCATATTAATTCTGGGTTAGAAACAGAGATCCTGGGGATTCACCTAAGCATCATGAATAATACTTAAAAGTATACTGTGAGAAGACTGCATGGTTTAAAGCCTTCACAGCCTTAGAATAATGTATACATGATATTAAAATGCAAGTAAAAAACAGCTTATAGATGAGTTGACTCTTCCTCCAGTAGGATAGGCACGAGACAAGGCAATGGTTGTCCTGGAGGAGGCTGGAGGTCCATCAAGCCTGGGATTCTGTCTCCAAGAGTGTTGGTAAGTGGTGTCCTGGTAAGAGTGGAAGAACAGTGCATGTGATATCATCCTGTTTCCCAGTCTGGAGGTATGATTTCCATGCATATACTTCAGTTGGTTGGGAAAGTGAGAGACACTTCCTACATGGAGAGGAAGAAGAGATGGATCTTCACTACTCAAGAAAAACTGGAAAACCTGGGTGGGGGAAGACTTGGAGAAGCAGACAAGATTCAGACTGAGCATTTTCTTGGGCGTGTTTTAAAATTTCTGTGCTACAGTTTTTCAGGTTTCTCCTGAAAGAGGGGAAGGCTCTTTAACAGCACAGTAACACCCCACTCTCCATTACCCAACAATTTGCAGATTTGCAGGTTATATTGAACATTTTCTCCTGCTTGTGTCCTTAGTGCACTTGCAACAGGAGGTTACAGCAGCAGAGTTCTATAGGACTCGCTTTAGGAAATTCAGAGCTGTGTGGGCAAAACTGTAAGCTAAGCCAGCAAAGTTTTACAGAGTTGTTTTTAAGAGTGGCCGTGAGTGATTTGCAATCCCAAGCACAATTACAGACTGGGCAGAAAATGCACTGAGAGCAGCCGTATCCTGAGCTGCATCCAAAGAAGTGTGACCAGCAGGTCGAGGGAGGGAATTGTGCCTCTCTGCTCTTGTGAGACTCCATCTGAAGTCCTTCCTTCAGTTCTGGAGTCCTCAGCACAGGAAGGACATGGATCTGTTGAAGCGAGCCCAGAGGAGGCCACAGAGATGATCCGAGGGCTGGAGCACCTCCCATCCAAGGACAGGCTGAGAGAGCTGGGGTTGTTCATCCTGGCAAAGAGGAAGCTCCAAGGAGACCTTCTAGCAGCCTTCCAGTACTTCAAGGAAGCTTACAGAAAAGCTGGGGAGGGGCTCCTTATCAGGGAGTGCAGGGATGCCGTGAGCAGGAATGATTTTAAGCTGAGAGGGGAGATTTAGATGAGTGGTTAAGAAGGAAGTTTTTACTGTCAGGGTGGTCATTGGATGCAGCATATTTCCTCATGAGGGTTTGGGCATCAGGATATCCTGTAAGACTGGATGCACTGCCACACCAATATCATGAGCCTTTTGGTAGAAAGGTGTTTGGGGGGAACTTGGTGTTTGGCCTCACAAACAATAGTGGTAATGGTACTCCCTTTCTTCCCAACCCCTCAGGTAGACAGCACTACCTCTTCACCAGCCCTGTTCCTGCATTCTTTCTTAGTGCTAAGAAGTTGCTAAGCAACCTCAATCCATCATTGCTGGGTTCCTCTCTTTTGAAAAATCATAGAGTCATAAAATGGTTTAGGTTGGAAAGGGCTATAAAGCTCATTCAGATTAAAACCTCTGCCATGTGCACAGACACCTTTCAATGCACCAGCTTGCTCCAAGCCCCTTCCAACCTGTCTCGAACACCTCCAGAGATGGGGCAGACACCACTTCTCTGGGCAACCTGGGCCAAGGCCTCCCCACCTTCAAAGGAAAAGATTTCTTCCGAAGATTTCATCTCAATTTCCCATCTTTCACCTTCCAACTGTTCACTCCTCATTCTGTCCCTGCACTCTCTGATCAAGAGCCCCTCCCCAGCTTTCCTGTAGGCCCCCTTTTAGTACTGGAAGGCTGCTACAAGGTCTCTGCAGAGCTGAACAACCCCAACCCTCTCGGTTTGTCAAAATGTGTTCATTTTTTCCCTTCTACTTCTTCCTCCCAGCAGTGCAGCTTTTCAGTGATGTTAGAGGGGTATTGCTTTCTGCCAAGGCATGTATCAATCTGTAACAAATGGCTGTATTGCTTAGAGACAGTGCGATGGTGAAAAATAGATGCATTTTGATGTGGTTTCCTTTGTGCATTGCTTGCACTGGTCCTGCTTTGTAGGTCTTCTGGCTTCCTTCAAGCAGAATATTGAGTTGCTCCTCCTTCTGAAAGGCTGCAGGGATTTTCCAAGTCCCATTCCCAGACTGAGCTTGCAGATGTACGGCACTGAACCCTCCCTCTAGTGGCTGCCGCACTGCAATGTCAAGAGACACGCTGCATGTTTCAGCTCTGCTCAGGAATGGACAGCGATGCCAAAATCAGATCATCTGCCAGAGGATCATGGCTCCTGTAGGCTGGGAAGACAGACCCGGCACCGCTCGTGCCATGCCTTGGCTGCACTGCATGTGCTTTGGCCACACTGATCCCTGCTGTGCCTTGATTTAGATGGGCTGAGTGCAGTTTGTCCTCCTCACCAGGATTTGTCCTCCTGACCAGGCAGAGAAGACAGTGACTGGGAAGAGCTGTGACAGGCTTCTTGTCTGGAACTCACCACACATCTGCTCAAGGGCACTTCTCCCTCTCATGGATTTTGTACTGCTAACGTCTTGGATTAGTCCAGACCAGGCATGCCAGGGTAAAAACTGGTTTTATTTTAAATGTCATTACAGTTCCTCTGTGTTTCGTCATCCTGCAGACATGCTGTTTGCTGCAGCGAGACTCCTTGCAGCAAGAGGAACTGCAGTGACTACCTCCAAGACTGGTGGGGATAAAAAAGTACTGCTATCCATCATGCAGAACTCCCATTGACATGTCTACTTCTCCATTACCATGAAGCTCAGTCAATATAACTGTAGATGCAGCCATCCTTGGGCTTAAACAACCAAATCTGGTACCTGTAATCCCTAACAGGCCTTTTCTGGACAATGGGAACATCCCATGTAGATGTTGGGAAGATGAGACTAATGCAAGGGTCCAAGGTAACTACTCCTCCTGGCTCAGGTACAAGGAGCAGAGCACATCTGACACTGCCTGGTATGAAAGTATCTACCTGGGCTTGTTGGTGCCCAGATGGTTCCACAAAGGTGCATGCAGTATCACTCATCTCAGATAGTCATAGATACTTCAAAACCCCAGGATTTAAATGCTACTAAACCTTCATAGAATCATAGAACCATGGAATCACCAGGTTGGAAGAGACCCACCAGATCATTGTGTCCAACCATTCCTACCAATCTCTAAACCATGCCCCTCAGTACCTCATCCACCTGCACCTTAAACACCTCCAGGGAAGGTGAGTCAACCACCTCCCTGCGCAGCCCGTTCCAGTGCCTAACGATCCTTTCTATGAAGATTTCTTTCCTTACATCAAGCCTGAACCTCCCCTGGTGGACCTTGAGGCCATTCCCTCTCATCCTGTCCCCTGTCACTTGGGAGAAGAGGCTATTACCCTCCTCTCTATAACCTCTGTTCAGGTAGTCGTAGAGAGCAATAAGGTCTCCCCTCAACTTCCTCTTCTCCAGGCTAAACAACCCCAGCTCTCTCAGCCGCTCCTTCTAAGACTTCTTCTCTGTTGATGATTCTAACAAAAGCATTCCAAACTGAGTGAAGCATTCAGTCTTGATATCTATCCACAAATCTGCACTCTCAACAAATAGAACATGTGGTCATGTTGATAAATAACACAAAGGATTTCCGGCTCCAGAAAACTTCAGTTGTAGTTGTCTTTTACGATTGTGGTTCCTCCCTGGATTATTTCATTTCCAGTCTTGGTCTGGGCCCCTGAACAAACATTTGTAAGTACTGACCAAACTTTTCAGCAGTCATTAAATTATTTTGCATTTCACTTGCTTGACTACTATTAAAATAAACTGAAAAACTTTCTAGTTATTGCTGACTCTCAGACACCAGCGCAAAGCTATACTTGAGTGTCTGTTGCTGCAAGGAACACATAATTTTTTAAAAAATAATACCTACCTTTTTTTTTTTTCTTATGAGAGATTTCTCTATTTAGTGTCAAGAAAAGAATTAGGTTCAAAATGAGTCAAACTTCTGTGCTCTGGGTACCTCTGCCTCGCTCAGGAGCAGGTAGGGCAAAGCCCAAGTGCTAGTTCTCCTGAAGATACATCTACACTAGTTAGTTATCAACCAATAAACTAGCCAGTCCCAGGATGATGTTATTAAACTCTCTCCCCTCCTAACAGTGTAGCTGCATCCAAAGTGTCTATTGGGAACAGTACCATGCCCGTGCTGCTCCTGCTACTGCACAGGAACTGCTTTTTACTATCTATTTGAAAAGAAGTTTCTTTTGATTTCCCTTCTGCTTCTGCTTGAGGAACCTTTATTGCATCTCCCTTTATTGCATCTTTTCCCTGCTGTGATAGGAACTGGAAACTTAAAAAAAGCAAAATAGAGGAGTAGAAATGATCCCTTGAATCCAGGAGCTGGGGTTTTGATGTTGTACTCGTGGCATGACCCTGTCCTTGAAGATTCTTTGGAGTTGTCTCTGTTGGAGAGGGCAGGAGAACAACTTGGCCTCTGCACATGGCACAGGGTAAGAGAGGAATGAAAGCTGTAATTTCTTTCTGACTCTACAAATATTTGGTTGGATGAGGCTTTGAGTAAACTGATCCAGTGGAAGGTGTCCCTGCCCATGGCAGGGGTGTTGGAACTGGATGATCTTTAGGGTCCCTTCCAATACAAACCATTCTGTAATTCTGTGATTCTGTGGTTCTATGAGTCTATGAATATTTCCTTATACGCTGGTGCACAGGCGTAACTATATGATGCATATATATGACGATGTACATTATAGCAGGTGTTATGATATCTGCTCCAGGCTGGGATGAGCTGAGGTTAGGGGTATTAGAGATGTGAGACGAAACAGGAATATGTACTACTCAGATTGACACTGAAAATCCCTGTCTTAACACTGAAATACGTTAATAATAACACCTTTGCCACCTCTCAAGCTCACAGAGGAACTCCACTGCCTTCCTTCATGCTTTCCATCACCAGTGAAGCTGATACCACCCAACACTGGCTGCATCAACAGGTGTTGGGTTCCCTACGCTGTGGGAAGTTCGCATCTATAGGTAGAAGATCTAGGCAGTAATTAGGCCATAGGATAATTTTAACTTAGACTGGGACTGCCAAGCACTGCCAGAGAGGAGCAGGAGATCCTTACTCAAAGAGAACTAAATGTCCTTCCAGTTCTGTTGGTCCTCAGATGCAGCAGAAGATGCCAGTTCAGTGCATCTGGAGACAATCTCTACCTGTTTGTCACTCCTGAAGGTCATTGGGAGCACAGAAGGGGTAGAGAATAGGTCCTTTCATGCCATGTGAGATATTTATATAGATAAAGGCTGCCAGTTGCTGGGAAGCTGCCCAAGACTTTAATGGTTTAATTGCTGTTTCCTGTATGTTCCACTCTCTGTTGTTCGTCACAGATGACAATTGTGGTTTTGTGTCTGTGGGGCTGGGCTGGGTCTCCCTGGAAATCTTGGCTCCTCGAGCAATTACTGTTCCTGGACAGTTCTGCTGGTCTAGGTACGTCCTTGAAGTCTCCCCTCGATCAAGATCATCCATCTGTGCCTTATTTCCTAAGGGGAACTCCTACAAGATGATGTTGGTCCCTTTTTCACCTTGTGGGATGACTGAGGGATGGAGCACAGGTCTGGGTATCCTTGCTGTAACCCATAAAACGTGATAGGCGTGGTGGAATGAAACTGAGAAGGACTCAATGCACAACAAAAAACAGGGGAGGACTGGAAAATGAGCACATTTTGGGTGCCCTAGTACTCACTGGCAGTGCCACAGAGCTGCATTAGTGTAAAGCAGGGCACAATTAGACCTTTTAAGACTTGTGTGTGCTAGCAGATAAATACACCATTTGCTCCACCCTGATATTGATCCTGAAATAAAATCATGCCTCCCTCCACTCCCAGTTCCATTATCTCCAGCCCCAAATGCCCAGAAATCACAGCCAGAAACCCCTAGATCACAAAATTGGTTCGAAATTCTTGATCGTATTTTTAGTACTCTTCCTAATGTGCTTTGAATTTGCCTTCTGGGTTTTTAGTTGCTAGAGTAAACTCAGCTCAGCCTCCAAACCTTTTGAAAATTGAGGTTTTAAAAAAAATTAGTTGCCTCCGGGGCCTGAGGCTTTAAGAAAAACAACATATATGTATGTATATATATTCCTACATATATTTATGCCTTCATAAAATGAGATGCATGGTAAAATTACATGAGTTGGCAACACAACCTCACTGTCACAAGAATATCTTTGAGAGGGGGACAAACCCTCTACACCATGATTTGTCCTCATGGGACTAAGATGAGAGGCTAAACGTTGGATCAGCTACATCGAGCCCTGTCAGCCCTGATCCTGCATGTCACCTGCTGGAGGTTTTCACATGCACCCCCTCCCTCCCCCTTGAAACATTTAGGTACCTCCCTGAATCTGGACTGGGCTATGGCCAAGGACTGAATGTCTGCTTTAAATCACAGCAGTCTCCTCTGCCATGCTTTAAAAGCTGATCCTGGGCTGAAGTCATGCCAGGATGAGTTTTAACAGTGATAGGAGGGAGAACCTGACAAAAAAATATTATAAATCTTTCAGAGCTTAAAAAAAAAGAAAAAACAAACAGCTCATTCTCCCATGGGCATTTTAACAAAGCGAGTTGCCCCGGGATTGAGTTTGTGCCCAACGTGCGCCCCCGTGTACGCCTCGGGTTAATTCATCTCTTGGCACTTCTTCCTCCAAAGCTACCATCCTCACCCTGGCTCCATAAATCTGCTGGAAAAAGCTTCTGGGAGAGTGTGTGCAGGCGTTTGTGTGCACAGGGACTGTGCCATCTCTGCTGTGGGCACTGCCAACCCCATGGGAGCTGCTCAACAGGCTGATCTTTGAGAAGAGGCTGCAGCATCAGGACCACTGCTGGGTAATCTCAGCCCTGAGACCTGCTCTCCTGCCTGCCATGGCTTCACAGGAAGGCTCAGAGCCTTCATATTTAATGCATAAGGAGCATCAGGATGATCTTTTTAATCTTTTTAGAAGTGGTGTTCTCAGGCTTCATTTTTAATTTAACTGTTGAGATAAGGGCTTTGGAATTAGTAGTTGGGTGCCCAGGTCAGTAGGAGAGGTCTGTAGGACCAACACCTGGAGCTAGAGCTTTGCTGGAATCCATTCCTCATCCTGGACACCAAGGACACCTACTCATGCCGGCATGAGTGATGGAGGAGTGGATTCCAGCTCCCTTTTCAGCAAAGTGCACCTCCAGCTTCCCTTTCCTTGAAACTAAGGAAAACCTTTTCTATTAATGTGTGATTTTACCCAATTAGGTTTTGTTCTGGAAGAATGGGAGTCCAGAGATCTGGACTATACACTCTGCTTGCCAATGATGTGCTGGGTGAGAACTTTTCCCTCTGTTAATCACACCTGTAACCCTCTCCATACCTTGTGGAATTTGGCCACCAGTTTGGAGATCTACTTGCATCATCTGACTTCAGTGGATTAAAAGCAAGGATTGTCTCTTTTCTCTCTCCAGAGAACATCTTGCCCTTCCTCCTCTGTTGGTTTTTGTCTTGCTGATTTTAAAGATAAACAAACACGCAGCACATCTGGATCAGGAGGCTTTAACCCCTGAGCCCTGGATGGCTGCTGCTCTGGACTATGCTGTAAACCAGTCCCTGTTATGTAGAGATTTTCAACACTGTGCAAATGAGGCAAGAAAGCAAGAAAGGGAAATTAAGAGTTTATTTTAGCATTTCAGACATGACCTGTCTTTTCTGTTAGTTGCAAGTAATGGCAATGGAACACAAAGAGCATTAGGGATTTTTATCCTAATTTACAACTCAGCTGCAGTCATGGAATGAGACCTTTGGATGCCATCTGGCCCAGCCCCAGAAGCTTTGCTGGTCCTTTTTTTTAAAAAAAAAAAAAAAAAGTGGGAAATGCTGGGCTCTAACTCTCAAGGCAGGACCAAGTATTTTTTATGTCTTTCCTGACACACACTTTTCTACCCTGGGAGAAAAAGCCACCTGAAAAGAGTTTGTAGTGAGGTAGGTGCTGACCTCTTTGCCAAAGTAACAAGGGACAGGGTGAGAGGAAATAACCTCTAGTTGCACCAGTGCAGGTTTAGATTAGATAGAAAATATACATTTACAGAAAGAATGCTGAAGCACTGGAAGAGGCTGCCCAGGGAAGAGGTGGAGGAGGAGGAGGAACATCCCTGGAGGAGTTCTGAAAACGTGTAGATGTAGAACTCTAGGCCATAGCTTTGGAGTCATGGTGGTGTTGGGCTGACGTTTGGACTTGATGATCTTAAAGATCTTTTTCAACCTTAATGATTCTATGATTAAATCCTCCTGGGAGCAGAAGTCCACCTTGGCTACAGGCAATCCACCCTCACACTAACTCACACACTCACAGTCCTGAGAGCAAACTTTCTTGATAGCAGAATGAGAAAAACGCACACTATAAACTGAATCAAACATTTATTTTACTGTCTTGGTAACTGACTCCTGGTTTTGTCTGGGATATCAGTATCATTGACCTCGTACTAAGGAGGACAGAGTTAAGAGGATGCTGTGCTGGGGATTTTGTATGGAGATGGGGTGGAGAGGTAAATTCAGGTCCCTTGTAGGTACAGAGGCAAACGCTGCTGGATTGCCCCTTCCCACTGCGTATCACATTCCATCCCATCTCCCTGCGCAAAGCAACCCAGGGCATTTACCTTCCCTCCAGGAAAATCTGACCAGCTCAGTCCCTTGCTATAAGGTGGGATTCAGACGAGTAGGGAAAAGGAGAAGAAAACGCAATATAATAGGCCACAATATAGTGCTATCTATAAATATTTTACCAGGAAAGGTATGCGACTGGTATTTTGAACAAATCCCCAGCCACAGTTTTAATAAAGTGCCTTTAGCATGCCACTCTGCTGTGTTTAAAACTACTTCCAGTTGTCAGTCAAATCACTGTATGTTATTAACCTATGGGCATAATTGCCTATTCCAAGTCTGCAGCTCTTAGAGGCTTTATGTATGATTGTAATAAATGAAATAACTTTTATGATTCCAGCTCACAGTTGAACACACTGACATTGAAAATTACACATGCATACGCATTACTTTTGTCTTTCCTTATACGAGATATTATCCGTGTGACTAGGACTGCAGAGGAAGAACCTGTGTGAGCAAGGAAACGACTGAGCTTTGCATTAGCTCATCTCTGCAGCTGGTGCCACATGGAAACACTTCAACCCATCTTCCTTTAAAATAAAAAGCTCCCATCCAAATAAGCAAACATTCATCAAATTGCCACTATCTCGTGGCAATAGAGAAATCCTCCCTTGCTGCTGTTAGGCATTGGTGGTTACTATCTCTCCACCCCCAAACTCCTCCCTCTCTCCCACCACTATTTTGTGCCTGCGGGAGGAAATGATGCCAAAGGGGAGATCAGTCTGTTGGTTTATTTTTCATTTGTCACCACTGGGGCAAGGTGAAATGCAAAGGACAAAGGCAGCGCTTTCCAACCCTTTTGTGCTACTGAAAAGTGCAGGACAAGCAGGAGGGCAGTGAAGGGACACCAACCACCAAAGGATGTAGGTTCTGAAAAGCATCATCTCAGCCTCTCTTGGATGTTACCAAACTTTGTAAGAGGTTAGGGCCTCCTCAGCAGTATTCTGTGCCAGGAGTATCTCATTTGGCAGTCCTGGGGCTGTTGGTCTCTATTGCTTGTCTAAACAATCTTTGTATTTAGTGTTTGATAGGAACGGTTGAACTCGATGATCCCGTGGGTCTCTTCCAACCTGGTTGTTTTATGATTCTATATTCATGTCCTGGGGAACATCTCACTTCAACCATCTAAAAGGCACGTGGATAGTATCTGCTGGCCTCCTTTCCAGATGGGCATAGACAGGTAGCTCTAGGGGGTGGTTTGTCTTGGAGATGAGGAATGGCTGTTGGTCAGTGATAGAGGTTCACACAATGCGATTCACAGGCATGAGAGGATGTTTGGGCAGCTGAGATTTAGAATCATAGAATGGTTTGGGTTGGAAGGGACCTTAAAGCTCATCCAGGTCCAGTTCCCCTGCCATGGGCAAGGACACCTCCCACTGGATCAGGTTGCTCAAGCCCTCATCCAACCTAACCTCAGACACATCCAGGGATGGGGTATTTTGTAGGGTGAATCCCATCTCTGCAACTACTCTACCTCCCTAACCTGAAGGCTGCTGAAGAGAGGTTAGGACACTTGGAAAAAAACTTGCTGAGACTGAGACTCTACTTAAAAGACCACAATTTGTAGGAGGAATATCCTCCACTGAGCCTCTAACCTGTCCCTGTCTCTATAGACACCCTTGAGAGAGTCAGCAAGAGGGGGATAAATCTTCGAGCTAGGCTGCTCAGAACCTGCCTTGAGTTCAGGGAGGGGTTTTGCTGCTGGTCACCTTTAGTAACCAACTGCTGGGGCCTTTTATCTTCTTGTTATCTTATGCTTTCACTGAAATGGTCCCAAAACATCCTAAGAGAGACCCCTATCACTTGAAAACACAGTGTCTTTGATGCAGGAGGGGAACGGTGCAGGTTTCTGGTTATGTGACTTTTAGGGCCAGGATAGCCTCGCGTCCCCAAATCAGGATGTTTATACTGAACAATATAATGGACGTTTTGGGGATCAGGGTTTCTGGGACCAGTGTAGGTGTGTTTATGTAGCATTATGTATAAGTTCACATGAAGAGTGAGTGGTACTGTTCAAATCTTTCCTGGCATTGATTCAAGAACTGTGATTTCCCCAGGTATCATGTCACTGCTAAACTTTTGGATGAGGTTCTGTATGCTCTGTGCCTCTTGAGCTCCTCTTAACAAACTCTTGCCCTCCAACCCACTTGATCTTGTTAAGGACGTCAGTATTTGCCTCTCCAGCTGCAGCACAAAAGGAGCCATAAAAATCCCTCTCCTTTATTTGCTTCTGACATACAGGACCTCTTGCTTCCCAATAGCCCCATTCCAACAGTGGTTTCCTTTCCCGACATCCAGTGTTTTTTGACTCTGACCCTTGGCTGCAGAGCAAAGCCTGCTGAAAGCACTATAGGTACCATAGGAACATTGTCGCCCCGTAACTGCAGCACGACTTGGGGACCGTACGCACGCACAACTGTGTAAGTGCCATGATAATGGCGTATCCTCCATCTTCACCAGCCACATAGTAAAGGCTGGATCTGCCTTCCAGCTCCAGGGCAGCAGAGGATGCGAGTTGCCTCTCCTCCCAGCCTCTGCGCCAGGCAGAGCTCATCGGCTTTGCTCATTTGGTTGCTCATTGCCTGCAGGCTTGGAGTAAACCCGGTCGCGCCGAGCGTCTCGGCAGTGCTGATCCAGTGGGTCCCCAAGGTCTTTAAGCACAGCTCCTGACTGGAATTAATCTAATTACTGGTCTGATTCTGGATATTTTGGGTGATGGGACAAATACATTTTGAGGGGCTGCTTTGAGATGTCTTAATAGGAGAAATGGAATGGCTCTAATTTGCGCAAGCATCAATCAAATACCATTCCTGCTCCTTGGGGCGCTGCGTTCAGCTTCCCTATTTGACCCCTTAATTTCCAGCAGTGATGTCACCGAAATCCCAGTTTGCGGCTTGCAGGTGGTCTAAATTTAGAGCATTTGAGATGATTTGTGACTCTGTTGCTGGGGGAAGGTGGGGAATGGGGGTGTTGAGGAATGACATGCGAATCCTCTGTCGTTGAGGCTTGTTAGGGCTTTGAAGACAGTGGAGTTTAGTGTGGAGATGACAGTGCTGTCCAGGAAGAGCAGAGGGGAAGGAAAAAATGAGGCTCTCGGTCCTTTTCATAGTCTAAGCAATTTAATCAAGCTTGTTGCTTAGCCAAGATATTAAGAAAGGATTTTTCCCCTCGAATCCTGATTAGATTTCCCAGTAAGATGCCCACTTTGACTGATGCTGCTAGGAGACGTTGGTTTGCAGTTCAAGGAGGCACGCAGCATAAAAATAAACTGAAAAAAGGAGCTGGGTGCCGCAGGGATGCAGAGGAAAAGACCTTTCCACGTGAAGACCATCATGCTTCATGGGGCTGGGTGAACAGCAGAGCTGGGCAGGGCTGGGACTTAACAGAGAGCTGGGAAATGAGGGAAATAGAGGAATTTCCCACATCTTCCTTCCTGTCTCCCCACCAGAGCCAGAGCATCTCCAGTCAAACCAGCACTGCAGTCGCAAGCGGATCGATTGGGGGTGGATGTGGGCGGGGAGAAATAAAAATGGCATAAAATTGCAGATGGAAGGAGCTGCGCATCCTGCTTCTCCGCTACATCCATCCCTTTCCTCTCCCCGCTCTGTGGGTACCCGAGGGTCCCTCTCCTCAGCGTCATTGGCCCTTTCCAGTGCATGACCTTGAGGCCAGACGCCTGAAGGTTATGTGGGGGCATCACTGTCTTAATCAAACGTTCGCACAAGCTGCTTAATTCCCCCCATATAATCCAATGGGGGATGGAGCCTGGTAGGTTCCTAGCCAGTATGTTTACATCAGACTGCGGGTGGAGGGAGGAAGGAGGGGACAAGGACCAGGGGGAGCTGACGTGCTTGGAATAAAATTGTGCCACCTCCTCCTCCATCCCTCAGCGAAAAAATCAAACGCATCTGTCCACCCCTCTCACCCCCCGCACCATCTCCCTACCCAAAGTGTCCACCCTGAAGAGGAGGGGCTGTGCTGCAGCTCATCTCATGGGGGCAAAGGTCTTTGAGAACCCCCTGGCCTGATTTATTCAGAGCATAGCAATATTTCTTGGGATTAATATTAATAAGAGCCTCCTGCCCCCCTCCTCTCCACCCCTCTGAGCTGAGCCTGAGGGAGCCAGCCAGGCCCCGGCGGGGAACCAGGCCTTCAGGTACCAGGTGATGGCATCTCTTCATCCCAGCCGTTTTGCAAGCAATAAATGGGTTGTTTATTTATTTTGGGGTCATTTAGATTCTGTTCCTCTCTCCTGTGCCGCAGTTTGTTAACGGAAAAAGCCGTTTGGCTGGCTCTCTGGGCGAGGGCTGGCGGCACTGCAGAGGGATGCTCTGTGCAGAGCGTGGAGGGGCTGGGATCTGCCTGCAGGAGCGGAGGATCCCAGATAGATGGGACCCCAAATATCTTTCTTTTCTCCCTTTTTTATTCACTAAACGGGAGCCCTCTGGCAGCACAGGCTTTCCCGGAGGTCCAGGATGCGAAGACACCCGCTCAGGGTTGAGCAGGTGCGCAACAGAGGGTTTTATTTTGGGGTGGTTTTAATATTCATCCCCCCACCTGGTGCTGAGTGCGAATCCTTCAAAGGGGGGGTCCTGTCTCTGCTGCTGGAAAGGGGACAGGCAAGAAACCTCCGTGAACAAAGGAGAGGATGCGTGAGCCCGCAGCGAAAGAGCTTTATTGGCACGACCCGACGGGATCCTTGCGGCATCCTCACTAGCAGGATGCGAGCCCAGGGAGGGCTGCCCAGAAATACCTGCGGCACCCCGGGATGGGGGTGCAAAGCTGCGTCCCAGGGCCCCCGAGCCGCTGCCAGCGATCCTGCAGGCGCTGATGTCCCGTAGGTGAGGGTCTGCACGCAGAGCTGCAAAGAGAGATGGACGCCCTAGGCCATCATCATAGGGTCCTCCAGCCCGGGCACAGCTCCGCTAGGAATAGGCTGCCCAGGGAGGTGGTTGATTCACCTTCCCTGGAGGTGTTTAAGGCACGGGTGGATGAGGTCTTGAGGGACTTGGTTTAGTGATTGATAGGAATGGTTGGACTAGAAGATCCGATGGGTCCCTTCCAACCTGGTTGTTCTATGATTCTATGATTCTATGACTGTCCCCTCCAGTAAAGCCCATTCTTTCCCAGTGCGAGGCACCTGCTGGGAGCACTGGGCCGAGCAGAGGGATGGAGAGATGCTACGGGAATGGAGGGACGTGAGGCAGGTTGGCCACCCTGGCTGCGAAGAGAAGGGGAAGGAGGAGGAAGGATGGGAGAAAAGCGCTGAGGGGTGGGCTCCCAGGCACCTCTCTCGCTAAAAAGATGGAGGGGGAAAAAATTAAATAAAAATAAAAGCATGGGGGGAAAAAAAAGAGGGGGGAATGAAACGGTGCAGCGGTGGTGGCGGCGCATCCCTTGCACACCCGCTTTGCCTTAGGCCGCGGGGTCGCAGCATCCCCTCCATCCCCTCCCGCCTCTCCTCGAATTTTATTTTAATTTTCTGAATAATTCAGGTGCTGTTTCACCCCAGCCCCCACCCCCCCCCACCCCTCCCAACCCCTAGCCCCCCTCCCCTCGGCTCCTCGCACACATACACACGTCTCTCGCCGGGGCTGTGTTAGGGGTATAATGAGGCAGCCGATGGGTAATTGGGATCTTTTGTAGGGAGGATGTATGGCCAGGGCAGCTGCTGTGGGGGGGCAGCTGGGGAGGGAGGTCGGGGGAGGGGGGGGGGGCAGCATTACCATACAAAGGGAACAAATGACATGTTTATCCCTCCCAGAGATTTACGCCCGGCCTCACCCTGCAGACACAGCTCTGCCCCCCCCCCCCCCTTCTCCCCAGCACTTTTGATTTAAATTATAAGGATTAAAGGAAAAAGGGGGGGGGGGGGGCGGGTTAGGTTGGGGGGGTTGAAAAGACATACAGCCACCGGAAAAAAAAAATTATATATAGATAGCAAAGCTTTAAAAAATAAACACAAAAGGGGATTTGCCCCAGCCTCCCCCCCCTTCCTGTGACCCCAAGACCTGCCCTTGATTTTAGGAGGGGGAGGGTGGGGGGTGGAGGGGAGCCCTATCGCTCTGCAGGGGAAAAAAAAAGGAGAGAGAAAAGGGCAAAGCACAAAGCGGAGCAGCCCTGGGGGCAGCAGCCTTGGTCGCGCCCCCACCAGCCCCTCCTTGTCACCCTGGAGTGACAGCTCCAGATTTCATTCCCGGGGTGCGTGTGCCTGCTGGGATCCCCCTTTCCCTTTTCCTTTTCTTCCCTTTCCTCTTTCCCTTTTCCTTCCCTCCTCCCCTACCCTTTCCTTTCCTCCTTACCTTTCCCCTTTCCCCCCACACCTTTCCTTTTATTCATCATCTTTCTCTTTCCCCCATCTTTCCCTTCCCCCCATGTTTCTCATTCCCCCCATCTTTCCCTTTCCCCCATCTTTCCCTTTCCCTCCTCATCTATCCCTTTTTCTCCCATCTCTCCCTTTCCCCCATCCTTCCTTTTCCCCCATCCTTCCCTTTCCCCCAACCTTCCTTTTTTTCCTCATCTTTCCCCTTTTCCCCCATCCTTCCCCTATCCTCCCCCTTCCCCTCATCCTTCTCTTATTTCCTCATCTTTCCCTCTTCCCCTTGTTTCCCTTTCCCTCCATCCTTCCCTTTCTCCCCCCATCCTTCCACTTTCCCCCATCCTTCCCTTTTCCTCATCCTTCCCCTTTCCCTCCATCCTTCCACTTTTCCTCCATCCTTCCCCTTTTCCTCCATCCTTCTACTTTCCCCCATCCTTCCCCTTTCCCTCCATCCTCCCCCTTTCCCCCATCCTTCTCTTATCTCCTCATCTTTCCCTCTTTCCCCATCCTTCCCCTCTTCCTCCATCCTTCCCCTTTTCCCCATCCTTCCACTTTCCCCCCATCCTCCCCTTTTTCCTTATCTCCCTCCTTTCCCCATCTCTCTCCCTGTCTCCTTTCCTTTTACTCCCTTCTCCCCCATCCTTCCCCTTTTTTCCTTATCTCCCTCCTTTCCCCATCTCTCTCCCTCTCTCCTTTCCCTTTACTCCCTTCTCCCCCTTTCTCCCTCTTTCTCCCTCTTTCTCCCCTTTTCTCCCCTCTCCATACCCCCCCCTCCCTCTTCTCCCCTCTCCCCTCTCTCCCCTTTTTCCTTCCCTGCCCCCTTCCCTTTTCCCGAGGACCCCCCAGAAGATGCCCCCCCCCCCCCCCACTCCATCCACCTGCGCGGTGCCTGCCCGGGATGGGGATGGGGAAAGAGGGTTGGGGGGGGGGGGGGGGGGGGGTGTGCGCGGGGTTTTCCGCGGGTGCGGAGAAGCCTCGGAAGCCTCCTCCGGCCTCGGCTCGATGCTGGTCAGCCTCGTTCTTGGCATTCACCGCGTGCCTTAATTGTATGGACATTTAAATCAAGGTCCGCTGTGAACACGGAGAGAGGGGCCTTTCCTCGGGAGGGTAAAAAAAAATTAAAAAAAAAAAAGAGGAAAAAAAAAAAAAAAAAGAGGAAAAAAAAAAAAAAGAGGGAGGCGGGAAAGAAAAAAAAAAACCGATAAAAAGGGAGAAATCAGCGGAAATAAAACGAAAGAAAAAGGGTCGAGGATGGAGGTGGTGGGAGGGGGGGGGGGGTCGCCCCGAGGAGCCGCAGCCTTTGTTCTCCGATGGGCGGAGGGGGGGGGGGGGGGGGGAGGTAAGAGAGGGAAGGATAAAACCGCAACCTGCCCCCCCCCCCCCCCAACGAGGGAAATCTCCGTGCGGGATGGGGTGGAGGGGAGGCCCGTTACCTGCCCTCCGTCTCCTCTCGGCGCTGCCCGTTCTCTGCCGCCGGCCCCGAGCTCCTCCGCGATGCTATGGGGGGCGGAGTGGGGGGGGTGGGGGGGGGTCTGGAGGAGAGCAATAAACCTTCCCCCCCCCCCCCCCCCCCCCGTTCGCCTGCTGCAGTCAATCCTTGCGCTCGGATCCCAAGTGGTGCAAAAAAAAAAAAAAAAAAAAAAAAAAAAGAGGAGAGGAGAGAGAGAGAGAGAGAGAGAGAGGGGCCCATCTGGCTTCTCATCAGCTTTGTCAAGTCTTGCATACGCTAAAATGCTAATGACCTAGATAGCTCATGCAAAATGCAGCAGAGACGGGAGAGGGGAGGGAGCAGCGAGGGAGGAGGGAGGGAGGGGGAAAGGCAGAGGGAGGGGGAGAGCCCGGGTGCATCACCATCACCCCCCCACACACACACTTTCCCCATCATCATCCTCTCTCCCTTCCCCATCATCATCCTCTCTCCCTTCCCCATCATCATCCTCTCTCCCTTCCCCATCATCATCCTCCTCCCCCCTTCCCCATCATCATCCTCTCCCCCTTCCCCATCATCATCCAACCCCCCCTTCCCCATCATCATCCTCCCTCCCCTTGCCCATCATCATCATCCTCCCCCCCTTCCTCATCATCGTCCTCCCCCCATTCCCCATCATCCCCCCATCATCATCCTCTCCCCCTTCCCCATCACCATCCTCCCCCCCTTCCCCATCATCATCTTCCCTCTTCCCCATCATCATCCTCCCTCCCTTCCCCATCATCGTCCTCACCCCCTTCCCCATCATCCCCCCTTCCCCATCATCATCCTCCCCCCCGCTTCCCTATCATCATCTTCACCCCTCTTCTCCATCCTCCTCCTCCCCCCTTCCCCATCATCATCCTCCCCTCCCTTCCCCATCATCGTCCTCACCCTCTTCCCCATCATCATCCTCTCTCCCTTCCCCATCATCATCCTCCCCCTTCCCCATCATCATCCTCTCCCCCTTCCCCATCATCATCCTCCTCCCCTTCCCCCTCATCATCCCCCCCTTCCTCCTCATCCTCCCCCCTTCCCCATCATCATCCTCTCCCCCTTCCCCATCACCATCCTCCTCCCCTTCCTCCTCACCCTCCCCCCCTTCCCCATCATCATCCTCCCCCCTCTCCCATCATCATCCTCCCCCCCCCCAGCCCTTCGCTGGCCGAGGCACCTCACTATGTACCAGCAGGGAAAGGTCACCTGGGTGAGAGGTGGGGGGGGGGGGGGGGAGACTTCCCGTCACCGCTTCACCCCCCATCACACCCCCCCATCCCCCCCATCCCTCCAAGAGGGGGAAGAAAAAGCTTGGAAGACCCCCCCCCCCCCCCCCCATCCCATCCCATCCCTCTAAGGAGGGGAAGAAAAAGCCTTGGAGGAGGGTTAGGGGTAGCATCCCCCTCCTGGGCGCCTGACCCCCCCCCCCCCCCGACGACCCCCAGCGCCCCCAAAAGAAACGAACCCCGAGAAGAGGAGCGGAGGCGACGACGACCCCTGCGCGGTCCCTCCTGCGGCAGGCGGCGCGTAATTCCCCGCGGGAGGCGCTGGAGAAGGATGCGGTGCCCCCCGCCGTGCGCGGAGAGAGGCGAAAACGATCAATATATATATATATATATATAAAAATAAATTAAAAAAAAAAAGTATATATAAAAGGAAATAAAGGTGGTTGTGAGGGGGGGGGTGGGGTGGGGGGGGATAAAGCCAGGCCGGCCGGAGGGGTGCGGAGGGAGCGCTGCGCGCTGCGCGGAGAGAGAGGAGCTGTCAGCGGCGCCTTCTCATTTATCATTAGCCAGCCCTAATCTTGCTCGCTGTCCTCCTTCGATGATGTTGATCCACTTTCCCTCCCTCCCTCCCTCCTCCTCCTCCCCCAACTCTCCCCCCCCACCCCAACCTTTTTTTTTTTTTTTTTTTTTTCCCCCTCCCCTCCCCGTAAAGGATTATTCAGCCAAAAAAAAAAAAAAAAAAAAAAAGAAGAAATCACAGCTGCTGACTCCGAAAACAAGGCGGCTGCAGCCCCCTGCCCCCCCCCCCCCCCCCAGCCCCCGCTCCCGCAGAGATGCTCGGGGTGTTTGTCCGCAGCGATGCTGCCTTTTAAAAGAAGGAGAGACCCGCGGGGAGAGAGATCCCGCAGCCCTGCCCAACCCCCCCCCCCCCCCCAGCATCCTCCACCTGCTTTAGGGATGGGGAAGGGGGGGGGGGTGTGGGGGTGATGGGGGAAATCCCCTGCTCTGGCCTCCCCCAGCCCCGCTGCGGAGAAAAGGTGCTGCAGAGCTTTTACAATTAAAAAAAAAAAAAAATGAAAAAAAAAAAATATATATAATAAAGGACCAATTTTAGATGAAGCTTCACCATCTCCCCCCAGAGCTTTTGCAATTAAAAAAGAAATGAAAAAAAGAAATATAATAAAGGACCAATTTTAGATGAAGCTTCGCTCCCCCCCCCCCAGAGCTTTTGCAATTAAAAAAAAAAAAAAAAGAAAAAAAAATATAATAAAGGACCAATTCTATATGAAACTTATTCCTCCCCCCCCACCTCCAAATAGTGCCGGTTTCATGGCTACGCTACTGTAATTATAAATTCTTCTTCTTGCGACTTGTGTGTGTGCGTATGAGCAAGGGGCTGGGGGTGGCAGCCGCTGTGTTTTGCGGCTGACATCACTGCAGTGGCGTGGAGCTGACAGCTCCCAGGGCTGCAGTGGCTCCTCAGCTTTTTTTTTTTTTTTTTTTTTTTTTTTTTTGCAGGCTCTCTGCTGACAATTGTCAGGGAAAAAGGAGGGGGGTGTGTGTGTGTGTGTGTGTGTGTGAGATAATTAAAAAAAAAAAAAAAAAAAATCGCCCCAACAAATCCACCCCGTCTCACTGCGTTCAAGGTGAATTTCAAGGAGAAGGGAGCGTGGTTTGTTTTTTTTTTTTGTTTTGTTTTGTTTTGTTTTGTTTGTGGTGAGGTTCTGATGGATACTGGCGCTAAGAAGCGCACGCTGTGGCCATCTACACGTCTATATCCAGAAATATCATAGAATCATAGAATCATAGAATCGTAGAATCGTAGAATCATAGAACAAGCAGGTTGGAAGGGACCCATCGGATCATCCAGTCCAACCATTCCCAGCATCACCCGTAAGAAACGCACGCCATGGCTATCTATAAACCTATACCCAGCGATATCTCTATCTTCCCAGCATCCCCCATACTTAACTGCGCAGCCGGTGAGACCCTGTAACCTTGTCAGGGCCCTGCGCAGCGTAATGCAAGCAAACCCCTGGCTGGAGCAGGCTCTGAAGGCAGGAAATCCTTTATTTCTACTCACCCAGCGGTTTGATATCAAGGGCATGTCCCACTCTCGGGATCCCTTTGCACGAGCTGCGGCTACCGTGCCGTTGAGATTGTTTCAGCGACATCTCGCGCCACATTCGCACGTAGATTCCTTTCCCGTTGAACGAAGGCGAATAAATACGTGCTGCTTTCCCCCCACCCCGTGATCGAGGCCTAGAGGTAGCTGAGAAAAGAACCCGTGTGGAAGCACCATAGCGCGGTTTGTAGCCCAAGCACAGACCGTATGTGACTCCATGTGTGTGTGTGTGTGTTTGGAGACAGACAGGAGCTCGGAATAAGCACAAGGGCCCTGTGAGCCTTGCCCCCCCAACCCCTTCCCGAGGTGCTCAAACTCTTCTGAGATGGCCGAGAGCCCTGGACCTTTCTTCTTGTCGCTGTTTAACATTACAACCGGTTTGTTTCCGTTACATTAGTGACATTTCATCTGATGCACCAAATTGGAGGAGTTTTCAAGGAAATATTGGAAATTAGATGTCGAAAATCATTCGGGACAGTCGCTGTCTCTGGCGCTTAAACATCCCCGCTTGCCCTTTATAACACCACCCCCTAAAAAAACCCCAGATGTCATATTATTTGCTTAAAAAAAAAGCAAACCCTATTTACCCTGAATGAGCAACTTCTCGTATACCTCCTCGAAATGGTTTGCAATTCAAATAAGGACTCATATAGCACAGATTTTAAAGGTCTCACTGACAGAAGCCAACAGGCAGAGCATCCCTCAGAGACCGCCACGCTTCCAGCCGCAGCTGGAGCCACGGGATGCGGGAGCAGCGGCCCCTGCCCGGCAGGCAGCTGCCCGATGGGGACCACACCGGCAGCAGCGTCACGTTCTTTATCTCCTCCTTGTCCTGGAGATTGATGAAGAGCTGAAAATAAACATACGTGTTTCACGGGAGGTAGCGTGGTTGGAAATGAAAAGTTGTAATTTCTGCGTCCCTGCTAAATTAGTTTTATACATTTTTTAAATAAGTGACAGCGCTTTATCTCTTTGTAACGCCTTCCTTTGGAGGATCCCAAAGCGCTTTGGGAATGTGCTTGAGCACCCATGCGAACTGGCCATTTGAAGGAGGTAGATGCGATTCCCCCTTTTCCCAAACAGGGAAAGTAAAGATTGAGGGGGTTCCGGGACATTTTGCTGTCCATTCTTTGTGGCTTTGAGTGGAAGCGGGGTGCCCGCAGAACCACGATATGGAGATGAAGGCACTGAAAACTCTGTGGGTAGTTGGAGATGCAAACCCAGATCAGGACTCGTTGTTGCCTGCAGCCCTCAGTGCTGGGCAAAAGGTCTTTTCAAAACGGATTTTCAGGCTGAATTTCAGGCTGCTTGCTCAGGAGCTGGATGCCGCATTATGAACCTGCGCTTGATTAACGCCCGAGGGGATTTTTCAGGGTTTTCCTAGTTCACACTCTTTCCCACTCCCCGTCACATTTCTTGGGGGTATTTAAAGCCCACTCCAACGTGCTTGAAAATATATCATGCTCCCTTAAAAACATAGATCCTTGGGCTTAACCGATGATCCATTCCCTCCCTCTGCACTATTAGCACATTAAGAAATTAAACGATAAAACTCCTAAAGATCCGATTGACCAGAATCGCTCCGCTCCATATGGCACGGCATATGTGTCTGGTCCTCCTGCGCACCCCGCTTGGGATGGCCTGGGATGGGAAAAGGATTTCAAGGCAAATTCAGATGGGTTTAGAGTTGGTTTTATTTATTTTTTTTTTTGTTCATGACATTTCACTTCTCTGCTCCACCTCCAGCGCCAGAGGAAAAACTGAAGAGGTGATGCATGCCCCTAAATAAGGATGCAGACCCTTCTGGAGGAGGTCAGGTGAGGCTATTGAACGTTTTGCAGGATGGCCTCCTAAACGAAACCCAAATCGCAAAGCTACATCCCCACCATCAGCTTAACAATTGCTGGAACCGATGGCAGAGGTGACTCTGGGAAAATGGGTCCCTGCAGGTGGGGGCTGAGCAACTGGCTGGGGGAAAAGGCCCTTTTCTGCCCTCCTCACGCCACGATAAATCACGCCGCAGCAAACAAAAGGCTCTGGGCCTCACTGGGAGCTTTCCCTGAGTGACAACGGCAGGGTTGCTAAAAGCGTTTACAAGGTTTTTCACCACTTTAGTGAAATTTAAACCCCTTTTTGTCTTTTTATTTTTTTAATTTTTTTTTTTTTTATGGGGCTCACCTGAGTTTCTGTGTGCCAGGAGGTGCGAGGGAACAAAGCTCCCAGAGCCAGAGCTGGCAGCACCTTGCTGGGTCCAGCCCTGTGCCTCGCACTGCGAAGACCAATAGACAGAGCCCACCCCAAATAACTTTAACTCGTACCACGACCTAAACCAGCTTAGCGGGGATATACATGAAGGAAGGGATTAACTCCCCTCATCCCCCAACCAGGAGCAACAAATCCCATTAACTCCCCATCCCTGGGAGGGGAAACTCCACATCCACTAGCCCCCGAAACAGGGACCCTCTGCATTTTTTTTTAGTTATTTATTTCAACTAAAAATCCCAGCCCATGGCAATGTCTCCCGCAGAAGCTCTGTACTGGGAATTAAGGATGGTTTTTGTAGAAAGCATCGGCACTGCTGCCATGCAGCCTGGCCCTGTTATTCTGGTGTGATGCTTGTGTCGGCTGCTCACCTCCTAAATAGTTAATTCCTGGAGACTGGAAGAAGGTTAAATACGTATTGGGATCAGATGTAGTCACCTATAGCTCCCCATTCTGCAGGATTTCTTGTGGCTACACAGGGAATTGGGAGCGAAATTCAGCAAGAGGGGGGGATGAAAAACCTCTCTGAAAAACCGGGCTTGCTCCCAAGTCCTAATTTGCTTTAAACCAGGAAAATTACTCACAGAGGTGATAGGTAGGAATCACACAATATATAGTGGGGGAGAAAAGAAGCTGTTAGAGACAACAGCAGAAGAAAAACTCTGTTATCTATGGTAACAGTCTGGAGACTGATTTATACAGCATATAAATAGAGCAGGAGAAGCTTTCTCCATGTAGACGCTCCGACGGTGAAGTGAGAGTTTATCTTATCGTCCCTTTCAGGTTCAGCTTAAGACAAAAATTTCCCATAGAGGTAGCAGCTCCCGCTCTGCAGCATGCGGCATCGCACTGATTTCCATAGGAAACAGGCCTAAACTTTCTTCCCTTGATGTCATGTCAGGCACAAGCATGGGATACAAGCCGGGCTGTCCTCCACCCTCCTCATGTAGCCATTTCATCTTAATTACCCCCCATTTTCCCTCAAAACAACCCTTTCTAAGCCCCCAAATATTATTGTTTTGTTTACTGCTGGGTTTTGTGCAGAATCCAAGCTGATGGACTAGATCCCTACCCCAAGTATTTATTCCCTTCCACAGTTTTAATAGTATTTTTTTCATCTGCTGGCTATAGTGTCGGGGTAGGGGGAACCCAAATATCTTGTACTCTGTGATTTATTTCTGAATTTTCCTCACAGGGGGAGAAATCATCTGAAGGTCTCCAAGCTGAGGGCTTAAAACGATGCATCACATTTAAGCAAATTATATTGGAATAAGCACAGAGGAAAGATGTACTGCCAGGCTGGAGCCTTGTTAAGCTTTTTGAGTAATGGAACACACAGTTTAGAGAATAAATAGTAGTGAGATCTCAGGGTTCGTTTCACATATACTCAGGCTGTTTGCGTTCAGGAGCCTCAAACCCCACTGCACCATTTGTCCCCTTCGCATTCTGTGCCTCTATCATTTTATGAGGGTTTGCAAAGCAGATTAAAACCCCAAACTTGCCTTGCTTTGCTGGAATTTGCTTTCTATTTTCCGAGCTGCTCTGCTAGAGCAGCAACAGCCTTGAAATCCCTGCAGCTCCCGTTTTACGGTGCCATCTCCCGGCGTATACATTATCTTGGCTCCTATTGTTCTATAGGTCAGCATGAGAGCCCTGAATCAGGTAGAAGCACTTTCCTAGCCCCTTCTGCGCCGTATGCCACAAATATAAATGTCTGCCTAGTGCGCGTTTCCCATACGCAGATTCAACTGGCTTTGAACAGCAGATGGTCCAGGTAGTGGATTTCAAGGCTGTCCCAGCCAGCGCCCAGTCCTGACCTATATTGCAGGATGGAGACGACATACCTCTGCTTTCCCTACACCAATTGTATATCCTCGGATTCCGCCCCCATCAGCTGTCAAATAAAAAAAAAAATGAGGAAGGAGAGAAAAGAGAATAAAAAAAACCAAAGCGATACCTTCATGACTGATACTTACACAAGTAAATATTTTTTATGTATATACAACCAGTATGAAATGATTTTTAATGAATTATCTGTGAGCGAAAACAGTTCTGTAAATCAGCAGGGCTGCAGGCAATTTTTACCATATGTCGGCTTGCATTTGTATCACTGAATTTGGTTGTTTTTTTTTTTTTTTTTTTTGCGAGGACAAAATATCTGCTTTTCTTTCATTGCTTATGTGCTAGAATTAGGATCTACATAACTCAATGCATTTAAGCAAGGATATTGTCTGGTTTTATTGGACTATTATTAATGCAAAGGCGAACACATCCTATACCGCACTGCACACCCAGAGAGCGAGGCAGGCAGCAAGAGCGGCACGTTCGCAGGGAGAAGCCAGGATGATACTAAAAGATCCCTCTTTTTTTTTTTTTCCTGATAAACCTCCCTTCAAGTCTTTCTCCAGGAGGTTTCTTAGCGTAAATCAGCAACTTGCACAGCAAAAAACCCCTCCAATCTGCAAAATATAAGCCGCACTCTGCACACATCGCTCCCTTCCCCCTCTGTAAAATAGCATGTGAATTCCTAATGGCAAAAGGGATGAATTACTTAACGTATGGAGGGGGTGCTCGGGCTAAAAACACACTGTAATAATGCTAAGCTTTATTATCGCCTTATTTACCCATAGAAGTGTAAAGCTTGTCACGCACACGAGACAACAGAGCCCAGAATGAGAAATTGCCACCATAATGCCCTGCGAAACACAGGTTAAAACTTCGGCACGGTCCAGGTTAGGAATAAATGTCTCTCCTAAATTTGGTTACAAAACCAAGACGAAAAGTAACTGGGGGAGGGGGTGGGGTGGCACACGCACCTCACAAAACCAACCCAAAACTGGAGATCTCTTACTCCTGCTTTATTCCGGAACTCCACGGATTTTATTTCTGAGTCAAGGAAATGTTTCAATTATCCTTTAAAAATACTGCCGCAGCGAAAAAAATCTAAAGCCACATTCTCCATCGTTTATCCAGGACTAAATGGGAGTGTGGGGGCGCTTCAACTAGGTTGCATTGATGCTGGGAGGGAGGAGAAGGCCTCTGGGAAGAGTGGTCCTTCCTCGCTCTGCCGCGCATACCCCGAACAAAGAGAGGTTGCCCCTATTTGTATACGGGGCCCGGATATCGAGCGATTTGCCGCTGACTTCAATGGGAACAGGATGCTTTCCATTTGCCCACGGGAATATATCTGGCGATGCTGCCTTGGGCAGGGGGGAAGGGAGAGAGGTTGAAAATGATTTTTCTTTTTCTTTTTTTTTTTTTTTTTTGGCAAGAGGAGAATAAAAATATTAAATAATAATAAAAAGAAATACAAATTCTTTCTCCCCTGCCCCTGTTTTCACCCCCTCCTCTCTCCCTCTCTTGCGATGTGGCAAGGATACGGCCATGAGACAGAAGACGGCGATTATATAATAACGTGATGCTTAGATGAAAAATGTCATAACCATTTGTCACCAAATGCCCCGCGTACCGAGATGAAGCAAACAGTATGAGACTGACAGGGCTGATGAAAAACAGCACTTAAGCTAATTTTTTTCTGCTAAACTCTGTTGTGCACTATGCAAATATGATTGCGAAAGTGGGGCATTATCAACACTTTAACGCTAGTTAACTTTCGGAGATGATACTCAGAGCAATCAACATAAACTTAGCATACAGTAACTTAAATAACAAAAATGTTTCACGGCTCGGCGCTGGCATTTGGTTCCAGCCGGTGTAACGCTGGGTGATGGATTGTGCCGTGCCTGCGAACGAATTAAAAATACATCGCTTCAGATCATTTGTGGCAGTAGCGAAGAGGAACTGGTTTTAAACCGGAATAGCAATAATAGCAATTATATACCAATCTGGCCTGAATCATCTCGCCCTGCTAGCAGTTATTGATTATTAATAGGATAATATTTGCACGAGCCTGCCTTAGACCGCATCCCTTATCCCACTGGCCCCTGCACCAGCGCGTGGCAGGAATTAACCTGCTCACGGTGAATTCATGTTCCAGAGGAGGGTGAGTGCCAGCCCTTAAATTTAGCAAGTTCCTCAATGGCCTTTTCTTTTTTTTCCCCCTAAAGATCCAATTCTTAACATCATGTGATCATGAGACGATTGCAGCGTTCCTTTTCTTTTTAGCCATCAGAGACGTGCGATGCAAACCCTAAAGGTCATTCTCCCAAAGAAAGGAAGAATAACCCACAATTTGTACTTTTAAAAGCTTGTAGTGGTGGGAAAGGTGGCATCAGAAAAGATAAACTGATTTACAGGAAAGGATGGGATGTGCATCTCCCTCGTTAGCATTCACCCCGTTCCCTGTAGCAATAGGGAATAATAATAATACCTTAATACCTCCCAGCTCAAAGGAGCTGGAAAAATAGGATTTAGGGTGCGAGCTCGGGGGAGGAAAAAAAACCACCAAACCCTGCACTGCAGCTGAATCTGCAGAGAAAAGTTGAAGCTGAATTTTATGTCATGGTGTTATTGATTGGGATGTTAACAAACCCGGAGCACAGTGAGTGGAAGGAGGTTGGATGGCAGCCAGCTGCCGCTGCTGGTCCGGTCCTGGAAGGATGCCTGCTCAGATATGGCAAAAAAACACTCCCCGTCATAGGTCTTCCCAGGGCTTCTTCAAAAATGTTAATTAAGACTCTCATGCTGAGTAAAGTACAGAGAATTAGCTCTATTTTGCATATGCAGAATTGAGGCGCGGGGAGAGAAGCACCTTAATGAGGGTGACCCAGAGAGTCCACTGAGAATTGAGCCCCATCTTCACAGTTTGAGCCCTCCTCTCTGGCCATGCCTTATCTGGTCTTCTCCTTAATCAAACCACCGGTGATCCAATCTAGTTCACTAATGAAACGCAACAATTCATAGCGAATATAGATTGGTGGAACAAATGGTACCTTTTCCAAAAATCAGGAGACTTGCCAACATGCGCAGTTGGTGCAGGAACTGGAGAGATGAGCAAAGCGCCAGTCTACCATGGGATGTCTGGCCAAGGAAATCATTGTATCCAAGGAAAAGTCTACCTTTTTGTCTCAAGGGAAGGCTGGTTGCAGAGATGCACCAGACTGTAGGGTTTTTCCACTATTTCATAGAATCATAGAACAACCAGGTTGGAAGGGACCCATTGGATCTTCTAGTCCAACCATTCCTATCAAACACTAAACCAAGTCCCTCAAGACCTCATCCACCCGTGCCTTAAACACCTCCAGGGAAGGGGAATCAACCACCTCCCTGGGCAGCCTATTCCAATGCCCAATGACCCTTTCTGTGAAAAACTTCCTCCTATTCTCCAGCCTAAATCTCCCCTGGCAGAGTTTGAGGCCATTTCCTCTTGTCCTGTCCCCTGTCCCTTGGGAGAAGAGCCCAGCTCCCTCCTCTCCACAACCTCCTTTCAGGTAGTTGTAGAGACTAATGAGGTCTCCTCTCAGCCTCCTCTTCTCCAGGCTAAACACCCCCAGCTCTCTCAGCCGCTCCTCATAGGGTCTGTTCTCCAGTCCCTTCACCAGCCTCATCGCACTTCTCTGAACTTGCTTCAGAGCCTCAACATCCTTCTTGTGGTGAGGGGCCCAGAACTGAACACAGGATTCAAGGAGCGGCCTCACCAGTGCTGAGTACAGAGGGAGAATCACCTCCCTGGACCTGCTGGTCACACCGTTTCTGATACTAGCCAGGATGCCATTGGCCTTCTTGGCCACCTGGGCACACTGCTGGCTCATGTTCAGTTGGCTGTCGACCAACACCCCCAGATCCCTCTCCTCCTGGCAGTTTTCCAGCCAGGCTTCTCCCAGTCTGTAGTCTAGGTAAAGGATTTTATGGCTGAGGAAACCAAAAGGCACCCTACTGGATTTGGTGGATCAGCTGTGAATTTACATCAGCCCTGTGGAGTACACACTAGGCTTGTTGCTGTTGGCATCACACGAGAGAACAGATTAAACCCTGGCTAGACCATAGATAGTAAAATGTGCCTCAACTCTTCGATAGAGGGGAAGAGCAAGACCTACAAATCACCCATGTCTCTGCTCACGGTGGGGTGGGATTCACCCCTCCAGACTTCACCTGTTTTTTTACCCAGTGCTCAGACCTGCTCTGAGGGGTCTCTGAAGCTGGCAGCAATTTGAGGCCACCAAGCAAAGGCTGATACTGCACAAGCTCCACGTGGTCACAGCTCCTCACCCCCTAAGGCAAAGGAAAGATGCTCCAGCACAGATTTATTAGTAAATGCATAGTTAAAGTCTACAATTTATTGCAAAGTGTTTGCATATCTCGTTTGATCCTGGGCAACGTGAATGAGGGATGGAAAATGGAGCAGTCCAGCTTTTTTGGGTCAGGGATGGGACATTTTTGGTTCTTAGCTTGTGCTGCCTCAGCAGCTCAGCTGGACGCTTTATTCTGTTTCCAGCTCTCTACATTCTGGTAGTGTGGATATCACCAAGGCAGTCACCACAGTCGGGGTCTCGGAAGCCCCAAGGGACCACCAAGGTGAGTTAGCAGATCTTTCCATCTACCCTCATAGAATCATAGAATCATAGAACAACCAGGTTGGAAGGGACCCACCGGATCTTCTAGTCCAACCATTCCTATCAAACACCTAAACCATGCCCCTCAAGACCTCATCCACCTGTGCCTTAAACACCTCCAGGGAAGGGGAATCAACCACCAACCTGGGCAGCCTATTCCAATGCCCAGTGACCCTTTCTGTGAAAAACTTCCTCCTAATCTCCAGCCTAAATCTGCCCTGGTGGAGCTTGAGGCCATTCCCTCTTGTCCTGTCCCCTGTAACTCATGTCCAGGGTCTCCCCAGATTTCACTCACCTGCAGCTTCACATCTCCAAAGTAATGAAAGATTACCTCACTGTGGCAGAAAGCCTCCTGTGACTGTGGTTGCTCTGGAGGAGAGCTGAGGTCAGACAGCACTTCGTTGTTTGATGAGAGACCTCTGCTCATTCTCACCCAATGGAAAGGTCCTTCACTACTGGAGTTCTTGAAGCTGTAAAAAGCCCAATCCTAGCCCCTGACTGCCTCCTCCAGGCATCAGAAAGCTCTGGAGTGAGGGCATAAATGCGCATATCCTGGCTTCCTGACTGCAAGGAAACTGTTTCAGTAAACAGGATGAAAAAATTCTCATGGCTTTCTGTAAATGAGGAGAGAGAAAGCAGGGCAGATGGTAGCTGCCTGAACTGCTCCAACCAGAGATTTGTAGCCTACAGGAGCTTTGTGGGACCACTAGGATGAGGTTTTACTGCTACGGATGGACCCGCTTTTTAATCTTCTCTGCCTAGAATCTCTTTTCCAGCTCTTGGTTTCATAACAAATAACAGCCAGGTGTGGGAAGAACAAGCAAAAACAGAACCCCGGGGCCTCTTGTTTTGCTCTCCATCACACCCCCCAAATCCATGTCCCTCTCTGAAGTGGCTTTTGTGTTGCCAGCAGAGCAGGATGCAAGGGGTGGGGCTCTGAGCAACACGATCTAGTTAAAGGTGTCCCTGCTCCTGCAGCTGGGTTGGACTGGATGACCTGTAAAGGTCCCTTCCAACCCAAAGCACTCTGTGATTCCATAAGTTGTGATATTGTGGTTGCCTTGGACCACATTTTCAATAAAGCGGAGATCTGGGTATGATGGAGCCATCCTCCACCAACATGACAACATCCACCGTGTTTAAGGCGTGGGTGGATGAGATCTTAACAGACTTGGTTTAGTGTTTGATAGGAATGGTTGGACTAGAAGATCCGATGGGTCCCTTCCAACCTGGTTGTTCTATGATTCTATGATTCTATGACATCCACCCAGAAGAACCTCTTCATGTGTTTGAAATGGAGGCCAAGAAAATGTCCCAGTTGCCGTCACATCATATCACTGCCGGTTTGGGTTGTATTTTTTTCACTTTAAACCACCAGCATCATCTCTCAATCGTATGTTTTATACATGGTCAGCAAGAGACAATCCTTCTCATAATAGGGCAGGGGTACATCCAATTAAACTGGCAAACAATATTACATTTTCCTATGACTTTACAGAGAACATCTTTTCTGGTAAAGAGGAGCCCAGAGGTTATAGAAATTTTAAGGATTTCTTTATCAAACTGTTACATGGCTGAACCTGTGATCTCAATTTGAATTAGCTGGTACCTGCTGTTTGGGCTGCTTGTTGTTAGATGTCGCCGGCGATGGTGATACCAGAAAGGCTGTGATACAATAGACTCAAAAGGATCTGAGGTCAAGGGCAATAAAGTTTAAAATACAATCTCTTCTTGCTTGGAGATACTTTTGCACACACATATCCTGAAAAGAAAACTCAGAAGAATAATGCTTTCAAACACAGTGTAAAGAAAGTCACAGGGAAACAGGCAATATATTTTGTAATGAATTCGTTTAAGCAACTCAGGTGATACTGTTGATTTGCTGCTCCCTGGATTGTGATTTATTAGAAATTGCTTCTGATGTTTACAGGATGCATAAAGAGTAGTTCAGTGTAAATAAGGTGCTGCTGTATGTTTAAGTGTCCCTTCTGGTGAATTAAATAACTTTGTGAAAAGACTTCTTACATATATTTATTCCAGTTCCTACTTCAATGTCATCTTGGCTCAGTTAACTGGAGGAGAAAAAACAGATTGCATGTGAATATTTTCCCATTCTTGATGCACCCGCACTTCGATACAGTTTGGAAAACCTCGTATCTCTTTGTGTGCTCTGCTGCCTTATGCACCCCCTTAGCCTCATCAACCCGGGGACCCTCTTATGAGGAGAGGTTGAGAGACCTGGGTTGGTTTAGCTTGAGGAAGAGAAGACTGAAGCAGGAATTCATCAGTACTTATAAATATCTAAAGGGTGAGTGTCAAGAGGATGGAGCTTGACTCTTCAGTGGTGCCCAGGGACAGGATGAAGGGCAGCAGGTACAAATCGGAGCATGGGAAGTTCCAACTGAACATGAAATTCTTTCCTGTGAGAGGACCAGAGCACTGAAACAGGCTTCCCAGGGAGGTTGTGGATTCTCCTCCTCTGTATTCAACTCTCCCAAACAAGTTCCTGTGCAATCTGCTTGAGGTGACCCTGCTTCAGTAGGGAGGTTGGTCTGGGTGAGCTCCGGAGATCTCCAACCCCGACCATTCTTTGATTCCGTGATTCTAAGACCTGGGCACTGCTTTCTTCAGGGTTGAGATGCCACTGCATGAAGCAGAAATGGTCCCTCCCTCGACTGCTGCACCAGTGCGAAAGTGCTGAGTGCAGCAAATGAAAATCTGCTGCTGCTGAAAGGGAGGGGACTGTGGCATGTAGCCTCCACAAGGCAGAGCGTGAGATATTATTCAAGACTCACCTATTCAGCAGACTGATTTGGTTCACGAGGCTCGCTTTCAACCTAGAAATAAATCTGAAAATCTATACAAAACCATCGCCAATTGATCAGACAAATCTTGCATAGCCAAGGCTAATCAGAAGGAGTTGTAACACACAGATTCCTTAAAGCATCTTAAAATTAACGGCAAGATCTATCCCAGAGCTGTAATTTTTTTCTGAGTGCTTAAAGAGTGTTATGCAGACATAATTCAGCTGGATCGAACAGTCTAATCTGAGATTTACATGATTGGTAATGCTTACTTCTCCAGTAATCAATTCTTGCAGCGCAAGACGGAGCTCTGAAATGCGCAGTTTTGGTGTGAAGTACATTAATTCTTTCCAACAGGTTTATTCCTCCACCATTTGTTGAGTGTGCTTTCGCGTTACACCCTTCACAGACAAACCCGATAAAGCAGGCCTGTTTATTTAACCAATTTACAGGCAAACTTTAAATGCCAGCACTCGCTTCTACTATTAACTGTGCCCTCCCGTTAATGCAGAAACACCTTGCAAGCTCCCAGCCAGTTTTTATAGCAGAGCACCCCATGTATTCTCCCAACAACTGCGACAGTTTCCTTGAGGAAACCCTTGTTCCAGTCTGCTGTGTATGGTGATCACACTTTTCTAGCTATTGAGGCTCAGCACAAACTGTTTAACCCTTGTTTAACACAGGGAGCTGGCCTCTTCTCCCAAGTGACAGGAGACAGGACAAGAAGGAATGGCCTCAGGCTCCACCAGGGGAGATTTAGGCTGGACATCAGGAGGAAGTTTTTCACAGAAAGGGTCATTGGGCATTGGAACAGGCTGCCCAGGGAGGTAGTTGATTCACCTTCCCCAGAGGTGTTTAAGGCACAAGTGGATGAGGTGCTGAGGTACATGATTTAGTGTTTGATAGGAATGGTTGGACTCGATGATCCGATGGATCTCTTCCAACCTGGTTGTTATTCTATGATTCTTATAGTCTTCAAAATCAGGGCTTTTTTGACTCGTTTTCCAGTTTCACATCGATGTTCCAGAAACACCTTTAGCAAACCTGGAATACCTCTTCTCAGGGCAGCACATCTTTGACTTTATCCTCCTGGTTTACTTTCCTTAAAGGATTTGGGTGCATACAGGTTACTGAATTTGCTGGGGCTGCTTTCCCATGCTACGATTTGGTATTAGGAAAAAAGTCCTTAACTGAAAGACGGGTGAAGCACTGAAAGAGGCTGCCTAGGGAAGTGGTGGCGTCTCTGTCCCTGGAGGGGTTCAAAAAACATGTAGCTGTGGCACTTGGTGACATAGTTTAGTCGGCACAGTGGGGTTGGGCTGATGGTTGGACTGGGTGAGCTTTAAGGGCTTTTCCAACCTCAAAGATTCTGCAATTCTATACAACCACACCATGCTTGCTGCTTACCCCAGATGCAAATCTATGATGGTATTTATGCCACCACCATGGAATCTATTACTTAAGATATTTAACAGCATGTTGTGCAAGCATTCTGCTGGAGATGGAGGTGGCATATTTTGTGCTCCTCCATGAGATTAACTTGGGTGATTACTGACACAAACAAGTGAATTTCTAAGCATCTCAGGCTCCTGGTTATGGTGTTACTTAGTGATGTTCCTGACCTTGAAAAAAATAAGTATTTGTTCTAGCTGTGCTGTTTTTAATTCCAGGTTGTTTAAACCCCTTTTTCCTGTCACCAGGTACAGTCAGAAGGTTTTACTCCATACTGTCAGTGTAAAAGGGACTTAAAGGAGGAATAAACCAGGGTTGAATGCAAGTGTCACCACAGCCTCATCTGCGAGGTTACAGCAGCACTGACACTGGTCCCACATGGAGAAGGGAGGAGGAAACATCTTTCTTGCCCTAAGCATAGTCCATGGTCACTAACTCATGGGAAAGGTTCAGCATATTCCACATTTTAATTACATCCATACAGCTGTATAATCATAAAACGGTTTGGGTTAGAAGGGGTTTATGAAGGCCATTTAGTCCAAGACCCTGCAGTGAGCAGGGACATCTTCAGCCAGGTCAGGTTGCTCAAAGCCCCATTCATCCTGACCTTGAATGTCTCCAGGGATGTGGCACTAACCACTTCTCTGGGAAACCTGCTCCACTATCTCATCACCCTCAGTATAAAAAAAGTCTTCCTTCTATCTAGTCTAAATCTCCCCTCTTTTAATTGAGGTTTACAGTATTAACCAATCTTTTGCTAATGAGTTGGGGTTTTTTTTGTTTGTTTCCAGCAACTCCATCTTCTTCCCATGGGCAGAAATACCATAAGACACAGGACATGGCTGTGGGCTCTGTGAGCTTCCTTGCAAGACTTACCTTTTCTTTTAAAATCACAGCTTTTTGTCATCTGTTCCTAGGAGCTTTCCTTCTGAGGGTGGTGATGGCAAGGGAGCAGCTGGTCAAAGAGGAGCATCATGTGCAGAGCACTCTGCAACAAGGCAAGTGCTCCTTTGCTCCAGGCTTTTGAATGTAGTGCCAGGGAGAAAAAAAAACACACAGATTTTCTCCCTGTTAGCAGATGCAGCTAAAGCTGGTTTTGTTCTGAACTGTCCCCGTTCAAGTATTACAGAGATGCTGCTGTGGAGATGTCACAGAGGTGATTTCTCACTCGGCTTCTGCAACTTCAGGTTGAGGATCAAGCTGGGCTTCCCTGTTCAGTGGTTAGGACATTCCTTCATTTTAAAGAGTAATAAAAAATCACAAAACATGAGAAAAAAATGAGAAAACAAGCTCAAAAATCTCACCCTAGCTATGCAGTTAAAATCTTCTCTGATATTTCAGCTTCCTGGCTGGCATTTCCTTCCCCAGGTGGGTTTCAGGAGCAGGTCCATGGTGTGGTTTTCAAGCTGCATTAGAAGTGTGCACGACCTCCAAGAGAAGTGAAGTGTGTTGGAGAGACTGTGTAACAAAACTGCAAGGTGGCGATGGGAGAAACACTAAAAACATGGAAAATAAGGAAAGCATTTCTAAACCAGAAGAAAATGTAAAGTTATTAAGTTACAGAATCTTAGAATCATCAAAAAGTTTGAGTTGGAAGGGACCTTAAAGATCATCCAGTTCCAAACCCCTTGCCACGGGCAGGGACACTTCCCACTGGATCAGGGACTCCATGGATCCAGGGCTATTCGTTATGTGTAGGAACCCTGATGTTGTTGGAGTTTGAAATGGTGCTAAAAAGGCATCATAGGGTTTCCTGGTGATTGTCCCCGATAGTTCTAGATCAGCTGAATTCAAAGAAGCCCCTTTATAGCTACAAGGCTTTAAGCTCCCCTTCAGGTCAGCTGGAAATCAAAATCTCTTCTCTTTCTGCCTCTTCCAGGCCATATGTTGAGTTTGGTTGTCAGAATTCAACCACCAGCACTGGTTCCTGAAGCAGGAGAGACCCTAACTGATTCTTCCTTCTGTATCAAGACTTACTCATATTTTCATTTTTCTGAGCAGAAGTTCCTGAAGTCTGATGTTGCAAAACGCTGGTTTCTTTGAATCATAGAATCATAGAACAACCAGGTTGGAAGGGACCCATCGGATCATCGAGTCCAACCATTCCTATCAAACACTAAACCATGTCCCTCAGGAAAACCATGTCCCTTTGGCCCTGATCTATGACCAGAATTCATTCATGGTAACTTGTAGCATGTCTGAGGAACATTTGCAATATGCAGTTTGTTCCAGTGCCTGTGCTGGGTCAAAACATTAGCAGAAGCTGTATCTGACCAAGGAAAGACTGTGTCTAGGAGCAGCCTTGTACTTGTGGAAGAGGGAATGCCAAAGTCAATCGTATGAGCCGTGAAGAAGGAAGAGAGAGAGGGTTTGCCACCGTTGATGCTAATGAACTTACACAACCTCATTCATCTGACATTAATGCTTTTTTGTGACTTTGTACATGATTTGTAGTGACACAGAAAGGAAAAGTAGTGCCATTCCAACAGGATGGGGAGATGCATTTGGACCATGTTGTCTCTCCTGATCCTCGTCCTCTGTGTGCTGCACTTCTGCTAATGGAGCCAAGTTTAGTGGCAAGAGCCATCATCTTTTTGCAGCTCAAATGCTCACAGGACCTCTTAGATTTGACTTTTCTGGTGGGACAGAAGAAAGTAGAGAGGAGATCAGAGACGTGAAGGAGCTCGTTAGCAGACGGAGTGCTCCTTCTCTCTCCTTTCTTCTAAAGCCTGAAGAGAAGGAGAAGAAACTCACAAATCCACTCTGGTAAAGCTGTTAATACCTTGGCATTGAGTTGGGATCCTCCAATCCTGCGTCTGAACTGTGGCACCATGGAGCATGGACCTGCAAATGAAGACTCCCTTGCTATGCTGTGCTGGTTCAGCCGAGTTCAATATGTCAGCAGAGAACATGGAGAGTTTAATATTTACAACGTATTTTGATCAGTAATATATTCAGCCTATTTTTAAGCCGCATGGCTCTGCATGGAGGGACATGTCATGTCTCTGAGCACTGTGGAAAGCTCCCGGCCCTGAAGGCAGCTGGAAAAGCTTTGCAGCAGATGCCCAAGCTCAAAGGAAAAGATTTCCAGCCTTGATTTGTTTCTTTTTTTTTTTTTCTTTTTTTTTTTTTTACAGCAGCTGGAAGGAGAATCAGGGTTGGGGTGGGATAGTGGATGGTTCAGGGAGTGGGAGAGAACACAGCATTGAGTTATGGATATGGGATGCCTGGGGACAGCATGGGCTCTTTTGGGGCAGGACGGGCTACGATTGCATCAGGTGTATTTTCCTAAGTTTGCTCTAGTTTAGGTTATCTTGAAAAACAATTTAACTGTTGCTTTAGGAGGAAATTCTCCTGGCAGCCATTCTCAACCACAGGTCAGTTTATTTGCATGTAGAAGGATAATTAAAAAACCACCATTGTGAGCCCAAACAAGCATCAAATCAAGTTTTTAAAGTAGGAATTAATTTTCCAGCAAACAAACTAGTTAAAATTCAGGTTCTAATGAGAAACCAGGAGGAAAATCTGTAGTAAGAGGAGATGAAACCTGTCTTGTTTGGATTATATGATTAGAAGTTTTACTATTTTCAGTATCACTAATGTGAAAAAGTAAGAAATGTCAGCAGAAAATTAGCCAACGTGGGAGGTAAATTTGGTGAGTATTTGGGGTTTTATTTCTGCACTGGAAATCAGTTGTTAGCTGAAAAACACACAGGGAAATATAAGCAGTTGATGTTTCACTTCTTCTGTTGCCCGCAGAACAGGGAGAAATCAGTGGCTTTTCAGAAGGGAATTTGTGTGGGATGTGACAGCAGCGCCTTTCACACGAAACCTAATGTCTCCAAATACAGATGTATTTTTTGAATTGAAATTTTGGGTGCCTGTGAATTGTTCATAATTAAGTACATGAGAGAGGCTGGTAATGAAGAGGCTTTACTACAAATCTCCAAACAAGGTTCATTTAGATGAGACTTGTACCTACACAGGTATTTATGGGTGAGTGACATGGATCTGTTGGAGTGAATCCAGAGAAGGCCACGAAGATGATCCAAGGGCTTGAGCACCTTCTGTATGAGGACATGCTGAGAGAGTTGGGGTTGTTCAGCATGAGAAGGGAAGGCTGCGGGGATATCTTAGAGCAGCCTCCCAGTGCTTCAAGGGAGGCATGTAGGGAAGCTGGGGAGGGGTTCTTCATCAGGGAGTGCAGGGATAGAATGACGGGGAATGGTTTTAGGCTGTAAGAAGTGAGATTTAGATGAGATTTTAGGAAGAAATGTTTTCCTCTGAGGGTGGTGAGACACTAGCCCAGGTTGCCCAAAGAAGGTATGGCTGCCCCATCCCTGGAGTTGTTTAAGGGTAGGTTGGACAAGGCTTTGAGCAACCTGATCCTGTGGAAGGTGCTGGAAGGGGCTCTTCATGTGCAGGGACAGGATGAGGTGCAACACTTTTGAGCTGAAAGAGATTTAAATGAGATATTAGGAAGGCATTTTTTTCCTGTGAGGGTGGTGAGGCCCTGGCCCAGGTTCCCAGAGAAGTTGCGGATGGCCCATACCTGGAGGTGATGAAGATGAGGCTGGATGAGGCTTTGAGCAACCTGATCCAGTGGGAGGTGTCCCTGCCCATGGCAGAGGGTTGGAACTGGATGGGTTTGGAGGTCTATTCTGACCAAAACCATTCCATGATTCTATGACTCTACCATCAGAGATCCTGATTTGTGTTTATACGTAATTCTTTCCCATCCCAGTAAAACAGTCTTAAATTGACTGTGCAGTATTAAATTCTTTCCTTATGTCCCCTGCAATGCAGAGGTCTGTAAGGACAAGCCCCGTGAGTAGATGTGTTGAGCCAGGGCTAAAGAAGAGCTGGGTGATTTAGGTTTTATCTCAGAAATAGCATTTCAATGTGTCACCCTGAATGAACTGCTGCTGCCACTGCCAACGGGTCAGTGATTTCCTCAGCAAACCTTAGGAACAGGTGAAACACTGGGCAGGGCTTGGGGCATCAGTTAGCCGAACTTTTAAAATAGCAATCCCTGTAATAGGATTAAATGGGACCAACCAATAAGGGTAAAGGCTTGAAGAGATCATGCAAGGCATGCAAGAGGAAGGATTAGCGTGAGATGCAACAAAAAAGGAAGCCAGGAGAGTGCACTTAGCAGTCAGGGCAAGTGAACCACACGCCATGCACACTTGGGTTAGTTAACCTCTCCACCTCTGCTCCAGGAGAGCCTGGACTCACCCTCTCCATCCACAAGAGTGGTCCTTGTGCTGTGCCTTGAGATATCCCATCTCACTTGGACACCAGTTCGTGCCCTACACTAGTTCCGACATAGTCCAGGGCTTCTGGGGCTGCTGGCCCATAAACCAATGTGACTTACAAGAAAGGGGGAAGGGATTGTCCTCTTCTACTCTGCTCTCATGAGACCTCACCTGGAGCCTTGCATTCATTTCTGGAGTCCTCAGCACAGGAAGGATGTGGATCTGTTGGAGTGAGTCTAGAGGAGGACATGAAGCCGATCCAAGCACTGGAGCACCTCCTGTACAAAGACAGGCCGAAAGAGTTGAGGTTGTTCAGCATAAAAAGAGAAGGCTGTGGGGAGACTTTAGAGCAGCCTCCCGGTGCTTCAAGAGAGGCCTGTAGGGAAGCTGGGGAGGGGCTCTTGATTAGGCAGTTCAGGGATAGAATGACAAGGAATGGTTTTAAGCTGTAAGAAGTGAGATTTTGGTGAGATTTTTAGGAAGAAATGTTTTCCTCTGAGGGTGGTGAAACACTAGCCCAGGTTGCCCAAAGAAGGTGTGGCTGCCCCATCCTTCGAGTTGTTTAAGGGCAGGCTGGACAAGGCTTTGAGCAACCTGATCCTGTGGAAGGTGTTGGAAGGAGGGGTGCGATTGGATGATCTTTAAGGTCTGTTCTGACAAAAACCATTCTATGATTCCACGATGCTGCAAACTAGGAATTCAGGACTCCTCTGGAGAGAAAGATTCTCTAACAGAGTGAAATTCTTCTTACCTAACACAGGATAGGGTGAGTTGACCTCTGGCATCGCCTGTCTTCTGTACAAAACAGCTTCCTTCCATGGGAGGACCTTTGACAACTACCAGCTTCTGAGGTCATGAGACGTTTCTTTTTAGCCATCTGTATGAAAACTCTGAACAAGCCTGTGAGGCCACTTGGTGCTTTCGGGAAACCCTAGAAAGGGCCTGTACTGTCAAGTTGCTGTAGAACCACTGTGGACATAGAATCATAGAACAACCAGGTTGGAAGGGACCCATTGTATCATTGAGTCCAACCATTCCTATCAAACACTAAACCATGTGCCTCAGTACCTCATCCACCCATGCCTTAAACACCTCCAGGGAAGGTGAATCAACCACCTCCCTGGGTAGCCTATTCCAATGCCCAATCACCCTCTGTGTGAAAAACTTCCTCCTAATTTCTAGCCTAAACCTCCCCTGGTGGAGCTTGAGGCCATTCCCTCTTGTCCTGTCCCCTGTCACTTGGGAGAAGAACCCAGCTCCCTCCTCTCCACAACCTCCTTTCAGGTACTTGTAGAGAGCAATGAGGTCTCCTCTCAGCCTTCTCCAGGCTAAACACCCCCAGCTCTCTCAGCCGCTCCTCATAGGGTCTGTTCTCCAGGCCCTTCACCAGCTTCGTGGCTCTTCTCTGGACTCACTCCAGAGCCTCAGCATCCTTCTTGTGGTCATCCTTCTTGTGTCCTTCTTGTGACATGAAGCAAACACAACCAAGGTATCATGCAGACCAAAGACATCTGTGCTGTGCTTGAGCCAATGAGCTGCAAGCACGGAGGGCACTGCTTCTTTAGCTCCTTTGAGTAAATCCATGATCTCTTGTGCACTGAGCTATCCCTGTGTCATCCTGCCAGGCAGCCTGCCTGCAGCTTTACAGGTCTGCTGAGGTCAAATCTAAATATCCTGAGTAATCTTGGTGAGTGACAGAGAAATACTCGTGTGCCTTGGTAAATAGCTGCAAGGGGCAGTTACCGTAGCTTAAGATGTATATCTGATTTCAAACCTCACCTTGTCATGCAAACTGTGAGCAAGACTGAGTCAGCCAAAGCGCTGTCACTAAAACTGCATTTATTATATATGTATGTTTAAAATTAATGACCCAAGGCAAATTTCCACAGAAAATACATATTTTAGTTAAAAAAATCATTCTTCAGTGAAGACACTGGACAAAAAGAGAAAGGAAAACTGCATATGAATAAAAAACCTCCAATCTCTTTTCTGTTTTGTAAAAAAAAAAAAAGCCTTTTTGAAAAGATAATATAGATTTATGTATTTTTTTTTTTAGTTTGCTTCCTTTTAACACATCTTTGGAAATATGTTTTCGAGCATTTCTGACAAGCTCTGAAAATAAATGTAGCCAAACAAAGCAGCTTAAGTCTGTCATCTATAGAGACATGGGATATGGCAGGATTCCTTCATCTGGACCCAAATTTTTCATTTTTTCAGCTAATCCCGTTTAGGTTTCTATACTGGCCCATTAATATAATACGTGAACGTCAATCTGCTTCTGATAGGAGCTGAGGATCACTGCAAGAAGCAGAGATTCCCCTTCGACACCAGTCACAACAACTCAGATTCCTCCTAACACATTTTTAACGCCCTGTGAAAAGTCACTTCTTCAAACTGTTTTCTGCCAGCCCACTCCTCCCTCTTGAATCCAGTCAGGAGTCACAAGATGAGGTATCCAGACCTCAGGGAAACACGTAGTCATGATGAGGTGGGAGGTGAAGATGAAGTAGAGAATCATCCCCACATGAGGCACTCTGTGGAGATGAGCGCTGGAACTGCTGCTCCTCAGACCTCAGCTGCTCCGTTGATTTTGGGGACTGAAGGACCTCCTGAAGGAAAAAAAAAAACCTCTATAGATGAACACTGATATCATTTCTAAGGATGCATTAAAAAACTATCAGTTTGAGAGGAAGGGAAGAGGAAACAATCCTAAGAGGAGAACACCAGCTTTTGGAAGCTCTTGATCTCTACAAATACTTAAAAGGAAGTTGTGGAGAGGAGGTTGCTGGTCTCTTCTCCCAAGTGACAGGGGACAGAATGAGAGGTGGAATGGCCTCAAGCTCCACCAGGAGAGGCTCAGGCTGAACGTTAGGAAAGAAATTTTCATGGACAGGGTCACTGGGCACTGGCAGAGGCTGCCCAGGGAGAGGATTGAGTCACCTTCCCTGGAGGTGTTTAAGGGACGGGTGGACAAGGCACTGAGGGACACGGTTTAGTGATTGATGGAAATGGTTGGACTCGATGATCCAAAGTGGGTCTTTTCCAACCTGTTGATTCTATGACTCTATGATTCCTGACTCCCACATGTGAATATCCTCAGCCCATCCAGCGCTGGGAGCTGGGTATTTCTCCCTACCTTAGAGGACATCACAGCCACACAGTCTATCCTGGCCCTGCTCATGGCAAGATAGAAAGTATTCCTGCACCATGTGGGTCTTCAGCTGCTGGATCGGGTTGAGGACCACTGACAGACTCCACAGGCTATAGCTATGCTGAATTCCAGAGGGTGATTTCCCCAGGTGCTTGTCAGCTGTGGCTGAATTTTCCTAGCAGACTGTCATAGGGAGAGTCTATAACGTATAATGAGAGCTTGATGGAGGCTGAAGGACAATCACGTTTTTACTGACTCTCATTTAAACTTAATTTAAATTTAATTTAAGCATTACTGCATGGCCCATAAGCAAACAGCTCCAACTGATGCTGTTTCTTGTCTTACTTGATTCTGAGTTTTAGACAGAGAGGTGGCAAGTGGTCCTGGGTGAGTGACGGAGTTGCTGATTCTGGTGAAGCCAGAGCAAGAGCTTCCCATTGCTGCTGACGTGTGGATGATCACATGCAGCTGCACTGAGAGGCTTATTGGACCCAATAAAGCCAACTATAGCTTAATCTTCCTGGTAACTCTGTGCTAGGGGCATGAGATGTCACGCAACCCTTTGCTGCTCAAGGCGCCGCATCAAGTTGGCTGAACACGGCTGCAGCTGGCGAGCCCTCGTGGCATGCTGAAGGTTATTTTTGGAGGCAGAGCCATGGAAAAATGCTGAGGACTCTTGTTTTGATCACTGCTGGTGTCCCTTGTTGGCCTTGCTGAGTTCTCTTTTGCATCCACAAATTCTATTTCTTACTCACAAAGCACAATTATGTTTTCCTCTCTCTCTATTATGGAATCATAGAATTATAGAAGGGTTTAGGTTGGAAGGGACCTTAAAGATCATCCTCTTCTAACCACTCTGCCATGGTCAGGGACAATTTCCACTGGATCGGGTGGAAGCTATCTTGCTTAAAACCCATAGAAGTGGCTTATCTTGCTTCACACTAGGCACAAGCTCCTCATCCAGGCTAACCAGGGAGGTGGTTGAGTCACCTTCCCTGGAGGTGTTTAAGGGATGGGTGGACAAGGCGCTGAGGAGCATGGTTTAGTGATTGATGGGAATTGTTGGACTCGATGATCTCGTGGGTCTTTTCTAACCTGGTGATTCTATGATTCTATGATCTACATCTCTGTAGCCACACAACATGAGATCAATTCCACTACTAGGAACCTCCCCTGATATCAGAGCTTAGTGTATTAATGCTTTATTTCCCCTCCCAAATAATCCCAAAGCACTCTAGACCCTCGCAATGGTGCAAATCTAAGCAGACTGCAGAGTGGCAGAGGAGGTGACCTGAGCAATGCAATACAGCCATTCCAAGGCAGAGAAGAGCTGCACTCTGAATTTTTGGCTACCTCTTTACTAGTAACATCATGCCTAAACAGCGGAGCCAGCTGGCAGAGTTGTGCTGTGTCCATATCAGAGTCTCCAAAACCAGGTGGACGCATCCCAACTGCCTTTTGGGACTGGTGCTTGTCCTGCTGAGCAAGCCCATGTTCTGCCACTGGAAGACCTACTAGGACCGAGGTGGGGTTTGAGTTTTCCATCTATATCCTGAAGGCTCTGTTCTGGAACTCCTGTGCTGTCCCTTATGACTGGGATTCCCTTCTGTCTTTCTGTCTAAAGATCTCTTCAATTCACTTTTTGTGCTACTGCAGCCTTTACATACAGTTACACTTTAGAAACATCTCCAAATACCAATAGAGCAAAAAAGAAGAAAGGACTGAGAGGGTGCACATTTCTCAGTGACTCAAAAAGTCTTTTTAAAGACTGCAGCTGGATTTTTTTTTTTTAATAGCAGAGAGTCACTCCCTTGGGACCTACTCCTGGTATAAACTTGTATTGTTACAACCTAGCACCTGAAATAAATCCAAAGTTGAGTTAATCCTTTTGAACTCAGTCTTATAAAACACTGAGTACCATCTTTACCTAGAATTATGCTGTTTCTTTATTTCACCTCTGCATGCAATGGAGGCTAAACACGATGTTCCCATCTTCACGTTAATCCTGTTGTGAACCTTGAAGGTGGCTCTGACACTTCACTTTTCTCTCATGAGAAACACAGGCTACAAGATCTTCCTGAACAGCCTCTTCTTATAAATAAATACATTTTCTTACAAAATTCCCTTGAAATGTAGCAAGTAAAGTACTCTCACATGTTTAATGAAGTGCATATCATATTCATACCGACATTAATGTATAACTTCCATATAGGAACAACCTCTCAACACGTATCAAGGGCTTTCTCAGTGCTTTCCATAACACTCAAATGAACCCTGGTGCATTTTCAAGTGGATAGCCCCGATCAGCCTAACTGTCACTGCCTGTGTTTCTCCCCAAAGCCACTGGTTTGAGTTCAGTGCCACTTGACTTTACTCTTCCATCACCCACAGACTCATGTGGGTATGGGGCCTCCATCTCCACTGCCTTCTGCCTCCAGCAGTTACAAATTGGATACAGGACCCAAACGTCACCCCCCTGGGGGCTAGTGTTCATCTCACATTACATTCTGTCAGAAATAGTGAATTTAATGGATATTGGAGCCCAATGGTCGTTGCCAGTACTACCCGGGTATGTTTTTGACCTGAAACAAGTAGGGCTGAGCTAAGAGGGCTCTGAGCAACCTGATCTGGTTGAAGATGTTCCTGTTCATTGCAAGGGGGGTGGACAAGATGACTTTTAATGGTCCCTTCCCACCCAAATTATTCTGTGTTTCAATGATTCTCTGAAATAATCCCCAAACACAGGTTAGAGGTTTTTCTTAAGAGAACTATCCTGTTTAGGGGAAACTCCTCTGTACACACTACCCAAGTGACAGGGGGCAGGACGAGGGGGAGTGGTCTCAAGCTCCACCAGGGGAGGATTAGGTTGAATGTTAGGATAAAAAAATTCACAGAAAGGGTCATTGGGCACTGGAACAGGCTGCCCAGGGAGGGGGTTGAGCCACCTTCCCTGGAGGTGTTTAAGGGAGGGGTGGACGAGGTGCTGAGGGACAGGGTTTAGTGATGGATAGGAATGGTAGACCGATGATCCAATGGGTCTCTTCCAATCTGGTGATTCTATGATTCTACCTTGTCCATAGTCAGGCTTCCTGCTCAGTTCATATCAGCTCAGAGCAGTGATGAAAATGCATCTGTCTGCACCCATTTCTGTTGAAATACTCATAGAAACCGCAAGAAGCCACATAGTGAAAAAAGGGGCTAAGGTGCATTTTCCAAATCTGCATGGAGAGTTAGAATCACAAGGAAAACCCACGTACTGCTCCTGCTTTTACTATATAGCTCTCAGTCAGAATTGATTAAACTGAAGGATTAAAAGGAACCACTGCAGAATCAGATATGTTCAGAGCAAATGCCTTTCAAAAACGCCACTAAAAATAAAAACAAATTCATGGCTATCCCTGTTACTGCTCAGGTTTATTAATAACTGCTGGAACAACGAAATGACAACCAACAGGATTGTTTAAGCAGTGACTATTTGTGACCTGCCACTGAGGAGCCTGACCCAGGCTTGGGGGAAGTGATGGTTCAGGTTTTGATGAAAAAAACCCCACTCTTTTTCAGGTAGAAAGAACATATTTTTTCAGCTACTGATGTCAGCAACTTAAACAACACATAGATGCTCTTGGCTGGAGAGCTATTGTGAAGCTAGTGGAAACTACCCAGATCCCTTGGAGAAAATCAGCTGTGGTCCCCTGGCAGCTGCCTGCTCCTGCCAGCGGTCCTCAGTTGACATTATCTCCTGGCTTCGCCTCTGACTGCTCCTCTGTACTATTTTTCTCTCCGCTGGAATCCCTTTTGCCTTGGCAGATTGATGGTGTTATGGGGGCTGTCCCCAGCGACCGCTGTGCCATCTGTCCCCCCTCCCACTGGCACAACCCAGAGGCACCACCACTTTGGGATGGGCTTCCTGAGCACTCCCAGGGGCCAGGTTTTCCCTCTAATGGCTGCTGAGCGGAGCAAACATCTCTCAGCAGGATGCAAGCACCTGAAAATCATGCCCAACCATTGGACAGACAATCGTCCTGTCTAGTTAAGACACAGTGGACAGAGTGAGACTTCCCCTTTGCTGGAGCATTTGCTCTTATAAAAATAACCTATTCCAAGACGATCTAGTCCCAGGAGGGAGCAGAAGACCAAATCTCCTGGCTCCACTTCTGGTTTCATCTTTTATCCATCCCTGTGGCTTTTCTATCCCCTGCCTGCTGCTAATCAGCATTTCTCTCAAAGAGCAGCTGCTAATCTGTAGTTTGTGCATGTGGAGTGTGGGGAGGTGGTTGGGGTGATGAAGCGACACCCTCCCAGCAGCTCCTGCCTGGGCTCCTGCCACCAGCAACACCAAAGACCCATTTTCCCAAGGTCAAAGCCGAAAAAGGATTCAACCTGGTGCTCTGAGTCCCACCCATGAAAGAAAAAGCTGTTTTGTAGCATTTGCATCTTAGGGAGAAAAAAAAAAAGTATTTGTATATGTGTATGTGTTTATGTGCACGCACACGTGTGTATATATAAATATATATATATATTTTCCCCTCTGAAACAACTCACTTCCCTTTGGGAATAAAGGGGATCTTTAAAAATGCAAAAATTCCTTCCAGACAGTTTGTCATGTCTTACTAGAAACAGCCGACCCTATTAGCAATTTAAATTATGTCTCCTATTAGCATAATTTTTAATGAAGCAGAGCACGTGTTTCACATTTGTGTTTCCGATGCAGTGGGGAGGAGGTGCTCGGACACTCAATGAATGTAGTAGAAATTCGTTTTGAGAAGATAAGGAGTAATACTGCAACATTTTGACAGTGACCCAAGATGGTGCCATGAAAGGGGAGACCTTAAAGCAGTATCCCAGGACTTAGTGGGGTCTACAAGAAAGCTGGGGAGGGGCTCTTGAACAGGGAGTGCAGGGATGGGATGGAGAGGAAACAGTTTTAAGCTGAAAAAGGAGAGATTTAGTCTAGATATTAGGCAGAAAAATTTTCCTGCAAGGGTGGGGAGGCCCTGGTGCAGGTTACCCAGAGAAGCAGTGGCTGCTCCATCCCTGGAGGTGTTGAAGGACAAGTTGGATGGGGCTTTGAGCAACCTGATACAGTGGAAGGTTTCCCTGCCCATGGCAGGGGGATGGGAACTGGATGATCTTTAGTGTCCCTTCCAACTCCTACCATTCTATGATTCTATGAAATCTAATACTGGGGAGCATGCCTGTGTGTCTTGATGGTCCCCTGCTAATGCAGTCAGTGGTGTCCACATGGCTATCATAGACTAGTCTGTAGACAACACATTCAGATTCAGTGTGACACCATGTAGATGTTTGTATCAATATTAACACTGTATGCTCTTGACCTGCTTGTATGATTCCTGAATCCTGGTCAAGACTTTGTTTTAGACAGTTGTCTGCAAACGGGATTGCACCACAATGATTTTCTCCGAATGCTGTGGAGAATTTGATGGAAAACCTGCTCTAACAAAAAAGGCCATGGGAATATGTCACCACCGGTCTTGGTGTGTCTGTCAGAGTTTTAGGTACAGGTGGAGTGAAGAGAGAAGAGGCACATGAGGGTTGTGTGCGTGTGTGGTGTTGCTTCTAGAGCAGCAGTTGTGAGTTGAGGGATGTGCACCCTGAAGTTCTGGGCATTACTTCTGCAGGAACACTGCTGGTGAACAGGTAGGCAAAGTCACCTCTACTGTGTGACCAGCTTCACTAGTAAAGTACAAAAAGGGTCCACTGGAGCATTTTTATGATTCGAAAAGGTTGCAAATCACCCTCTTTCAGATGTCAATGGCAAAACTGTGATTTTCTTTATCTTTTTTGGTGTTTTTTTTTTTCACTCAAGATCTTCAGAATAGCAGGATTTTTCTTCCTTGTCGCCATTCACTAAGTCTTTGGTAGCTTTTAAACATGATTCAGGAGCTTTCTCAGGCTGTTGCCTTACAAGCCAGGCTGCGATTGTAACTCCAAGTCCTCCCTACTCACTTGGGAGTCCAAAAAGGGTTAGCAAACCCAGAATGACTGATGGCAATAAATGCTAAATAAAATCACTTGCTACCCCAGATCTGTTATTATTCTTTCAGACTCTTATTTGCTTTACAGTACCCTCATGGCAGTGCGTAGGAAGGGAATGCCGATGGGGTTTCAACTTGATCAAACATCAGATAAAGCAGGACCGTGGGGTTGTTTTTGCTAAAAACCTACATGATTTCTCTTGGATGCAGCGGTAACTGAAATGTGCCTATCTTTTACTCTCATTTCCCCGTTTTTCCCACTGCACCCAGCCTGCAATGCTGATCCATTGCACTATGCCAGGTCCTCACGCACGAGCCATTTGCAATGTTAGAAGGGAAATTGTGCGTGGGTGTGAAATCTTGTGTGCACACATGTTCCACATTTTGTTTGCTTAAAAGCCCGTGCAAAGCTTTTTCTTTTTTTTTTTTCTTCCTTAATGGGAAAGTCCTCCTGGGAACTGAAGTTCCACAAGCAATAACACAAACCAGTAACCAATCCCTTACGGGGAGGACAGAAATGCCCTTGTGCTTGGTCACCCTTTGGGGAAGCAGAAGGTCACTTGGATCAAGCTTCCCCCCTCGCCCACCTCCCCAGCTTGTGCGCGAATGGTCTGCCACGATACGGAAACGTCCTCATTAGGATAATAGGCAGATTTCCAGGATCCACTTCTGATTCCCTTGTCCTGGAACAGTCCCAAATATCACAGATGTTTTGACGGTTCTCCCAGAGGGCGGCAGCAGCTCGTACTCCTCTTTTCGGTATGTTGAGCCCTGGCATGCGGTAAGCAGCGGGCGGCTGATGCCCTGCTCCATGCCAGGGATGGCAGCCACCCCAGTGCTCCCAGTGAACCCAACCCCTTCACCCCAGTGGGGCAAGGTCCCAATGTGGACTTCGCCCAGCTGGGCTTTTCCAAGCAATGTGGAGTCCAGGAGACAGTCTCCAGCCTGTGCATACTGAGTAGCTGAGATAAATGTGTCTTTTTAGGACAACCTGCAAGCAAGAGCTGCTTCTTGAGAAGGACCAGTGTGTCCAGGTGGCCAAGAAGGCCAATGGCATCTTGGCTTGTATCAGGAACGGTGTGACCACCAGGTCCAGGGAGGTTATTCTCCCTCTGTACTCAGCACTGGTGAGACTGCTCCTTGAATCCTGTGTTCAGTTCTGAGACCCTCACCACAAGCTGGTGAAGGGGCTGGAGAAAAGGCCCTGTGAGGAACGGCTGAGAGAGCTGGGGGTGTTTAGCCTGGAGAAGAGGAGGCTGAGGAGAGACCTCATTGCTCTCTACAACTACCTGAAAGGAGGTTGTGGAGAGGAGGGAGCTGGCCTCTTCTCCCAAGTGACAGGGGACAGGATGAGAGGGAATGGCCTCAAGCTCCTCCAGGGGAGGTTTAGGCTGGACATTAGGAAAAAAAAATTCACAGAAAGGGTCACTGGGCACTAGCAGAGGCTGCCCAGGGAGGGGGTTGAGTCACCTTCCCTGGAAGTGTTTAAGGGACGGGTGTAGGAGTTGCTGAGGGACATGGTTTAGTGATTGATGGGAATGATTGGACTTGATGATCTGATGGGTATTTGCCAACCTGGTGATTCTATGATTCTTTGACTTTGCTTTTAAGAAAAAATGCAGAGAAAATGAGAAGGATAGAGGTAGATCAGTGCCTCTTTTCCAAAGGCCAAGAAATTATGAATAGAAATGAAAGCACTGAATTGCAGTAAGGACAGTTAGAGCGTTAGAGGGAAAAATAGGAAACAAACCTTCAGCATCAAGGTGATCTTCCTTGGTCCACCCTGAAGCTGAGCAGATGCAACTCTGATTTCCATGCTATGTCCCATCCTGATGACTAGAGGATGGGACAGTGAGTCAAGAGTGATGAACTGGATGGGCTTTAATGTCCCTTTCAGTGCAAACCATTCTATGATTCTATCCTTTCCCCCCCCCCCCAACATTCATTGGAAAGAAGCTCAAAACAATCTGGGGCTGCTCAGCATTGCTTCGTTTAGTTGACATGTCCTCCTCAATAAGATGCCTGCAGATTTTGTGGCACAGCAACATAATCAAAGCTCGAGATACAAATAACAGATGACTGGGAGAATAATCATCCTCAGTGCTGCATTCCTCACACTCTTGCTGTACCTTTAGTCAGTCCTTCACAAAGATTAATCAAAGAAAGTGCATTGAAGTGTCTTCTCACTTATACTATTGTAGTTCCTGGACCTTAGAATCATAGAATCACAGAATGATTTGTGTTGGAAGGGGCCTTAAAGATTATCCCATTCCACACTCCCTTCCCTCAGAGATCTGCATTCATCAAAAGAGGAAGTGACTTAGAAAGCGCTATTTGATACATAGAGGACAGGTATAAAGACTCCTTGCTACCTTAAGGCTAAAATACGGCACAACAACCCTATGCAGAGCTACAGACTGGGAGAAGCCTGGCTGGAAAACTGCCAGGAGGAGAGGGACCTGGGGGTGTTGGTCCACAGCCAACTGAACATGAGCCAGCAGTGTGCCCAGGTGGCCAAGAAGGTCAAAGGCATCCTGGCTTGGATCAGAAATGGTGTGACTAGCAGGTCCAGGGAGGTGATTTTCCCTCTGGACTCAGCACTGGTGAGGCCGTTCCTTGAATATTGTGTTCAGTTCTGGGCCCCTCACCACAAGAAGGATGTTGAGGCTCTGGAGCAAGTTCAGAGAAGAGCGATGAGGCTGGTGAAGGGGCTGGAGAACAGAACCTATGAGGAGCAGCTGAGAGAGCTGGGGTTGTTTACCCTGGAGGAGAGGAGGCTGAGAGGAGACCTCATTATTCTCTACAACTACCTGAAAGGAGGTTGTAGAGAGGAGGGTGATGGCCTCTTCTCCCAAGGGGCATGGGACATGACAAGAGGGAATGGCCTCAAGCTCCGCCAGGGTAGGTTTAGACTGGAGATTAGGAGGAGGTTTTTCACGCAGAGGGTCATTGGGCATTGGAATAGGCTGCCCAGGGAGGTGGTTGATTCCCCTTCCCTGGAGGTGTTTAAGGCACAGGTGGATGAGGTCTTGAGGGGCATGGTTTAGTGTTTGATAGGAATGGTTGGACTAGAAGATCCAATGGGTCCCTTCAAACCTGGTTGTTCTATGATTCTGTGATTCTATGAATCTATGTTTTCTCTACCATCTCCTCACGGTTTTGAAAGAAAGCTTGTGGTCATTCATGATGGGGAGCTATCTATGAACAGCCATATGCTCATGAAATCAGCTTCTTCACAAGACCAACAAACTGAGTTCAAGTGTCATAAGGAAATTCTAGGACAGATCATAATTATTCAGGTTGGAGCTCGGCCAGAGCACTGGACTTAATCAAAAGCACAGTTAATCAAAATGTGTGCTAGCACCATAAATGATAAATGGTTACAAGCCAAACTTGGTTCCTCCTCTGGAGGATATTGCCACCAGCAGCATGGACCTACTCAGGACCATTCAACCACAGAAAGGAAAATCCTTACGTGACATTTTTTGCCAGCCAGAGGCCGCAGATCCAAATGACGTGCAGCCAGGACTTGTGAGACTGCCTATAGAAGGAGGTACATCCACCCAATACAGGCCTTTCATGAAGATTTGATTTATAAACCCAATAGCTGATGGACAGGCTTGAACTCCAGGGAGTCAAGAGGGAGAACATGGGGTTGTGGTTCTTCTGTGAGCAGTCCCCATGGGAACATGGGTTTAGCCTTCATTAATAAATTGGTCTGGCAGAAACATGTCTCTTGGTCCTGCAAACTACTGGCCTGCTTCTTGTGCCAGGTGGATCGGCATGGTCCCACAGGTCCCAGTAAGCCACTGGAAACACATGGCAGGGTGAACATCCTGCTCTGCCACAAACGCCTGGGACGATGTGTTTGGAAAAGGCAAAGAAGTGGCTGTGGTGGCAGCATTCACACTGTCCAGCTGTCAGTTTGAGCTAAGGATCACAACACCTCAGAAGACCTCAACAGCAATTCACTGGTGAGGCCGCTCCTTGAATATTGTGTCCAGTTGTGGGTCCCTCACCACAAGAAGGATGTTGAGGCTCTGGAGCAAGTCCAGAGAAGAGCAACAAGGCTGGTGAAGGGGCTGGAGAACAGACCCTATGAGGAGCGGCTGAGAGAGCTGGGGGTGTTTAGCCTGGAGAAGAGGAGGCTGAGAGGAGACCTCATTACTCTCTACAAGTACCTGAAGGGAGGTTGTAGAGAGGAGGGAGTTGGACTCTTCTCCCAAGGGACAGGGGACAGGACGAAAGGGAATGGCCTTAAGCTCTGCCAGGGTAGATTTAGGCTGGAGATTAGGAGGAGGTTTTTCACAGAAAGGGTCATTGGGCATTGGAATAGGCTGCCCAGGGAGGTGGTTGATTCACCTTCCCTGGAGGTGTTTAAGGCACGGGTGGATGAGGTCTTGAGGGACTTGGTTTAGTGTTAGATAGGAATAGTTGGACTAGAAGATCCGATGGGTCCCTTCCAACCTGGTTGTTCTGTGATTCTGTGATTCTGTGATTCTGTAATGGGAGTACACCATGCTGCCTGCACTTGCTGCTCTTCTGTATCTTGGCTCTCCCACAAGGTCTGACACAAAGAAAACCCTTGACTTTAGTCCCACAGAGTGTGAGCTGGTTTATTATCCCACCTGCCTCCCCCCATTGCTTTCACAGAGCTTTGGAGAGAGAAGTGTTTTGAGAGCTGCAGTGACTTTCATTTAGTTTATTCTCCTCATTTTATCCGCTGGGTGGACGTCAGAAGGAAATATTCTACTTTACTTTGGACTTTAATTTAGGAATATCTGCTATCCTATCTGATTGAAGCTGACCCCTACAATGTTGTCTACTAAATATGTCAGAGAAAGGTGCAAAGCATCTATCAGCAGATGAGGACAAATTCCTTGCTTGTCAGAAAAGTTTTTGTTAAAAAACTTTTGTTAAAAAACTTTTTTTGTTAATTTTGTTAATCAGAGCTGCTCTTACAGGTGAACAATTACTTGGGCAGGGGCTGTAACCAGCACTAGCGGTGCAAGAATATATTTCTCCTGCCGTTATGATCCCTTGGTTGCTTTCCACTTTCTTGCTTCTGCTGTCCTGTGCTGTCATCTGGGAACACAAACCCGATGACAACCGGCCTTTCAATAACATCAGTACGTTGTTTAGCATTACCAAGTGCCAGGTCTGATTTGGGCACCTAACGCTTTATTATTATGCAGTCTTCCAGAAAATTAATTGCTATCTCAGTTAGTGATAACCCAGACTCCTAAAAGACTAATATCAACTCCTGGTTTAGATAGTAAAATTCCTGGGATAGGGGTTTCTTTTTGCCTTTTTTTCCCCCCTTAAACAAGATCTAACTTGTGCTAAGGAAGATTAGTGTAGAGTTTAACTTCAGAAGCTGAAACCTGGGTTTTGACATGAGTTTTCCTTCTTTTCCTTCCTGACTTTCTGCCTTCCTTCCTTCCTGACATCCATCCATCCATCCATAGAATCATAGAATCACCAGGTTGGAAGAGACCCACCTGATCATCGAGTCCAATCATTCCTATCAAACATTAAACCATGTCCCTCAACACCTCGTCCACCATCCATCCATCCATCCATCCATCCATCCATCCATCCATCCATCCACAAAAGACAAGTCTCCCAATGAAGAGAGGACTCCAGAGAACAAACAGAAGTGCTCACTCCACCCTCTGTGGTGTTTTGGGTGTCTGTGGTTTCAGAGCATCTCCCACACAGCAGGTAGTTCCTGTGAGTAAGGTTTGCACTGGCTAGTTTGTTAAATGCAAATGAAATGCCTTTTCAAATGGGCTACAGAGTGAGTGTTTTTTCTTGCTCATTTGTTGCTAGGCTAATGTTGTGAAACAGCAGAATAGTCCATTTGCAATTGTAATCCCGAGCAGTCAAGCACAAGCATGTTAGCATCTAATGCTGGCTGCAGTGCCCGCAGATTGGCAATTGGCACTTTAGGTATAACCCTTAAAGCTTATTAAATTGATCAGTCTTTGGAGTGTTAACTATTTCCAAGAGCATCATATTTATGGGCATTCATGCCTACCACTTACTCTGCTGAGATTAATTGGCATGTCTTTTGTGGGACCTTAAACTTTAAGCCAAGCTGTATGCAATAGTAACTTCTTCACAAAGTCTTCTGAAAGGACCTATAGGAAAGCTAGAGAGGGGCTCTACCTTGGAATGCAGGGATAGGATAAAGAAGAATGGTTTTAGGCTGAAGGAGGGGAGACTGAGAGATCTTACAAATAAATATTTTCTTGTGAGGTGGGGGAGGCCCTGGTGCAGGTTGCCCAGAGAAGTGGTGGCTGCGCCATCCCTGGAGGTGTTCAAGGCCAGGTTGGATGGGGCTTGGAGCAACCTGATCCAGTGGGAGGCGTCTCTGCCCATGGCACGAGGTTGGAACTGGATGGGCTTTAAGATCCCTTCCAATCCAAACCATTCTATGATTTTATGATTCTATGACCTTTATACTAAATAAACTTATTTTCTTAAAAAATCCTTTTGTTAAATCCTCTTGTTCAGTCATCAAAAGTAGGAGTGAATTTCTCAGGATATTTGCACTAACCGTGGATCCCAAACTTTAAACCTCCAAGCTAAAGCTTCACATTTGGAGCCAAGCTGATGGGAATCAAAGTTTTGCCTAAGAAATCCTAACCAAATATATTGCAAGAGAAGAGTTGGTGAGGAATTAATTTCTTCACAGGTAAATGCCCACAGCACCAGCATGCCGGAGGAAAAGTGCTGTGCCAATAACCCATGTCCTGCAAGGTTTTCCTAACTAAACAAATCATCCAAACCCAATAGCTTCATGAGATATGGTGTGTTGGTGTATCTCCTTTGTTGAAGCAGGTGTGCACCAACTTACAGCTGGAATAAGCCTCCATACTAGTGGTGCTCCAGAACTATTATTGTTCCGTGTCTTGCAGTGAGAGGTCTTAAAGTTAGACCTACATTTATTTTTCTTGCTGATGCAATACGATAACATTCTTAAAAGGGTCTCTCTGTATTCTCTGTACTTCCAAATCTTACGTTTTGGGTGCTCATTAAGATTTTTAAGTCCCACAGTCACGTACTCTCTCCTTCCTCAGCTAAGGGAAGTTATTTCTCTTTATTTTTCTTGTTCCACTCTGCTGTGACTCGAGGAAAGGAGACTCACTGGGTTCTTAAGAGGTTTACAAGGGGTTACCCTGTCACTGTGGTTTGGAGAAGCATTGGGAGGATTCAGCAACCCTATCCAAAGCTCCTATGGTGTCCCATGTGGTGGAAACAAGTACTTGGATTTACCGTCCTGTTCAAACTGCTTGGCAGGAGCACTGCTCCTCCACAAGGATAGTGGGAAGCACATTGTCTTCCTCTCTGCATCGTTGTTGGCGAAGCCATGAAATTAATGTGACCATATGGAAGGAGGCTGCAGATCTTGACTGTCTAACACACTCCAGTTCCCAAATCATGCTCCTGACACAACACAACCAGAGGATGCTCCAAACCTTGCAACAAGGAGAAAGTTTTGATCTACATCGACCAAGTTACTCTTAGGTGCGAAAGGTAGAGATCTCCAGCAATTTATAACTGCTGAGGTTCTGGCCCTGCAATGATCATGGAAGGCATTTTATTTTCTGTTTATTCATCCTGACTTGGAGTGAATCAACTTCTGAGCTCAAGCCATGTGATGGTGGCAGTGGCATATGTGTTTTCTGTGCCAGCAGAGAGTATCCAGGCAACTAGACCAGATATCAAAAGCTTGTCAGATTTTTCCCACCCTGTATTTTGTCTGTCTTACGTCCCTTATTACCACTGAATTTAGGGTCCTGTGATCTCTAATTAATTTAATCTCACAGCTGGCTTTTGCAGACAGAGGGATGCCTCCATTCTGCAGAGTGAGATCAGAGGCACGGAGAGCCGTGTGGGAAACCTGCCTGAAGTAGGGATTGAAGCGGGATGTCCTAGGTCATCAACTAGAAACAGAGACCCTTGTTTAAATCTGGGAACAGTTCTGAGAGTGAGAGATTCAAAGGAAAATTAACAAGGTAGTGTTGTCTTACTAGACTGTAGGAGAATTTGAGCTGGAAGGGGCTTTAGGAAGTTTATAGTCCAACGATCCGCTCAAAGCAGGGTCAGCCCTAGATTTAGACCTGATTGCACCCTGATCCAGTGGGAGGTGTCCCTGCCCATGGCAGGGGGTTGGAACAGGACGGGCTTTAAGGTCCCTTCCAATCCATCCCATTCCATGATTCTCTGAGTCTGTGATGTAATCTACCTAATACAAACACTCAATCCACACCTAATTTTTACCTGTGTCCTAAAACACTTGTTCTTTTTACCTGCTTAGGGCAGAGAGGCAGATATTCCAAAGACCTCTGCAAGAAGATCCTTAGGCCGCCCAGAGCTTCCCTACACTATTCACCCATCCCTGGGCAGGAAAGCCAGATCTATTCACCTGACATTATAATTCTTCCCCTGTGTGTGAGAAGCAAAAGCCGAATCCTATGGCATTAACTTTTTGTGCTTATCCTTTTGGTTCCTCCTTTTTATTTAGTGCTTCATTGTCAGGAGAAGAAATTGATGAAGGCAAGCATCATTTCTTTATGACCAAAGAGCTGGAATGAAAATCGAATACTTGACTTTTTTCTCCCAAGTGCTTAGGAATGTGGAAGTCAGTTATAGACATTGTCACAGCATGATGGTGGCTGGAGACTGAACTAAATTAGACTTTACGTAAGTGTGGAATTTTGGGATCTGAGAATAATTTCTTATGCTGCAGATAATAGGGAAAAGAACCCAAAATTTCTTCTATTTTAAGTTTTAAAAAAAACATTGTTGATGACCCAACAATCTCAAAATGATTCCTGGGGGAGAAATCAGGGAAATCATATGCTTTTTGAATTCCTTGTCATTTTAGTTTAATGTCCTAAGGTTTTATTTCTTTAGCAATTCTTCTTAAACGTGCTTATTCCAAAGCCCATGTCCTAATTAAAAAGCACTATGCCCTGAAATAAAAGATGCTGTGCATGAATGTCCTAAATAAAGGAAAAGAAATAAGGGGCCTTTTAATTTTTCTACATAATGTCCATGAAAGAGGAAACATCGTACTCTTCCTTTTTGACCCATGGATATCATTAATATGGACTGTTCCAGCACAATGAACTGGAAATAATGGTAATATTTTTAATTTCCTCTCTTCGGCAGAAATTGTTGCTTTACTATATTAATGTTGCATGGGTAATACACGGACTTCTGGCTGACATGAAACGGGACATTATCTTGGATTTTGTGGGCATGTCAGAACAGAGGCTGATTACTTCGGGGAACAATATCATGCTGCAAACTCTAATGAGTCTTCCAGAGACAACTCATGGAGGCTCTTCCCAAATGACCTGGACCTAACAATGGCTCAAAATTCCAGTGGGCAGCTTGGTCACCCTTGGTTATAAAGACAGGCGCTTGGGCGATAAATCTACACTTCATGGAATTATAGAATCATTGAAGTTGGAAAAGATCTCTAACATCATCCACTCCACTACCATGCCTACTAAATGGTTACTTTTATATGGTAGCAAACCCATGATTTTTCAGTAAGTTATGAGATGATTAACCCAACTTTATCCAAATTTGCCACTGTTTTTTCCAAGAGCAGTTTACAAAGAACTGAAAATTACACCGATAAGTTAGAAAATAGATATTAGCCCAGCTTTCAGTGATTAGTGATCCTAAAACTGGGCACAAGTGAAGGGGAGAAGCAAAATGGACTCAGAATTTTGGAAAGGAATTTGCTTATTTTCTCAGCCTTTCATTTTCCTGCTTAAATTTATTTTACTAATAATGTTAGAGTCATAGAAGCTCCCCTTGCATCAAGAATTTGAAGCTATGAGAGGGGAGATTTAGATGAGATATTAGGAGGAAATATTTTACTGTGAGGGTAGTGAGACAGTGACACAGGTTGCCCAGAGATGTGGTGGTTGCCCCATCCCTGGAGGTGTTCAAGGTGAGGCTGAAGGAGCTTTTGAGCAACCTGATGCAGTGGGAGGTGTCCCTGCCCATGGCAGGGGGATGAAACTAGATGGGCTTTAAAGCCCCTTCCAGGCCAAACCATTCTATGATTCCACAATTCCATGATTTCATGATTCTATGATTCCATGATAGAATAGTTCGTGTTGGAAGGGACCTTAAAGATCATCCAGTTCCAGTCCCCTGATGTATTTAATCTTACAGAACGAATGCAAGAAAAACAACAAAATTGATATGTCTTTTCTCTTTTCCGCCTTCTACTTGTGGGCTATGTAGTCCCATCTGACACTTGCTGTGGAAAGGAGCACATGCTGTTTGCTATAGGACTGAAAGCATCTGGTCTAACCCTTATTTCCACACTTTGTCTTTTCAAAGCAGAGAAGGAAAACAGCTTGGAGTTTAGTTTATATGCAGAAAGTCACACTGTAAGTAACACACTGCATTTTTTCAGCCACCCATGGACACATAATTGTTTGATCTTTCTTTGTTATATTAAAAAAGAAGGAAGATTTATCCAAGGAATTATTTAGGCTGAAAAAAAAGCCTTTTACTGCCCCACAAGGTTTCAGCGGAGGATTAGAAATGAAAGAGCAAGCACGCTTCTTCCACACAAGCCAGGATGAGAGGTTCATGGCAAGGTCTTGAAGGAAGAGTTGCCTATCCCAGTGCCTGAGCTGGACACTATGCTACTGTGATGCCTCCAGTCAAAGGTGTGGATGGAGCAAGGACAGAGATGTATGAGATGATACCCAAACTCTCAACTGAAGCCACTCTGAAGAGACAGGATAAACCATAAACATGACCCAGTCAGGCACTTGGGCTGATGATTGCTCTGATATGTTTTGTGTGCTTTCTGCTGCTTCAGGTGTAAAGACAAAGGGAAAAACAGAAGAAAGCTGGATTTGGGTTGGATTTTTTTTTTTTTTTGCTGCCAAAGAGAAAATGCAATGATGGGATGTCAGAAGAGTGTGCATTAGTGAAAGGTTGTTCCAAAGCAAATGTAGGTTGCTCCACAATAAAGGGACTGGAAGAAACAGACCTTATTTGGGGGAAGAAAGATTTAAGCTAAATAATAGGAAAGCTCTTTCACTTTAAGAGTGGAAGGAGACCTTTTGGAAGATGGAAAAAGAAGGAAAAAATAATGCATAAGTGTGATGGTGACCTCTTCAATAAGAGTGGTTTTGGTTTGAATAGGGAACACAGAATCACAGAATCATTTAAGCTGAAAAAGACCTTTAAGACCATCAAGTCCAACCATAAACCTCACACTGCCAAGTTCATCACTAAACCATGTACCTAAGCAGCACATCTACGCCTTTTTTGATCACCTCCAAGGATGATGACTCCATCATTGCCCTGGGCAGCCCTTTGTGACTCACATCACATTTCATACAGGTCCTCACTGCGGGTGAGCACTTTGTCTTGTTTTTATGTTGATTCATGGCTTGGGAAAGGTCTCTGAGAGCCTTTGTTGGGTTGAAGGGATGAGTCAAATATCTGCCAGAGACAGGTTGAGCCTACTTCATCCCACCTCAGCTTAAGGGGAGGCTGAGTGCCAGCTGGGAGAGCCTTTGGAGGTCCACCCATCCCTCTGGAGGTCCATCCATCCATCCCTCTGGCTTCCATCCCTCAGAACACGACCAAGCATCTCCCCTTGCCACCTGGCCAAGGCACAAAGCTCGGGAGATCTAACACGAACATGCAGGAGGGGCCATGGCTGTGAGCATAAATGATCAAAGGGCAGAGCAGGCTGATGTGCATAAAGAGGCTCTGATGCAGCAGAAGAGATCCCCTCCAGCCCTTGCTGATGCTAATGCATATATTTACCTCCCTATTGACTTCATAATTAATTGACTATGTGGGGCAGATCCTTCTCTCATGTTCTTTGCTCTAAATAGGGCTGCAGAAGCCTGCAGAGTGACAAGGGTGTAAAACTGAGCCATGCAAGGGATGAGTGAGGCCTTTTGTCTTTATTTTCTCTGAAAGTACAGAAAAGCCATAAGGAGTCTGTAAGGATACAAATGAGGGCAAAAACATATTTATTTCCATGCCCAGACAACAGCAAGAGAAAGTAGTAAACAGAAGGGCTTAGGCAGTAGTTAAAAAGAAGAAGGGTTTGTGATTTTGACTCTAAGGTGGATGTATTTTTAAAAAAACATGGTAGGAAGGTAGGGGAAATTAATATTTCCATCCCGACCAGAACAAGGAGAAGAAGCATTTGTTATGCAAATCTTTTCATTATTGCAAATCCCGAGTGCTGATAAGAGATAAGCCTTGTTCTAGCTTTATTTCAAGTAGCTCCTGCACAGACGCGGGTATGTGATTATATTGCCGCAAAAGAGAGAAACAAACACACACATTTCCCTGTACATTTATTTCTGTTACTGGAACATGAATTCTGGAGCCTGCCTGAAAAGACATTTGGTCCATTGAGGCTTGTTCATTTTACTGCTTTGTTTTCTGCTAAGGTGACATCTGCTCCTCAATGACCTTAACATCTTTTCTCCCCGCAGCCTGGCTCGGGTGGCCATTCCTTTTATGCGCATACATTAATGTTCGGGTGAATCGTAGCTTCATGAGGTCTGTTCTTTATCCTTTTCATTTCCACTAATCCCAGAGTCTGCGGGGAACAAAGGGCTGGATCCTCATGGTGTAAATGGCCAGACCCGACTGTAGGGATTTACATCCACTACGGTGTGACACCAGTTATCTCCAAAACCCATTCCCCACTTTGCCATCTCCACCATCAAATTCCTTGTCCCTGTTGATAATTTATTGCTTTTTATCTGCTTAGGAGGCAGCTGTAAAATTTGCTTGTAGCTCTCGGTGCATGGAGCAGCAGCAGTTCCCATCCTGGATACCTGCAACCCTGGGCAGACACGTCCCTGCCGTGAGCTGCCGCACGAGGGAGGTTGCTGGTGAGTCGAAGGGTTGATGACACCTGAATGGCATTGAGATGCTGCTTTTCTCCCTGTCACTGTGCCAAGGTATTTCTGAGGCCCTGGTGCAAGATCTACCCCCGACTGCCGCTGCCTTCTCTGGAAATCAATGAGGTTTGCTCAGCCCTGCATTTAGCTGAGGCACAGCTATCTGTCTGCCTGGCTATTAAATTACTTCTCCACGTGACAACGGAGCTTCCAAAGTTTGCAGTATAATTTCAGTCTTCATATGCAGCTCTTTGTACCATTTCCCCCCCTCTTCCATTGTTTTACTGCCCTGTCCATTCAGAGGCTCAGTGTCGCAACTCTAATATTACATTTGCCCAATCTCCCTTTGTCTGGCAGCTTTGTTTTTTGTGTCACCACCAAATGAAATCAATTTTTTAACTGATTTCTCTGACCTGGCACCAGAATGACATGCCTACAGATTCTGCAACAATTTCTCCTTGCTGCCTGTAATAAGTTACTTAACCATTCCATTATTTCATGCCGGCTCCCAGTGGGTTTTAGCTGCACAAGACATCTTTCTGATGAAATTGGCAACGGCTTTTAAAAAATCCAAATCAATTATATCTCCTGGGCCCTGTTCAAGACTTTAAAAGAGGTTAGTTAGGCAGGATCTTCATTTTACACATCTGGGTGGAAAACGCATAGGCATTTTTTTTCCCCTGCCTATATGTCCGAATGGCTCACGGCATTGTTTCTTCCATAAAATTGTTTATCACTGGGAGAGCTGGAAGCTCACTCGGGGAGGAAATTTGGCTGGTATAGATGGCAAGACTCCAATGGCTTTAATGAATGCAACGTTGATCACTTGAACAACAGGATCAGCAATATGGCACGGACGTGATAACCCTTTTCTCCAGTCCTGGTTATAAAGTACCAGATAACACTGTTGTGTCAGAGGGCAACTCCCGTGAGAGAGGAAGAATTGTGATCCGAGTGTCAGATTTAGTTCCTTCTCCCATCGTCTCCCAAGCAAGACTTTGTCCCTGGAGCTGGTCCAACTCTCTTTTTCAAAGTGATACTGAAATCCAATATTACCTATCCTGGCAAGCTTTCTGTTGAGGAAACAATTAATCCCAGTAAACTTTTTAAACAGCAGTTTCGCTAGATTTCTCAATTGAGTCTTACTCAAACTATTTTCTAAATGAATACTGAAATGTTCATTTAAGGAAAGGAAATAAAATTTACTCTCTCACTTCTTCGAGGTCATATCGTTATGCAAAACTCCACATGTGCACAACTTCCCACCTTTTTAAAAAATCAATCCTAAATTTGACTTGTTCTAAGTACCTAACGTGAGCTGCAATTTCTTGCTAATTATATAATTACTCCAGATTGTTATGTAGCACTGGCAATTAAGCACTCGAAATACTTTTAGCTTGAAGAAAGTAATTACGTAATTCCAGTGAATCTGTGGAAGTGAAGCTGCATTGGTTGCTGCTCCTTTCCCCTATGGTTTCATGTGCTCAGCTGCTTGCAGAGAGATGCAACTATAAATTCCTGAGGTGCTGCAAACCAGCAGGGCTTGATCAACCATGGCACATGGAATCACAGAATCATTAATTTTGGACTTCTAAGACCTCCAACTCCAACCATCAGCCCAACATCACCATGCCTACTAAACCATGTCCCGAAGTGTCACAGCTACATGTTTTTTGAACACCTCCAGGGATGGGGACTCCACCACTGCCCTGGCCAGCTTCTTCCACTGCCTGACAACCCTTTTTTGAATCAATATTTCCTAATATCCAACCTAAACTTCCTCTGGTGCAACTTGAGGCCGTTTTCTCTCATCTTATCCCTTGTTACTTGAGAGAAGAAACCAGCACATACTTCACTATGACCTCTTCTCAGGTAGTTGTAGAGAGTGATAAGGTCTCCTCATCACTTCAGAGCACCTGAAGACTAAGCCAGGTATGATGTAAGGGCTTAACAGAAAAAACCCCCATTATTTATACAAACAGAGTGATATGGAAGTGTGTGTTTGTTTTATTTTCTGGTTTTAGAAGCCTTTTTCTTTTTCCCCTGTCAGGGCCATGCCCAAGGGGGCATCACAGCTCCCCAGGGACCTCCTTGCCACACTGTCCAATGCGATCATAGTTGTGGGAATTCGCAGTGGGTATTTCCATGCAAGAATTTGCCTAGACTCGGAAAGGTTTTTGTTTCATGGTGTGGGATCTCCCATACAGCTGCAGTGAGAGCTGAAGTGTAGCCTGACTATTATGCACCACCTTGTTCTGCATGCCTGGACCAGGGCCCCATGGTTATCCATGTCTGACCAATGTGGGAAAGAAACGATCCTTGTCCGGAATAGCTTAGTGTAATGTCCCTTGATACCTAATGCTTTTAAGTCAGGTGACAGCATTGTCCCTGAAGTCTCCACCATCACTCTTCTCTATACCAAGACACTCAAAAGATGCATTGTCTGCAGCCCTATGATTTAACTCCTTCCTTCTTAACAGCAGTAATAATAATAAAGAAATCTGGATTGTCTTTTAGGCAGAGTAGTAGGGACCTCTGAACAGCAACACTGGCAACAGCTGACAAATACTGTGACTTTTCAGAGCACCCTTCATGGAAAACAAAGCTGTATGAGTAGACCTAAGAGATTTATGACATTTCACATTGACCCTAACTTCACAGTTCAGAGTTTAAGTAGGTTTTGAAAACAACTGTAATGCTTCTCATAGGGAAAACAAAACACAGTCTAAAAACAAGTAAAAAGAACAAAATTAGTTAAGTAACAGTTCAGTTGAGAAGATTCCGTTAATGTCCATTATTTCAACAATAAGAATCTCTCTGCTGTACTGTTTACATGGAAGTTATGGTCCAAATACCAGGCTTTTTCATGGATTTTAGTCCTGTCCCTATGTCACATGATCTCAATATCTTTTCGTTCTTGCTTAAAGAGTGAAACCCCTAAACCCTCTAATCCTTGACCCACTCTTGGAAGAGGACAGGCTGGACTCCCTAGGGCTATTTGCTACAGAGGCTTTGCCAGATGCTATCCTCCCCATGCCATCATCACATGGATTTACTGCCTCACTCTTCTAGAAAGCTAAAACTCAGCCAATACCTTTCTGGGCCTGGAGATTAGTGCAGCGAACCCATCTTTGGAGGGAAAAATCCCATCTCACCCTTGAACCTTTGATGTGATGCTCACCTTTACATCATGTAGGTACCACAAGAAGATTTTATGCAGGTAACTGGAAATCTTTATCTCAAGTGTATTGCATTGATGGAAATATTTGGCTTGGCATGTCTTCTGGTTAGTCCACAGATTTTTTGGTGTCTGTGAGGCACTGGCACAAGTTGCCCAGAGAATCTGTGGATGCTCCATACCTGAAGGTGTTCAAGGCCAGGTTGGATGGGGCTGTGAGCACCTTCATGCAGCATAAAGTGTGCCTGCCCATGTCAGGGGGATGAAACTGGATGAACTTTAAGGTGCCTTCTAGCCCAACCCATTCTATACACACACCACTATGTACCATATCTACATCTCTATACCACTGATCATTTCAGGTCTCTGCCTTGCTGGCTTGATACAAAATGCTTACTGAAACAGACATGGCTTTTACTTGCATAAAATCCAACAAGTTTGGCCTTCACTTTGCTAGAAAGCATTTTCATCCAACCTCAGCACGTGCAAACTGACCTGGAAAAAAAAATACCTCTGTCACCGAGATGATCAGAGATGACCAGTTTTGACTTGACAGGAAAAAAAACCCCAAAAAACAACCTCTTTCATTTTCCTTGCCCCTCCTAAGCCAGGGCAGCCCTATGTTTAGTCATTCCTGGGGCTGAAAGCAGCATGGAATGCTAAATGGATTAATTAGTACTACATCACTCTAAATTTAGACAGCTTCCTTTCAGAATTAGATTTCTTCAGGTTTATGCCATTACATTTCTTAAATGTACATTCTCAATCACATTAGCAATTATGAATACATTACATATATTTTCTTTTTGAAATATTTGACTGTTGTACCTTAGGATATAAAATACACAAGGCCTATGGTTGGACTTGATGTTCTTAAAGGTCTGTTCCAACCAAACGATTCTGTGACTCTGTCACACCCATACTGTCCTACCCAGGCAGAAATGTGAGGTCATTACCACTCATGACTTTGTCACAAATATCATGATTTTATTTCAAATCTCACAATTTTAAAGATAATCCTAAGAAAACTCCCAGGAACTATCAAGTATGTAAGCCAACTTTAATTGCTTATGCAAGTTTTTATTTCCTGGATCTGCAGAATTAGGAGGTGAATAAAAACTTTTGATTGCCATTCAAACTAACACTGTCTTTACCTAAGGTAAACACATAATTCTGGGGACTAATACCATGCCTTCTCACCACTGGAATTAACATTGCTGAAAGATATATAAATTCATAAAGAAACCAATCAATTAACAAAAACTCCTAAAGAGAAGGGTCCTGGAGAATCATAGAATCACCAGATTGGAAAAGACCCATTGGATCGTTGAGTCTAACCATTCCCATCAATCACTAAACCATGTCCCTCAGCACCTCATCCACCCATACCTTAAACATCTCTAGGGAAGGTGAATCAACCTCCCTGGGCAACCTGTTCCAATGCCCAATGACCCTTTATGTGAAAAACTTCCTCCTAATCTCCAGCCTAAATCTCTCCTGGTGAAGCTTGAGGCCATTCTCTATCGTCCTGTCCCCTGTCACTTGGGAGAAGAGGCCAGCTCCCTCCTCTCCCCAACCTCCTTTCAGGTAGTTGTAGAGAGCAATGAGGTCTCCTCTCAGCCTCCTCTTCTCCAGACTAAACACCCCCAGCTCTCTCAGCTGTTCCTCATAAGGCCTGTTCTCCAGACCCTTCACCAGCTTCGTGGCTCTTCTCTGGACTCGCTCCAGAGACTCAACTTCCTTCTTGTGGTGAGAGGTCCAGAATTGAACACAGGATTCAAGGAGCTGTCTCACCTGTGCTGAATACAGAGGGAGAATAACCTCCCTGCTCCTGCCAGTCATGCCATTTCTGATCCAAGCCAAGATGCCATTGGCCTTCTTGGCCACCTGGGCACACTGCTGGCTCATGTTCATTCGGCTGTCAACCAACACCCCCAGGTCTTTCTCCTTCAGGCACCAGGAGCAGGTGCATCATCCTAGAAGCAATGTTATGCTGGTTCCTGTGCCTAAGCCATAAGCTTTGCAGTTCTGGTCTTACATTGCAACATTTTTCTCTGCTCTTCATCACACGTGAGAATGACTGTGGACACCAAGAATAGACGAGTTATGGTACATAAAGTATAAAGCACGTTAGGTCTGCAATGTAAGCTATTCAAGAGAGACAGAATTTTCTAGACAAAATGAACTTTTTCAGCACTGTTCATTCAGCATGTGGTTTCTCATGTGGAATCAGATTTTCAAACCAGGCAGGGGGATATAGAATTTAAGTTATGCACATTAAAACATCTGAACTTGTTGAGCATTCCTGACAGTTCTGATCCTAGCGATTCTGTCGATGTATGTGGGCTATTCTGTAGAAAACCTGGTGATTATAAGAAATAGTAACAGAAACATATTGAAAACATGTGCTGAGGACTCCAGAACTGAACGCAGTACTGTGGGTGAGGTCTCAGGAGACCAGAGTAGAGGGTCATAATCCCACCTCTGGAGGTGTTCAAGACCAGCTTGGAGGAGGAGGCTATCAGCAACCTGATGCGTGGGAGGTCTCCCTGCTCGTGGCAATGAGGCTGGAACTGGATGGGCTTTATGCCCCTTCCAACTCAGACTCATATGATGCTATGATCTATGAAACTATTGCAGAAGTGATGGTAGGCAGCAATATATTAAAATAAAGTGTATTTCACATTCCCTAGTATTATGAGAAGTGTGAAATGAAACAATGGGTAGTAGCTTGGCACACTGAAAAAGACCAAACGCAGAGTTTTCACTTAGAGATGTTGTAGGAGATCTGCTGTGCAGCGAATCAGTTTGTGGTGTTACAGGAGTGACTGAATTCAAATGTAATTTCAGGCAAGCAGGAACTTGAACATTTTTGTGCTACATCTTGTAAGTGATGAACTTACAAGATTTGCACATAAGCAGGAAAAGCAAACCTGATTCAAATAAAATGACAAAGCAGTTTACCAAGAAAGATGGTTTTGCTTTAGGGAGCTCATTTTTACCACTTTGCAAATTAATAGTGACCAGGACCCATAAATGCTTCACAATTGGTGACTGCAAAGCTAGAAAATGGAAAGACAACAGCACAGCAGCCTCTTTAGAGAGAGATAGAATGGCTTTACCAAGGGCAAATTGTGCCTGACTAATCTAGTGTTTCTCCTTGGTGGGTTGACTGCATCAGTGGACAAGGGAAGAACAGTGGATGTCATCTTCCTAGAATTCTTTTGATATGGCACCCTACAACATTCTTGTGCTTACTGCCCCTCTTAAGTACTGCTCCAGGACCACCTAGAGAACTGTTTCTGTGGCTGCAGTGGGATACATTGGTATATCACAGAATCATAGAATCACCAGATTGGAAAAGTCCCATTGGATCACGGAGTCCATCCATTCCCATCAATCACTAAACCATGTCCCTCAGCACCTTGTCCACCCATCCCTTAAACACCTCCAGGGAAGGTGACTCAACCATCTCCCTGGGCAGGCTGTTCCAGTGTCCAATGACCCTGTTTGTGAATTTTTTTTTCCTAATGTTCAGCCTGAACCTACCCTGGTGGAGCTTGAGGCCATTGGTGGGGTCATGAGGAGCAGGTACCACTAAAGCCCCAAAAGTGGGAGGTTGGCACCCAGGATTGCAGGGATCTGCACTGCTTTATGTGTGGAACCCTAATCTTCACTGGGTAAATGATTGGATGGCTGATCCTTGAGGGCTGTGGTGAATGGAGCTAGATGGCAGCCGGTCATAAGTGGTGTTCCCCAGGGCTCAGTGTTGGGACCAGTGTTTAATCACAGAATCATAGAACAACCAGGTTGGAAGGGATCCATTGGATCTTCTAGTCCAACCATTCCTGTCAATGATTTGGATGAAGGGATCAAGTGCCCCTTCAGTGAATTTGCAGGCAACACCCATCTGGGTGGGAGTGTTGATCTGCTGGAGGCAAGGGTGCTCTGCAGAGGGATCTGGACAGGCTGGATTGATGGAGCAAGGCCAACTGTACGGGCTCAGTGTCCTACACGTAGGCTGCAACAGCATGATGCAATGTTCCAGGCTTGGGGAAGAGTGGCTGGAAAGCTGCCTAATGGAAAAAGGGCCTAGAGGTGCTGGTTGACAGTGGCTGAACAGTGCTCTCTGCAGCTCCCAGAAAGGAGGTTTTATTTTTTTTAGTTGTATTTATTTTATTTAAAAGACAGATAGGTGTGAAGGTTAAGAACATGGTTTAGTGGTGCACTTGGCAGTGTTAGGTTTATAGTTGAACTTGATGCTCTTACAGGTCTTCTCCAACGGAAATAACTCTGTCATTTTCTATCTGTGAGTCCTTCTTGAACTCATTGGGCCTGACTTGCCGCCAAAGGGGTGTTTCCCCTGGAGAAGGGGACAGGGGAGTCACTAGCTGTGGAGAGTGGAGTCAGCGGAGTCTTGAGTAGCCAGAGTGAACTGCTCTTGTGACGGGGATGGTGCCACTGGTGTCACCAGGGTTCATGAGAGTGGTCACGACGCTGGGATCATCCTGGCTGATCCTCACTGCCCCCAGAGAGAATCAGCAGCCACTCTGGCTTTATTCCAACCCATTTGCAATGTCTAGGTATTGCAAAATAAAAAAGTAATAAAGGACATGCTTTATGTGCTGTTTGCACTGAATTGTCACCTTTTTTTTGATTAATTCCTCTGTTTTCAAATATACCTCCTTTCTCCGTCCAAGTCGTTTCCCCAACACACTTGAATACTTATACAACATCTCAGCAATTCCAGATCTTTATTTTCATGACACTCTTATGGGGGCGAGGGGTGTATGTGTGTGTGAGAGGGAGGGGGAATTTGAGACTCCTTCTATAGACAAGAAAAAGGCAGAGAAACATTATAAGCAAGACTCACAAAGAGATTTGATTAGGTCTTATGGGTCGAATGGTTGTGCCAGATGTGCCATTCCTAAATGTGGTTTATCAGAGTCCTAGTCAGGTTTTGTACAACCTAGGAGGTAGCTGATGTTTAGAGAAGCTCAGGTTAGGAATATTTGCATTCCCAAGCACATAAGTGGCCTCTATACCAGTGTATTAAACAGTGCCAGGGGTTGCTATTAGACACTGAGCCTGTCATGATTCATATTTTATACTTCCTCCATTAATTCCATTTCAGAGATTCAATCTGGTAGAAGGGTTTTAGCAAGCCAGAACCAGCACAAAACACAGCAATGAAGGGCTGGTTTTTTTACATTAGTTCTGGCAATGGGGCTCTCGATTGGGATGCTGGATACCAGGGGGTTCTGCCTTCATTCCTCTCAAGTTTGAACCCCATCTCTCTGCAAAGTTTTCTGGTTGCAAACCCAGGATGAGGTGTAGGTGTAGTATCTTTCTTCAGTGAAAGCTCTACAGCTTCACGTGGCATTTAAATATTAATTATAGCAGAGAGAGGAAGAGGAAAGAGGCTCAGGTTATGCCCATGGTGCTGAGCTGTAAGAGTGTAAGGGCATTGTTAAATTGCCAGTGTGTTCCCTGGTGGAGTTTTGATCTGCACCAACAAACACTGGCCTAAATAACCCCTAGGTACAGCAGAGGGTACGGCCTGAATCAGGGGTCATTCCCAGTGAATAGCATGGACATGGCCACTCTTGTTTCGGGACAGCGAGCTTAGCCATCCCGCTTGGCCTCAGGGCAAAGAGCCATTCTCTTGCCTTCGCTAAACCGTGTTTAGTTTGTTAGTGTGAAAGTGAGGGATTAATTTATGGAGCAAGGTCTAGGTCACAGGTCTCTCACAGCAGCTCAATGAGCATATGGTGCATTAGGGACCTGTCTCTACAGCTTCAGCAGAAGGAGGTAAAAGCGTGGCCAGCAGGTCCAGGGAGGTTATTCTCCCTCTGTACTCAGCACTGGTGAGACCACACCTTGAATCCTGTGTTCAGTTCTGGGTCCCTCACCACAAGAAGGATGCGGAGGCTCTGGAGCGAGTCCAGAGAAGAGCAACAAAACTGGTGAAGAGTCTGGAGAACAGGCCTTATGAGGAACGGCTGAGAGAGCTGGGGGTGTTTAGCCTGGAGAAGAGGAGGCTGAGGGGAGATCTCATTGCTCTCTACAACTACCTGAAAGAAGATTGTGGAGAGGAGGGAGCTTGGCTCTTCTGCCAAGGGACAGGGGGCAGGACGAGAAGGAATGGCCTCAAGCTCCGCCAGGAGAGGTTTAGGCTGAACATAAGGAAAAAAAATTTCACAGAAAGGGTCACTGGGCACTGGCAGAGGCTGCCCAGGGAGGGGGTTGATTCACCTTCCCTGTAGGTGTTTAAAGGAGGGGTGGATGAGGTGCTGAGGGACATGGTTTAGTGATTGATGGGAATGGTTAGACTTAATGATCCAGTGGGTCCTTTCTGACCTGGTGATCCTATAATTCTATGATCTCCCTGACAGGAGACTAGGTCCAGAGAAAAGGAAAGAGGAGGACAGGTCTGATCTGAGCAGAAAAGGTCTTGCTTGTCTATCCTACAAAGATTGAGCACCTGGAGTAGGAGCAGGACTGTGAAACCTATAAAGGGGGGTGGCCCTTATAAAATATATGCAGTAACAAGCACTTTTATGGTGCCATGGAGACAGTTGCAGGGGCTGGTGCTGCCCATCCCAGCTCCACTCTCCTGGAGGGGTATAAGCCATTGCAGCTCTCAGAAGGCAGAGCCCATTAAGGTGCTGAGGCAGCCCTGGTTCATGGCTTTATGGTATTGTCACATGCCAAGCCTTCTTTCAAAATTTAGTTTCAGTGGTAGAAAATTTAATTACAGGTCTGTGGTCAAAGGAGGTCATAGCCTGGTAAGGGAAAGAGTTCGGTGCGTATGTTCCAGCCATATGTTTCATACTCTTGTGATAAGGCTTGTATATAGGAGCATATATGGATGGGAGTACATGTGTATGTTTATACATATTTTTACATGAATATATATAAACACATCTATACAAACAGTTTTCACCCCAAAAAATCATTGAAGCAGCAAAGTCATTCCACAATAAAGAGTAAATAGGGAACTATGCCTTTTTCAAAACATCTATTGTAACATAAAACTTCAGGATGCAGCAACTTTACTAGGCTTATACCCACCTTGTGACTAAGGTAAGAAATAGAGCCCAGCGCCTTATAAGAATCACGTATGGCACATGTTAAATGCACCCACAACACTCTATTTTATCCCATCTTGCACCTAGAATTATAGAGTGATTGAGGCTGGAAAGACCTCTAAGATCATCCAGTCCAACCGTCAGCCCAACACCACTGTGCTGACTAAACCAGGTCACAAAAATGTGCCACAGCTACACATTTTTTGAACCCCTCAAGGGATGGAGACTCCACCACTGTCCTGGACAGCCTGTTCCAATGCTTCACCACTCTTTCAGTAAAAAAATTGTTGCTAATATCCCATCTGGCTCAACTTGAGGCCATTCCCTCTCATCCTATCACTTGTTACTTGGGAGAATAGACCAGCACCCACCTTGCTACAACCTCTTTTCGGGCAGTTGTAGAGAGTAGTAAGGTCTCCCTAAGCCTCCCCTTCTCCAGGCTAAACAATCCCAGTTCCCTCAGTCGCTCCTCATAAGACTTGTTCTCCAGGCCCTTGAGAAAGCAAGCTTGCTGTTTTCTATCTCATAGTTAGGTCTGGTCTTTCTGATCAGCCTTAGCAAGGGTCAAAACCATGTTTGTCACTTGAGATTTAATTTTCTGTGACTTTCCTACACCAGTATGCAAATCTTTGATGTTCTCTCTGCCAGTCATTGCTCCTTTCAGTTGCTTTACATTTGGCTTGATTGTACTACCTCGCAAACCTGATTGTCTTAAAAGTGAATAGCATTGATGCACTGTCAGCTGGAGAGAAGACAAACCTGTTCTTCTTTTAATCATGTGGGCTTCCCCCTTTCCAATTCTTAGCGACTTTCCTCCTACAGGATCTTCTGACTCTGACTATTATAACATTTTACCACACGTGTTCTCTTTTATTCCTAATTTCTCTTCAAAATTGACTGCCTGAGTTGCTTTTCCCCTGTTGGCACTGGTGAAAAAAATAGATTTTTATTTCTCCTTCCACGGCTTGTGACAGATCTTAAAACCTGTGCTCATTGTTCAGCCATTGTAGTATGTATCGTTACTATTTCAGGCACTAATTGATTTAATTTATCCTCTCTACGTCCCTTGCTTTTGCAAGAGAAAGTATAACGTGTGCTTGTCCCCACTTCATTGATGTGGTGAATTGGTACTCACCCAAGAAAGCGCTGGAGAGGTGTTGTAATGCCACCAAACACACACATGGCTCCAGCATCCTCCTTGGGGTTTCCACTTTAAGATCTCCCTTCATCGGTGACTCCGTGGCGCTAATAAGAAAGCCACCCCACATGAGGGACGTTACCTGTAAGACTTTGCATGGCTGAATGGTTCTAACAGCTCATCATCTTGTGACTGCCATAAGTGCAACAATCAAGGTAGAGTTCTGCTTTTAATTATACCCTTTGCGACATGTTGAAATCAGACTTGTCTGAATGCTTGAAGGTGAAAACTGGAAAAATGTGAGTGAAAGGAATCTGGTAGAACTTTGCTGTTCTCATGGCGATTCAGGAATTCAGTTTGGTTTGATGGAACTCTTGCTGAAGGCAAAAATTAGTCTTTTGGCTCTTTTCTTGCTTTCTCTAATTATTTTTTTGCCTTTTTTGTTCCATAGGACATGCTGGGTTAAAAAAAAAAAAGTATTGAATGTCAAAGCTAACTTGGAAAACCAAGTAATAATTCATTTAAAATCAGCATCAAACTAATGCCTCTCCCTAGTGTTCTCCATAACCTCCTCAAAAAATTAGGTGCTTCAACAAAGGCAGTTAATTATACAGAGATAATGTGGAGCAAGAAATTTATAAAATCCCCTAACAGCTGATCGAAGGATCAGAGAATCACACAGCATTTGCAATTAAATACTGAAATATTCTGGATTTCTAATTGTGAGTTGCACTGTTGGTGGTAATCTTCTACTGGCATATAATAAATGAGTTGTTAAAGGAAAGAATCCCCCCCTCCCCCGCAACCAGAAGATCAGGTCATGAGAAACACATTGTAAGGCTGGAATAATAGAAATCTCCATTGATTCTTCATCAGCATCAGGTGAATTAACTAGTTCTTTTTTTCAACACTTTCCTAAGCTCCTCAGGGAGACAACTGAATGTTGTCAAACAACTTATCAGCTTAATATAAGATATAAAGATTTAAGTTGAAAGAAGGGAGATTGAGATGAGATCTTGGGAAGAAATGTTTTTCTGTGAGAGTAGGGAGGCCCTGGGCCAGGTTGCCCAGAGAAGCTGTGGTTCCCCCATCCCTGGAGGGGTTTAAGGCCATGTTGGATGGGGCTGAGAGCAATCTGATCCAGTGGGAGGTGTCCCTGCCCCTGGCAGGGGGGTTGGAATTGGATGGGCTTTAAGGTTCTTTCCAACACAGACCACACTATGATTCTATGGTTCTATGGTTCTGTGATTCAATGACCATAGAACCATATTCATTTTGGTATAGAGTAAAAGCATAAAGTAAAGGAGTTGCCCCACTTGAAAAGAAGTATTTTTGCAAGCAGAAATGCCTCTTTTCTTTAGAAAAAAATGTGGTTTAAGTAATACGTGAGAAAATATTTATGTTCTTTTTTTTTTGTTTGGTAGAGGATCTCATGTAATCTCCACTTGTGGCCCAAGAGTCCCATGTTGTCACCACAGATAAAAAGTAAGTATGAAATTTTTAGGAAAACTTCTGTTGTGAGCTCTGGGAGCTAACAATCTGCCTTGTTTCTACAGGTATGCAGAGAAGTTGAAAAGCTTTCACAATTTCCCATGGAGACACACAATTTGTATTCAGAACAGGCTTCAGAAGTGACAGCAAGATTTTCCATCAGAGATTTCCTCAATTAACCCCAAGACACACAAATTGGCATTTTTACTAATATTCTCCAAGGTCTCAGGCTTTTGATGAGCCGAGCGCTGCCTCTCATTAGTGCACCTGTAAGAGCTTTGCAGCAAGCGTGCACACCTCCTAGCATCTGAATGTTTTCCAACTCCATTTCCAGATCAGCAGCTCCACTCTCGTGGGAGGGAGAAGACAGTGCTCAGACCCCACCAGAGCCTTATGCTGGTCAAGAACGTGCAGGCTCACAGTGCCTCTGGGTTTTGGTGGCTGTCTTCTCCGAAGACTTTCAGGAATAGGACTGAGAAAAGATTTAACCACCTAAACCATGAGCATATGTATTTTCTGAGTTTATTTTCATCAAATTCAGTTTCGTTGTCTGGATCAGCCCATGGCCATCCACGTGTTTGGTTGGTATAAAAGGGGCAAAGAACAGCAACAAGCTGTGGAAAGTGGGACTTCAGTAAATGTTATAGTGATTTAAAGTGTCGTTTGCAGGACTGATCATCTCAGCACCTTTCTCGTGTCTGAATCTCTCATGGATTGGGAGAAAAATGAGTTTTGAGTTATCCTAATATCATGGAAAGAGAATGCCCTGAGTTAGAAGAGACACACAAGGATTATCTACCCCAAATCCCGTCCCTGCACAGGACTAACCCAAAATTCACAGCATGTGTCTAAGGGCATTACCCAAATATTTCTTGAATATTATCAGGCTTGGCACCATTACTGCTTCCCTGTGCTTCCAATTCTTCCAGTGGGCTCTGTCTCGGAGGAGGGTTTCAAGACGCAGTTGTAATCTCAAGTCCTCTGAAACTGTAGTGAATGTGGGTCTGCTGTAAGCTGGTTGATGCCTCTACCCCATTGACTATTAAAGAAAAGCTGTAAGCACTGCTCTTCTTGTGTTTTCAAAGGGTGTCTTTCCTCAATGTTTAGATGAAATGCATTGCATCTGCATATGAGGGAGCTTCCAGCCTGCAAAGTATGGGAAAGTCCTGCAGAATTGTACAAGATGTCTCTGCTCCATAGAGGAACATGGTTTAAAACACCTTTTCCATGGGGAAGGTCTAGATGATGTGTTGACTAGCACTATGGGCATGATGAAGGAGCTATGTTCAGGTGTAGCTACAGGGCTATCACTGGAGAACGCAGACATCTAAAAGGTGGGTGCTGCCAGGTGGGAGATAGATTCATAGAATCATAGAATCACCGGGTTGGAAGAGACCCATCGGATCATTGAGTCCAACCATTCCTATCAAACACTAAAGCATGTCCCTCAGGCCCTCATCTACCTGTGCCTTAAAGACCTCCAGGGAAGGTGAATCAACCACATCCCTGGGCAGCCTATTCCCGCCTCTACTGATAAGTCCTCTGCCTATTCAGTTTAAAGGTCATTAAATGAAGAGCATAAACAGCATTAGAAACAGGAGCACCTTCCTTCAAAGCAATGTTCTTTCCCCATCACAAGTCCAAACTCAATCACCCAGCTGTGAAATTGCTCTCTTGCCATTCAGCTTGTCTGTTCTGGCTCTACCAGTGTGAATATAAAGGATGGTAGTTGTCTGGAAAGTGAATCCTGGCCAAGAATTGTGTGTTCTGGAGTGAAGGGTACAACTGAAGGTGAGAAAAATACAGTTGGAAGTGTTGAAGATGTCTTTGGACAATTCATACCCTACTTCAGTGGGCACATAGAACAGGCAACTGGGCATATGAGGTCTGACACAATCCTGCCCCTCCCTAACTCCATGGCTTGAGAACGAAGAGTGGGAGAGGAGAGACAGAGAGATGTTTAAAGCACGGGTGGACAAGGTCCTGAGGGACTTGGTTTAGTGTTTGATATGAATGGTTGGACTTGATGATCTGGTGGGTCTCTTCCAACCTGGTGATTCCATGATTCTATGGGTACAGAACATGTTCTGACCTGTCACAGTGAGGCTCAACTTCATTGCTTCACTCAGTACAAGCAGATGCCTGTTCAAAAAGAGACGTTTCCTTACCGTCGGTCAGAAAGTGTTGGTGTGCACGAGTCAACAGCGAGTTAACATCAAGTTTCTCATGAAACTGGAGAAATCTGCGATGGAAACTTTTCAGTTATGGACTGAGGCTTACAGTGAAGAGATCTCAAAGATCATGTCAGTGCTTAAAAGAATACATTTTTTTGTTGGTAGAAGATGAGAAAGAAAAACCAATGGAGATTCCCAACAGCTTCTCAGAAAACAATCTGCAGAATTGCCTAGAACGTTGGTGACATTGTATACAGCTGTGTGTCACCTCAGAAAGGAACTGTTTTAAAGGTGGTGGTAGTTAATTTTCTTGATTTGTTGAATAAAAAGAGTTACAGGCACAGTCTCATCTATTTTGTGTCAGACACTGATGTGCTCCCCATATCAATACAACTGGTATAAAAGACTAGATAGATGAGCTGGACAGTCTGCTTTTGAGTGCAGATATGAACATAACAGGCATTGCAGCAAATTACTGCAGAGAATATAATCCAGAAACTACCAGAGCAAATCATAAATTATACAGGAGGGGCAAAGTAATTTGCATTGTGGAGGAGTAGAGCCACAGTCAAATAAAACAGAAAAGTCATATCAGATACTGATGTTAAATTTATCAACAGTTAACAACAATGCAAACAGGCTGAAATACCACATCTAAGAGGAGAACTATGTGAGAGCTTAGCCAGGGTAGTGACACTGCCTGAGATGTCCTACAGGAAACCAGAGATGCTGTGGGTGTACAGGGTGCAATAAAAAGGTTAAGATTCACGAACACTGGATAAATATGTTGTCCAAACATGATGCTGAGATATCTATGAACAACTGCTTCTCGGAGAGGAAGTCAGTTGAGATGGAACTGTTGATGCAGCCCAGCTTCACTATGGTATTATCAGAGACAATCTGTATGAGAAGCCATAACATAGTTTCAGTATTGTCATAGGAACAGGAAAGCCAAAAATATCACCAGCATAGTCTTGGATTTAAAAAGGAGCCCTATGAAAAATGAGGCAACTTGTTAAAAGGAAATTAGTAAGAGCCAATGAATGGGTGAGATGTTTGCAAGCAGCAGAGATGTTTAAAGACACCATATTAGAGGCTCAGAGAACATACACTGAGTGTATCAAAAGAGGCTTTAAAAAGACCAGAAGAAAGCTACTGTAATTAAAGTTCAGAGCGAAGGAGGCTATTACAAGTAAGAAAACTTCATTTTCAAACACGGGAAAGATGGAGAACATACATTCTATTAAAATGTAGACTAAAAGATTTGAAGAAGAACTTCTTAAGAGCACGAAAAATTATCAATCCTTTCCCAAACATGATTGGATTAAGAAGCCTGCCAGGCAGTATGAAGGGTCAGCAGAGGACCAGGTGAATAACTGTGGATCTGCAAGCCATAGTGTATGCATCAAAGAACACTAAAGGAACTTGAATCTGAACAGTCTGTGCAGAGGAAATTGCTTGTAGCTATAACAGAGAGCAGAAACATTAAGTGAATGAAGCTGGGGAAGAGTCCACATGGGTTTTGCAGGCTGGAGTCTTAACGAAACTGTGAGAGCTCTTCACCAGCACCAACTAGTACATCAATCCAGTTGTGTGGTGTAAGTCACCTTTCAAAGGCCCTTTCCAAAGGCTGCCAAGAAGAGCGAGCTGCCAAGCACACGAGGTGGTGTAAGGGATGTGTGGATTTCACTGATGAAAGGACAAGCAACAAAGCATTCTGCAGGAGTGGGGGATCATTAACAGGCTCCTACTGCTGGGAAGTGGACTGCTGAGCAAATCTGATGCTGCTCTAGGATGTATTTGCTGATGATATTGGGTCATTTGAAGTTGTGCAAATGAAAACCAGTTGCAAGAAACTTCATAGCACTGAGAGGCTGCATGATAACACAGAAGCTGAGGGAGATTCAGTGTCCATCACAGCAAATTGATGTATAGGGGGAAAACCAACTCTAAGTCATTGACCAGAGCTACTGAAGCCAAATGAAGTCTTGTCAGTGAAGCTTAGAACTATAGCAGATAGGACCACAAAAATGTCAGAAACCTCACTGTCCAGTATGAAATAAAAAAAAAAAAAATGCTTTTCCCTTCCAAGTGAACAATTGGATATCAGGAATTGCTAGGAAGTGAAAAAGAATAATTTCACATATATATAAAATCCCATATGGATTGTTCCCAGTTTCTAGTCTACCCAGTCAGCAAGAAACATGCTGACAAACTGGAGTGAGTCCACCGACACTGTCAATATTCTTAGGAAAATGGAGCACATGGAATATGAAGAGAGGCTGAAGGATTTGGGTTTGTCCAGTGCTAGGAAGAAAAGGTTGGAGGTTTTATTGGCACCTTCAGCTATCTGAAGGGAGACCGTATCACAGTCTACAGCTTCCTCACAAGGGAGGAAGAGGAGTAAGTGCTGATCTCCTCTCTGGCAACCAATGATAGGACCCCAGGGAATGTCAGGAAGATGCACCAGGGGAGGCTTAGGTTGGATAATAGGAAAAGGTTCTTCACTTGGAGGGTGGTGAAGCACTGGAACAGCTCCCCAGGGAGATAGGCACAGCCCTAAGCCTGACAATATTCAAAAAGCACTTGGACGATGCCCTCAGACACATGGTGTGAACTCTGGGGTTGTCCTATGTAGGGACAGGAGTCAAATTTGATCCTTATAGGTCCCTTCCAACTCAGAACATTCTATGATTTTATCTTAAAGGAAGATGGCCTTTCTCTGGCCTACAATGCTGCTCACATACTTTAGCGCTTATCCTACCTGTTGACACATTTCTGTAGGTGAAGTCAAGATCAGTAAAAGTGTTCAAGATGGAACCTCATGGTAGATAAAGAGAAAAGCTGTTGCCAGGGCCCCTGTGCCTTGTAGCTCTGAAACCTCCCTTTCCCATCTGCTTTTTAAAACTGGCAGAGGGCTCTGCAATGCCTGTATTTTCATCCGGCAGGTTGTGAAGGGCAGAGGGAGGAGGAGAAATGGTGGATTTTGCAGCAGTTGTTATTGTCTCTAGTGACAAGCTGTATCTGTCTTTGGGGAAAGGTGACTACTGTATGCTTCTGTGACAACAAGTTAGATCTTGGAATGTTTAAAGTAATAGGAAAAACGCTTTTCCCATTGACTTCTCTGGGAGCAGCTTGCAAATTTCTGCAAGCAGATGGCATGATGTATATTAAATTATCACTTATGTCGGGGGGCTTATTTTAAGGATGGAAGTGTCGTCTCTTGGTATTTGTGCCAGAACTGCTCATCCCCAAACCAGGATTTTTGTATCCTTTGAGCTATCTTGGAAAATATTTGAAAGAACATGTCCATCCCCAAAACTGTACCATCATGTTCTTCTTCTGCATCTTTTAATGAAAAGGGAAAGGAGTTCTTTAAATCTCCTTTATAAAAGAAAGGTCCAGATTGGCATTAATTGAACTAACGGCAAATGTCCCCCAGGCTTCATTATAAATCTCCTCCACTTGGGTGATGGTTCACCTTGAGAATGGTGACAACACGAATAAGTAGTGCAAACATGACTAGTAAAGCCCAAGCCGTCTAAAGCAAATGCTGAGTCATCAACAATATTTATAACCTCCCACACTCGGAATAGAGGATACCAAGGGACTGCAATTACAGAGATTTGACAAATGTTGAATTTTTAATGACTCCAGCTGTAGGACACTTCATCGTCCAAGAACATTGCTGCTGAAAGTCATAACCTTGGTTTAATCCATGTACGTTGTTTATAAACTATGCTCTGTCCATAAAAAGTGTTGCTATTGACTACCTAAAAAGTTATGCCAGGTTTGTAGCTATCCATATCTCATTTTCCACTGTTCTACTCCTCTCTATATTGTGGTTCTGTAACGGACCACTCCTCTGTGTTGCTTGCAACCTCCTTACACTCATTTTGATACCTTACACCATACAACTGTCGAAAGATACTCTTCTGTGGATGATTTGTACTATAATCCTCTTCACACCACTCTTTCTAAAGTAGCCTAATAATTCTACCTCCATCACGGTGAAAAACTATATTCAAAACATAGCATCCGTGCTGGGCTCCTTATGGCTTTGGAATATTCTGTCTCATTTGGAATGTAACTTCCTAGGGGGCAGAAGAGGCGACAAAAGTCCCACTGATTCCCCCGGGACTAAAATATCTAAAATATCCAGTAGAATGTCAGTACCAAAGTATCTTTGATGATCTGGAGCTGTGCTTTCCTGTACATACTGCAGAGCAACATACTGTGCAGCAATTCCAATAAAGAATGGAATCAAAGTCAGCGCATCCTGTGGATGATGAAGAAGGTAACTTAACAGGCAGTCAGATATATTTTACATATGCTGTTCATTTATTTTCTTCCAAACAGAACATAACCTGGCGTTTAATTTCACTTAAGAATTCAGATGCTGTCAGGAAATGTCCTGATATTTTTGTTTAAAACGGAGAAGCATTTCAGGTGTCTCTTAATCCATTTTATTGTGACTTCTCCAATGAAACTACCTCAAATATACAACCGTTCTCCTTACATCAGCACCTGAGTGCATTTTGCCAAGTGATGACAGGCTGTGCTGTGTATCTATTCCCAGAAGAGCTGTCTGCCTTGTAATTCCATAATCGCTGTTATTGCTGGATGCCAGAGCAAAAATAAGATATCTGTGGTCAAAGCCCTGAAAATTCCTCATCGCCTTTAATGAAACACCAATCTTATTTTGTTTTCACAGGCATGGAGATGAGGAGAGAGCTCACGTTTCATAAAGATGATCATCTCAGAGCAGGCTAATTGCCTGGTTCACGGGAGCTGCCTGCTGCAGTGGAGGAAGGAGCCCACGAGAGGGCTCAGGGAAGCAGCCTGCATCCCTGGACCAGCATCCTTGGGAAGATGCAGGGCAGGGCGAAGCAGGGCCCGGAGGGAAAGCTCATCTGTTCAATCACATTCACTGTACTCCTTACAACATCTCATACAGGCCAAGTAAATAAACAAGCACTCTGAACAACATCAGCTGCTATTAGCGTGGACAGTATCATACACATATTTTTAATCTTTTGCCGGTGTATTTCTTACAGGCTTTATTAATAACAGGGAATGTTGCTGTATGATAATATACGATAGCACTTAAGGCTTATGAAGGTCCCTTTCAGTTTTATAGCACCGGTACAGCAGGCTCTGCTGAGCACCACACGAGCACATTTATAAAAAGCTTATTACAGCACATAGCACAGGAGCTGTGTTTTAGCCCTGTATGGGAAGCCAGCGCTATTAAATATGATTATTTCCTTAAGTAGGGCAGTGTAAACAACTCTGTCATTTGTTTTTGTAAAGTCATCACTGCCACTGCATACAAACCCGTGCTGACTGACAAAGCCAAGGAATCTACCAGACACTGCATAATGCATTTAAAACCATCAGTGGAGCGGGTTCATGTTGCATAATTTTCCACCAAAAAAACTTAATTGATTCAAGTAACTATTATCATTATTATTATTATTCAGTTTTGAAAATAGATTCACAAAGAAAGGCACAATATTTTCATCAAGTGTGTACCTATGCATACAAGCAAAACACGCTGTCAAAAACACATGTTCACATCAGATAATACTTTTCCCACTATCTAATCTTGTAAGAAGTCAGCCTGCTAGGAAAAAAAACCAACCCTGCTTTATTTACAGAAGTGAGGTTTTTAAAGATTTTGAAGATATTCTGTGTCATCTGCAGAATTTATTACGGGAGATTATAAAGGAAATCCACTTATACCAAATTTATTCCAATTTGTATCAATCTCTCCAGCAGAGCAGCATGCTGTGTAGTTGCCTTGGTGAAATGTTACCCCCAAAGTACAGGGACAGTTTACATGTTATCATTGCTCATTTCCCCACTGTAGATAGTTTAAATAAATAAAAGTCCTTAATATAGTTTAGCTGCTTGTATGGATTTAAGGGACAGATGAAGAGGCTGATAGAGTTGAGGTTGTTGCCTGGAGAACATTCCAAGACTTTATTGCAGCCCTTCAGTACTTAAAGGGGGTTTATAAGAAAGATAGAGTAAGCTTTTTAGCAGGGTCTGTAGCAATAGGACAAAGAGTAATTGTTTTTAACTAGAAGAGAAGTTTAGACTAGATATTAGGAAGCAACTTTTTATGCTGAGGTGGTGAAACACTGGTACAGGTTGTCCAGAGAGGTGGTAGATGCCTCATCCCTAAAAACATTTCAGGTCAGGTTGGAAGGGGATTTAAGCAACCTGGCCTGGTTGAAGATGTCCCTGATCACTTCAAGGTGTGGGACTGGATGACCTTCATGATCCCATACAATTCAAATCATCCTACGATTCTATGATTCTAAGATTATGACTTTCAATGACTTGGAAGTACTTGTGAAAGTACTTTGTAGCAAATACGAATTTGGGGTTCAGGAAAAAAAGAGTCCTAGTAAGGGAGAGAATAAATTTGAGGACTTTGAGGTCAGTTAGCAAAATCTGGAGTGAGGACTGTAACATACTATTTATGATGGGGAATATGAAAGACATTGTGCTGGAGAGAATTTTGGAATGGATCGGCAATGTGTAGAATTTTCATGGGGTTGAAATTTGCTTCAAAACTCTGCAGTTTTTCCTAGGTACATAAAGGAAACAAATTTTGCCCAATTTCAGTTATCAAAAGAAATCAGGCTATCAACTCTAAACTACTCACCAGGGCACTTGATGTGAGTTGAATGAAATAAACCTCCCTGGAGAACAGTCCAACCTATCTGCTCCACTCTCCTATTTTAAGATTGGATGAATTATGTTCTGAAGATACTACTCTTCCTTTGTTTGCTATGGGAACTAACAGGCAGCCCATACATCTAGTGGAGTCTACATCCCTGGAGGTGTTCAAAAAGTGTATAGACATGGCTCTTCGGGACATGGGCACAGCTCTTCTTTGGGCACAGTGATGTTGAGCTGATGGTTGGAATTGATGATCCTAGAGGTCTTTTCCAATTGTAATGATTCTATCATTCTACTTGTAAACAGCTAAAGTTAATTGATACCAGTCTCATCCAAGCCTGTTTTTCTCTCTGTCGTCACTGTGGTGATTTATTTCTGTCCATCCAGTCCATCCTGCAGAACAAGTTCAGGGTGATAAAAACTCAGAAAGCCCAAAGTGATTTGTACAGAAAATATTTATTTAAAAGTTTATCAAAGTTACAGACTTACCAAAAGAAGGGCTGAGTCACAATGGCTCACAAGTGGTGAAATTTATGTGATAATTACAGATTTTAGACAGGGATTGATGCTAACAACAATCTAACCTGGCACATGCAGCACCAGCCACTCAGATGCCTAGTGATATGCCCTCTCAAAAACATGAACCTTTCTACAGAGTACTTGGTACCACAGTGAGAAATCTTGATTTAAAAACCTCAGGTCTGAGCCTCAGCTGCTGATAAATTCTCTCAGGCCGAGGAAGATCATGTAGCTGTGAGGAGGCTCTCTATTTGAAGGAGATACCTGCTAACTCTTGGGGTCCCAGCTACATGGCTCTACAGGGTTAATTCAGTTCTAGTAGGTGTTTCAGTCTCTGCAGAATACAAATTCAGTGGTGACAGGACAACCCTGCACAAAGTCATTTGACAATGAAAGCCTTTGACTTTCTGTGTCAGGTAGGAATTGGCTCAAAATTCAGAGAAGTTCTAGGTATCTTCATACCCACAGGACACCTGAGCTCTGACGGTAAGGGTTTTATGTTTGAGTGCTGATCTTTTCTCTCAAGTGACAAGTGATAGGAAGCGAGAAAATGGCTTCCAGTTGCACCAGGGGAGGTTTAGATTGGATATTAAGAAAAAATTCTTTACTGAAAGTGTGGTGAAGCACTGGAAGAGGCTGCCCAGGGCAGTGGTGCAGTCCCCATCCCTGGAGGTGTTCAAAGAATGTGTAGCTGTGGCACCTGGGGACATTGTTTAGTAGGGATGGTAGTGTTGGGCTCAGAGTTGTACTGGATGGTCTTAAGAGGTCTTTTGCAACCTTAATGATTCCATGATTCTATGGTCACTGCAAACTGGAGTTGGTGAGCTCCTAAACCAGTGATCATTTTGCAGCTGAACTGCTGCATTGTTGGTAGGACTTCTTTCAGCTGCACCCATGGAGGTTCTGAAAGCCCTTTAAATGCTCTACAGCATCAGAGACATCTGTGTGGAGCTTGTAGACATGACACAAGATGTTTGTGAGATCAATGTCAACCTGGAGGAGTACCTGAAGTGCAGTTGATGCACCCCAGGACACCACAAACGGTGCTATGCTTTTTTGTGCAGGTAGGAAAAACAAGTCCCACATTGACCAGCTCTTCACCGACTATTGTGAGAGCTCAGAACCTGATTCACACAGATGGATGGGAATGCAGGTGTTGTATCCCCTTGGCTTGTGTGAACCCGCAGGGACTGGTTATAAAGATGTACCTTGAAGCTATAGCAAAGGAAAGAGTGAACCAAGGGTTACACCTACTGGTTAGAAAATTTGCAGGTAGCTTGCTTGTTGCACTAGTGCTTTTTTCCCCATAACTGTTAGAGCGAACAGAAAAATAAATAATGTTTGTTAAGAGGCTGTTCATATCCTGCATTTCCACTTTCTCCCTGGCACTGTTCCATTGAATTGCCCATTGTTTTACCCATCCCTTTGAAAATCCCCAACCACTGTATTATTCTGAGGTACAGTGCTGATGGCTCTTCTACGTCAGTTCCATTTATAGTGCAATTTATGTAGCTTAATCTGTATCTAAATGCTGATCTAGAGCCCAAATGGAAAGCAGATGAATGACTGATCTTCCTGCCTCTCTCTAGAAACCATCTCGTGTAGATTGATTTACTGTATTATTGTCTTTCCTGTCCTTCTGGGGTAACAGATACAGTTGTTGACACAGGAATTCAGGTCTCTCTCCTTCCAAAATGAATTGTGGCACTTTAAGTCTCTGGTTCCCTCGATTCAAAATGCTTAGAACCAGTCCTTTTTGCTAAAATTGGGGAAGCAGTATGTTTGTTCTGATGAAAATAATTGCTCTTTCAGCAATCGTGTTACCTGACCAGTCACAAAATTTGATTGCAAGGAGGCAATCATCATAGGGTCAGAGTGTTTACAGTGAAGTCACATTGGCATCAGTCCTAAGCTTCATTATTTGATATTTTTATCAATTATGGAGAAGAACAAGAAAAATGATTTCCAACTGCTAATAGCTGACCCCAAAACTGCAGGAGTGGTACAGACAATGATAAGGGATTGGGACAAATCTATACTAGAGGTTTAAACTGTGCCAAAGACTGGGCATGGAACACAATTTTCTACCTGCCATAATCATCTATATATTTCAGTACCTTTGCAATAAATACAGAAGCCCTTGGGAAGCACAACAGTACCTCTGAGGCTGGGAGGTGGAATACTGCCCTTGGATAGATAAACGCAAAAGCAAGCAGGAATGAGGAAACCATGTTACACTGGCACTTGCTTTGCTGTGAACAGCACCAGGACACTGCAATTCATCATCACATCTTCATAGAATCATAGAACAACCAGGTTGGAAGAGATCCACCAAATCATTGAGTCCAATTGTTCCTATCAAACACTAAATTATGCCCCTCAGCACCTTGTCCACCCATGCCTTGAACACCTCCAGGGAACGTCAATCAATGACCTCCCTGGGCAGCCTGTTCCAGTGCCAAATTACCCTTTCTGTGAAATTTTTTTTCCTAACATTCAGCCTAAACCTCCCCTGGCGGAGCTTGAGGCCTTTTCCTCTTGTCCTGTCCCCTGTCACTTGGGAGAAGAGGCTATTACCCTCCTCTCTATAACCTCCTTTCAGGTAGTTACAGAGAGCAATGAGGTCTCCTCTCAGCTTCCTCTTCTCCAGGCTAAACAACCCCAGCTCTCTCAGCCGTTCCTCATAAGGCTTGTTCTCCAGCCCCTTCACCAGCTTCATTGCTCCATAAAGTGAAAAAAAAAGAGAAAATACGTCAGTTGAAAGGCTGTAGAGGGTACGCAGAATTAGAAAACATACTTCCTGGTGATGAACTCCTAGAGTCTTGTTTATCTTATCTGAGAAATGACCACACTCTACAGCAATAACAGCAGATAACAAAAACTGGATAAAAGAAATGCCAACAGCATCCTGGTTTGTATCAGAAATGGTGTAGTCAGCAGAGGCAGGAAAGGGATTGTCCCCCTCTACTCAGTGCTCGTGAGGCCATACCTCAAATCCTGGGTTCAATTTTGAGTTTCTCAATACAAGAAAGAGGTTTAGGGCCTAGAGGATGTCTGAAGGGAAACAGAGCTGGGAAAGGGTCTGCAGCACAGAGGTTCAGGGAGCGTCTGAGAAACCTAGGGTTGTTTAGGCTGGAGAAAAAGAGGTTGAGGGGAAAACTCATTGCTCTCTGCAGCTCCTGGAAAGGAGTGTGGAGCCAGGCAGGGGTCACTCTCTTCTCCCAAGTAACAAGTGACAGGAGAAGAGGAAATGGCTTTAGGTTTCGCCAGGGGAGGAGGTTTAGATTGGATACCAGCAACAATTTCTTTACTGAAAGAGTGCTAAAGCACTAGAACAGGATGCGTAGGGAAATTGGTGGAGTCCCCATCCTTGGAGGTGTTCAAAGAATGTGTAGCCATGGCACTTCGGGACATGGTTTAGTAGGGATGGTAGTGTTGGGCTGACAGTTGGACTGGATGATCCTAGAAGTCTTTTGCAATCCTAATGATTCTAAATCTCGTTGTTCTAGGAAAGATAAGCTAAGGTTTAATGGGTGGAAGAAGCAGCTAATCTGAAAATCAGGTGGATATTTTTAACAGTAATCAAGCACTAAACAATCCACTGATGGCTGTAGAGGATCTTCTTTGACTGTATATTTTCAAATAAAACCAGGGATTGCTTTTCCAGGAGATGCATGCTGCAGCCCAAACTTGGCTTCATAATCAGTCTGTCACCACTGGGATGGTAACCTAAGGCTTTATGGCTTTCAAGATACGGTGAATTTCGCTACTGTGCATATTCTGAGTGAGTTCTTAGGACTGGATGACCAAGAATTTGTGTAAACCCCTGGCTGAAAGGACATAGGTAAGCCACATCCCTTTGCTGCCTGCTCCCTCTCCCTTGTGCCTCTCTTTTCCCTTTTTCATGCTGGTTTCCTTAAGATTTTTAGCATGTGCTGTAAAACTGCTTTTCCTGAAATATTGTGATTATTATATGGGAATACAAACATGGTGTAGGTGCCTTACTTTAGGCTTTTTTCCTGTTATACTTCTTAATTCAATCTATGTGTTAGTATGTATAAAGTCCATGTTTAAGGATGAAGCAGTACCTTACAAATAAAAGGATATTCAGGTCCTGCTGCTTGCTTGCACAGGTAAACCTGTACCAAGAAGACTTTTAAAAGTTGGAATGTAACTTTCAGACTCTCCCACCCAGACCCCAACTCATGTATCAGGAGAAAGAGATGGTCCAACACTTTCCTGTAATGTAAGTGGGATTTATCTAATTTTAAAAGTATTCTGTTTCCATGGAGCCAAGAAGCAATAAGCACTTCTGAAAATCAGCAGGTTTTATTTAAGTGTCATGATGGCTTATTACTGTTTAATACTTTGGATCCAGTTACGAAGCAGGAACACAGTGTGTGAAGTGCCATACGGACACAGAATGAAAGGCTCTTTCCTGCCTGTAATAGCTGTAATTGAAATGCATCAACAGCCTCGCTCTAATCACTGCTTTGGAGTCCCCCCACCAACCTTGCAGTGCCCTGCTCTGTTACCAGCCTCACAAACGAAGCAGCTGAATGCAATAGGTGACAAAGCATTTTTTTTTTCCCCGTAAGAATTGATGTGCTGGCAAGGACATCCATGATTTAAGAGTTACAATATAAATACATGGGGACAATGTGGATGGCATGGAGGTTCACTGGGATCATCTGAGTGGAGACAATGCTGGCTTTTCAGCAGCTGGCATTTCAGAGAACATCATTGCTCTGGAAGATCTCGGCCACTTCATCCATAAGGCTGAACAGCCGAACAGCAGCCTGGTTTTCTGCCCCTCACCTCTGCCTGACCTCGATTCATGCAAAGGAGATGGCAATGATAAAGTAACAGTTCACAAAGTGGCAGCAAGGATGTTTGCAGTAAAAGTCTCAGGCTGGGCATTCAGGCTCACTGGTAGATGCATCAACTCTTACAGGAAAATCGCATTGCCATCCATTGTGTCATTAACCAGTGTGTTTCTTAGAAATACATTCTGGGCAGACAGCAGAGCGAGTGCAGACACACACACAGTGAAAAGAGAAAAAAGAGAAAGCAGTAATTCACTACCGGTCAGTATCGAACCAGCTGATGTCACTGTCTTCAGTGGCCTCTTACAGAGTGAAAAAGAACTGGGAAATGTCAGCCTGATTGTAAACGAGAGAACAGCTAATTAGGTGAATGTGTTAAATGAAATCTACATTTTGTTATCGAGTATTTCTGATTCTTACTAACTTGTACTGTCAAAATATCACAGCTACTTATCATATGCATTCGCTATATTCACTTTTTCTTTCTTTAACAGGTTTTCTTTAGGTTCTTGCTAAATTTTTTCCTGGAGGCCACCTGAGGTCCTCTCAGGTTCTGAACACAGTGATTCTTACTGTATCAAAATTCAAGAAAACTTGAGAAACTGACTGCAATCTTGGGACAACTTGTGCTGAAAGAGCTGCTGTTCACCTTTCAAACACAGGAACGGTGAATCTGAAAACAGTGAAGGGACAGCTTGCTCCTCGGGTTCCCATCTGAATTCTTAATTTTAAAGAAAGCCTAAGTCCTAAAATATGAAATCTCTGTTTCTTCAAATTCTTTTAGAACCATCTGAGAATTCTCAATATTGCTGTAAATATCCAATTCCTTTATAAATATGAATTAATTTTTATGTTTTATGTAGGGAAAGGGAATTGGGACCACCCCAACTGCTTGCATTTAGCTGCCAATTCAGACCAGGTCAGGACTAAACTGTGACAGCTTTGTACACATTTCTGTTCCGTATGTTGACCACGACTCTGTGCCTAGAATGAGCTTCACTTTTTTGAAACACAAATCGCCACTGTTCTAGCTTCTCTATATCTTCTCTATTAGAAACCTGGTACTGTTATATGTTCACTATACATTGCATTACCTCCAAAGTAGGTGGGTATTTTCCACAAGTACTTACATTCTCTTTTGTTTCTATATTTTTATTCCAAACATACAAAATTGTTTAGGTTGGAAGATGCCTTTAATTGGTAGAGACACTGATCTCTGGAGATGTATGCTACTTAGAGCAGCTTCCAACAAAAAACACTTGAGAAGGTTGGCATGATGCAGTATATTGGATAAACCTAACATTGGGGAGTGCTGCATGGATCAACAAAAAATTCAGTGGGAAAAAAGAAGAAAAAGAGATTATTGTATAATAAAATACATTACTGAGTGAAGTGCCTATGTAGCGTGTTTTGCTGAACAACAACTCTGCCTCACCACAATTGGGAGCATGGCTAACAACCAAGGGTGGAAGTAACATGCATAAATACTCCAAGGGGTTGCTTGCATACAAACTCTCCTCCAGAATCAGAGCCCATAGAAAAACACACTGGGTGCAGAGGACCCCAGGGCAAGGAGCACAGCACAGAGACGTCACAGCTCAAAGAGCAAGGCCAGGGACAAAGATCAGCAGGAAGAGGGACGGGTTATGGTTGGGTAGGGCACATATAAACCACAGCAGCCAAACCCTGAGTGAAGGATAGCAGTGTGATCAAGAGGTGGTTGCACCCTAGGAGTAAATGAGCCTAAGGGCAGCCTGCTTTGCAGCACAGGGAAATGGGTACCCCCTTCACAGCACCCACCCCCAGGGACATTGGTAGAGGAAACACACTTGAGAAGTGGTTGCCCTCTCCTCAGCATCCACCTCTGGGTATAGCAGTGGGGAGAACACACTGGCATGTGGGTGCCCTCTCCAAAGCACGCATGCCCAGTCACATCATGGGAAGAACGTTCCAGGAAGCTGGTGCCCCTTCCAAAGCACCCAACCCTGGGCACATTGGCAGGGGACACATCTGGAAGTGGGTGCCTCCTTCCACAGTATCCATCTCCAGGAAACTGTGTGTTGCTTCCACAGCACACACCTCTCAAAAGTGGGTGTCCCTTCCACAGTAGCTACAGTGGGGAAGTGGATGACCTTTCACAGCACCCCACCCAGCAAATGAGTGCCCCTTCCACACCATCCACATGTGGGTACCCCTTCCTTCCAGTGCATCCATATGTGGAAAGCAGGTGATCCTTCCATAGCATCCACTTGTGGGAAATGGATGATCCTTCCATGCCAGCCACATGTAGGAAGCAGGTACCCTTTCCTATGGGACCCAGTCCTGGGAAGTGGGTGCCCTTCCAAAGCATCCACATGTGGGTAGAGGGTAACCCTTCCAAAGCATCCACATGTGGGAAGAGGGTGCCCCTTCCAAAGCATCCACATGTGGGAAGAGGGTGCCCCTTCCAAAGCACCCACGTGTGGGAAGTGGGTGACCCTTCCAAAGCATCCACGTGTGGGAAGTGGGTGCCCCTTCCAAAGCATCCACATGTGGGAAGAGGGTGCCCCTTCCAAAGCATCCACATATGGGAAGCAGGTACCCTTTCCTATGGGACCCAGTCCTGGGAAGTGGATGCCCTTCCAAAGCATCCACATGTGGGAAGCAGGTAACCTTTCCTATGGGACCCAGTTCTGGGAAGTGGATGCCCTTCCAAAGCATCCACATGTGGGAAGAGGGTGCCCCTTCCAAAGCACCCACGTGTGGGAAGTGGGTGACCCTTCCAAAGCATCCACGTGTGGGAAGTGGGTGCCCCTTCCAAAGCATCCATGTGTGGGAAGTGGGTGACCCTTCCAAAGCATCCACGTGTGGGAAGTGGGTGACCTTTCCAAAGCATCCACGTGTGGGAAGTGGATGCCCTTCCAAAGCATCCACATGTGGGAAGAGGGTGATCCTTCCACGACATCTACACTGGGGAAGTGGGTGCCCATTCCTATGGTCCCTAGTTGCGGGAAAGGGGTGCCCCTTGCAAGGCATCCACTCCTGGGAAGCAGAAGCCCCTCCTAAGGGACCCCCATGTGGGAGGAGGCTGCCCTCTCGCCGCCATCCACCCTGGGGAGGCGCGTGCCCCCCCCCCTCCCCCCCGCCCAGCCGCGGGAAGCGCGTGCCGCTGTTGCCCCCCCCGCCCAGGGCGCGCGCCGCTTCCGCCCCCCCCCCCCCATCCCCCCCCCCGGCGCGATGCCGGTTCTCGCGCGGCGCCTCCTCCTGGCGCTCCGCAGCTCCACCTGCAGGATGGGCGACTCGGCTTCCCGGCTGCCGGGGAAGGAGGACGCGCTGCCTGGCAGGACCCAGCGCATCTCGGTGGCAGGTAACGAGCTGTCTGCGTGTATGTGTGTGTACATCTCCGGTGGGGCGCTCCCGCTATAGCCCCCGCCTCGCCCGCGGTGGCCGTTGTGGGGGTGGGGGGGGGCGAGGCAGAGAAGCCGGTGCCTCGGGCGGCCACGTGCGCAGGCGCGCGACGCTCTCGGGGAGGGGGGGGGGGGGGGGGCGGGGCGGTGTGCGCATGCGCAGAGCTCGCCCGTGGGAGACGGTTGGAATGGTTTGAGTTGTATAGCACTTCGTAGAATCACAGAATTACGGAACAACCACGTTGGAAGGGACCCATCGGATCTTCTAGTCCAGCCATTCCTATCAAACACTAAACCAAGTCCCTCAAGACCTCATCCACCCGTGCCTTAAACACCTCCAGGGAAGGGGAATCAACCACCTCCCTGGGCAGCCTATTCCAATGCCTAATGACCCTTTCTGTGAAAAACCTCCTCCTAATCTGCAGCCTAAATCTACCCTGGCAGAGCTTGAGGCCATTCCCTCTTGTCCTGTCCCCTGTCACCTGGGAGAAGAGCCCAGCTCCCTCCTCTCTACAACCTCCTTTCAGGTACTTGTAGAGAGTAACGAGGTCTCCTCTCAGCCTCCTCTTCTCCAGGCTAAACAACCCCAGCTCTCTCAGCTGCTGCTCATAGGTTCTGTTCTCCAGTCCCTTCACCAGCCTCGATGCTCTTCTCTGGACTTGCTCCAGAGCCTCAACATCCTTCTTGTGGTGAGGGGCCCAGAACTGGACACAGTATTCAAGCAGCGGCCTCACCAGTGCTGAATACAGAGGGAGAATCACCTCCCTGGCATCACTTCCCATCTAATCGATGCTCTCCATATAATCTAGCTCAGTTCCTCGCTGTACACATAGCTGCTGTCAAAGTTACAGTCTTGCCCAGCTGAGTGCTGAAAACCTCCGTGGATGTAGATTGCGCGGCTTGAACTTCAACCTCATGAAGTTCAACCATGCCAAGGGCAAGGTCCTGCGCTTGGGTCCTGGCGATGCCGAGCACAAACACAGGCAGGGCAAAGAGTGGATTGTGAGCAGCCCTGAAGAGAAGGACTTGGGGTGCTGGGAGATGAAGAGCTCCACGTGAGCTGGCAGTGTGTGTTTGCAATCCAGAAAGCCAACTGTATCCTGGGCTGCATCCAAAGCAGTGGGACCAGCAGGATGAGAGAGGGGATTCTGCTCTTTTGCTCTGGTCAGACCCAACTGGAGTGCCAGGTCCAATTCTGGAGCCCTCAAAACAGGAAGGACATGGATCTGTTGGAGCAAGTCCAGAGAAAGGCTGGAAAGATGATCCGAGGGCTGGAACACCTCCCATAAGAGAATAGGCTGAGAGAGTTTGGGTTGTTCACGCTGGAGGAGAGAAGGCTGCAGGGAGACCTTAAAGCAACCACCCAATACTTGAAAGGGACCTACAGGAAAGCTGGGGAGGGGCCGCTCACAAAGGCTTGTAGTGATAGGACTAGGGGCAACAGGTATGAACTAGAGAGGGGCACGTCTATGCTTGTCATAAGAAAGAATTTCTTCACCGTGAAGCTGGAACAGGTTGCCTATGGAAGTGGTGGCTGCCACATCCCTGGAGGTTCAAGGGCAGGTTGGATGGGGACTTGGGCAGCCTGATCCAGTGGAGGGTGTCCCTGCTCATGGCAGGGGGGTTGGGGCTGGATTGGCTTTAAGGTCCCTTCCAAACCAAACCATCCTATGATTCTGTGACCTATTTGGTCACCCCAAATGGTGTCCTGTCCTGCGCACAACCTGGTGGTTGTCAGACCAGGAATAAGTCCCTGCTTGGAGCAGCCAAGTGCCTGTTTTCCCCTTTGCTGTGAGTTTTCCAGTTGTATTCTTGTTAAAGCAGCCCTGAGGAGGAGGGCTTGGGGTTCCAGGGCAGGAGAAGCTCAGCATGAGTTGATAACAGATGCTTGCAGCCCAGAAACCAACCATGTGCTGGGCTGTATCCAAAGCAGTGGAACCAACAGGGCTGGGGAGGGGATTCTGCCCCTCTGCTCCACTCTGGTGAGACTTCACCTGGAGTCCTGCATCCAGCTCTGGAGTCCTCAGGCCAGGAAGGGCACGGAGCTGTGATAATCCCAAGTCCTTTCCAGCAGGGCTGAGATTGCTCCATCTCTGGATATGTTCAAGGCCAGGCTGTATGGGAATTTGGGCAACCTGATCTAGTGGAAGGTGTCCCTGCCCATGTCAAGGGGGCTGGAACGAGATGATCTTCAAGGTCCCTTCCAACTCCCTTCCAACTATTCTATGATTATCTTGCACTGATGCAGAACTTGCACTTCTCCTTGTTGACCTTCCTGTGGTTTCTGGTGACACAGAGCTGAATTTTTTCCAGATCTTCTTGGACTGAAGCTCTATTGCTTGGCATGTCTGCTCTCACCCTCTGTTTAGCATTGCCCTCAAATTTGCTGAGCATGTTTTCTGTCACATCATTCATGTTATTGTTTAAGATATTGAATGATACTGGCCCCAGCATCAGCCCCTGGGGTAACCTGCTACACAGCAGACATCAAGATATTGATCACTGCCTTTTGATTCTGGTGGTCCTGCCAATTTTTGACGTGTCTAGTGTCTAGCAACCTGCTCTTTGAGCCAGTACTTTCTCAGCTTCCAAAGGCAAATGCTGTAAGAGATGGTGTCAGGAGCCCTGGTAAAGTCAACATGTATTACATGCACTGCTTTGCCCTTATCTGTGTGGCCGAGTTCCATCATAAAAAGCAACCTGTCTGGTTGTGATTTGCCTTTGGTGATTGTGTTGAGTATTCCCGTTTTCTTTGTGTTTGGAAGTGATTTCTAAGAGGATGTACTCCATAATCTTTCCTGGGATTGAGCCAAGGCTGAGCCGCCTGTGGTTCCTCAGTCCTCTTTTTACCTTCCTTCAAAATGTCTGTTACTGTAGCCCATATCCCATAATCAGTGATCTGCCTGATCCCTGAGATTTTTCTAGATATCATTGTAACTAGATCTGTCACAGCATTCTGATGGTCACACCAGCAAGCTTGCTTTACAGTCCTGGAGAAACTCCATGTGGCTTAGCTTCTTTTAAGAAGTCATAACCCATTTTTCCTCACATTGTTTGTTGCTTTTCTTTCTGACTGTGTCTGTGCCTGCAGAGGTTTTGTGAAGACTTAGGCAAAAGAGGTTTTGAGTACTTTATTCTTTTCTGTACTACTTCTCAGCTGTCTTCTGTATTCATCAATGCACCTAGATTTTCTCTGAGCTTCTTTATATTGCTTTTATGGAATCATTTCTTATTACCATTTATGTCCCTAGCTACTTTTAACTCCAGCTTTGGTCTTTCTGATTGTGTCCCTCAATGCCTAGGCGATGCTTTGATATACTTTGTTGCTTGTTATTGTTTCTGCTTCTTGTATGCTCTCTGCATTTTAGTTCATTAAGCAGCTCTGTGCCTGTGGTGAAGTTCCCAGGTTTTCTGCATGGTATTTTGTTCCTTACTTGTCTTGGAAAGTTTTCTGCCAAAATTCAGACCACCCTGAATTTACACCACCACTTTTTCCCTTTGACAGCCTTTCGGGGGCTTTCACGTAGCGGGTTCCCTAAGTAAGCCAGAGTCTGTGCTAAGGAAGTCCACGATGAATTGCCTGTTTACCTTTCTAGCCTTCCTTTGGATACCGAACTCCGTCATCTTGGAGTCACTGCAGCTCCCTGCCATCTGCTACTACAGTGTCACCAGCTCTTCCGTGCTTCTGAACAGCCACTCAGCAACCAGCTGTTACCCCTGGTTGGTCCCTCTGGCACTTTCTGTATAAAAATGTCATTACTGCAGCTTCCCAAATGGCTTGGACAATTTGATATTACCCTCCCAGAAGATGTCTTGGAGCTGAAATCTCCTGGGGGACCAGAGCCTGAAGTCTGGAGACTTCTGCTAGCTCTGTAGAAGCCCTCATGCACTTACCTTCTCTTGTATAGCTTCTCCACAGCAGATCCCAAACCACACCATCTCCAGTGTTTCCCCTCTGGTCTTGACTCAGAGACTCTCAGAAGACGTGGCTTTGTTTTCATGTTAGAGCTCTGTTCTGTCAAGAAGTTCTTTTCCACAGAGTGCAGCTCCCCATGCTATTCTTCTCTGCTAATCCTTCCTATATACCCTGTTTTTATTCATGACACTGCTTGAGTTGTGTGTGCTGTGCCTGGTCTCCGACTGATCACCTTATAGATCTGTGACCACACTTGGACATGTAAGTTGTCTTTTTTTTGTGAACCAAACTCTTACTTTCTTTTAAGTAGTAACTAGAGCTGCTCCTAGTCCAGTGACCCAAGATGTCCACGCTGTCCATCTTCAGTGGTGTTGAGGACCTCTAACTGAGCTGCAGAGTGTTTAGCTTCTTGTGTCTATGGTCTCTCTGAAGATCCTGTTGATCTCCTGCTCCTCATCTCTGATGCAATATAATGTGCTCACTCCTTCTTGTAGCACCTTCCCTTGCACTGCAGTGATTCTGTCGGCCAGAGTGCAGCTGTCAAAGGTGAGGCTGCTGCACTTGCTGCCATCCCTGTGGAGGAGCATCTGCCTCTCTCCACAGCCTGAAACCACTTTCAGGAGTTCATTCTGGAGGGAGGTTGAAGTACTAGAGATGGCAGATGGGTCAGCTCTTTGTGTCCTGGAAGGTGTTTTCATCAGCTGAAGATTTTCTTCAGTGAGTGGCACTTCTGGGCTCTCTTCTTGCCTCCGGCACACTGTGTTAATTGCATTGCACCTGCTTGTGCATCCTGGTCTCAACTCTCCAAGTTTGTGATGCTTTCTGGATGTGAGGTGGGCATGAATGTGCTCTGCTGCTCTGTGACATTTGTTATTTGGCCGAGAACCTCTCATGCTGAGGGTTCTTGATTGTCGTTTACAAATCTTGTGAGTACAGAGACCAGCTCAGACTGCTTCCTCCTTTGCTGCAGTCCAAAGGAGAGGCAAAGGAGTTGAGTGACAACTTCAACTTGAAAGCTACATTTAACCTAGGCATGTGAAAAGCTAAATTACATTTCTGTTCCTTTCTAACTTGCTGACCATAGAATTATGTTGGACTTGACCTTGTCTGTGTAGCTCTTTTTTGTTTTATTGCACAGTTATTGCTAGTTTAGGATATGAATCTTAAGAAAGTGATGCAGTTAAACCTTGTATATTACATGGATTTCTGTGAAGTGACCGGAAGAACTTATTGTCCTACAAAGGGTTGAGTTTGTCGAAGTCAGTTAAATGGGGATAAAATAATATAGTGGGAGCTGAACACAACACAAACATCAGTAAGCTTCACTTGCTCTTTCTGTAATCAAGTTGGATTTGTCTAATCTTCAACAAATGCCGTAATCTGGGAACTAGACTTTGTGCTGCTGTTTTCTTCCTTGTAGTAGAACGGCATTAATTTTGGAAAATAATTTCCCTCATATGATTTCTGTATAATGATACAATGCATGCTTTATAGTAAAACCGCATTTATTGTTTCTACCTTTCTGCTATAACTCTAGTTTTCAGAATTAATTTTAGTTACATTACTGCTGAAACTTGGCTGTTTTTTATGAGATTGTGAGTGTATATTGCTTACATTTAATTGACTATTTTATTTTATGATAGTGGTAGGAGCACTAGTCAAGGAGCACTAATAATGTAGAAGGAACATTCTATGGAAGACATTGCATAATAATACATATATGAACATACAATTTTTTTTCTGCTAGATAGCCTGAGATAGTAGTGTGTAGTAAATTAAAAGGGTATTTTGTTGCATGGAGTAGTGTGGGGAAATCTCTCTGTGATCTCAGCTGCGTTCCTAGCAGAGGCATTTATATTGTGACATACAGATCTGTAGCAGGTTAACTTTTTTTAGGCAGTGACTGATAGAACTCATGGGTAGACAGTCTTACAATTGTTTAAACCTATTAAGCCTCTTAGCTCTATATTTAGAGATTAATGGGGAAATAATTACGAATGTGGAGGAGGTCATGCTGAACTTTAGTCTGACCTTCCATATAAGAGCACAGCATTTCCATGAATTAATTCTTTCTTGATCAGATTATGCTTTTTAAAGAAAACATTGATTAAAATTGTCATCTGACAGAGGATCCACTACAGAATTTCACAAATTGTTCCAGTGTTTCTCAACTCTTCATTGAAAAGGTGCATATTTTGAATCACTTTGTTATGTTTCAACTTCCAACTGTTGCACCTTGGAATAGTTTCCTTAATGAAAAGGTAAACCATGGGTGTGTGTTTTCCAGTTTTCATGAAATATGTTTAAATCATAATTAAATTGATAGTTACCCTGTTGTCTTTTTAAAAACCAAAGACTCTAACCAGACAAAACCCAAGCAAAGTGAATCTAATCTTTATTCTGTCAGCAAAAGGCACATTTTCAATCACTTATCAACTTTTGTTTCTTTTCCTTAAACTGTCATTTATTAATTAATGTCTTCCTTGAGTTCTGGATATCAGAAGTAGACGCAGTATTTTACTAGTGACAGTGTTAGTGTCAGCTCTAGTCTTCTTCCTATCTAGTATTTTCCTGTTTGTGTACTAAAGCATAACTAACATTCTGGGTTGAAGTGTTGCGCTGGGAGCTTTGTGTTTAAGTGATCATCTCTTGCATACCCAAGAGCTTTGCAGGTCATTGGTACAGTGTCTGATTAAAAATAGTGTCTGTTAAAAATAGGTTTTTAACTTTAGGAATTGATCTGCATTTGCTTCTGCTGTTTGCTTTAAATCCAAGGCTGTATATTTTACATTAAATTCATACAACAGTGCATTTCAGTTCTGTGTGGAATTAGTATAATACTTCAACTTGGCATTCTGAAATCAAGAAAAAGTTGCACTGCATATTTTTGCTGAGACTTCTAGAGAAGAATGTGGCTAGTGAGCACAGGAAATTGAGATTTTGATAGGTCTCGCCGTTCTTGTTTTATCATTAGTGTTGTCTGCAGATGTCGCAGGATTATTTTGGCTTCAGTTGCCTTGGTATTGTTAAAACAAATACACTGTCTTTGAGTGAAAGGATGGCTCTGCCCAAATTCAGTGAATCTGGGACCATATGGTGCTCAGGGGGATCATATCAGTGTGTATAAATAATCAATAGGAAGGAGTGAAGGAGATGGAGACAGATTCATCTTGCTGGTACCCAATGGATGGACAGGAGGTGACAGGCACAAACTGAAATGTAGGGAATTCCATTTAAGAGAAGAAGGGGGTTGAACTGTGGAAAAGGTTGGCCAGAGAAGTTGTAGCTTCTCCAGCTTTGGAGACAAAATCTGACAACATGCCTTGCTGAGCACCCTGCTCCAGCTGATCTGGCTCTCAAGGGCGCAGCTGACCTCCAGAGATTCCGTCCAACTTCAGCTCTGCTGTGGCTCTGTAAATTCTCTTTGCAGTAGCTGTGGGGATATCTGCATGTCCATGTTTTCTAGGATGCTCCAGCAGTTATAGAATTGCCGCAGGTTCTTAACAGTCCTCCTCTGTGGCTGAATTAGTATCATAAGCAGATATATCAAAATGACCAGCCAAAGCATTCCTGGGATGTTTGTACTTCTTTAAGTGACTATGGGAGGCTAGAGTCAGACCCTCTAGTCTGCTCTCTTTTTGGCTGTGCAACTTTAGCATTTCTGCCTGTATAGCAGTCTCATAGAATCATAAGAGTGGTTTGGGTCAGAAGGGACCTTAAAGCCCATCCAGATCCAAACCCCTGCCATGGGCAGGGGCACCTCCCACTGGATCAGGCTGCTTCAAGCCCCATCCAACCCATCCCACCTGGCCTTGAACACCTCCAGGGATGGGGCAGCCACGATTATTTTGGGCAACTTGTGCCAGTACTTTACTACCCTTAAAGGAAAACATTTATCCTTAAGATCTCATCTCAATCTCTCTTTCAGCTTAAAACCATTCCCCCTCATCCCATCCCTGCACTCCCTGATAAAGAAACCCTCCCCAGTTTTCCTGCAGGAAAAGAATCGTAAGGCTGTTACAAGGTCTCTCCCCCAGCCTTCTCTTCACCAGGCTGAAGAAGCCCAGCTCTTTCAGCCTGTCATCATATGGGAGGTGCTCCAGCCCTCAAATCATCTTCTTGGCCATTTCTCCAGTAATAGTTTCCAAATACAGTAGAAATAAACATTTGGAAGAAGAAATACCTCTTTAAATTGTTCTGCTTCTGTACCTGTTTTAGTGGAATTTTTGTCTATGCTACTCTTTTTTACCATTCTTACAGCACCAAACAAAAATCATTGTGGTCAAACTCATGGCCTGTGGTCTAGGACGTTCATTTTTCTCATCCCTTACTGTTGGAGGAGGCATCTGCCTGGACTATGTAGGCTGCCTTGAGCACATGGAAAGGAGCTGAAGCAGCAGGACCATAACTTTTCTTAAGCATGTTCTTGGTCTGATACAGAGACTTCCCAGTGGAAACTGATCCTTGCGGGCATGTGCATTATCCAGTCATTTTCTCAACAGCTGATGAAACTGTGTTGTCATTTAAGGGGCATTGCACTGACAAAGCATGCTGGATACCACTGAGCTGTGATCACTGAATAACTTATTCTTGAATCATCAGCACATGCCTACCAAGAGCGAATGGCAACATAGCAAACTGCAGAGTGGGACAACCCCATTCCTGGGTAGTGGAGAATTAGTATGTCATGGGAATCTCTGTGGGTTTGTAGCCACTTTGTGCTGTGCAGAATTAGGGAGAAAATCTGGTACCCTATGCTTATGCCATGCCAGAATATGTATGCAGTATTAGGTTGAAAATTTTTAAACAGGTTTTCTCTAATATTCTCACAGTTTGCTGAATTGTGCAAGCCACAGGATTTTGCAATAGAATTGCCAACTAAAATGTGAACTTAATGTTTTCTAACTTTTTTTTTTTCAGTAGGGTATAAGGAATAAAATTAAATATATAAGATATTTTTCCTTAAATAATAAAACAAAATATTAATCATTAACAAATATAAATATATATGTGTCTAAAACAGAGATTATTGAGTGAGATCATGACTCAGGACAAAACCTATGAAGGAGATACAGTTTCTCTTAAGGTTTAGAAGGATTAATTTGGTAAAGTTTTCCATCACTTTATTTACCTGATATTGTGTTTTTCATAAAGTGTTAACTATTTTCCCATTTTTACTGACATTTATATGGAATATGGGCCACAAAAAGTCAGATCTGCCTTCCACTGAAGTACAGTTCAGAAACATGTTTAGCAGCAATGTCTTATGTGGTCCAGCATTTCTCAAATGTCAGTTTACCTTTCCAATTCACAAGAGTTAATTACTTATGTCTTCATTCTAAGAGGCAATATTTGCATCAAATGCCCTCATGCCATTGATTTCCTTACATTGTTAAATTTCATTACAATTTCATTGCATATGGCAAGATTCAAACCAGAAAGGATGTTAAGCAGAGTACGTTTCTTTGCAGAAGCACCTCACCCCCAGTAATTGTTTATTATCTGAAAGACAACTTCTGAACTTTGTGGTTATAACATCTATGCAAGTAGGTGTAAGATGAATTTTCTTGAAAATCCCGTTTGAACTGACATGCCATGGTTTCTTCTTTTTGCATCTTATCAGGTATTTATATCTCAACTCTAAGCAACTGATTTTCAAGCCAAGTGCACAACTTAAATTCTGTTCTGTCATTGGAAAAAACAGGAATTATGTTTTAACCACCCATTACATTTACATTTTCAGAGGTGTTGCAAGGAGAAGCAAAGGTTATGTCAGTCTACAGGGATTTCTTTGCTGTTGTTTGCACGTGCTTTTTTGCTCGTGGCAGCTAGAAAACAACAACAAAAAGGAAGTTAGCATGCACACGTGATGCTTGATAGATTAAGAGCATGCAGGAAATATGTTTACAGAGCTGCACATCCAGCTGTCAAACGCTGCTCCCAAGGTAATACCACCCCGCTGAAAAACCCTGCACTGCCTTATCACCTCTGACTACCTTGCGACAGAAGGGACTATGTCATTCATCACTAAGCCCTCTCCAAAATAAAAAAAAATTCTTGTTCGAGTCCCTGGAGTTGCTGGCAGGCTACTTAGCATGCCGCTCACAGTCGGGTGTGTGCACTGGCATGAAGCAGTGCTGCACAAAGCTGTACCCCCAGGACTGCGACGGGGCGGGTGCGGAGGAAGCTCTCCCCGGGGTTTCTCCTGGCAACAGCGCAGGTTGCTGGGAAACAGAATTACTTAAATGGGGAGAAACTTTACCCAACTGGCAGCCTCTTGAATGCAAATAAGGCTTGAAGGAGTCTCCTCTTGCTGATACCGTAATTTCTCTCTCTGAAATGAAAAATGAATCCAGAGACTCTTTATTCAGAGGATTATGTGTGGATGCTGCTCTGAGGAATCATTCAAAGTTGTATAATAAAAGAGGATAATTATTTCTAATAAAAGGTAGCAGCATGGTACACGGGATTCAATAGCTTCTGGTTGTTGAAAAGGGATGTAACGTCTGAATTTGCCAAATTTGTGTTGTTAAACAAACCTGTCAGTTATGAGAATTAAACACAAGGGTTATATTTACACAGGTTATTTTTTTCACTAGAGAATTTTTTATATTATTTTGTATGAATCCTGGGATACCTTGGACTTCTTTGCCTAATGGTGTCCATTTATGTTTCATGCAATTCTTGCATGAATGACATGGACCAGAAGTTTAGGTAGTGTTGTGATTTTGACTCAGAAAATAAGAAGGTTGACAGAAACATTTCAAGTTCTTTATTTGGCCTCCACGCTATTAAGTAGAAGCCTTTGGTGCTTGGATGCTTAAGATCTGTGGTGCCAGCTGTGTCTTCAGTTGTGTTTGTGTAAGTTGGATGAACAAATATTCTTCTTTTTCAGCCTGACTTCAACATAGTCACAGTAGCACAAAGTTAGCATATATGGGAAGACTTAAGTTATTTTTAAATGACGGGCTGTTGCAGGTATTCACTTAAAAGTAGGTGTTGCTAAAATACTGTGTAGGAGATCATAGAATCATAGAATGTTTTGGGTTGGAAGGGACCTTAAAAGCCCATTCAGTTCCCACTCCCTGCCATAGGCGGGGACACCTTTCACTAGATCAGGTTGCTCCAAGCCCCATCCAGCCACATCCTGAATACCTCCAGAAATGGGTCAGTCATTATTTCTTTGGGAGAACTGTTCCAGTGCCTCACCACCCTCATGGGAAAACATTTCTTCCTAATCTCTCATCTATATTTTCCCTTCTCTAAGCTTAAAACCTTTTCCCCTCGTCCCATCCCTGCACTTTCTGATCAAGAGCCTCTCCCCAGCTTTCCTGTAGGTGCCTTCAAGTACTGGAATGCTGGTATAAGGTCTCCCTAGAGCCTTCTCTTCTCCAGGTTGAACAAGCCTAATTCTCTCAGCCTGTCCTCATATGGGAGGTGCTTCAGCCTTTGGATCACCTTTGTGGCCTCTACTGGACTTGCTGTAACAGATCCGTGTCCTTCCTGTGCTGAGGAGTCTAGAACTGAATGCAGGGCTCCAGGTGGGATCTCACCAGCGCAGAGCAGAGGGGCAGAATCTCCTCCCTTGCCCTCCTGGTCCCACTGCTTTGGGTGCTGCTCAGGACATGGTTTGGCTTACTGGCTGCAAGCACTCATGTTGAGCTTTTCACCTACCAACACCAAGTCCTTCTCTTTCAGGGCTGCTTCCAATCTGCTTTCTGTAATTTTGCTTGGGATTGTCCCAACCCAGGTGTAGATCAGGTTGTGCCCCAGCTCGCACTGGTTCCTCAGTAACGCTCCTTTGATGAAAGTATATTACAGGTAGAGATGTGGGATATGGTTGCCCATTGCTCCTTCTCTTTCCACAGCAGACAAAAAAGTACAGGGAAAACACCTTGTATTGGGTTTACCTTTTACCAGGTGTGGAGCTGGGATAGAGAATCAGAAAGGAATGCGTGCTGTTGAATTGCTGCAGCGAGGGCTGCTTCAGCAATACACAGTTTTGCTTTTACAGATAAGACTTACACTTGCATGATTAATTCATTACACACTAAACGTCAAAAGACATTTAGAACAGGTGAATGGTGCCCTAAAATGCCTTTTTCTTCCGCTGGCTTTAAGGGCAGTGTCCACTGATCAGCTCAGATGAAGACACTGGTGTTACAGCCAGCTAAAGTATTATGGCAGGAAGCCTGTCTCTGCTACTTAAGCAAGCAGAGAATCAAAGAATAGTTTAGGTGGGAAGAGACCTTTGAAGACCATGCAGTTCAGACACCTGCAGTGAACAGGGATATCTTCAACCAGGTCAGGTTGCTCAGAACCCCGTCCAACCTGGCCTTGAATGTTTCGAGGGATGGGGCATCAACTACATATCTGGGGAACCTGTGCCAGTGTCTCCACCCTGAGTGTAAACACTATCTTCCATATATCTTGTTAAATCTCCCCTCTTTTAGTCTGAAACCTTGTCCTATTTCAGCAGGCTTTGCTAAAAAGTCTGTTCCCATCTTTCTTATCAGTCACCTTTCAGAACTGGAAGGCTGCAGTAAGGTCTCTCCAGAGCCTTCTCTTCTCCAGGCTGAACAAGCCCATCATTCTCTGCCTTTCCACACAGGAGAGATGTTCCAGCCCTCTAGTTATTTTTGTGGACTTAAGCAGATTTTCCACAATCTTCCACGGGCCCTCTGACTTGTACTTCAATTAGGTAGCTGTTTGATGTTGGTAAAATCATCGTCATGTCTGTCCCAGTCTTCCATTTGGGATACTTTTCCAGGCTTGAACTACTTTGAGTACTTAGGATGCTCTTGCAATTTTGACTCTGTAAATTATTGCTCTTCTTAACCCTTTTTGTGTCTATATAGTCATTTAGCATCTTTCCATTTTTGGAGAAATGCTTTGGTGGTCTCATGCCACCTTCTTCTGTTAAGGAGTAAAGCTGAATCATAGAATCATAAAATCACCAAGTTGGAAGAGACCCACCAGATCATCGAGTCCAACCATTCCCACCAGTCTCTAAACCATGTCCCTCAGTACCTTACCCACTCACACCTTAAACACCTCCAGGGAAGGCGAGTCAACCACCTCCCTGGGCAGATTGTTCCGTTGCCTAATGACCCTTTCCATGAAGAATTTTTTCCTTATGTCAAGCCTGAACCTCCGCTGTTGCAGGTCGAGGCCATTCCCTCTCATCCTGTCCCCTGTCACTTGGGAGAAGAGCCCAGTTCCCTCCTCTCTACAACCTCCTTTCAGGTAGTTGTAGAGAGCAATGAGGTCTCCTCTCAGCCTCCTCTTCTCCAGGCTAAACAACCCCAGCTCTCTCAGATGTTCCTCATAAGAGTTGTTCTCCAGCCCCTTCACCAGCTTTGTTGCTCTTCACTGGACTTACTCCAGAGCCTCAAAATCCTTCTTGTGGTGAGGGGCCCAGAACTGAACACAGTATTCAAGGAGCGGTCTCACCAGTGCTGAATGCAGATGGAGAATAACGTCCCTGGACCTGCTGGTCATGCCATTTCTGATACAAGCCAGGATGCCATTGACCTTCTTGGCCACCTGGGCACACTACTGGCTCACTTTCAGTTGGCTGTCGACCAACACTCCCAGGTCCTTCCCCTCCTGGCAGATTTTCAGCCAGGCTTCTCCCAGTCTGTAACACTGTACAGGGTTGTTGTGCCCCAAGTGCAGGACATGGTACTTGGCCGTGTTAAACCTCATGCCATTGGACTCTGCCCAGCAGTTCAGCCTGTCCAGGTGTCTTTGCATAGCCTCCCTACCCTTCAGCAGATCCACACTTCCACCCAGATGTTTTAAAGCTGTTTTAATGTCTCCTCATAAAGGAGATTACTTTTAAAAAAAATTATCAGAACCCTACTTTTCAGCATGGCAGAGCTCTGTTACATATGGGATTCTTAAAGAAAAGGATAAGTGCTAGGCAAACTCATCCAAACTAGACATGATCAAGTTTTAATGTATGGTTGCATGCACAGATTAGCTCAGTGTAAGCCAGGTGTGGATTTACAGCATCATAACTGCTCCAGGTAACTGCCTATGTGGATGCCTTTGTTGTGCAGTGAATGCAAAGTAATCTGTCCCAGTTTCATTGAAGAGTAAGCTATGTTACAGGGTAAAAAAGTGCAGTTAACCCAAGGTGTTATTTTCTGTTCCCTGTGCAGAATTTTGTTCCTGTGAATGATTTGTATCTTGTCTGTTTTTTTCCCCAGAACAACACAATCAGAATTAATTGAGGCAATAATGTAATTTAATGACCTATCTCTGTAGTTGGTATTCAGTGTAAAGTCTTGAAGATTTCTTCTTGCCCAAAGAGTTTTTCTGGCTGTCCTGAATCAAAAGCTGTCTTTTCTTTCACTCTGTTCATCTGTCAGCCCAACTCTTTCAGCCTATCCTCATACAGGAGGTGTTCCATCTATTGGTTCATCTTCATGGCTTCCTCTGCACTCAGTCCAACAGGTCAATGTGCTGAGGACTGCAGAACTGAACGCAAGACTCTATGTGAGGTCTCATGAGAGCAGAGCTTTCTCCCCTCCCATGTCCTCCTGATCACTTTTCTGGTGCAGCCCAGGGTGTGGTTTGCTTTCTGGGCATTGCTGGCTTATGTTGAGCTTCTCATCCACTGACACCCACAAGTCCTTCTCAGGGCTGCTCTCAATCCATTTTTCACCGAGCGCCTTTATTTGTGCTTCGGTTTGCCCTGACCCACATGCAGGAGCTCACTCAGACAACTTTTAAGACAACTGCTCACAGAATAATAATACTAGTTGTATCTTTAGTGACAATTTTCAAAGATTTTACTCAGAAGAGGAATGGGAAAGAGAAGCTATTAGCAGGTAAACCAAACGTACAGTGTGGGTTCTTAAGAACACTATACTAATATTTTTTATATGAAGAAGAGAAATATCAATAAGCTGACCCAGAGATATGTTTACAGTTATTCTGGGCATGGTTTAGTGGTAGACTTGGCAGTGTTAGGTTTATGGTAGGACTCAATGTTTTTAAAGGCCTTTTCCAGCTTAAGTAAATCTGTGATTCTGTAATTCTGTAATGATCCTTTTCTTTCTTGTGTGTGTGATTCTAGGACATTCTAACCCTCCTCCATTTTTTTTTTATCAGTGAAGGGATTTGAGCTAGGAACTTATCCCTTGTATCTTAGTGTTGAGTGGGTTAATACACTGATTTTCCTACCAAGTTGTCTGTATTTCTTGGTATTTGATATAATTCGGTCCCCTGCGCCATTCTCTGTCATCAAATTGCTTTTCAAACTACGTGTGGGATCTTCTCTTTTACTGGAGTGGGATGCTATCCCACTCAGGAAAAGCTGGATTCAAACTCTGTCACCAAGTACCCAGAATGAGCATAGTAGGTAGTTTCTGTGCCAGTATCCTGAGCTGTATCAGGGACCAAGCTCTGTAGGTGCAGGTCACTCAGATCATCTCTGTTTAATTGTTAGAGAGATCCTGGGTCTGCCTTTGCCCTGATCAACCGGTACTTTGAAATTCTGTGACATGGTTCAGAATTTTGCACAAATTGGGAACTGTTCCTGGTCTACAATTTGATGCAGCCGTCCTTTTTTGGATGTGGCTGTGGCTGAGCTCCTGACACAGGCCCAGGGGATGGGACAAGGGGGTGAGACCGGTGGTCATGAATTAGCCGTCAGTGGAACTCAGGTGTCTCTCCAGTCCTTGGTGGTGCAGAGGCACAGACTTACAGACATGCCCTCTTGCATTTAAATGACTAAATTTCTCCTTGACTCCTCATTAAGGAGCCATCCTTGTGCTGAGCATTTTGCACACCAGTTGGGACATACTCAGTGTTTGATTTGATTTACAACAATTAAAAGCAAGCTTTTTGAATGATAGAGAAAAAAAATGCCATCAACAAACACGTATCCTATACATGTGGGTATCTGTGCACAGACATTTCCTGGGTACTACTGTTGTAAAAATGTTATTAAGTATAATGGTAGCGGAAAATGAGTGAAAAATTGCGCTCCCTGGGCTGATGACTGGATGCAGGTGAGGAATTCTGATATACGAATCTCTGTAGAACCATTTAAAATAATTTGTGAAAATGTAATTGTTGAGGAGGATGTTGAGCACAAAATAAAGAACTACATACCTGGCTTTTACAATAAAGACTTTGCTAAGGGCACAATACAGAATATGTTCTTATTCCTCTCACATGGACTGACAAATATGAGAGGGTAACCTGACTGTATTTTGGATACAATCTCTTTGATAGTTTTTTGATTTTTCAAAGGATCCTTTTTCATAATCACTGAAGATATTTGAGAGCTTCTATCCACTTCATCACAAGTCTGTTTTTATGCTACCCAAGTTAACAGTAAGTGGATCCCATTATGAGTAACTACTTCTACCTAAAGTGCTATGCATATATTTTTCATGTTGCACGCTGTAAGCGTTTTTCTAAATGACAGCCACAAATGCCTGTGAGGCTAGATTCCTAACATTTTGATTTTTGTAAGCATCTGTTTTTCTCCTGAGATCTAAAAGGAAATTACAAGCAGTTAAGGGTACAAACTAGTGTTTAAACTTCCATGAAGCACTTCATAGATATAAAGCATGTATCTGAAGTGTTCGAGGTGGTACTGGACAAAGAGAATGGGAAAATGTTTTAGTCTATGAATGCAAATTCAGTTTGATACACTCAGAAAAATATCTAGTTCTCAAAAAACTGAAGAAGAACACATTTAAGGGAGACCAACCCATGTATTTTGCAATTTCAAATTCGATTGTCTCTTTATAGTGTCATAGAATTGATTGGAAAGGACCTTTGAAGGTCATCTGGTCCAACTTTCCTGCAATTAGCAGGGACATCTTCAATCAGATCAGGTTGCTCAGAGCACCACCTAACCTGACCTTGAATGTGGAATATTTAGGAAGTTGTTGATAGCTTCCTGTAGGGTTTGGACTTGTAATTTGTTTGCCTCACAAAACTGAGAACTCCACTCAACAGTGTGTCAGTGCAGTAGCTCTAAACCCACTGCACTGCGGCATAGCTCAGGCATGCAGATTTGATTTTCAACAGGATTCAATGGAACAATCCATTTCGGGTGCTAATCCTTTTCCACAGCGTTGCTTGACTGTTGCAGCCTCCCACGGAAAAGGCCATAGTCATGCATACATTATATTGTCAGAATGATAAATGATAAATGAAGGTGGTGAGTGGTCAGCTGCCAAGGAAAAGACAGTCCATCCTGTAGGAAAATTAATTGGCTACGTACACAACTGTGGTAGGTGGTCTCTGCTAGAGATGTCTCATCAGTCTATTGATTGCTCACTCTCGGACTCTGGGGCACCTGAGGTGTGCACTGGAGGTCCTTGCAGATGTAGTCCTTCATGTTCAGACTGAGCATGCATTTATAGGCCTTTACTCTTGTTTTGTTCTATGTTTTTCTTTCTTTTTTTTTGTTGAATGTTGGAATGTCCATGTCAGCTGTTCCTCTACTTCATATGTGTGACTGTAATATTACTATTTTCTCACTTTTTCATATATATTAACCTTTTTTATATTGATCTTTATGTCAGAGCTACTTTCACTCACTCATAGATTCTTAGAGCTTCACCAGTGTTCAGCTGTTTAGTAATAAATGAAAAACAGAGAAGTGGAGCATCACTAGGCAGCAGTCTGATGCATTAGAAGGTGTCCTTGCCTGTGGCAGGGCAGTTGGAAACTTTAAGGTCCCTCCCAACCCAAACCATTCTGCTTCTATGATTCTAGGAATTCATTGTCACCATCTTTTTGTAACAATAACCCAGGTAAATGTAGCCTTTTTGTTTCCCTTTTCTTTTTTTGGTCATGTAATGTACTTTCACTCTTAAATAATAAATCAATAAAGCACCTGGTTCAAGATTCGGCACCTAAAACACCTCTGGCTTGTTCTTAGTGGGATTGACTTTACCTGTTTCTAATGGGAATGCCCAGACATGGTAATAGGAGTGTGATAGCAGAAAAGCTCATAGAGTTAGCCCTGACATGACACACATACAATGTCAAGAATGTGTTTATTCTTAAGAATTAAATGCTTTGGGGAATACCATGTGCATGGTGCTTCTGAACAATATTCTCCTATCAGGTAGTCAGGATGAAGTGTTAGACACCTTTCATTGATCTGTAGCATTTTCATGTTCTGTTAAGAAAAACACAAGGAAAGTGGGGAGTATACCTGACATTAAAGTTTTAGAAGTGTCTATTTGGGGCTGAAACTCCTTGGTAGGTTTTCCAGTGAATAAAGGCCCTTTACGTGTGCAAATACTTTTTAACATTTGTAGCTGATGTTTTCTGTATTTAGGCATAAATTTACTGTTTTGTTGAGCAACTCTAGGCCTGCAAGTGTGTTTGTGTTTTCTATATCATTCTCTCATGTTAATTCTTCTCATAAAACTTGCCTGGTAGGTTTGCCTTCCCTGCAAGTGAAGAAAATAAGCTGTGGTTGTGTGTGGAAGGGGAGCCAGTCTTGTGGAACTTGTCTGTGTGTGATTCCAAATGTAATGGCTTAAATGAATGAATTACCTTTTTATTTCTATGTTTTCCACTTGTGAGGTGAGAAATCATGTTTAGTCGACAAGTTTACTATTTTTGCGAGACTCAGGTTCATTTGAGTGAGGTGAAAAGATTTTGAGGAAAGGCAGAATAAGAAGACATCAGGAGGCTTTTGTATGGAGAATTTCAAATGAACAAATTGTAGGAGCATCAAGGTGAAATATGTAAAAGATGGAAAAAAAGAATTTGAATTGAGTGATTACCAGGGCACAGCTAAATATTATTTTTTTTCCTAATTAATAAAAGGAAGATCAAAGTGATGTCTTAAGATATTGAGAAAGAAGAAATGTGTGGATTTTTCTATGAGTATAGAGTGGTAGACAGTGTTGAAGGACAGACTTCCATGTTATTCTGTGATGGCAAACCTGCCAGCCATGAGGATGGTCTCATTTGGACTGGAGATGGATAGGAGAATACCTGGAGAGAAAGGTGAGGAATTCAATTCTCTGTGTTTTGTGCAGTGGAAGAGAATAACAGCAAAGAAATACCAGGAGGATGGCTGGAGATACGAGGGTGTTCAAGAGAAAAATGTTAAGAGTCAAAAAGTGCTTTATTGAGTTACAGATATAGAGCCTAAAGTTGTGAGAAGGGGTCAGGTTACTGGGGATTTGAGTACTGGACTACTGCAGCCTCCCATGGAAAAGGCCATGGTCTTGGTGCAAGAAGGAAAAAGGAAAGGACTGACATCAGAAGTGTAGGAGATCCAGACAACAATAAGATGAAAAAGCAAATTGGAGAAGCCAGTGGGGGATGAAGGTGAAAAACAGACAAAGAACATGAAAAAGCATCCCCAAACACAATGTGTGGAGAAAGTTTTGTATTTTCTTCCAATCTGGAGGATATTGGATCAAGTGGAATGCTAGATTGATCTGAGCTGGAAACTTATTTATGGGAAGGAGGAGAAATTGGTTGCATGGAAAGATTTTGACAGCTCAAATTGGAGGAAGAGGCATCTTGGAAGGTGTCGCTGAGGGTGGTGTAAGCAAATTCAGTGGAGTGGAGCTGAACTGCAATTACCAGATATTTAAGAGAAGAGAGAGGAAATTAGGAGAGCTACAGTAAACTGCACATTTTAAAAAAAATGCTTCAAGATGAGAAGAGGGTACTCATTTCTGCAAATGAGATCCACTGTATTTGGAACAGTGTATGCTGAGAGATAAAATAAGGCTCTTCATCCTATTAGCAAGTCTCGTCTTTCAGGAAAGCGTTTGGCTGCTGGGGAATATATTTGTTTTTCATGACTTACTTTCAGTAAGGGTAATGAAAGAATAGAGAAAAATTGTATCTCTGTTGGAATCATATATAGTTTTGGAATATAGCTGAAATACTCTGTTGTCAATACATACAGTTTTGTGAGGAAAACTAACCAAAAGATGAGTTTCTCATAACAACTGCTGAAGTCATGTAGCCTTTCAGAGGTAATTCCACTGACAGCAATTTCGAGGACATCTTTTTATTCCCGTGCTGATGCCTGATGGTCTTTCAGGAAAGGAAAACTGACATTAGAGTTTCCTGTCAAGTGCACAAAGAAAAGAAATAGAAAAATTATACAGAGGTGCATTTTTTTCCTAAGCTGGCCTGTCATGGTGATGCTGGGTGCTAACTGAAATGATAGGATGTGTGATATTTTGAGGCAAAAATGTGAGTTTAAATTATTGGTGTTTCTTCTGGAGTTAGGAGACTGTTGGGAAAAAATCTTGGGTAGGTCTGTTACAGTCACTGGAAACAAGGCAAGGGGAACCTTGGGAGAATGTTGAATTTATCCACTTGTCTGAAGGTCAGATAATTAACCTATTTTTAAAAAAAAAACAGTAGTTAAGATTACACAATCTCTCACAGGATGTAGCATTTGTTATCTTTAGACAGTTTTTTCTTAAGACTTAGGTTAGATCTTCATAATTTTGGTTTAACTTGTTTGATTTCTTGTCCCGTTCACTGTGGTCACATGGAACAATTTATCTTCTCCCTTTTAGTACCATCTTTTTAGGTATTTGAAGGCTGCTGGCTGTTTTCTTCTTGGCTAAATAGCTCTAGTGTGGGATTTAGTGCTGGTTTCGGACCTGAAACTTAGCTAATTTGCATACAGGTATCCCAGTGTGCTCTGGGTGCGTAAGGTTCCACTATATTCCATGGAATCATAATCCTGGAGAGCTTCTGTTGTAGGCTAAATGAATCTGTTGGGAGAACGAGGGAAAAAAAATTTGTGGATGGATATACTAGGAAGAAATACCGATTCAGGAATGGAATGCTTAGTATTTCCCATATGTGTATCTTATGGAAAGTTGGGGCAGGACAGATAGGAATTGAATGACTGAAGAGTTTTAATCTGAAAGAGGGGAGATTTGGATGGGATCTTAGGAAGGATTGTTTTGTTGTGAGGGTGGTGAGGCCCTGGCCCAGGTTGCCGAGAGAAGCGGTGTCTGCCCCATCCCTAGAGGTGTTCAAGGCCAGGTTGGATGAACTTGTCTCACCTGGCTGTTTCGTTGGGTATTAGTTTGCTCTCCAGAGACCTTTGACAAACATGGATCTTAAAGTAACACTTTCAAAACTCCAGAGCTTGCTTAGCCTGAGAAACAAAGCTTGCTAGAATGAAGAATGATGTTATGCCTCCTTGTTCAACCAACTTTGTCCCTGAATCAAGCCTTTGTGAAGGTTGTATCACTAAGTCCCACACAACAACTTTGCCTGAAAACATCTGGGACTATTTTAGATCTCTTATCAAAAAACAGCATTAACCATCAGCTTGTAGAATTATACAATTAGGGAAGTTTTTTCTGGATAATCTATTTTGTTCATTAAGGTGATGCGTATGTTTTAAAAATTTGGCATTTCGCCTTGGCAAATAGCTTGAAGATAAAAGAAAGTTTGTTCCTCTAATTCTCCTCATATGAAGTCCTGCCACTTAGAATCTCCTGAATGAAGTTCCACATGTAATTTTCTGTTCTTAAAGTCTTGCAGCATATCAAAAAATTTTCCACCAAAGTTAACTGCTAATGCTGAGCCGTTTCTCCTGTGAATGCCACAACCAGAACTTGTGCTTTTGAATTAATGGATGACATCATTGACATCTATGGATGTGTGGAGATCGATGAAGATTTCTTTGTGTTTTAGCTGGTATAAGAGTTATTCTTAATTTTCAACTGATTTTTAATAATGATGGAATTGATAAGAACTGCTGATTTTCAGGCTGGAATTTAGAAATTTAAAATGTGCATGATATTCAAATATGATCTTAATTCAAATCTATACGTCTTCTGCTCCTGGCATCTTCCCGCGATTCTTGGGAGGAGAGAAGGAAAACATATTATTTTAAGGAGTATTTGGTGCTTATTAAAATTGCACATACGCCCGCCTTCAAAAGAGTCTTGATTTACTGCAGGTTGTTCATGTGTCGCATGCGGACATTTTTAGAGAACAGATTTCTTATCACTGTGAACAGTGAATGGCTTCCAGTGCTCCACGATCGGTGAGCAAAAACGTTATATCCATTGTAAAAGGTAGGAAACCATGAAATCTATAAGCCGATTTGGCAGAAGAAGTGGTTGTTGGTGCCAGGATTTGGTTACTGACCCACAGCTTCCTGTTTTTAAATATATTAATTGATTCGCAAAGAGCATCTTTTGGAAAACAAGAACTCAGACAGACTGGCACAGGCTGGAGCTCCGCCAAGACTGCTCGGGAAGGTTGCCATGCTGGGAGCGAGCGAGCGAGAGAGAGAGCGAGCGAGAGAGACGAGGAAAGAAAAAAAGGCAAGACTTGGCACGGCTCAGTCAAATCAGCTTCTTTTGTCTGCTTTCTCGGCTTGAGCTTCAGGAAAGAAAACCATCCTGGGGTACAGAAAAACTCACAACTTTTTGGTTTTCAAACTTAGATAGCTTTTTAAGTCTCTTGGACTGTTTGAAAGTGGTGGTACATTAAATGGCGTTCAGTTGCCAGTGATAAGAGAAATAAAAGACTTCTTTAATGAAGCCTCCACAATGTCAGTTTATACATATGGGAAATGCGATATTTGCTTTTTTTTTTTTTTTTTTTTTGTATGTCTAATTAAACTGTGAGGGAGCCGAGTAACTTGGAGGATTACAGAGGGGATACTTAAATAAAAAGGAGAATTTTCATTTTTTGCAACAACAAAAAAGTTTTCATCGACATGAATATGCTTTAAAACCAAACCTGACCTCCTTCGAAATGTGTTCTGAATGGGAATTTCAGCGTTTCACTCATATGTGATGCAGATTTGAACTTTTAATGGAACCTGCTTAAAGATTTCATCTGACCCAGCATTGAAGTAAGAGTAGAAAGTTGTGGCATCTTAACATAAAAGTAAGTATGTTCTTAAAGCAACAATCTTTATTTTTGCTGCTTTGTGCTGTCCTGGCTCCATCTCTCAGCTATTAGTGACAACACTGAAGACCAGCAGGGCAAGCCGAAGACACCCCGACTACGCCTGAAGGGCGAAACAAGAAATGGGACATGATTATTTTGCTACTGCTCTGAAACATTTCTTCCAATGCATTTCACTAGAAAGCAGATGAAATTGCTAAATTTTCTACTTTTGGAGAAAACAATGCATGGGAAAATACGGAATTCTGCCAAGCGAGGAAGGTTTGAAGATGTCAGAGCTGGATTTGAACTGATGACACTGGATTTAGAAACTTCTGTTTGTAGTTACAGTACCTGTTTGCTGTAAATTGTGAAAAAACCTGCTCTTTTCTCAGATATGGATTAAAAAAACCTGTGCCGACTGAAGCGTGGATGTCTTATGATTTCAATAAAATTAAGGACCTAAAAATCCATTGTTTGTTTTCTCCAAGGGTGCCTGGATTTTCGGTGAGACGGGTACCTTATTTCTGTTTTCATAGGAACAAATACGATCATGCTGCCTATTAGGCCTGGATGTGGTTGGATTATGCTTGTGCTGTGACAATATCAGCATCATTATTTCAGAGAGTAGCTGTAAAGCATAGATTTTTATGGATCGCCTTCACTTATAGTAAGTATTATACTATCCTTACAGAATGGATTGTTCAGGCTGTAAGACATGTAATTTCTGGCATGCTGTAGAAGTAAATTTCCCTAATTCTTACATGATGTAGGAAAGTAACAAACAATATTAATGAAAAGCATTTAAACAGGAATGTGTTTTTATACTGTACATTGTGGCATTTTGATTGAGAAATAACTGTCCTGTTTCATTCTGTAAAAGAACTTGAGTTACTTAATATTACATATTACATTAAATTGGTTTTGTAGCAAAATCTGTCAGATTTTTGCTACATCGGTGAGCCTTTCGAAAGATGCTGTAGTTCGGTTGTGGGTATGATGCTGTTGTGATTCCCATTGATGTGCTAACATTTTGGTATGGTTTGTTAGTGATTTTTGAAAATGATATTACAAAAATAGCAACTCTATCTAATTATTTAAAAATTGCATTCACCAGCTATGAGGTAAAATAGGAATCCCGCAACAGATTACAAAATGATCCCCAGTGGAAAGGAGACATTTGAAGGAAGGAGTTCAGTTGTGCTTTCTGTGTAGTTAGCTGATATGTTGTTCATTCCTGCACAGGCATTAACATGTGGTGTGACCAGAGACAGAGGGAGGTGATGGGTGTGAGTTTGCAGTCACAACAGTGTAGTAAGTTTGTCTGTCTGTGTGCATCTTCTGAATGAATGCCCTGTATTCCTTAGAAGTACCGTGCAGTCTCACAGCACAGGCTGTTTTCTTTAACCATGGCATTTCAAACCAAATTTTTAATGGGTGCCCCTGTTAAATATCAGAAATCATCACAAAACACTTATTGTGGTGCCTCTAAGTGAAAACAAGCTCTGAATGTCAGAATAACCATATTTCTCTCCTGAGTGCTTATATAATTTCATAAATGTTTTCTCAGGTTTTAAACATGATCAACATGTGGCTCCTTGCAGTACATTTACGGATAGAAATATTTGTACAAATATTTTAACATATATTGGCACTGAAGTTATTTTGAAAGCAGTTACTACAATTTTTAAAATATTTATCTTTGAAATTTCAAGTCAGTAGATTTTGGTTTCCTAAATGAGACTGACACCACTGCAGATTTCTTCTGGCCTACACAAAAAAGAAAGTATTTTTTTTGTTTTACTAAATGCTTCACTTTTAAGAGTTTGTCTAAGTGCTTATTTTTGGAAAACATCCCAACTTGGCAAGTTAAGATAAAAATTTGAATTGTATGGTCGAAACGGTTGGTTCCAGAATGTTGATTGGATTGTGAGAAAATGCAAATTCTAAGCGTAATTTGATGTGGTTTATCTGTTTATATATTTTAATTGAAACCTGTATAATAATTTGGAGTTTTCTGCGTACTTAAGTCAGATTATTCATTATCACCATTCATTTATGATCCTGAGTTACTGGTGATGTTCAACAACTTCATAAATGGGCAAATTGTGTTTAATACTTAATGAATCTTTAATACATATTTTCTATCGGCTTCGACCATTCCTTAAAGTGATGTATTTCAATGTGCAGGTGAGGATTAGTGTTTAGGGTTTAGATTGATTTTTCTTATTAAACTACAGAGACATAATGTTACTTCGCATAAGACTGTTGTGTTTGATGCTGTGACGGGCCTGTGTCTGATCTCACTTGTGTGTATTAACAATACATTAATTGAGGTTTACTCTTTTCTTTTTAGCAGTATCAAAGTGGCTTTAGATCAAAATGGGGCTATATTGGCTTAGTTTGTGCCTTTTATATTTATATATATAAACAATATTAAACACAGATATATACAGAGGTTGAATGAGCGCTTATTGTGAAGCAATAAGTTCATTGGACAAGGAAGAGATAGCAGTTCTCAGTGTGACTATGGATTTTTCCCAGATATGGCTGTAGGACAATACTATAAACTTTAAAATACAGTGTAGGCAGATTTTGCATGTTATTTTGCATGCTGATATCCAGGAAAAATGCGAAGATCACCTTGATATGCTACACATGGTAGAACTCTGGATTCTGCCATTGCCGAGGTGAACATCATCTTCTGTATCCAGTGTTTTTATAAAGCTATCTTAGGGCTCTTTCCATTTACCATTTACCATTTAGTGTTTGATAGGAATGGTTGGACTCAATGATCCAGTGGGTCTCTTCCAACCTGGTGATTCTGTGATTCTATGATTTACCATTTACCATTTACAGTTCATAGAGTCATATTGTTTGGGTTCCAACTGCCTGCCATGGGCGGTGGCGTCTTCCAATGGATCAGGTTGCTCAAAGTCTCTTCTAACCTGACCTTGAGCACTTCCAGAGATGGAGCTGATTATTTTCTATTCTGCTACATGGTGAGGTGTTTTCTCTCTGAACAGCAACTTTTTTTAATTCTATGTAACTGTAGTGCAGGTTTCTTCAGATCTTGCTCCTGTGCATAATGACATGGATAAAACCATAAGTGCATTCCAGATATTTTGGTCTGTTAGTCCAGCCTAGTCAAAGGTAGAAACCTGCCTGAGAAACTAAAGGAAGAAGTAGTATTCTCTTCTTCCTTATCAACTGTAACTTACAGTTTATCATTATTTTCATATCCTCTTGCTCATGAAAATAGACGTAGAATTTTTCTTCATTTTTGTTCAAAAATCATTTGTCCAGCACTTTGTGTGCATGTGCTGATTAGAAGTACAAATTGGCATAGAGGGATTGTCTTTGGTGGAATTTCACTCCTTTATTCCATCTGGAGGTACAGGCCACAATCTTTATCTCTGCAAATGAAATTTTAAGCAAGAATGATAGTATTTGTCCAGCATAACTGTTAAAATTGCATGTAAGTGAGCTAAGCAACTTTTGTGATCATTGTGGAGGAATAAACACCTTGAGAAGGTGATTTAGATGGCTGTCGCATCGATCCTGTGACTCACTCTCTTTATTGACCATGAAGGTAATCCAGGTCGGCTGGCTTAGGGCAGGACACCTGACATTTAATTGGCTAAAACTGAGGAATATCAAATTCTTAATGAGATAATTTACAAAAAGAAACTTTTATAATGCAAAATAGCAGTGATTACTTATACAGGGTTGTACTCTGTTGCAATGCAGTATTTGCTATATTCAATTTCAGGATTAAGAAAACAGGATAACAAATGATAAGGAAATAAGAACATTAATTCATAGTATTTTTAGTTGTCTTAAGATAACTGTATTGTTTGCTATGAGTCAGCAGTGTGCCTAGGTGACCAAGGCGGCCAATGGCATCTTGGCTTTTATCAGAAACAGTGTCGCCAACAGGACCAAGGAAGTGATTGTCATCCCCTGCCCCAAACTGTGAATCCTGTGTTCAGTTTTGGGCCTCTCACTGCAAGAAAGACATCGAGGTCCTGGAGTGCATCCAGAGAAGGGGACCGAAGCTGGTGAAGGAGTTGAACAAGTGCTATGAAGAGTATCTGAGGGCACTGGGCTTGTTTAACCTGGAGAAACAGAGGCTGAGGGGAGACCTTGTCACTGCCTACAACTGCCTGAAAGGAGGTTGTAGAGAGGTGGGTGTTGGTGTTTTCTCCGAGGTGACAGGTGACAGGATGAGAGAAAATGGCCTCAAGTTGTGCCAGCGCACTTTCAGATTAGACAGGAAACATTTCTTCACTGAAAGGGTTGTGGGCACTGGCACAGGCTGCCCAGGGAAGTAATAGAGTCACCAGCCTTGGAGGTATTTAAAAAACAGGTAGATTAAGTGCTTAGGGATATGGTTTTTTAGTGGACAGGTGCAGTTGGACTTGATGATCACAAAGGCCTTTTCCAACCAAATGATTCTATGATACTATGATTCTATATTCATATATATTTTATAGGTAAGGAATAATCCACAGTGGTTTAGGGCCTGACAGATTGCGATAAACTTCTGGAAGTTCTTGTTGGTTATGGACATATGTATTTTTCCAGTTGTTTTCCTGTAAGTTACAGCCAGTAGACATCTGTGTCCCTGAGTCACTATAGCGTTTTTTCCATATTTGGCTGATGCTAAGGAAGTTTAAATTGTGTGTTTCTTCCCTGGGACAGACAGGGACCACCCACTTACTCTAGTTGAAAGCTCTAGTGGTCTTCACCTGGTCTTGAGTATGCCACATCCTCTCATGTTCATAAAGGTGGCATTTATCCTGTTTAGAAAAAGTAACACAAATGAATTGGCCACTGTGCATTTTCTCACCCAAGTCATGAAGAAGTTGGGATTGAAATATGACCAGATTTGATGTTGTTTTCATTATAAGTAGATGAACTATAGGTCTTGCAATAAATCCCCATTACTGTCCCTTCTTTACATTTGTTAAATCAACAATTTTTTTTGTAAGTTTACCATGATCAAGCAGAACAAGGCTATAATTTCCTTTAGCTGTCTTCATTATGTTGTCATAGTAAAGCAAAGGTTAACTTCTCTTCTGTGTCTGCTTTGGTTTTAAACATTGTGAAGACAAAGACACTTAAATCTTATTTATTGTTTTAACTTGCAGAATGACTTCTGCCTTTGCCACCTCCTAATAAAAATGAAATTCCCCTCTGTATTTTTTCAATGAAAGTAAAAGGTCTTCAGATTGAATGGGGCTTTGAGCAACCTGATCCACTGGAAGATGTCCCTGCCCACACAGGGGTGTTGGAACTGGATGATCCTTAAGGTCCCTTCCAGCACGAACTGTTCTATGATTTTATATCCTTGAAGATGCTTGATGACACTTATGTTCCCATATTCCTAAGTATCTTGGAATAAATGAATTTGATGTTTTTCTCTAGTTATTCATATACAAACTAGTTTTCCATGTCTATATGAGAGGATAATCTTTGCTCAGTAGTTGTTTGAAGAGTCTATGAATTTTCTTTTCACGAACCATAAAACAGCTGCTCACTAGAGGTTCACATTGATGCCATCTTCATTATTCTCTTGATAGTGGTGGATAGGAAAACAACTCTTTAATGGCACATAATATATTCTCTGGGAACACCTGGGGAGTTTAGGTACTGAAATGCAGTATATACGTACCATTTCAGCCATGAGAAGTTGTCTGAGTTTTCTTCATGATACTGGCAGCAGACGGGGTATACAGAACTGGGGTCTTTTGGAATTACCGCTACAGCCGGGCGGGGGCATCAGAAAAGGTATTGGACATTTGGAATTGCTTTCTTTTTTTATCATTTCACTGATGAAGACTAGAGACATTGTGCAGAGATTGTTTTTCTATCAAGTATTTGATTTCCAAAGTCAGATCATGTCATACGAAGGACAAAGGCCCTACAAATAATATGTCTCCTGAGTAATGACAAAGAAACTCATGAGTACAGGATCTAGATGCCTTGTGAGATGTTCTTGTAGTATTAAATCTTGGCATATAAACACTGACATGTTAAGATTTATTGTTCAGAGTAGTGCATTCACTTGCATATCTCCAGGTCTTTTTTCTTTCTCTCATGAACCTGTCTCATTTTCTCTAATCCCTAAAATGTTCATTTCCAAGATGACTGATTTAGTTTATTTTAATTGCTTTACCTTTTTCTGCTATGTCTCTATTAATCCATGTTTTCCAGGGATTCAACACTGAACAAGTACTTTTTGAGAAAACAATTTCTTTCTCCGTGAGGGACACGGGGTTACCAAGGCTACTGGCTATTCCACATGAAGAGTTGACGTTTAAGTTTGCTCTTGTTCTTCAGAAATCTCCAAAGGTAGATAAAGGGTGTTTAAGTTCACTGGGCTTGTTTTATCACCTCTGTATTCTGAAGCCATTCTTTGCCACCTGCCAGAGATACTTGGGGTTCCAGGGCACTTCATGGTATAGTATGTGAGAGCACAGAAATAAAATAGGGCTTGAAACATACATGTTTCGTACATCAAGTCATAGAATGCCTTGGGTTGGAAGGGACCTTTACAGGTCATCCAACCCAACCCCTCTGCAGGAGCAGGGACATCATTAACCAGATCAAGTTGCTCAGAGCCCCACTCAGCATGTCCTTGATCATTTCCAGGGATGGGGCCTCCACAGTCTCCCTGGACAACCTGTGCCAGTGTTTCACCAATTATAAAATGCTTATAAAAAGTTCCACAACTTAGGAGGTAATCAGATTTACAGGAGGAATGTTTAGAGAAGTCATGGATGCCCCTGTCCCTGGAGGTTTTCAAGGCCAGGTTGGATGGGATGTTGAGGAACTTATTCCAGCGGAACGCATCCCTGCCCACGACAGGGGTGTTGGAAGCAGATGATCTTTAAGGTTTCTTGCAGCCCAAACCATTCCATGATTCTAGGAGTGTCTCTCTAGTAATACATTTACAAAATTTGAAAGAAAATTTGGAAGATCTGAAGAAAGGTTATTTTTGACTTCACTAAACTACAGTGAGAAGGTATGTAGATCCCATGCAGATCCTTAAAGAAGCTATTAGTGAACTCTTGATTTGATACACAGAAGCTCTTTAGGATTATGTTATCTTTATATAAGACAGAGTGGGCCTGTCACAAACAGTTTAAAAAGTGAGTTGGTTCCCTGATGTTTTAAATGCTTCAGGATGTAGTTCCTCCTGAAGAGCAGTGTGGGTGGCATGGTGTATCTGGGAGCAGATCTGATCTATCTTTAGTCAGTAGGTTTTCTTTGTTCTAAACCATTGATTGCCTCCATGTAAGGATATAGAATCACATATTTCAGCTGATATGTGGGTAGTATGCATGCTGCTTGACTAGACAGCTGCAAAAGGTGGGGATTCCATACTTGCAAGCTGTTATTTGGGCTAATAATATATTGTACTATGACTGATCTAATCTTCTGTAGAAATTAAAATTAGTACAATAAGAGAGGAGGCATACAGAAAACACTATCTTTGAGATTGCATCAAACTGGATTATTTCTTTGACCATCTTCTTAGATAATTCACTGAACGCTTCTTGCGTTATTCCTGATACGTAACAAGGGTTTAGGCCCAGGTCCTTGTCTGCCAAACACTGACTTTGGGTTTCAGCACTGATAGGTTTGCATTTGTATTGGTTATACAGAGCACACCGTCATCTCTTTTACGTCTCAGCACACTGCCAAATGTACAATGTCTAGAGTGTGTATACAAGATGAAAGGCTTCTGTGTGAGTTTTGTTTTGGATGCCCTATAGCTGTGTTTTTTCCCAGTCCTACAAATAGGAATAGAAATACGGTCTAGTTTGCTTGTTCATCTAATACACAGACAAGTAAAATCAAAGAAGTCTCTGGGGTCCTTACTTCTGCATAGATAGAACAGTGATATGATGTTTTGATTTTTTGCTTTTCACAGGAAGTGATGTTGGTAATCTGGATTCCAGACCAGATTAACACATCTGCAGTGACTTTGTGGAGAGGGTATGAAAAGAGAAAAAGTGTATGTTCAGGAGAAGCATGTTCAGAAAAATCTTAATAGTTTATTTGTACTATATTGATAGAGATGCTTGGAATTGAACATTATAGGATGGAAAATTTTGCACTGAAGTAGGCAATATCCACTGATAAAATCTTCTCCAAGAAGTTTATGACTGCATTGGAGGCTTGTTTTAGGTGGTTTTCCCATTTGTAAAGCACAGCATGGTGTTTGCCTATCAGTTTATATTTATCCTGTACCTGTTTGGAGCGTGTTGCATTGTTCTGTCCTTAGTTGGAGTTCTAGATGATGTCAGGTATCTACAGTTTGGAAGTTGGAACAGCAAGGGTGATATCCTGATTTTTTTTTTTTTCTGTTTTTTTTTTTTTTTTTTTTTTAATTTACTTGTATATTGTCTTTATACAAGATGATATTGTCTTGCCTGAATCTCCCCAGTACCCAGTGCCCTGACGTGTGTGGTTCTGAGACTGAAACAGCCACGTAATCTTTGGTTGTGAAAGTTTCAGCAAGCCGCACTTCTTGACTCCAGCCAGATGAGATTCCAGAAGAGAGCCAGTGACGTTAGCAGGTCTGTCTTTTGAGGGTGTCTGACCGCTGGACAGTTGTGATCCTTCAGAATAAGAAGGCAGAAGTGACTTCATTAGTGAGGTACACCCAAGTGCCATAGTCAAAGTGCTACCAGTGGCAGTGGATTACTGCAAGTACTTTGCTCTTTTGAAAGAAAACTGACACTGTTTGCAGATAAAACTGATGCTGGCTCATATCTGCAGTTACAAAGAAGGCAACACTTCTATTACTTTGTCCATAGCTTTGTCCAGCAAGCGAGACTGTTGTAAAAGTTATCCCATAGGTCTGACCTGTGTATCCACTTGTGGCACTATCCAAGGATCTAATGCATGGGCACTTGGTAGCCAGCTGGGAACCCACCTTTATAATTGATAGATAAGACGTTTATGGTCCCCAGAAACATTAAATTCCATGTATGTACTTTCTATTTGTTACAGACAGTTGTGATGCATTTTAAGTACTTGGGATGTTTTGTTCTGATGCTGTTACACTTATGGCTATTGTTTTCTGGTTTTGTGCACCTGATGTAGTAACTTTTTATAAATGAAATGATCTAATGTCTATTGTATTTCTTGTTTGTTTTTTTAATTTTTTTTTTTTTTGCTACGATTAAACTCAAAACCATAGCATTGGTGTAATCTTGCATTTAGGATACATTGTGGTACTGAAATAAGACATGTTGCCCCAGTGTAAGGTTTTTCCTTTCATATGGACCCACACTGTACAATATAATTTTTTTTTTTTTGGTATAACACTTTTTCTGTGTAAATTCATCTGAAAGGAGATGGTGAGAGCTGACACATTTGTACTGAACGAACTGGTTTTAGCGGAGAGAGCAATGTGATTCCCTGCAATGTTGTCTCACTGTTCCCTTCTTTATAACTGCTGTGTTGTGGAAGGCTATTGTGGTGCTTACTTTTATAGTTGGGAAACATTTTTCTTGTTATTTAGTACAGATGCTGACATAATGAGTGCTCTGCTGTAATGAATATTTGATGTGTTTATGCTAATGTAAATGCCCAACTATCTTTTCAGTTCTCTTCAGCCCTTATAACATTTTAGACAGCAATTTTGAAAGTGATGCACTTTGTCTCCCCAATGTGTTTTGATGAAAAGGGAGAATATTTTTATGGACAATCAGTTAACAACTTCTAGAATTAATTTCCATGTGGTCTTGGCTGTTATACAGTTAGATTTTAACTTGAAATAATCTATTTACACTCTCATGAGAGAACTGGGCGAAGGTCAATATCTGCAGTGTAGGTATGTAGGACTCATTACTCCCATTTTCCTTCATAATCAACAGACAGAAGTAGGGATTTTAAGGCAAATTTCTTTATTATATAAAACAGTGCTACTGCGGCCTCAGGTGAAATAGTTTCTAGTGAAATGCATTATCTTCTAATACATTTGCTTGCAGCATTGTTGAATTATGCCTGAGTGCTCATCAGCAGTGAGTGTATCAATCATAAATAACATAATAGAACAATAAAGTTATAAAGTTTGGAAAAGACCTCTAAGATCATCAGGTCCAACTATTCCCCTAACCCCACTGTGCCTACTAAACCATTTCCCCAAGTGCCACCTCTACGTGCTTTTTGAACACCTCCAGGGATGGTGACTCCACCACTTCCCTGGCAGCCTCTTCCAGTTAAATGTTTTCCTAATGTTGAATCTAAACCTCCCCTGGCACAACTTGAAGCCATTTTCTCTCTTCCTGTTGCTTGTTCCTTGGGAGAAGAGACCCAACCCCCACCTTGTTACAACCTCCTTTCACCTCAGGTTCCTCAGCCATTTTCTGTAACCGCTGGGCTCTAGACCCTTCCCTAGCTTCATTGCCATTTTCTGGAAACACTCCTGCCCCTCAGTATCTTTCTTGTACTCAGAGGCCCAAGACTGAAAGCAGGATTTGAGGTGCAACCTCACCAGCAGCAAGTACAGGGGGGCAATCCCTCCCGTGCTTCTGCTGGCCACACTATTGCTGATAAGAACCAAAATTTTGCTGGCCTTCTTGGCTACCTAGGCACACCCCTGGCACAGCTCTCCTAATCTTGAGCAGATACATGTTCTTTGGAAATTACTAGCAGTATGAATAATTCTTCATATTCTCATAATTGTATTTAGCTCATAATCACATCTAGCACTTTGTGCATGTGTGTGTATCTCCTGAGTGATGCCATCATGTTGTTCTGTCCCATTGGAGGACAGAGAAGAGGCTCTGTCTGAGTCCATGTGGTACAGTCTTTCCGTGATTTGCCCTGTTATTCTCATGGCATGATACAATCTGAAGTTGTGCATATTTTAAAATTTTGGCACTGGATTTTAAGACAACTATGGTCCAGCTGGAAATAGTCTGGAGGGCAGTAATGATAGTGCGGATAGATAGGAGGTCTAGGAAATATAATGAGTGAGAAAGCAAATTGGAGTCATTTAGCCTAAGGAGAAGACAATTGAAGTAGAATTTGATAACACTATTCAGTGATTGAATCATAGAATGGTTTTGGTCGGAATGGACCTTAAAACCCATCCAGTTCCAAATCTGCTGCCATGGGTGAGGACACCTCCCACTACACCAGGCTTCTCAAGGCCCCATCCAACCTAGCCTTGGACACTTAGAGGGAAGAGGCATCCACAACTTCTCTGGACAACCTATATGAAAGTCTGATGTAAAATGGGAGTTTGTAATCCGTTCTCCATGCCTGTGGTGGCTCAGAAAAGACATAATGGGTTTAAACTGTGTCAGAAGAGATTTGGGTTAGCTTGTTCTAAAGGTATAGATAGAGCAGTACTGGAATACATGATCTTTGGGGCTTGGACCATCTGGCTTTACCAGTCTTTAAAATCAGGTTCAACAAACAGCCTTCAGAGGAGACAACTGACGGTCCTGACTTGAGACAGGCTGAGGGACTGTTTTCTCTCCAGGACCTCCAAATCAGGTTTTAATGGTTATTGATGCAGTACATGAAGAAAGAAAGATAAAATGGCCCGAACAGGAGGATGATGCTCTAACAAAACACCCCAACATCTCTAAAACAACTTTCCATTAGTTGGACTCGCAGTCTGTTTTACTTCCAAAACTGATCCTGTTGGTTAGGACGGCTAACAAAATTTGAATAACACAAGGATGTAAATATGGATGGTGTTGACTGGTAATGGTTGCCAAATCCTGTAGCGAGATGGAGATGATGTTGGAGCAGCTCTGTGGCCCGAGTTTCACTCAGCAGGCATGGTGATTGATCCATGGAAGGTCTTGTTTAATATTTCAATGTTTTTCCTTATTTTCCTAATTTTCTTCTTGTTTTGAAGCAATTTTGTGGCAGAAAGGAGATGTGGATTAAATCTTTCAACATGTGTGCCATCTGTGTGGAAGAAAAGCATGTCTGCCTGTATGAAATGGATTTTATGGCATGTAGTGCAAGGAAGTTCATGATGCTCTGACCAGTCTTTCCATTGTGAACTCTCAACCTGTATTCTTACTCTAATTTTTGCTTAGGAAAAGGAAAGTGCATCCTCTGTTGTCCTTTTTGTGTGTGAAACCTGCACATTCCATGCATAGCTGCTTATTATCACAGTCTCTCATCCATACTGCATATGTTGCCTGCTTCTGAGTTGTGTGTTAGAAGTGGTGAATTTTACATGTGGTATTTTCCCTCAGCTGTTTCATCCTCTGGGATCAGGCACATTCCCACTGGCAGGAATTAATATGTGTTATTAACCATAAAACATTACAGCTGACCGTGTCTTGTAATGAAAGGGCATGGCACTGTGCCCTGGAGTGGCCAGGCTTGTGTTTGCTTTGTGGATTCCTTTACGAGGAGCTAATTGAAGTAAATCTTCTGGGTATTCAGCAGCCAAATGTAGTTTTAAAATAAAAAAAATATTTTTAACATAATCAGATAGTGAAAAAAATCCAAGGAAAATGATGAAAACAGCAGGATGAAAAACAAGTAATAGAAGGGGGATGTAAGAGAGTGATTTCTTTTGACTACCTTCAAATTTATCTCATACATGCAAGCACCCCAGCTGCACTTGCTGCCCAGGGAAGTTATGCCTCTTTCTTGCTGGCAGGGAGGTTGGGGGCAGAATGATACCTTGGACTTACCTTGGACCCAAGAGGAGGCAGGGAGCCCAGGTGGTGTCCTTGTACTTTTCTCTCTTTTTCCTCCTTTTTCTCTTTTTCCTTCTTTTCCCTTAACACAGATTTAGCATGCCTGTGCCAATCTAATTCCTAAGACTGCCTATACCGAGAAAATACCTTAGGATCATAGACAGACATGAGCCTACACAAGTCTAGCTGGGGTTGTTCACTCTGTAGGAGAGGAGGCTAAGGGGAGACCTTATAGGTCTCTACAACTACCTGAAAGGAAGTTGTAGTCAGGTGGGTGCTGGTCTCTTTTCCCAAATGACAGGTGATAGGATGAGAGGAAATGTCCTCCCACCAGGGGAGGTTTAGATTGGAAGGAAAGAAAAATTTCTTCATGGAAAGGGTTCTCGGGCACTGGCAGAGGGTGCCCAGAAAAATGATTGAATCACCATCCTTTGAAGTATTTAAAGACAGGTAGATGAAATGCTTAGACATGTGGTTAAGCAGTGGACGTCTGCAGTTAGACTCAATGACCTCAAATGTCTTTTCCAACCAAGTGATTCTGTTTCTGTGCTTTTAATTTCACTTGTAACAGATAAAGCTGAGGCATAGGTGTGAAAAGTCCTCATCTGCTTACCCTGTAGTAACTAATTTCCTTTTCATTGCCTGTATTGGGAGTTGGAGTTTCTTATGTTGCCTTAAATTTACTCTTTTTCCTTTGCAAGTCACTTCTTTTTTATGTATGAAAAGTTTATAGATTTAGTAGCTAATGCAGTTATTGGTTTTAAATGTGCCTTTGGGCTTCAGGCAGTCCTTTGTGTAATGCGGTTATGTATGCAGGGCAAGGGCATGTGGGATGCATGACTTACCTTTTGGAAGGACACGTAAAAGTAAAGTATGGTATTAGCATATCTTTCAGGATGACACCAGAAGTCTTCTGAGGCACAGATGTCAAACCATCTGATGTAAAACTTTGAGTGTGCTTCCTATGATCTGAGACACCAGTGAGCTGAAATGCAGGACCTTGATTTTTCTAAAATAGTGTCTTCTGCTACCCTGAAGGAGACCAACACCATTTCTTTTGGGTTTTCTGCTAGAGCACTCAACTTTTCTCCTGCCTTTTTCTATACAGGAGTGTGCTGTTTAGTGTGCCTGAATCGGAGACTTTGGGCTGTAGTTCTTCATCTGTAACTTCAGCTCATGTAATACCCCACTAACACCTGCATCTCAAAGCCCTGTCCTTTTCCTTGAGCTCCTCTGAGGTGCCAGGAGCATGTAAAGTTCCTTCAGGTTGCTGAGCAGCTGTGGGGCTTTGCTTGAAGCTCACTATTTCCGTCCTGCTTGCATCTTTCCCTTTTCAGAAGCATTTACTTTACTCACATGTGAATCCACAGTCTTGGTGCCTGCTGCTCTGACATCAGGAACAAAACCAGTGCTGATGGTAGCAAACACAATACGTAGCCATGGATTTCTCTCCACATACTTTAAATTACTTTTATTTGCTCTTTCATTGTTTAGATGTTAAAGGGAATCTGTCCCACACAAAATTGCATATAACTCCTGCTAAAATTTTTTATTAAATATCTGCTTTATTTAACTTCTCACTTTTCTATTTTTACTTGCTTCATTTTTCATGACAATGATGATAGGGGTGATAAAGTTTGTTTGCTGGTTACAGCACCACTATCCCTTTCACAAAATCATAGAGTCATTAAGGTTGGAAAAGACCTCTAAGCTCATCCAGTCCAACCGTCACACCAATGCCACTGTGCCTATTAAACCATGTCCCAAAGTGCCATAAATACACAGTTTTTAAACACCTCCAGGTAAGGAGACCCCACCACCGCCCTGGGCAGCCTCTTCCAGGGCTTCACCACTCTTACAGTCAGGAAAATTTTCCTAATATACGATCTAAACCTCCCCTGGCACAGTTTGAGGCCATTTATTGAGACTGAGACTGCAGCTAAAGTCAGTAGACCTTCATTTAACAGCCTCAACATCTATGTTAATATTTCTCTTGCTTTCCTTTTTTACTGAGAATTTTCATCTCTAAACATTATATTCTTAATACACTGCAGAAAGATTTGCAGCTTCTATTCTTGCCATCAGGTGCTAACTGCTCCTGTGAATGTGGTATCAAATAATCCTTGGCACTCAGGAACTCATTTGTTTTCTTAATACAGTCCAAGTTTGCCTCACCCTGAAAAGAACCTGCACAGATCTTATGATCCACTGAAAAGGAAACTTAGAAATTTAACCTCATTGGAGAAGCTCTTACCAGTTTCTTGTGCAGGACAAGATCCACCGAGAAAGAGCACTTGTGTTTTAAAAATTTCAGTCCTTGGTTCCTTGTTGAGCAGTTAAATGATGCAAAAGGCATTTTTTCCTCATTTCTGTGAGTGCTTGGGACAAACCCCAACTTTGTTCAAGTTGCAGAGATACACTTAAAAATGGAATCATAGAATGGTTTGGGTTCAAGGGGACCTTAAAGCCAATCCAGATCCAACCCCCTGCCACAAGCAGGGACACCTCCCACTGGATCGGGTTGCTCAGAGCCTCATCCAACTTGGCCTTGGACACCTTCAGGGATGGGGCAGCCACCAGTTCTCTGGTGAACCTGTGCCAGTGCCTCACCATCCTTGAAATAGTGAGGTTTGTTTTGTGGATCCCCTGCAGGTTACCTGTGACAACCTGTGATTGTGAGGCCACAGTTGAAGACTTGAAGTAACACCCTTGTCCAGGAAAGTCCAGTAATCCTGTGTAATGCTACACTGACTTCACAATTCATAAACAGGCTCCCTACAGTATCCTTGAAATAGTTTTATTAGTAGTCCAAGAATATTGATTAGTAGTTTCAGATAAAATTGTCTTTATATAAAATTAAAGTAGCCCAGAGAAATTTTTCCATATGTTTTGGCTGAGGATAAACTTGTCACGTCACAAGTCATGCTGGGACTTGAACCTTTGCTGTGCGCACATAGCTTCTTGCTTCCTTCTGCCTGTATTACACAAACCCCAGACTTTATTTTTTTGACAGTAGGTGAAAGTAAATCCTTTTCCTCCCCTTTCACAGCCTCAGAAGTATCACCTGTAATTCTTTATCTGAAGATTTTTTGGCCAATCTATTGCAGATTCTTAAGTCCCAGTATTTTTAAAGGGACAGCTTATGTTTAAGCTGTTTTAAGACAGAAATTGATTACAGAAGTTTTGTCGTTCAAATATTTTGAAATCAAGCTGTAATTTTGCCCTTGCTGATTCTGAAGACATCCATGAAGCAGTTGGAACTCTGTGAGTTCCATGCCTTAGGTAGCAGGAACATGCTTTCAGGGCTTTGCAGATCTAATTTCTGTAGCGTGGCCAAATATTTCAAGCGCATATGTTGAAACTGGCTTTCAATGTCTGTATTTAGTCTTTGATTTTATTGGAAGGTGTGAGTGACTGGCTCTTTGGAAACTCGGGCTCCTCTAATTACGTAGGTAACATATTTTAAAATGTTAGATTCTATCTATGAATCATTCTCTGCCATTATTAAAGGTGACATTTCCATTTAATTTCCCAGTGGGATTCGATTTAATGTTTTCAAAACAACATCGGTTGAAATCATATTTATTTTGGTTGTTTGCCTTTATAAAGAAATTTTTTTAGAGGAATCACAAAGTTTTTAGAAGGGAAGAAAGAAGAGTTGTTAGAGATGAAATATTTATAAAAGTTCCATTTGTTATTTTCTTTTAAATTCAATACTTTGAATAGATGTTAAACTTGTGAGGCAGCTGTGGTGCATCTAAGGATACGACCAGAAACAAATGATTTGAGAGTCTGCTGAATTTTCTTGCTTTGGTTATGTTCTTATTCACTGAATTGTATATATTTAGTGCTACTATGAATGAAGCCAATGCCTTTGGAGGTGATGAAGGCTGGATGTGGTTTGATGAGCTATTACTAATAAGATCCTCCAAGACATTTGAGTCTTTGCCTTGTTTTGGGTTTGGTGAAATGTGTTGTACCAGTGAAATGGGTGATTTAAATGGGTTAGGAAAAATTCTAGGTGAACAAAAACTACTTATGCACTTGTGAGAGCGAAAAGGGAGGACACTAGCAGAAGGGGGAAGCAACATACATATGAAGAATAAGAGAGACAGAAAATCTTAGTATGCTGCTTATTAATAGGATTTATTGCTGCTATTTATATTAACTCTGATAGAAACCATTTCTTTTACATTTCTTACTTGATACATTTTCAGGAAAATGGAAGAAAATATTAAAAGTGTTACCTCCTACCCTATGTCCCCTTCATCTCTCCTGATCTTTTTGCTTGTTAGGTTTTAAACATTTATGGGAAAGAACCATTTTAAAAGGGCATGTAACACAAAGGTAATAATCACAGTGCCATGCTGTTTTATAGGGCAATAATCCAGTTGCCTTGTTTGAATAAACTACTCGGCCTTCATTCTCCTAGGCTTTACTTTAGGGAATTGAGCTGGATTATTGCCTTGTAAAACAGTGCTGCATTCCTGTTGTTGATTAATTATAAATTTTCGCCTATCATGAGTCACAGGGTATTTTCTGTTTTACAGCGTTCTTGCTCCTTTACTTCACGGCTTCACCTAGAGTTCAGAGAATTCACAACTAAAAGCTGAGTTCTGCCTGATTTGTGGTGCTCTAACATTCATCTCTGTTCTGGGAGCTTCTGTATAAGCATGTTATACATTTATTTTCTTTAAGTGAATGTGAATCGCAGTGCTCTCCATGGGAACAGCTTCTGAGTGAGATTCAGCCTATCTAAATTTCACCGAATTGATTCAGTCTGAGATAATAGGGTGTAGAGTCTGTAAGTGCTGGTGAGCATCCCCTTCCTTCCCACGGGAGTCTGCTCAACTTTAGGTCACATACTCACTTATTTTCTACACTGAGATGTGTAAGTCAGTAGTAAGTAGATGTTAGCAAGTGACTTAAGTAGTACCAACCAAATGAATTTTAAGAACATTGGGATCTCCTTAGGCTTGATCTGGGAATTTGGCTTGCTACCTCGTAGTGTCACCATCAATATATCGTCCTTATCAGCACTTCAGCATATACTGATCACTCTGCCTATTGTTAACGGACCTTGTTGGTCTCTTCCAGAGGATTGTAAAGTCTTTTTCTTCTTCCTGAGACTTTCTGGAAATGGTAAGGAATAGTCCGGAAATACCTAAAATAGCAAGAATCCAGACACAGCCATGACTGTGTGGTTGCTAGCATGACATTTTCTGAAAGGCAGGTAATCTAGATGAACAGTCAGTGCATAATTATTATCAGGTTTACAGATTGATAGATGCTGTCAGATACAGGATTTACAGCATAATTTGTAATTTCTGTGCTGAAGAAAATTCTGAATCGTATTCTTATAAGTGATGCGCCAGCTCACTCAGCCACTCCCCATAACCCTTGTGCTCCGGACCCTTCCTGAGCTGTGTTACCCTTCTCTGGATGTGCTCCAGCCCTCAGTGTCTTTCTTGGAGTGAGGGGCCCAAAACTGAACCCAGGATTCAAGGTGCAGCCTCACCAGCACTGAGTGCAGGAGGATGATCCCTTACATGCCTCCTGCTGGCCACCCCATGGCTGATCCAAGCCAGGATGCTCTTGGCTTTCTTGGCCACCTGGGCCGCTGCTGGCTCAGTGCGTACACTACATCCTTTTTACATCTGCTTAAACTAGCATGTTCCTCACTTTCCTTTCCTACTCAGCTTCACTATTTCTTGTCTGTTGTTTGTCTAGGAGGCAGCTTCCGCTTCTTTTCATCGCAGCTAAGTGACCTTACATGCTAAGAGATGCTTTTTATTTTTTGACATGCCATATGCAAGAATCTCTCTTGTGTTTGCCTGAATTACAAGGAGGTTACTAACATCTAGTGGGATGGGCTCCTCTTTCTCACCCAGTAAGGAAGTCTGCAGGCTTCACTGTGAAGTTCTATGAGCTGCATTTTATAGTTTTTATAAATACATACAGTAACAAATATATGCTATAGGCAAATAAATGAGACAAATCACTATACCCCACTGGTGCTTTTGTTTGAGATCAGGCGTGTGGATAATCCACCACCTGATGGTGACAGTGGATTGTGGGTGCCTGGTTGTTAATCTAATTTTTGGGGGAAACCATGATACTTGAAGTTTGTAATGCTTTGGATGCTGACAGCTTAGTGGAGTCTGTAGTTCTTTGTATGGAATGGTAACAGTTGTGCTCAACCAAGAAATTAGTTTTTCACTTCTTGAATTTAAGTGATCAGTGCTGCCGGCTGTTGGTCTTTGATTCTTGAATATTATGAACAAAAGTGCATAAAATAAAAGTAACTCTTTCTCACTTTGCCTATGCATCATAGAATCACAGAATCATAGAATCATAGAATTATTTGGGTTGGATGGGACTTTTAAAGCCCATCCAGTCCAACCACCTGCCATGGGTATGGACAACTCCCACTGGATCATGTCACTTAAAGCTTCCTACAACCTGGCCTTGAACACTTCCAGATATGAGGCAGCCACCACCTCTCTAGGCAATCTGTATGGGTGCCTCAGCATCCTCACAGTAAAAAATTTTTTCCTAGTATCTAACATAGATCTCCCTTCTTTCACCTATAATATCAAAAGGATTTTGATTATCACTGTATACTGATGAACAGTGTTGTATTTAGATGGTGCATGGATAATAATTAATAATTTGTAATGTGCATTTTTATTTTTACTAAATTTAGAACATAATGGACAAACATACTTAATTATCAGACAGATTATTTAGTTCTGAATAGAATTAAAAGGAAAAAGCACAGAGTGTAGGGGGATGATTTTTTTGGAGGCAGGAGGAAGTCACTGTGTACTGAGAGAGCTGAAAGGCTGGGTTTGGTAGAAAAGATTTACAATGAAAAGCCAATTTAATTTTACAAAGAGGAGTCCTCATGGGCTATCACCTGCATTTTGAACATTCAGGTTAATAAATGTCTTCCCTCTACGTATACCCAAGAGAGGTATTCCTTAAAAATGAAATATATTTCTGCACCCCCGCCCTCTAGTTTGTTATTGTATTGTGCAAATGAAGTCAGAACACAAGTGTATTTTAGCTTCACTTCAAGCAACTTAATTGGTAGGATATATGATGCAAATAAATTGGCTTAAATTTTCACCTCATGTACCCCTGCTTCAAATCTCTTGCTGCCCTTGTGAACTATAGTTATTGTTCTTGCATTGCAGTTATCTTTGAAGAGTCAGGGTTGCCTGTGGCAGTCGAGGAAAAATCAGAAGAAAATTTAAATGATTAATTAATGTAATCTAGTGTCTGTTTTACCAAAGGCTTTCAGGGACTTATTTAGCTCAATTAATGAGAGAAATTCCAACAGCAGGTTTCTAGAATAGGTTTTTGAAGAGTGTAAATGACATCAGTGCTTGAGGGAAAATGATCTTACACCTCCTTATATTAAGCCACCCACTAAATTAGTAATAAGGAAAAATATTCTCTTAAAGCTTTTATTTTTTTATTTAGTTATTATTTAGTATTTGTAAAAAATCAACCTAGTACACATTTTCTTTGAAGTTGTGAAGGACAGAGGATGTGAATCTCAAATACAGCTAGAAATGTACATGTTCCTAAAAGTGACTGGACAAAATCATGGAAGAAAATTCCACGGAGGGATACCGAACGCAGTACCTTTGGACCAGGGAGTCCCTGGAAGCTGGACAAATATTCTAGACAGTTGTCGATATGTGCTTGCACTGCTTCTGTGCTCTTCTGCTGGAGGGGGATCCAGGCTCTGAATTGACCTTTAGTTCAGCCTGTAGTAGTTGTTTTGCATTATACAAGCTTTGACACAAAAAACTCGAGACTAACACTATGGATCAGGAACCAAGAGTGGGAGGGGAAAGATAAAGCGATAGTTATAGAGTATATTCTAGCCTGTCACAGTGAGACAAGGCTCAGCTTGATTGCTTCACTCAGTATGAGTGGATGCATGTTCAAATAGAGACATTTTCTTACCCTGGGTCAGAAAATGTCAGAGTGTAAGAGTGAACAGCAAGTTAACAGCAGGTTCGTTGTGAAACTGAAGAAATCTGCAATGGAAACTTCATTTACTGACTGAGGCTTACAATGAAGAGATCCAAAAACTCAAGTCAGTGCTTAAAGGAACACATTTTTTGTTGGTAAGAGGTGTGAAGGCAAAACCAATGGCGATCCTCAATGGCTTATCAGAAGCCTTTCTTGATTTCTTAAATAAAATAATTACAGGCATAGTCTTTTGGGGTTTTTTTGTGTTGGACTTCATAGAATCATAGAATCACTGACTGGATCATCAAGTCCAACCATTCCCATCAATCACAAAACCATAACCCTCAGCACAGAAGAGAAGTCTGTGGGGAGACCTTAGAGCAGCCTCCCAGTACTGAAAGGGGCTCCAGGAAAGCTGGGGAGAGGCTTTTTGTCAGGGAGTGCAGGGGTAGGATGAGGGGGAATGGTTTTAAGCTGAAAAGAGGGAGATTGAGATGAGACATGTTTAGATGAGAAATGTTTTGCTGTGTGGGTGGTGAGGCACTGACCCAGGTTTCCTGGAGAAGTGGTGGCTACCCCATCCCTGGAGGTGTTCAAGGCCAGGTTGGATGTGGCTTTGAGCTACTTCATCCAATGGAAGGTATCCCTGCCCGTGGGGCTTGGAACTGAATGGTCTTCAAGATTCCTTCCAACCCAAACCATTCTCTTATTCTTTCATCACAGTCTTAGGCACCATGTTCCTCTGCTTAACTGCTTCTCTTGTGAAAAATCTTTTCCTTGCATGGAGCTGGACTTTTGTTTACTGCTGATATTTTTGTTTCAAAAATACACAACTAAATGTTTCAATACTCCTGAAATATTTGCAGTTCTTTTTCAAAACAAAAACCAATCTATTAATTATTTCCAGCACATTTTTAATGTAAGGCATGCAGGTGGTTGCTATTGAAGATCATCATCAATTCTTATCCAGCTGTAATTTTATGATTTAATGTCAGTGTAGCAGAAGAATATTGTAATTTTTGAAATCAAAACTAAAATGCAAAAGTTTGCATTGTGTTGTATAATTGCAGAATTATGTAGTTTAGGTGAGTCCTCTGGGTATCTGTAGTCCAGCTTCCCACTCTAAGCAGGGTCAGCTTAGGTAGGTCAGAACAAAGGCAACACATTTATACTCTCCAAAGGTTCAGCAACACTATTTTACTATCCAAAGGTCCGACCGATCAACAGGAGGCCAGTCTGACAGTGAAACGATAAAGGAGGAAGAATGGTGGGAAATAGAGGGATAAAAATGAATCCCCAGGCAACTGGAATGTATGAGTCAGAGAAGGGATGGAAGGAGGATGACTCGCAGAGGAGAACTGAAGTGAGGCATGAGAAATTATGGTTCTTGAGGTGACTATGACATGGCTGTGTAAAGAGGGATTGAGACATGAAATTTCATGGGGGCTTTGTTTTAAGGTCCTGAGTCACAGGAGACTCCCTCAAAAGAAGGTGACCAGCAAACTGCCTCATTGCCATTGACTGCCAAACAAGCAGTGTAGTTCGACTGGGGGTGTTGGTCGACAGCCGACTGAACATGAGCCAGCAGTGTGCCCAGGTGGCCAAGAAGGCCAATGGCATCCTGGCTTGGATCAGAAATGGTGTGACCAGCAGGTCCAGGGAGGTGATTCTCCCTCTGGACTCAGCACTGGTGAGGCCGCTCCTTGAATCCTGTGTTCAGTTCTGGGCCCCTCACCACAAGAAGGATGTTGAGGTTCTGGAGCAAGTCCAGAGAAGAGTGACGAAGCTGGTGAAGGGGCTGGAGAACAGACCCTATGAGGAACGGCTGAGAGACCTGGGGTTGTTTAGCCTGGAGAAGAGGAGGCTGAGAGGAGACCTCGTTACTCTCTACAACTCCCTGAAAGGAGGTTGTAGAGAGGAGGGAGCTGGCCTCTTCTCCCAAGTGACAGGGGACAGGACAAGAGGGAATGGCCTCAAGCTCCGCCAGGGGAGATTTAGGCTGGAGATTAGGAGGAGGTTTTTCACGCAGAGGGTCACTGGGCATTGGAATAGGCTGCCCAGGGAGGTGGTTGATTCCCCTTCCCTGGAGGTGTTTAAGGCACAGGTGGATGAGGTCTTGAGGGACTTGGTTTAGTGTTTGATAGGAATGGTTGGACTAGAAGATCCGATGGGTCCCTTCTAACCTGATTGTTCTATGATTCTATGATTCTATGATTCCCAGTGGGAGAGAGTGAATATACTAACGGGTTGTGTAATCACTATGAGCAGCAAGGTCTTGTTTTACAGCTCACATTAGTACAGAGCTTTACCAAATCAGGACGTGATATGCCTGCATTTTTAACATCAAGAAGCTTGAGTAAAAGTGAAGAGAAAAGACTCTTACTCTTTTAAGGCTTGCATAAAATACTGCATTTGAATACTAAGCAACTACTTCCATGAACCATAAAGCAGCTCCATTGCACCAAGGATGTTCATTATTCAGCCCAAGAACACTCATGCACAGCACGAATGGCATCCCCTATGGCTTTTGCTCTAGTGAAGCCATGGCCATTAAGAGGTCTATTTCTTCATTAACTGTATATACATCTTGATTTATCCTTGTTGGCAAGCTAGCTCACCTTATTCCTTCTGTTGTGAACTGCACACAATTCCTTGCCTACAGTTATGATATAGAGGTTGTGACAGTTTAAACAGCCTTGAAGTGGCTTCATCTTATCCGTAAATGGCAAAACCATTCTTTCATCACCTTGCTGTAATTTGATTTAAAATGACCGTTGTACCCTTGGTATATATCAGGATAATATCCATCAGGACAACAAAAGATATGGTGTGTTACCTAAAACTTTTCACTGGTGGATACCTGCCAGATCTAATTCTGTTCTTGCTTATGCTGAGATTCAGTCTTTCACCAGAGAAACTTATGATTCATCGGTAAGAGGAATATTCTTTCTGTTTCTCCTCCAGAGGGGTTTTAGCTGTACTGCACAGCTCACTACATAGCCTCTTCTTGATGGGACTATTTGAGATCTCAGGCTCAGGCCTGCTTCTCTGCTACATTTGGTGGTAAAAGCCCATGATATTTCTATGTATCTTCAAAATACTTTAGCGTCATCAGAGAGACATGAGCCTCCACAAGTCTGGCTGGAGTTGTTTAGTCTGGATGAGAGGAGGCCAAGGGGAGACCTTACGGCTCTGTACAACTACCTGAAAGGAGGTTGTAGTCAGGTGAGTGCTGGTCTCTTCTCCCAAGTAACAAATGATAGAATGAGAGGAAATGGCCTCAAGTTGCACTAGGGGAGGTTTAGACTGGATATGAGGAAAAAATTCTCTACTGAAAAAGTGGTCAAGTGTCAGAAGAGGCTGCCCAGGGCAGTAGTTGAATCTCCATCCCTAGAGGTGTTCAAAAACCATGCAGTTGTGGCACTCTGGGCTGATGGTTGGGCTGGATGAGCTTAGAGTTCTTCTGCTACCTTAGTGATTCTATGGTAAGTTGTGTCCAAAAGCTGCTGGAGTGAAAAGCATGGCCACGTAGGAACTTTGTTTGTATTGATATGAGCTTTGGAACTTTGCCTTCTGCCAGAGTTACTTTTGGGAGCAAAAGTACAGGTGCCATAACATAATGTTACGCTGACATTTACATGGCAACAGTGTAGTAGTCAGTTATAACGGTACTCAGATAATTTGTCCAGGCTTGAACGCAGTGAAGACCATATTCACTTCCCCTGAACATGCATCCTGAAAATGCATGCAAGAGGGACCTCTGGTAGATTTGTCATGTGTTGCCAATTCAGGTAAAGATAAAAATGAAAATATTCAAAGTGTAAGATGAGAATAGGAAGCTGTTGGCATTTAAGCTTAGTAAGGGTTCCTAGACTATCTACTTGGAATCCTAGGTTTCCCAGAGAAGTCATGGGTGCCCCATCCCTGGAGGTTTTCCAGGACAAGTTGGAAGGGGCTTTGAGCAACCTGATCCAATGGAAGGTGTTCCTGCCCACAGCAGGATGATTGGAGTCTTTAAGGTCCCTTCTGACCAAAATCATTCTATGATTCTATGAATCCTTGGCAAAAAGTTGCCGCAGTCTAGGGTGATATTAATAGCTGAATACATACAATCCTCCAGTTTTTGGGAGCCCTGCCTTTCAGGAAGTGATGGTAAGCAAGCTCCTTGCTCCGAGAATTTTATGTGGATTTACTTCAAAGAAAACGAGTGGCTGTGCCACTGTGATTCGAGGTGCCCCCAGCCAGGTGTCACAACATCACTGGAACCAGTCACCTCTGAAGATCTTTAGGGACCACGGCAGCAAATTTAAATTAAACGTATGCTTCTCCTTCTTGACGATAGATATTTCTGGAGGATGACTTAATGCTTCTACGTGACAAATATGCTTATTAGCTTCTGCAGGGGCTGAGAAAAGAGTAAATTAAAATCACCCAATTTGTTTTGGGCTTGGGCTTGTACTTTGCATTACTCCCTCTGGTTTTCACTTAGAGTGGCAAGTACATCGAAATCTCATGGTGTTGTTTCTCATATTCTATTTGTTTAGCTCAGATTTGTGTTGGTATAGTGTGATGTTGCCACACATCCACACTAGTTTTGGCTGCTAGAAAAAAAGCAGGATAAAATTTAAACATCAGCCCATCCTTTCTTTTAGCCTTAATTGCTTTCAGTTGGATCAAAGACTCCTGACTAGAAGTAAGAGAAATTTCTAGTTTGAATTAAAAAAAATCTTCACAGACTTATCATCAAACCCCAAGAAACACCACTTTTCTCATTTTTACTTTCTATTTTCCCAATACCTGTAATCCTTCTCATGCTTCTCTGTGCCCTTTTTTTAAAAAAACCTTTTTGATGTTTAGCTGCAGAAACTAACTTTTCAGAAATGGATGATAAAAATATTTTAGTTTCAATGCTACAGCTACATACATAATTCTAATATAGGTATGAACAATTTAATAGCTTTTGGGTTTGCTGTTTATTTAGATTGAAAATGCAGAAGTCTAGGTTTATATATTGTTATTAAAAATGAAACTTTACTACAACATTAATCCATCCAAGAAATAAAGAATCCTGTGAGGTATGTTGGTTGCAAAAGTAATATCACTACTGTATCATATTCAGAAAAGCATTTTATACGTTTCTACTTTATGATCTATAGTACTGCAGTTTGTTTTACCAAAGCTTCTGTTGCATCTTTCTTAGAATCATAGCATTGCTTGGTTGGAAAAGACCTTGGAGATCATCAACTCCAACCATTCCTGCCCACTACAAAACCTTATCCCTGAGAACCTTGTCTACCCAATTTTTGAGTAACTCCAGGGATGGGGACTCAACCACCTCCCTGGGCAACCTCTCCCCATGCCTGATAAACTTTTTGGTGAGGAAAATTTTCCTGATGTCTAACCTGAACCTGCCCTGGCGCAGCTTGAGGTTGCATTTGTTGGGATTATTTAGCAGCTTGTTTTCTTGTGCCCTTAGGGATGCAGAGTGACAATTTTCACTGCTGCCTATTTCTAAGTGCCCTTACATCTCATTTTCATGATCCTATAATCTTGTTGCATCAGTTCCTGGTTAGATGACAGTTTAACACAAGGATCATCTGACTCAGTCCATCTCTAATGGCAGAAGCAGAAGCTTTATTTGATCAAGAGTGATACAGACCTTTCACCCATTTTTATTATCTCTTTTATTATATTTTTGTATGATAAATATGCTGGACCTGTTTTGAAATACTGCTCAGCCGTACATTGCTAAGCATTTAAATGGTTACCAAGCCTTGAAGACATTGAGTTACTGTGTTAGAACTTTCCTGAGTTAAGAATTTGGTTTGCATTTTTTTAAGGTGCAAATTCTTTTGACCATTCTTTAATGAAATAAGATGAATTTAATATAATGTCCTTCTTCATTATTAATACTTTGGGATTGTAGTCTCCTAGCAACAGAAGAGAGGAAAATTTGAGAAAAAAGTGGTTAGGTGTGGAAAAATCTGCTTTTCCCTACCTACTTACTAATTTCAAGCTCTTAGTAACTGAAAAAAAGTACAGCCGAATTTTTAACAAAGTCTTTCCTCCTTATTACTTCATGTATTTTCTTGCAATACTTTTTAGTAGAGAAATGATCAAAGTTTCTGTTTTATGATCCCTGCAGTCCAGCTGTGCAGGAAGACATGGTGAATTTTGCTTAACAAGAGCTGAAGTACAGTGTTTTGACAACTTAAAACAAAGTCATCCGTGTTGTAAAAGGGTGAAACAAACTCCAAGAATAAACTGGGGAGCATCCATCTTCAGCGGTCAGTGGTGGTTGTGTGTCAGCTCATCCCTCACTGTGTTTTCCCTTGGTGGTGGTTGTAACTTGGGTCAGTGATGGATGAGTTCATGCTCTGTATCGACGAGAAGTTCCTTCCCTAGAGCTATATAAGAGATCACCCATGCAGCTGCAAACAGCATTGAGGTCTCCATGCCTCCGTCCAGGTGCCCCTTCCACCGGACATGAAGTCCTTAATCAATAGCTGATAAGGAACATCTTACCTTTGAGACTCTGATACTGCTCACAGCAATGATTGTTGTTTGTGCCAGCATGATTGAAGTGGACAAGAGGAGTGCGGGATGATGCTGCCTGTGGCATGTTACATTGCCAGCACTGTAGCCCATGGGTCTGCAAAAAATCAAAGCCATTTACTGTTCAACTGTGTTTTGCTTTTTAATAATACAAGGCTACCAGTGCATTGTTTGTCTCTGTTGTAATGGCACAACTCTTAGAGAGACAAAAAAGTGTATTTAAAATATAACATGGATTAAAAAAAAGAGCTTATGCACAACTCCAGAATTCTTTCCCTCACCACCTCATGGCTTTAAGGAGTCTCTTTTCCAGTATAACTTTTTAAAAGAAAGCTTCTAGATGTCATAGAATCATAGAGTCATAGAATGGTTTGGGTTAGAAGGGACCTTAAACATCATCCACTTCCAACCCCCTGCCATGGGCAGGTTCACCTCCCACTGCATCAGGTTGCTCCAAGCCCCATCCAACCTGGCCTTGAACACCTGCAGCGATGGGGCAGCCACCACTTCTCTGGACAACCTGGGCCAGGGACTCACCACCCTCAGAGGAAAACATTTCTTCCTAAAATCTCATCTCAATCTCTTGTCTTTCAGAATAAAACCATTCCCCCTGTCCTATCCTTGCACTCCCTGATCAAGAGCCCCTCCCAGCTTTCCTGTAGGCCCACTTTAAGTACCAGAAAGCCTGTGACTTTTAATGTCCTTGTATATTTGATTTCTGACTCACTGTTGCTATGGATCTTTTAATTTATTTCATTGATTTCTACTACTCCATTACTGTGTTAGGATTTTAAGTTTGGCCTAATCTGCCTCATTTGTTTTCACTCTTACCTCCTAACTCATACATGATCCCTGCATCACTGATGCTTGTAATAATATTATAACTTGCATTTAAAAGCAAATACTGTTTTAAGCTAAGAGGAAGAAACACCTAAGATGACATAACCTTTTTCATTTGTTACCTGTAGTTACTGCAAGCTTTTGGTATATGCGCATAATTAAAAAGTTACTGTTGATAAACAGTATGCTAGCAACATTGTCTTGATCTCAGCTTCATATCATTTCGTGTTGTGCTTGGTTAGTCAGGCTTGTTGATCTTGGTTTCCATTTGTGTGCTCTTTTAAATAAAGACACATTGACTACTTATTGATTCAGAGAGCAAATTTTTTAATTAATGGAATTTCACTTTGTCCTTATTTATAAGTTATACATTGGTTTTTCTCACTACCAATAAAAACTGCAATTTCTAAAGATAGTTGGGTAAGGGTACCAAGTTACGCTGTTAAAATTGGGACAAACTATATCAGAATCCATTCGTTCTGCATATCTGGGCAGTTCAGAAATCTATCTATGCTTTATAAGATGCTGTCTTGAACCATGAGAGACATTTCAAAGAACTTTCCCCTTCTCACAGGGGTATGTGTGTAATCATCTTTGCTGGAACAAGTTCCTTTGGCATGCTAATGAATTCAAAACTCCAGGAGGTTCTTGCTACAAAGTTACTTTACATCAGTTTTAATGCTGTTGAAAGCACACAAGAAAATTTAACCCACAAAACCTGTGCCATCATTGTTTTTGCTACCTCATGGAAATGTCACATGGAGGGCATGAAGAGATGAATCACTAAGGTAACTGTTTACATAGTCTGAAGAGGAACAGGCTAAGTTGAAATTTTGCTCTCTTGGGTATATCTAAAGCCTTAGGATGATGCTATTGTAGGTCCACATTAATTACTCAGTAATTATTCCAGAAGAGAAGCAAAGAATTTTTGAGAGAAGATATTATAAGGAATATTATACCTACAGTAGCAAGTATAATGAGTCCAGAGCAAGGCCACAGTAATGATCTGAGGGCTGGAGCACCTCCCATATGAGAACAGACTGTGAGAATTTGGCTTATTCAGCCTACAGAAAAGAAGGCTCTGGGGAGACCTTAGAGCAGCCTTCTGGTACTTAAAGGGGGCCTACAGGAAACCTAGGGAGAAGCTCTTGATCAGGGAGTGCAGAGATAGCATGAGGAAGGATGGTTATAAGATGGAAGTGGAGAGACTTAGATTGCATATTAGAAAGAAATGGTTTACTGTGAGGGTGAGGAGGTCCTGGCCCAAGTTGCCCAGAGTGGTGGCTGCCCCATCCCTGGAGGTGTTCAAAGCCAGGTTGGATGGGGCTTGGAGCAACCTGATCCAGTGGGAGGTGTCCCTGCCCATGGCAGAGGGGTTGGAACTGGATGGGCTTTAAAGTCCATTCCAACCCAAAGTATTCTATGATTCTGTGATATGGGATATTTGTAGCTTAATCCAGGGACATAGACACTGTTTGTGGCATTATGTGACCACGGGTATGATTACCTGAAAATTAGAAGAGCATTTCTAAAAATTAGAAACATCAAGTCCTGGAATGGCCTTCTAATGGCAGTAATAAGGCAAATCACTTAAGTGCTGTACGAATTAAATGAGCGTTGTCTCTTTGAGAGCTTGGGGTTGAGCTCAGTCAACCAGATAGTTCCTCCTAACGGAATAACAATTAGACTATAACTTACAATACTAAATAGCTTTGAATGTGAATTGTGTTTATCGTAATATCTGCCTTTTTTTTTTTGAAAATGGTTTGACTATCCAGCCTTTACGAATCCTACAACTGTGGGCTGAAGATAAAATTTGAACTCATTCAGGAAAATATGCTTCCATTCATACAGAGCCTGAGATGTGCTATTCCATTTTATGTTCTCAGAAAAATGCCTTGGTGGATGAAAGCTTTTTTATTAAATTCATGTTATCGTATCTTCTTTTTTTTTTACATTTGGTAAGGATTAATATTACTCTATCGTTTAGTCATAAAAGAGCAGGTCCTTATAATGAACTGTGACAAGGGAGAGGTGAAGAAGAACTTTGATAGACAGATCTGGTATAATGACACAGAAGATAATATACAATCTGCTATCCTTGTATCTTGATCTTTTATATATATTCAACTGTAGGAATAATAGAGGAAAAAGGCTTTTTATTAAAAGAAAAAAAAACACTAGACAGTTTGATTACAGAAAGCTTTCTTGAATCACTGCTGCAGAGGAGGAGAGAATACGTGTGACCATCTGACCCTCTTTTCCTCTCAGCGGGGAGATGGTAACGTTCTCTCACTGATCACTGGAGCCTAATGGAAGATTCATTTTGGTAAGATATCTTGAAAACTATTTATCCTGTAGTTATTTTGCTGGTTGAAGACTGAGAAGACTTTGGAGAAGACATTAGCTAACCAGAGTGTTTTAGACATATGTTTCTCTCTTATTTCTTCTGCACCTCTTTCTGCCCAATGAAGGAGAAAGACTTCCAACCAGTATCTCTGTGTTATAACTGAACAAAGCTTCTGTGACTGTGCTGTGCCCAGTAACTTCTGAATCAGTTGGCAATTTGAAGGAAAGATGAAGGGGAAAGATCAGTGAGTGCTCACATTGATGGAGAGGCACAGGGAGATTCATTTCTTCTGCTTTAGTAGTAGTTACCAAGCCCATTGATATGTCCTTGTGGCTGTCTAATCAGCAGAAGCATGGCCTCAAACTAGCCTCAATATGCCGCTTCAGCAGTAAAAACAGAGTCAAATGACATTTGGAGAAGAGCTGTCATCAGTGAGAAAGTGGAGGGAGCAAAGTTTAAAAGTCTGTAAGAAACCAGATTTTGCTGGCTTCATTTCTTCACAAAAGATACTGACTTAGTGTATTAATGTGCACGTGATCCAATCATAGTGTGGACAAGTTGTAGTTTCCTCAGGTGTGAGGGTTTGCTTCATTCCATGTGTGTGAAGTCAAGCCATGCTTTCTCTGTTAGTGTTTTCCTACATAGAGCTGTGAAAGTTCACTGTCATATAGGGGAATTCTCCTCTCTTTGCCCCCTCTTTCACCATCACTCACCCAAAAGCCCACTTCCCCCTTATTCTCATAAATTGTACAACTAAATAGTAAAAAAGTCTGGGAAAGTGGAAGTAAAAATAGTTGACACCCAGACTGTTCGACATTGTACTTCCAAGGAAACCTTTTCTGCTCAAACACTGTCTGCATTTGTTGTAGCATGGCTTTTACATGTTAATTTATTGTGGCTGGAAGTGTCACCCTGAATCCAAATAACTGACTGGGTTTGAAGAGAATAAGTTTCTATTTGCTTGTAGCTTTAATCTCTCTACACCCACTGAGAGTATTATTTTAGCTAGGAAGTCTTTGTTTCTTTTGTTTAAAGATGTGTTTAATATTTCTTAAAAAAACTTTGTTGATAAGATATTATCATTAAAATGATTGTATTATACTCAATACCATGAATAATTCATGATGCAATTTTGAAAAAAATTGCCGTACAGAACCACAATAATTAGTTTTATGTGATAGGAAAAGTATTATTTTCATATTTAGACAGGAACTGAATGTTTATTTAGATACCCTATTCATAGAATCATAGAATCACTTTGTTGAAAAAAACCTTTTAGATCATTGAGTCCAACTTGTACCTGTCCACTGTTAAAACATATCTCTAAGCACTTAATCTACCCACCTTTTAAATACCTTCCATTATGGTGACTCCACCACCTCGCCGGGCAGCCTCTGCGAGTGCCTGAGGATGCTTTTGGCGAAGAAGGGTTTCCTGATCTCTAATCTGAATCTCCCCTGATGCACCTTGAGGCCATTTTCTCTTGTTCTATCATCTGTTCCTTCGGAGAAGTGACCAGCACCCACCTCACTACAACCTCCTTTCAAGCAGTTGTAGACACTGATGTGGTCTCCCCTCAGCCTCCTTTTCTCCAGGCTAAATAACCTCAGTTCCCTCAGCCACCTCTGATAAGGCTTGTTCCCCGACCCCTTCACCAGCTTTGTTGTCCCTCTCTGGCTCCAGCCCCTCAGTGTCTTTCTTGTACTGAGGGGCCCAAAGTGAACACAGGATTCAAGATGTGGCCTCACCAATGCTGAGTGCAGGGGCAGAATCACTTTCCTGGTCCTACTGGCCACCCTGTTTCTAATACAAGATGCTATTTGTCTTCTTCGTAGTATACTAAATTATGGCATATACAATTGTTTGTAATTTGAAAAAAATGACAAGTTAATTTGAAAACCATTCCTAAGACATGAACTTGTACATTGCCACTTACCTTATAAAATGGATTACGTTGTATATTTATGCATTTGCTGTAAAGTGGATGCATTTAAAATGTGACTGCATGTTTAACATTATACTGGAGCTCATGATGGGTTTTTTTTTCAGATAGTCTGGAATCATTAAGGTTTGAAAAGACCTCTAAGATCATCCAGTCTAACTGTCAGCCCAAGACCTGCACACCTACTAAATCATGTTACAAAGTGCCACATCTACATGCTTTTTGAACACTTTCAGGGATGGGGGCAGCACCGCTTTGCTAGGCAGCCTGTTCAGATTCTTTACCACTCTTGGTTAACAATTTTTTTCTAATATCCAATGTAAACCTCCCCTCATGCAACTTGAGGCCATTTCATAATATACCTATAATTTTCTGGGAACGCAATGACAATTCTCGTTAATTGCCTCCAGTTTTGTAGACAACTTTAAAGAAGTCAAGAGGTGGTTGGATGGAGTCATAGCATATGCTTCAAACTACTGCTGTCCTGATTCAGAACTGGCAGCTGCCTCAATACCATACCATACCATACCATACCATACCATACCATACCATACCATACCATACCATACCATACCATACCATACCATACCATACCATACCATACCATACCATACCATACCATTCCTAACCTACCTTTCCTCAAAGAAGACTATCTGACAGTCTTGAGTCTACTTTTCTCTTATTGACATCTTCCTTTCTCAAACACAGAGTATGGAACTGTGCTGTGTAAGTGCCCTGAACTTCTGTCCTGCCCTAAACCCCACTTTTGCTGAATCTTGAATGTCTGTTTATTCTTTGAATCAAAATGAACAGCACTTTTTCAACTCATTGGTCACTGGAACAGGCTGCCCAGGGAGGTGGCTGAGTCACCTTCCCTGGAGGTGTTTAAGGGATGGGTGGATGAGGTGCTGAAGGACATGGTTTAGTGATTGATGGGAATGATTGGACTCGATGATCCAGTGGGTCTTTTCCAAACTGGTGATTCTATGATTCTGTGTAAGCTGCAAATAAGAAAGAAATCCAGTTTGATATCATTTAAGTTTTATATTCTCTGTTGAACTCAGTCCTTAGGCTGAGTTTGTTGGCAAGTATTTGTCAAGAAGTTAGCAAGATAAAATGTAGTGTTGCTTGCATTTCAGCTATTGAGTTTCTGCAGTGTGATCCAATTAGTAGTTTGTGGAGCCTGGCTTGCATCCTGTGCTCAGAAAAGTTTTGCAAGTTACTTTGATCTTGGCAGTCTGTGGGAGCAAGCTGTTTAATAAAACAGCTTGAATAATAAATACAATACAATTATTTATTTATTTATTTTCACAAAGCTATTACTTTTAATAAAGCTGATGGGATACTTTTTTTTGCATTGCTGACCATTAAGTGATCATCAAAGCTGGTGAAGGGGCTGGAGAAAAGGCCCTATGAGGAATGGCTGAGAGAGCTGGGGTTGTTTATCCTGGAGAAGAGGAGGCTGAGAAGAGACCTCATTGCTCTCTACAACTACCTGAAAGGAGATTGGGGAGAGGAGAGGGCTGGGCTCTTCTCCCAAGTGACAGGGGACAGGACAAGAGGGAATGGCCTCAAGCTCTGCCAGGGGAGATTTAGGCTGGAGATTAGGAGGAAGTTTTTCACACAGAGGGTCATTGGGCATTGGAATAGGCTGCCCAGGGAGTTGGTTGATTCACCTTCCCTGGAGGTGTTTAAGGCACAGGTAGACGAGGTCCTGAGGGACATGGTTTAGTGATTGATGGGAATGGTTGGACTCAATGATCCAGTGGGTCTCTTCCAATCTGGTGATTCTATGATTCTATGATTAAGTGCTGCAGAGTTCGGTTTGCGCTGGGTGGATCAAGCTGACTCTTGGGAGCCAGTCCTTACCAGTCCCAGGTGGCCAAAAAGGCCAGCAGCGTCCTGGCTTGCATCAGCAATGGTGTGGCCAGCAGGAATAGGGGTGCTTATGGTACAGAATTTCTTTCTAATATCTTACCTAAATCTCCCCTCTTTTAGCTTAAAACTCTGCCCCCTCATCTTATCCCTGCACTCTCTGACAAAGAGCCCCTCCCCAGCTTTCCTGTAGGCTCCTTTTATGTACTGGAAGGCTGCTCTAAGGTCTCTGTGGAGCCTTCTCTTCTCTAGGCTAAACAAGCCAAACTTGAACCAAGTCCCAAACAGCACAGGTATATGTGAATTATTCCTAAGCATTCTTTTTAATGAGCTTTTTTGTATCTCTGTGCTGATTTTGGGAGTACCTCATTAGTGAGTGGTACTTAAAGACCTGGAAAAGATAATGTTCTATGCAACAGAAAGATCTGCTATTGTTCTTTCTACCATGCAGCTCTCTCTAACATGACTAGGCTATAAAGTGTTAGCAAATAATTTTTTCCCTGTTCCATTAAAGGCATCATCAGGAGAGTCTTCACAGCAGTTTTGACACCTTTTGTAACTTTATATTCAGTGCAGAACAGTGCGCACTCATTTCATCAAAGCTTATATATGCAAACTTTTGTTGTGCTAATGTGAGCTCCCTCAGGGTTCTCTGTGGCACTAGCACAAATTTTAACATTTTGACTTCTGCACTGCTGGATTTTGTGTATGTCACCTAAAAGCAGGAGGAGTTTTGTTTCTTTTTTGTTGTTATTGCTAGTTCTTTGTTCCTTCAAAGGCTTTTCGAGGTGTTTTCCTCTATTTTAGTGGATGCACTGATTTCATTCGATGATTTAAAGTCAGAAGATGATTTTCTGTGTTTCTTTTTGAACTGACAGTTTCTTTTTGAGCTTTCAAAGGCACCACAAGATACAGGATTGTGTCGTTATCAGCACTGTCAGATTCTTTATGCAGTAGCAAAAAGCCATCCAAAGTCTCTACAGCAAGATGAGAATTTTTTGTGGATGTGCAGAAACCCTGCTTAAGGTTTCTTCTCATTGCTTCTGGTGTCCCAGGTATCAACATGAGAATAGCATTGTTTTAAGTCATACATGAAAGTCATATTGCCGATGCAAAATAAACTGCCCTGCAGACATACTGGCCCTGGGAAATGATACAGCAGTATATAACTATTTTCATTTCTGTATATAAAATGTGTACTCTGAGGCTGTAGTGAGTAGGTTGAGCTTTTGCTCAGCTGCATATGAACGTTTTTGGACGTTGGTGGCTCAGCAGATGATGTGTTTCCTAAAGCTGGAGTCACAGGGCAGTACAAGCTGCACTAGGGTTAGGGTTCCTGCAGGAGGCAAAAATGAAGCTGCAGATCAGCAAAGCAGTTAGTATCAAAAAGAGCAAAAGAATAACACAGTTCATGGATTCACTGAATGATTTGGTTAGGAAGGGACCTTTAAAGTCCATCCAGTCCAGGCTACCTGCAGTGAGCAGGGACATCTTCAACCAGTTCAGGTTGCTCAGAGCCCCATCAAATGTGACCTTGTACGTTTTGAACAATGGGACATCCATCACCTCTCTGGGCAACCTGTTCCAATGTTTCACCACCCTCAGCAGAAACGATTCTTGCCTTATATCTTGTCTAAATCTACTCTGTCTTAGATTAAAATAATTCCCCCTACTTCTACTGTGAAATTCTTCACTATGAGAGTGGTGAGACACTGGCACAGGTTGCCCAGGAAAGTTGTTGATGCTTCTTGCCTAGAATTCAAGGTCAGGTTGGGTGGGCTTTGAGCAACCTGCTGTAGTGGAAGGTGTCCCTGCCCGGGGCAGTGGGGCTGGAACTGGATGGGCTTTAAGGTACCTTTCAATTCAAACTACTCCATAATTCTATGATTCTGTGATTCTATGATTCTCTCTCTACAGGCTGTCCTAAAAAGTCTGTCCCTGTATGTTATAAAACCCTTCCTCCTCCAGTTAAAAAGAATCAATAAAAATACACGTTCCCTCCCAAATACAAGGGGAAGACTGTAGTTTTTTTTTAAACAACAGAGGAAGTACTAGATTTCTTCTGTAATGAAAACTGTGAGTGTGAACTCATGAGTGACACTGCTGATATAGACAAGTGACAGCAAAAGCACATGAACTTTGATAGCTACTGTGACATGAAAAGAAATACCAGATAACCAGAATGTTTAGAAGATGGCAAGCCCAGTGTGACTTCATTGACTTCAGTGGTTTTACCTTGTATAAAGGTCCATGTCTCTTCGATATGACATAATAAGTAATACTGTCTTCAGTACAAGTTATGACTTAAAAAAATTCTGAGTGTATCTTCCAGGACCGTGGATCTGATCTGACTCTTCCTTTTATCAGTTGCAAGTTTTTGGCAGCTTGCAGGCTGAAAACCCCAGATAGGTGTACCACCAAGATACAAAGTCATATTAGAAGATTTAATGTTAGTAGAATGAAGAATAACTTGTGCCTTCTGCTAAAAATAGACTGAAATTTGAAGTTCAGTTTCTTAGATATATATCTATTTTCTATTGCAAGTGCTTTTACAGTGCATCTATGTGTTATTGAGCACATCATCCTCTAAATTTGACCCAGTGTTATTATAGGGAAATACTGTTTTGTATATGATGTGTATTGCTTTTCTGTTTTGTTGGCATGTTCTGTTTAGTTTGCCAAAGAAATAAGTGGGAGAAAAATGATTATATTTTAAAGATGTGAAAAACATTATTCCATGTAGGGTGATAATTACTCATTCTGTTGTATTGACAAAATTATTTATATACTGTTTATGTAAAAATTCCTTTTAGAAAAACAGGTCGTCTTCTTTTATAGTGTTTCACATTTATTCTCATATACTGTGTTGTGCCTATAAATGTTTATTTTTCTGAAGAATGCTTTAAAATTGGATCTCACTTCAGTAAAGTCAAGGCAAAGTTTCATTTTAATTCTAATGGTAACAGGGATAGGCCAGTGCATCTGAGATTCCTTTCAATTTGGGGATGGACATTTTAAACCAGTTGGAGATTTAAAAAAAAAAAGAGCCTTAGGATTGAAATTAGTTGCAATAGGTAGACAGATGAATGCAGGATTCCCTAATTTGATGAATTTTACAGAAAGAACACTTGAAAAGTCGTGATGAGGGGATCTTTTAGTGTACTTATTTTGAGTTCTGTCCCAGACAAGAGGAGCAAATGAATATACAGCAATATTATTTTTGTAAACCTAAATAAATAACTTGGAAACATACACAAGGTAATGATTTAAGAAGGAAATATTTGGGATATAAATTGGTATCACTTCATTGCTCTCTGCAATTTTCATTTTCACTTTTCAGTGCTTTAATGTAATCTTCTGAATGACTTTAATTAGATTTATGTTGGAGTAATGCTTTAAAATGCTATTTGCAGGACTATTTTTCCACAGCAGAAGTCAATAAGGAGCATTCTGTCATGTGCCTTTCCATGTCAATGTCTGCAACAACTACCCAATTCCAAACTAGAGGACAAATTTTTCCTAAAGGAGATAGGATAGTTAGTTTGAGCAGGGAAAATGCCATTAAAACTGCGGGAAAAGAGGCAGAACTTTGTCAATATATTTATTCTGCTTAGCTGGATAAAGCTTTTGTACCACTTTGCATTTCTGCTTGAGTTATTTATTTCTGTGAAAAACAAGCATCGCTTCTCAAAATATGATTTTAGAAATGATACATCGGTATAGGTGCAATATCCTGATATGCTGTATGCTGCATGTATATCTATACAAGGAGAAATGGTTGCTGTTGCAAATCGGATATACTACGGGAAGCAGAAGTATGAGAAGGGAGAGAGATAAAAAATAATAAGCAGGCAATGCTTATGCTAGTAAATTAAATTGCTGAGAGCTGAAACTCATGCTCTGTATATTGTAGCATAGCCATATTTAACTTTATGGAGCTGCACTGATTTTCATCAACTGATTCCTAGCTTAGGGGCTTGCCTGATTATTCTGACTGTGACTCCTGAAGTCCCAAAGAGGTCAATTCTTGAGCAAGTTGCTTGTCTCTGTTGCTTGTGGACTTCTCAAAGATAATTTTTGCTTAATAACAGTGATGAACACATAAGATCATTTCCCCTCCATTGAGGAGCAGAGATGATGGACATGAGAGACATCAGGAAAATCTCTTCTTATCACCAGTGTTCTGCCAAGGAACATATATGTTCAAAAAGTCTCCTGTGTAGACATTGTTGCTCATAAATTTTGTTTCTTGTGATAGACATCTTGGTTGAAATAATTTGTGATCACCAGAGTTACAAAATGGAGATCTTAGTTAATGAAATCATATGGAGATCTTAGTTAATGAAACAAAAAAACTAGCACATAATTATGATTCCTTGAGAAGTCCAGTTTTCATCATGGACAGAAAACTCTGGTACCATTTTCACATAACTCATCAAAATAAAGTACCTTATATATTTCATAATTCTCACAGATTACTTTGACCAACATAAATTATTTTGGTCACTTCTCTGCTCATATTTGTCTGAATTACTTCCCGAGTTCACAGAATCCTAGAATGCTTTGGGTTGGATGGGACCATGAAGGTCATCTTTTTCAACCACCCTGCTGGGACACCTTCAGCCGGACCCGGCTGCTCAGAGCCCCATCCAACCTGACCTTGAATGTTTCCAGGGATGGGACATCCACCACCTCTCTGGGTAACCTGTGCCAGTGTTTCACCACCCTCAACGAAAAAAAAATTCTTCCTCATATCTAGTGTAAACTTCTCTTTTAGTTTAAATCCATTCCCCCTTGTCCTGTTTGTACAGGTCCTGCCAGAACTTTTTCCCATCTTTCTTGTCATCCCCCTTTCTTGAATCAAGTTACAGCATTGGGAGGAATAAACAGAAGATATTTTTGTGTTAAACTTTAGTCTTCATGATAAACTTCAGCCTATAAACTGTAGTTTATGTTCATCAAATTCTTGATTAAATATTCTGGTACCCCAGAGAAAAGATTACCTGAATATATATGTTCCAGGTTTTGGTGACATTTGTTCTGCACTAGTAGTACTGCACAGAAATGTTAAGAGCATTTCAAGCTTAGATGATGGCGCTGGTTTTCAGAACAAGTTACAATAAATATCTCTTTCAAAAGCTTTTGTCTCTCTTTTATGCGTACCTGTTCACCTATAATAATAGCTGGACAAAGTAAACTTTAAAGTCTTCTTATCTTAGGAGGCTGAAAGTTGTTTGACTGCCATTTAAGTTTATTTATGTGATGCTAACTCCTAGTTAAAGCTCTGTGAAACTTCCATTTTTACTTTTCAACAGCATTGTTTTCTGACAAGATCTTTGGTTCTTGTCATACCTAGATGGATCTACATGAGACCGTTTTATATATCTTGAAGCTTGGGATTTAAACCGATCCCAGGAACGGCTTCTGGAAGCTGATGCATAGTCAGGGGAGCAAGTCTGCTCTTTCTCTCTCTCTCTTTGAAGCACTGAGACATGGTGATTTAAATGTTATTTGAACTTCATGCATGTAAACTCTCCATCTTCAAGAGCTTCTATCATGTCAGCGCTGTACGTTTCCAGAGACTTGTGATGGTCTAAGCAAATAGACAGTAGACAAGTCCAGAAGAAGCCAGTAAATTTAGGTCACCCTCTCAAATATCACTTTCTTCATTTTCATTGAGGTTAGGTTAAATATTCATGGTCCTCCTTCTGCAGCTTTTGGTTTTGTTATCTGAAAGATGCTGTTTCTTCTTTGTCTTGATACAGCCGTGTCTAGTCTTGGCTGGCCTCTCAGTTAGAAAAGAAACCCCTTTCTCAGATCTATTATAATAGTCTTGCTTTGTTTTCTGACTGTAAAAGACTCAAGAGGCTTTTTGTTTTTTTATGGACTGATTTCTTCCAGCTCTTTTCAAAGAATTACTCTAGATGTTTTTGTTTGAATGAAGCATCATAAAAATTTTAGGGATGAGTGCTGTCCCTGGCCCAGCGGAGATAGAATCCTAGGAGCCCATTGGATGGAAGGGACCTCCAGAGGTCTTTAGTTCAACATCCTACACTTTAGAACAGATTATTTAGGGCTTTAACAATAAAAGGGCTAGACAGGTCCCACTGTCTTTCTGAGCCCTTCCCCAGCATTTGACTAGGTCTAAGATAAATTCATTATTTGTTCTTATTTGGAGTTCAATTACCCGTATTTCAACTTCAGTCTGTTGCCTTTTGTCATTTGAGTTTGCACCTGCAAGAAATGTCTGGTTGTATCCTACCTACAGTCTTCAGTTAGATATACAGCAAGATTGACTTTTAGCCTTCTCCTCTTAATGTCATGCAAACCCAATTCTTCCAGCATCCTCTGATGTGTCCTATGGTCCAGATCCCTAACCATTCTGATACACTATATATGACTTTGTCTGACCTGCCTACCTACTAACCTACCTATGTACCTACCTGCCTAGCTGTCTATATTTTGGTAGCCCTGTCTGTGTGTGTGTGTGTGTATATATATATATATATATATATATATAATTATTATTCACCAAATAGGACAGCACATGGACTATGTAGGTGGAATCACATAATTTTGAAATCAAAGAGTCATTCTTTATGCAGTTTCAAAGAGATTTTTTTGTAGTTCGTACGTGATTAATATATAATTTCTACTTTCTTATCTAAGTGCTGTTTTCTTCTTCTATAGCGCGTGTCTTCCTTGGTTACAGTTTGTCTCCATAAGCAATGCACACAAAGAGGGTGACCACAGTCCTATGCTTTGCAACTGCAAAAGATCTAAAATGAATATTTGCTTTTGGAAACTGAAATTATGGAAGTACTATAAAATAAACAGAGAGTAAATGAAAAGAGAAAAAAACTTACACAGGAATGTGTATTTTTTTAAACTGCCAGGATCTGGACTGAGCTTTCAGGTGTTAAATACCATATTGTCCTTTTACTTCTTTCATAATTTTACCTTGGTTATTAGAAGAACAAATGATGATGGAATTTAGAGGATGAGCAGTGAGGATCAAGAGACCAAAAGTAAGATTTGCAAGTCCTTAAAGATGAAGGTAGCAGAAAGCCAAATGGTTTCCAGAAAGGGACATTTCATAGAGTGATTTATCGGATATGGCATTGCCATTTGTTGTATAATTTTAGTCTTGTTGCTATGGGAACCAGTTTTACTTTTGCAGTGATTGTTAGTCAGGATTTGTAGTTGTACCATTTTTACCACAAGGCCTTACATCGTTACAGATTAAATCATGGTTCTCACTGACAGTGGTGTACATCAAACATTATTGCGAGAAATAAAACCTGACCAACCTTCCTGTCATTTTTCTCACCATTACCACAGTCAGAGAGCAGAAGCTGAAGTTAACTTTTACAGGAACTCGAGGATTCTGCTCCAGTTGCATTTGTCATGCTTGTACGATTCCAGGAAAAGATTAAAAAAAAAAGAAATCTTCTGCCTTGCATTATAATCATTTAATATTTTCATTTAAGTGGAAATGAATTGAGTGCTGTGGAGATATGTTTTCTACATGTTGTTTCTTTAGCCATCTCTTAAGGTAGAATTAGAGTTTAAGGTCATAGAAATGGAAGAACTTTTCTTCCTGTATGATGAAAAGACAGAGGGATTTGTGTTTCATAAAATGATAGAAATGATAGAAATGTAGGTTGGAAGGGACCTCAAAGATCAGTTCCAGTCCCCTACCGTGGGCAGAGACACTTTCTGCTGGATCAGGTGGATCAGCCCTGTGATCATCTTCATGGCCTTCTCCAGACCTGCTCCTACAGGTCTGTGTCCTTCCTGTGCTGAGGACTCCAGAGCTGAACTCACGACTCCAGATGGAATCTCAGCAGAGCAGAGAAGCAGAATTGTGTTCCTTGGCCTGCTGGTCCCACTGCTTTGCATTCTCTTCCCTTATCTACCAATGCTGTAATCCCATTGTAGAAGGCAACCAAATCTGTCAGATGCAATTTGCCCTTAGTGAAGTGCTGCTGGTTGTCACCAATCACATCCTTATTTTCTGTATGCTTTAGTACAATTTCCAGGAGGATTTGCTGTATGATCGTGCTGGGTATAGAGGTGAGACTGTCCTCCAGCTCCCTGTGTCTTCATTTTTTCCTTTCTTGAAGATGGGATTTTCCCCCTTTTCCAGTCGGTACGAACCTCACCGGACTGCCACAAGTATGGAGGCTGGATTCAACACTCAGAAGTTTAGTTCTCTCAGCAGTGTAAATGTTTTGCATTGTTTCTTCCCCTTAGTCTTACAACTGTCCCTGCAAAGGGACTTGTGGCAGGAATAGGGACAATGGGGCTGATGCTGTGTAGGTTGTGTTATCCTTTGCTTTAGTTAAAGGAGGATACTAGGGTCAAGGAGCTTGATTTCTATGGTCCTGATCTGCTCTCTGTAAGGTGAATAGAAATGGGAAGAAGAATTTCTTTCTCTCCAAATTTACTCTCTGTGAACCCTGGAGACCTAAGCTGAAGTATTTGTACACCTTGAAATAACCAAAATACACATTTCTGCTTGTTTTTTTTTTTTTTTCTGTGTATCTTAGTAGTTTCATTGCTACCAAAAATACCATTCAGGTTCTGAAAAACGCTGTTGGTGAATTGTAAACAGGTGGAATACTGCACTTGAAATTCAAAGAAAACTTGAAAAACATCCATCTGAATGGATGTTTTATGCTGAAGCACAGTGATGACCAGTGTTGTTCAGTGCTTGCCAGTGATAGGTTTCATGGAATCATTAAACAAAACGCTTGTCCCAAGCTCTGACCTGTAATGGCAGAGTTTCAGTTCTTGACTCCCCTGGTCACTTCCTTTAGCTTGTGCAATGAAAAGTTGTCAACACAAAGTTCTGTGGATTATGTCATTTAAGTACAGACTGGGCTGGGGGTTGTTTTCATTGCTTCTCTGTTGTTTAAGTGGATTTTTTTCAGAATTTTTGAAGTGCTGAACGATAGCATCATGGAATCGTTAGGTTGGAAAAGACCTTAGAGATCATAAGCTCCAACTGTACCTGTCTACTACTAAATCATATCCCCAAGCATCTCATCTACCCACCTTTTAAACACCTCCAGGGATGGTGATTCAACCACCCCCCTGGGCAGCCACTGCCAGTGCTTGATAACCCTCTCTATGGAGAAATCTTCCCTAGTGTCCAATGATGCAGCTTGAGGCCATTCCAGAACAATGTAGAATTGGAATCATAGAATGGTTTGGGTCGGAAGGGACCATCTAGTTCCAGCGCCCCTGCCATGGGCAAGGACACCTCCCACTAGAACAGGCTGCTCAAAGCTGCGTCCAGCCCGGCCTTCAACCCTTCCAGGGATGGGGCAGCCACAGCTTCTCTAGGCAACCCTAGCCAGTGCCTCACCATCCTCATTGTGAAGAATTTCTTCCTAATGTCTAAGCTAAATCTTACCCCTGCCCACTCGTCCTCTCACCACATGCCCTTGTAAAAGTGTCTCCCCAGCTTTCTTGTAGCCCTCTTCAGGTACTGCAAGGTTGCTGTAAGGTCTCCACAGAGCCTTCTCTTCTCCAGGCTGAGCAAGCCCAACTCTCTCAGGCTGTCCTCATAGCAGAGGTGCTCCAGACCTTGGATCATATTTGTGGCCTCCTTTGGACTTGTTCCAACAGTTCCATATCCTTCTTACGCTGGGGATTCCAGAACTGGACACAGGACTCCAGGTGGGGTCTTATGAGAGCATTGTCCCCAGGTTTATGTTTATCTGATAGTATATTATTCCATATGATACAGGCAGGTAAGCATTTTATGTGATATTTGACAAACCCTCTCCGATTGTTGGCTTTTTCCTGATGTGCCAAATTCACAGCTTCCCTATTGAGCCAGGAACATCTATGTAACAGTTTTGTTTTCACTTCATTGTGCTCCAAATACACTGAGGGATGCAACATCAAAATATTAGCAAGGTGCTAGTCACATTTTTTTTGATCCCTTTCCTGATATTCTTTCTCCATTCTTTCTCCTTGTTCACATTCGCTGCTGCTGATACCCAACCCCCACTATAATTCTGATTGGCTAAATTAATTCTGCAGCATCCTGCTGTGAATAATTATGTTCATCCAGTGTGGAGCTGGATGCCTTTCTCTCCCCCCTCCTCCTCCTTGCCTAAATTATAATGTGACAATTGAAGCTCACAGCTGGCTCATCAGAGGTGGCCAGTTTGGGAATTGGCACATCTGAATGTGCCTCTCCGTTAACTCCCTGCCTTGATTGCTTAAGACAAGACATATGTAAACCCCATGATTATTACCATTTTGTGCGTTTCACAAAGATACTGCTTTAAACTGCAAAGCTGTTGTGTTTGTTGGGGGAGGGGAAATTACAGGAATTTTTCCCCTCCCCACAGTTCCCTCCAACAATAAATAGCTGTCAGACTTCTGTCAGGAATAAAATTATAGGAGCACATGAGGCCTTGATTACATTGTTTTGGATAGATCGCTATTAGCATACTGAAATGAAGTCTAATTTTTCAGTGCTTTAGCTCAGTCAAGAATCAAGTGACACTGGAGGGGGAAGGGATATCATATACAAGAAGTGAATGATGTAATTCTCTGCAACTGTTCTTTAGCCCGTTTCAGTTATCAGTGGTTAAAAACAAACAATTAAATGAATAAATATCTTCTACCAAGATGTATTATTAGTTGGGAGGTAAGGCAAAGCCGGCATGTTACTGAACAAAACAGTCAGGTTAGATGCCATTCTTTGTGAACTTAATAAACACATCTCAAAAGCAAATTGCTGTGTACTTAATCCATCCTCACGCAGCATCCAGTTCACTCAGTACATTTGTGTTTTGGAGTTGAAAATATACTAGTTTTTTATTAGTTGTTTGCATAATTCATAGCTCATTGCCAGTTTCAGCTACTGTGCATCCTCCGATGATGCATGCTTATTATCAGATAATGTCTAGGGCAAGTGCCCTTGTTGTGTTTTTGTTGTTTACAATTTCTGATGATGTGAACACATTGCTTGCTTAGTTTGAAAATCTTTCATTTTGTATTCTCTGAGTGCCTGAACCTCTAAATGTTTCAGTATCTGTGACTCCTAGGATGGGAGTTTTATTAGTCACAGATGTGTTGTTTTAACTGCCTCTGTTTCAGTGAGGTGGAAATAAATATGAATTGTTTTGACTGATTCTTGAAACAATCGACCTGGAGTTTGGAAAGGATCAAGATTCATTTGCGTTTGCAGGGACAATTGAGAGCAGCGGGAAGAGAGCATGAGCTGTGCATGATGATACATAACAATTCTACTTGCATGAACTGGAGTTGGCCATGTTCTTTCTGAGTGGCACAATAGTGGGTGAGATGCACAGGACATCCAAATCAAGTGTTTAGAACAGATTTCTACCACAACAGCATGAATTTGCTAGATGACACTTGCCATGCAGTAAGTTCTTACTGAAGTGTTACACATTTTATATTACTAATTGGAAATGCTGAGCATTTTATTATTACTTAAATTAATGTAACTGCATCAGCCACAGAGGGACACGGTAAGTACAACTAATTCAATCTGAAATGCTTCTAAAATGAAACAAAATATCTTGCTTATTTATTAAAAAGTCAGTTATGACATTTGATGTTTCAGAGACCTCTTGATACATGAAAAAAGCACTGTTTATTTTGTTGGAAAGTTGGTCCCTTGATTCAGTGGCTGACACAGACTGTGTGGAGCACATTGGCAAAGGCTGTTACCAGGCATTTACCAGAACTCAGAAGGTTCTTGGAGAAATTTAGAAGATAAATCCATGAAGAGGTTTTAATAAATAAATATAACTCATGTGAGTGTTTTTTATTGCAGATAATAGGCAGTGAGAGAATGTATGAGGAAATACGAGTGACATTTAAAGCTTACCAAAGAACGGGACCCACATATACTTTAGTTCAGATCCAGTGTAGATATTCTTAGGTTTATACGAAATATTGATCATCTTGTATTTTAGTTGGTATAGATCATCTATACTAGAAGTTAGTTGTATTTACCTATAGTTTGTCTCTTTATCTACTCCAGGTGGTTGAAATTAAATTCTAAAGCTTGTCTCGGACTGTTTAAGTCGATTAGACTTTCCTGAATAGTTCCATGTAGATATATAATAACAATTTGGAAGATAACTCTTACTAAAATGGATATTATCCATTTCCATTGTTTAAATTATTTCAGTGCTGTAGTACTCAGTGCAGAGAGCAATGGAGATAGAGGGAGAAAGAGGGAGGAGTGTCAGAAGGTGTTGAACCAAAGGATTTTCTAGATTAAACCTGGTATGTCCACCTGTGCCCAGTACTAACTGTGAGCATGAAGACCTCACTAAATCTTTCTAGTAAAATGGTGAGATGCTCCATCCATGATCAGCCAGCTAACTCTCTTTCAGATCTTAGCCTGAGTGAGGCACTTAGCTGTGCTGTACGGGGCCATGGAAGGAGATGTCAACTGTAATGAACCAAACCTTTTTTTTTTTTCTTGGTGGAAAAGGACCTGGGGATACTGATCAAGAGTGGCTGAACATGAGCTAGCAGTGTGCCCAGGTGGGCAAGAAGCACCTGGCTTGGATCATCCATGGAGTAGCCAGCAGGAGTAGGGAAGGGATTGATCCCTTATGACTCCTACATTTGTCTCCGGTGAGGCCACACCTTGAATCCTGGATTCAGTTTTGGGCCGCTCATGACAAAAAAGACGTTGAGGGACTGCAGGGCGTCTGGAGAAAGGGATGAAGCCAGGGTAGGGTCTGGAGTGCAGGGGTTATGGGAGTGGCTGAGGGCCTTGGAGATGTTTAGTCTGAAGGAGGCTGAGGGGAGACCTAATCACACTCTATGATTATCTGAAAAGAGTTTGTAGTGCGGTAGGTGATGGTCTTTTCTTCCAAGTAACAAGTGATAGGATGAGAGGAAATGGCCTCAAATCATGCCAAGGGAGGTTTAGATTAGACATTAGGAAAAATTTCTTTACTGAAAAAGTGGTGAAGTGTTGGAGGAGGCTGCCCAGGGCATGGTGGAGTTGCCATCCGTAGAGGTGTTCAAAAAACATGTAGATGTGGCACTCTGGAACATGTTTTAGTAGGTAAAGTGATGTTGGGTTTATGGATGGACTGGTCAATCTTAGAGGTCTTTTCTAATCTCAGAGATTCTATGATTAAGCCCTTGCCTTGCTGTGTGACTCAGAAAAAGCCCTTGGTAGTCAGATGAATTGATATAACTTTGTGGTCTCCCACTGGAAACATACCCGGCATTGAGTAACATTTATTTTGCAATTTCTAAGCTGCCGTGGCCTATGATATGACTGTGAGGCCAAAACATTAAACTTAATGCCGGAAAATTTACTGTGGTGGTTTTGAGGAATATTTAATATGTTCTTGGGTTATAACTCACAGTTGTAATCACTTCTGTACTGGCTATGACACAGGAGCCATGGGGAAAGGGAAAATAACGCAGCATGGTTTGGTTCTCTGTTATGCCTGAAGTCTGCAAAGTGAGCTTGGTAGTTCTGAAATACACCTTTTATATCCATTGTAGTGAATTCTTGATGATATTTTGGTACAACCTTGAGAGGCTTATTGTACTGTCACTGTATCAGTTTTCTAAGAAATACATCTCTCACAGGTGAATATGGCTTTTGAAATCGATGTTTAAGAACATCTTGAAATGACACAGAGCTCAAACAATTGAAGTTACTATTAAACAAACAACTTCTAACCAGAATAAAAAGCAAGATTACTAAAAGGAAAGGGACAAATTGACAGAGGAAAACAGTTTTGGATTTTGAATGGTGAGATGAGCTCAGATAAGGAGAGAGAAAAACATATGGTATATCTTTACAATATATATATATTTTTAATATTCTTATGTGTCATTTAGAGAATCCTAATCCAATGAATAATGAATCTTAAAAATTCAACTTCACATTTCCAAATTATAAAAATCTAAACTTACTAAACATACGTGAGGGCTACGTGACATGTCCTGATGAATCATGTTTTACATGGATTAGTTCTACTGACCCATTTGAAGCTGAAGTTCCTCTCAATAATGACAGTGCAGCCACATCAGGCATGCTGAGGCTGTTGGCATCCTTACTGTTGATGACAATTGGTACCAAATGTTCCTCCGTCTGAATAAAGTTCTCACAAATTGGTAGTAAGGAAGCAAACCAGAATTTGTAATTACAGAGGATTGTAAGTTTTCCTGTTTGTGGTGTTAGAATTGTAAATTTCACTGGGGTTGTAAATATTTTCCTGAGTACCTTATAAGCCAGTGAGTCACAAGTTTAAAAGAAGTTAATCAGAGGAATAGAACTGTTAGACATTTCAAGTGCTTTACAAAAGATGTGAGAGGATGCAAACTCATGTGAGTATCCACATGACTTAATAAAAGAAGCAAATGATGTGCTAACACAGCCAGAGGGAAAATTGTTATATCACTTGTTTCCAGAGAAATGTGAGTTTCAGACATAATTAACCCAGCATTCATACACTTGTGACAATACTATTGATTAGCTAATCAATGATAACTAAATACACACCTCTAAATTACATAGTTGGAAATACATTGCATTATATCAATGGAAACAAACCAATTAAAGTGCTTTAAATGCATACAACTAATCAGGAGTTTAATACATGCTAATTGTGACCAAAATTTCAATTAATGTGTTGATATATTACATCATATTCAAGCAGGTAAAAAAACTTGAAGTAATCATGTTCATCATGATCATTTCAAATGATCTTGGAAAGAGGTTATCAAGAAACAGTGGTAATTTTCTGCCATTTTTCAACATTTTCTTAGTAAGGATATGGACTTCATCTCTTCCTGTGTGTTTATGTTCATGTTTAAATATATGTATGTGTATATATATATTATTATTATTCGATATATCTATCTAATGCTTGGATTACTGTATCCTGATTCTAGGGTGCCCTCAAGATGATATTGCAAAACCCATCTCATTTTTATAATGTTGTTGCTCTTATCTCCTCTTAGAGGGTGTGATCGACTATTTTGTCATGGACTCATAAAAACAGAGTGGTTTGGGTTGGAAGGGACCTTCGAGATAGAATCATAGAATCATAAAATTGTTTGGTTGGAAAAGACCTTTGAGATCGTCAAGTCCAACTGTACCTGTGCGCTACTAAACCACAGAATTATAGAATGGTTTGGGTTGGGAGGGACCTCAAATCCCATCCAGTACCAACCCTGCTGCCAAGAGCATGGACACCTTCCCCTGGATCAGATTCCTCAAAGAATTTAGAATTTTCCTGTTGAAAACCAAGCAAACTGAGTAGAACTAGTCCTTTGGTTTAAAACCAGATGTTTCCACTTGGGACATCCCTTGGAAGATATAAAGCAAGAAGAAGCTGAACTTTACCCAAGAATTTAGGGATGTGGATGCCCTCACCAGATGTGTGAAATCCATCTTTCAGCTCCTCCCTTTGCAAAACAGGATTTTCAGGATTTTCAGTAGTCTTCCACTGCTTTCTAAGAGATTCCCTTCATCCTCAAGCAGTGAAAGAAACATTTTTTGTAGGTAATTTTCAGGCCTTTGACTCTTTGTCTAATTTTAAAGAAGCATTCACTGTAGCAGAGAAACAAACCCAAGTGTCCCATTTCCATAGGAGTACTCCAAATGTCCTAAAATCAATCTAAGCTGTACTCTACGGTTTGATGCCCAAAGAGATTATTACTAGATGATCTAAAATACATTTCTTAGTGACTGTACTTATGAGAATTTGCAGGCCAATCATCAGGAATGTGAAAGCAAGCAGAAAAAAGGGTGTAGATCTTAAAAGATACACAGCAAGCTAAAATGGAAGCTGGAGTACATGAGTCTATAGAAAATGCATAAAGAAATTTTATTACAAATTTATATTCTTATTTTGTGGACTTGAAATTCTGCTCTTTAGGATATACTTACAGCTTGTTGAATCCAGATATTAGCCAGGCGATGAAATGAATTAGTCAGAAGGCTTAAATTTGTCAGAGCTTCAAGTATACCCTGCATTGCAACTGCTAATCCTTAAATATGAATTGTGCATTAACAGTAATCCATCTATGTAAACCTAGGGGTTTTTTTTCTTATTTCTCACTGTTGACTCTAATTTTAACAGGTTTGACGTAGAACTTCTGAATGATATTTAACCAAAGTGTTGTGTCCATGTGTGTGCAGCATGTTTTGCTTCATATTCCTGAATGAGAAATAAAATGATGCCCCTGCTCACTGCAGGGAGCTTGGACTGGATGACCTTTAACAGTCCTCTCCCACCAAGCCCATTATGCGATTTCATGGTTCTACGGGACTTCTGTGCCTATTGCAGTTCTTCAAGGGTAAGAGGCCAATCCTTCAGCGTAGGAGAGGACAATAGCAGCTTTTAACAGCCAATCTCCAGTATCACAGAATTGTAGAATGCCTTGGTTGGTGAACACTTTTGAGATCATTGAGTCCAACCATACTGTATCCTTTAGCAATAAGAAGCAATAAGGAGGTGGTTGATTCACCTTCCCTGGAGGTGTTTAAGGCATGGGTAGATGAGGTGCTGAGGGACATGGTTTAGTGTTTGATAGGAATGGTTGGACTCGATGATCCAGTGGGTCTCTTCCAGCCTGGTGCGGATTCTATGATTCTATGAATAATTCCTGGAGTATCAAACTCGAGGCTATGATTTTTCTAGTATGTAAAGTTCTAGGAAAGACCAATTTTTATTTTCTATTTTTTAAAATAATCAATGGGGAAAAAGAAGTAAATAAAAGAGTAGATATTCAGATGAGATAAAAGCAGATTGAAGACAGTGGTGAGGACCTCTTTGAATAACTGGAATTATGTTAGTCCTTTCAGCTAAGGGATGAAGTTAAATTCAGACTGACAAGGTCCTGCAGAATACAAGAAGAAAAGGCAGGGGCTGTGTTTTTGTTTTTTTTTTTTTTTTTTTTTTCTCCATGGTAATACAACACCGAACCCTGTTGTGTGAGAGAGGCAAATCTGGGTTTGTTCACTCATGCTGCTACTGGTTTCCTACGAGCATCACCCTAGGGTCACACTGGCACTTTCAGGTTGTACCTTTGGTTTACACTCCAAGGCTGAAAAACCCATTTGAATACTCGGAAACTTGAAAATGTGTCAAATCCTGAGAACCATAGGAAAACCACTTAATTGTTTGTAAAAGAGAAACATTCTTTCTGCCCAGGAGTGAACAGCAATAGCTTTTATAGCTTCTATACAAGTGTCTTTTCATTCCTTGTAAATACTGTTGTACGTAAAGGAAAGTCTTCTCAGTAAAAGGTGGTCAGGAGTTTATGCAATAAAAAAGTCAGTCCTTGGTGCAAGCAACAAACAATCCAAGGCAGCCCAACAGTTTCTATTCCATATGAAGAAAATTCCTTCTTTACTAGACAGAAATTTCAGAGATCTATGGCAAATACTTACACCTATATTTTAAAATTCTGTCCTTGAGAACAGCAGTGTCCCCAATAATAACAGAACCTAACGAAAAACCAGCTTTGATGTGAACTGAACAGTTAGTGGGTCTCATTCTGGAGTCTGATTGCTTCTTTGCACAGTTTAATCTTCTCAGAAACAGTGATGTCTGTTTTGTACTTCAATATATATGTCTAAATAAATATACAAGTAGTCCAGCTTGTTTGAGGAGATATTATGATTAATATATTTTCCATGATACTTTTAATCAGCTGGGAACACTCAGATATTGCTGAGCATATGCGAATAATTCCATTTGGAGAAGAATTTTATATTATTGTCATAGAAAGCAGTGTCCTTTAATTCGATTATTTTACATTTACTTATGTTTGAACAAAGGTGCCATTCTGTGCAAAACTGAAAAAGTGGAAGTGCCTAGGGATGGTGCTAGGATAGGGGGTCTCTGAAAGCTGACAGATCCATGAGGTCTTCTCATGGAAACAAAAAGATGGAAAAATTATAAATACAGAACTGTGAGCAAACAGGGAGAGTATCATCAGGTAAAGTGGTTCAGCTGGTAAAGGAGAACAAAACTGCAATGTTGAAAACCACAACAGAATCATAGAATGGTTTTGATTGGAAGCAACCATAAAGCCCATCCAGTCCCACTGCCCTTTACCATGGGCAGCAGCCCCTTCACCTGGAACAGGTTGGTCTAAGCCCCATCCAGCCTGTCCTTGAACACCTCCAGGGCTGGATCATCCAAGAATTCTCTGGATAGCTTGTTTCAGGGAGAAAGAAACATGATGCACTCCTACAGTTTAAGAGAGCAGATCAGGATAAACAAAGATTTGGGATAAATACAACCAGAGAAGACTTTCAGCAACAGATTTCTAAGGTTAAATTCCAAAATTGTGAATGTCTGATGCCACCACCAGAACCAAACTCTAATCAGTTCTTGAAGTCAATAGGAAGTACTCATTCTTAACTGGGTATGTGTGTTTAAAGTAGACTTGTTGACTTCAGTCTCTTTTCATCTTTCACCTCTGAGGAAAGGGATTGGGGGGTTCTGGTTGATGGAACGTTTTACATGAACCAGTATTGTGGCCTGGCAGTCAAGAGGGCCAAATACCTGCTAGGGTTTATCAAGTACAGCATTGCTAGCTGGTCAAGAGAGGTGATTGTCTTGCTTTACTCACCACTGGTGTGGCCCCACCTCAGATACTGCGTGCAGTTTTGGGTGCCACAGGATAAAAAGGATCTAAAGCTACTAGAGAGTACTCAGAGAAGGGCCACAAAGTTGGTGAAGGGTTTAGAGGGAAAGTTGTGTGAGGAGCGGCTAAAGTCACATGGACTGTTCAGCCTGGAGAAAAGGAGGCTGAGGGGAGACTTGATCGCAGCCTGCAGCTTGCTCCCAAGGGGAGGAGCAGGCACTGATCTCTTCTCTGTGGTGACCAAATGATAGGACCTGAGAGAAAGGCTGGAAGATGTGCCAGGGTAGGTTTAGTTCGAATGTTAGGAAAAGTTTCTTCACCCCGAGGGTGGTGGAGCACTGCAAAGGGCTGCCCAAGGAAGTTGTCATGACACCAGACCTGACAATATTCTAGCAGGGTTTCTTGATGTGAGTCAGACAGGTGGACAACCCAGTTTTTATTTAGTTTCACTGCTAATTTTGAAAGGCGCAGAGGTCATACACATAGATGTAATCTTCCGTGAGGTCTGCGTTAAAAGCAGCAGAAACATGAACTGGCCACATACACAATACCTTCTTAAGTAGATCCCAAACTTTCAAGGTCTTTTGGGCTTGGCACGAACAATGCATTCAGATTTGTAAAGGAGCAATACAGCTTGTTTCTTAGAAAATAATGTTAAGGCAGGGGTCAAGCTCTCACATTAATTACCTGGAGGTCATTTGGAGAAAACTGCTATCAAAAGTGTTGAAAAAGGTTTTATATTCTCACAGAAATTATGATCTCTTGTCTCTATGGAAACTGCAACAGTAGTTCATAAAAGCTCTTTAATGGAGGTTTACAAAAGCTTAACATCCTGAAGTCTGGCAACATCTGCGGAAAAAGCACACTCTCTCATAGATGTGAGGCCAATTTCATCTCTGCTGCAACTCTTTGATTTCAGCCAGAGTTACACCAGGCATGAAGTGAGTCCCTAGCATTTAATAGTTTTATATGATATAGAGGTAAATATTATAAGATAATATTTGAGTTGTAATCCTCTAATCTTTCTCCTGTCATAGACATGCACATACCCTCATACCATCATCCTGATGAAATGGAGCAGATCTTGGAGGAACAGAACTATTTAAAAAAGAATGTTATTTCAATCTGTAGAACATTTTGGCCTAGGATTTTATTCTTATATTTCTGTATTCCTTTAACTGGGCTTTTCTGGTAGGTTCAGTCTGGAGTGAGGCTGAGCATCCTGCTCTTTTACACATGCTTAACTTTAAAAATTGTAAGAGGGAAGATTTAGATTAGATATTAGGAAGAAGTTCTTCATGATGAGGGTGGTGAGGCGCTGGCACACGTTTTCTAGGGAAGTCATGGATGCCTCCTCCCTGGAAGTGTTCAAGGCCAGGTTGGATGGGGCTTGGATCAACCTGATCCCATTGAAGAGGGTTGAAACTGGCTGCGATTTAAGGTCCCTTCCAACACAAACCATTCTGTGCTTCTATGATTCTGTGTAAATAATAATATTGACTTCAATGCACAGAGATCAGAAAATGCTTAAATGCTTTACTGACTGAGCCAGATTGCTCAGCTCTGAGCATGCCCAACATCAATAATTAATACTGATGAAAACCAGAATTTGCATTTTCTTAGATAGTTTATTGATAACTTTTCCAAGATTCCTTTTATCTACAATTAACACATACAGTCTATTTCTTTAGTGAGTTACTGTAATGAGTCTTCATGATGCATGATGGACTACAGTTTGCTTTCTTTTAGTTGACAGGACTCATAAACATGAATCTTGCAAAAAGAGGAATACTCTGATATTTTAGATCAAAGTGCAGAAATTTAGTTCATTTTGAGAAGATTTAAAGCATTGCTGACTATACTGTCATATAAATCTTGATGCTGGTGAGACCACACCTTGAATCCTGTATTCAGTTTTGGGCCCCTCACTACAAGGAGGGCATTGAGGTGCTGGAATGCGTCCGGATAAGGGCAATGAAACTGGTGAAGGGGCTGAAGAACAAACCTTATGAGAGGCTGCAGGAACTGGGGTTGTTTAGCCTGGAGAAAAGGAGGCTGAGGGGAGACCTTATCGCTGTCTACAACTGCCTGAAAGGAGGTTGTAGTAGGTGGGTGTTGGTCTCTTCTCCCAGGTGACAGGATGACAGGGAATGGCCACAAGTTGCACAAGGGCAGGTTCAGATTAGACATCAGGAAAAAATTCTTCACCGAAGAGGTTGTTAGGCACTGGCAGAGGCTGCGCAGGGAGGTGGTTGAGGCCCCATCCCTGAAGGTATTTAAAAGCTGAGTAGATGAGGTGCTCAGAGATCTAGTTTAGTAGTGGACAGGTGTGGTTGGACTGGATGATTTCAAAGGTCTTTTCCAACCAAGCGATGCTATGATTTTTAAAGTTCAATATCAGTCCCAGGAAAAAAAGATGTGGGTGGAGTAATGGTGAAGAAGAGGGCATTGTGTAATTTAGTGGAAGTGATAAAACCCGCTTTATAGTATTTGTCTGCAAGTATTAGTCCAATGTGATCTGTCCGCTAAGACTTTTTAACAACTCCCATTTGTTGAGGGTAATGAACTACCTTATGGAATTTAGCCGCAGACTATCAAGTTGTTAATGTTTTTCTGTGTTTGTATCTGCTAATGAACATGTAAGCAACTTAGGATGAAACTAATAGTAAAAGTTTGCTCATCTACATAAAAAAAGGATTTTTGTCTCTTGCTAAAAGGATGTCAGATGAATGAGGAGAGAAACAAATGGCTAAGATTTGTTTGTGGCATTAGCATCTTTTTCAGCTGAATCCTCCTGTTGTCCCTCTCTTTGCTGGATCAGTTGGGATGCATGTGCACGCTAAGAATCCTTTTGGAGGAAACTAAACCAACTCATCATATTGAAAAATAAAGTCTGAATTTCTGACTGACCTTGAGACAACTTCATACAAATATGCAGTCAGAGGACCAGAGGAAGCCTTGTCCAATTAACATCTTGTGCTGCATATTATGTACAGATAGGGACCTTAGCCATTACCGCTTGTTTACTGATGTATTTTGGTGAAACTAAATTACTTGCTCTTGTAAACTTAACCAGTAGGGTTTGGGATGTAAAAAAATCACATTCCGTCTTTGTGACCTTTGTTCCTTGAGGCCTCAGTTTGCACATAAAGTCAGAAGTCCTAGGAGGTAGAGGTTTGGTGACAGTATCTAGGTACCATGTGAGTGCTATTGATTGGAAGTATGTACTTAAAAATGTTAAATAATGACCTTGGGTGACTTAAGTTCAGTTTGATTCACAACTACAAACTCAATTAAAAGAAAATGGAAGATATTACTGATTTCTGTTAAAGGCATATTTTAGCAATGAAGTGTAACAGGCACTTTGAGAAATTCCCTGAGATGTTAATTGCACTAAAGATGTCACTTTACTTATATGACTGGCATCCAAAATGGGCACAACTGACTCTTCAGCTGCTCAGCTGTTACTGCTAGGACAGGAGGAAATGGCCTCAAGTTGCACCAGGGGAGGATTACATTGGATACTAGAATAAAATTCATTGCCGAAATAGTGGTCAAGAGTTGGAAGAGACTGTCCAAGGAAGTGGTGAGGTCTTCATCCCCAGAAGTGTTCAGAAAGTGTGTAGACGTGGTACTGTGGGACATGGTTTAGTAGGCACAGTGGTGTTGTGTTGATTGTTTGACTGGATGATCTTAGAGGTCTTTTCCAACCTTAATGTTTCTATGATTGTATGAATCTGTGATGGTTAATGCTATTCACAGTTTGGAAGCAATTTGAGAAACCACATGGTACAGGCATACAGTGAAAGTTCAGTAGAAATAGTACTGTGCTTTTATTGGTTTTGCTTTAGGAATAAAGTAGGATTTAATTGAAGTCCATGACTGAGATCCCACTATCTTCTAAGAGGTCGGTCATTATAGTCATTGACTAAAGGTTTCTTGAGGGACTTGGTTTAGTGTTAGATAGGAATGGTTGGACTAGAAGATCCGATAGGTCCCTTCCAACCTGGTTGTTCTATGATTCTATGATTCTTCCTCCATCTCACTAATTAAAATAAAACAGTATCTGAAAAAACCCCACTAAACATAACAAAGATTCATTTATACTAATTATAAAAAACATTTTGGGGTTCTTTTTGTGCAGACCATGATTCTACTACAACCACTTCCTCTTGGGAGTCCAAGACTGAAACAAATACAGATGAGGACCAACAGAATTTCAGATGCTATTGCGCAAGTTCACTTCAATGAACCTTTACATGGTTCTGTATCTGTAACCTCTTGGCTGCAAGACACAGCCATAGTCAGGTGAAACAGAAAATGACTCTTCTGTCTTGCCTACATCACAACCCAGCTGCTTTGCCAGCATGTTTGATAGGAATGGTTGGACTTGATGATCCGGTGGGTCTTTTCCAACCTGGTGATTCTATGATTCTATGTTACCTTGCTTTGCTATTCCTAAAATATTCTTAAATAAAATAAAAAGGGTGCCTCTTAACCAGAGACCCCCTCCCCCAACTTGCCTTCTGCATAAGTAATTCTTAAAATTCTCTACCCTATTTTCAGTGTAGTATTTAAGATTGCATTAATAAATATCATAATACTTAACTTGATTAATTATTTTAATGGAAGAAATGAAAATCCTTGTAATAAGCATAAATATAGAGTTAACAAAAATAGATGTCTTTTCAAGGAAATTCTTAATTAAACATCAGTAGTGAGTAGTGAGTGTGATAGTACTGTGCTTTTAGATGCCTGATTTCTAAGAAATGTTTGTCTCTGAGGTATGTTTGCTCTATATGTAGAAAGAAAAACAATGAGAAATGTAGTTTAAATCTTAGTAACATGCTTCAAAATTTGACTGTCCCACACCCATATAATTCGCTCCTTGGAGCATTGCCGAGAATATATATTTAATTAAATATTGCATTTCCTCGTTAATATGAGGTTCTTCTTGACTATTTTGTTGTTTCCTTTGTGCAGAAGTCATCCAATAAACTTGCATCAGCCCTGATATATTTTCTTCATTAGATGCTTGGGATGATGAGTCCCCAGGCAGGCCTTAATTTGATTTACAGTGTACAAAGAATTGAACCTTTTTACAAATTAAAACCAAAATAAAACAAACCATAACAGAACAACCTTCAGGGAAGCTCTGGGAAGTGCTACTGTTATTTTTTTTTCTTTTCCTTTTGAAAAATAATGTAGAGAAACTGCAAAACTGTCATAGCAAACTACTATAATCCCTTCTAGTACTCAAAGGGAGCCTAAAGGAAAGCTGGGGAGGGGCTCTTTCTCAGGGATTGCAAGGATAGGACAAAGGGGAATAAGGACAAAGGGTTTTAAGTTGAAAGAAGGGAGATTTAGATTAGGTATTAGGAAGAAATGTTTTTCTGTGATGGTAGGGAGGTTTCCCAGCGCAGTGGTGGCTGCCCCATCCCTGGAGGTGTCCAACACCAGGTTGGATGGGGCTTTGAGCAACCTGATGCAGTGGCAGGTTTCCCTGCCCATGGCAGAGGGCTGGAACTGGATGATCTTTAATGTCCCTTCCAATCTAAACCATTTTATGTATAAAAATTAATTCTAAAGCTATTTGTGTGTACTAATTTACATAGAATCATAGAATCACTTGGTTGGAAGAGACCCACCGGATCATCGAGTCCAACCATTAACATAGTTCTGTCTAAGACAAGAATTTCCATCAGCTTAAACCTGAAACTTGTTTATCTTCCATGTATTATGAGTTCTAGTTGTTTAAAACCTCCCAAGTCAGATTGTTGAGAGGGGTGTTTCTGGGAGTTCAAGTAAGACAATGACACATGAGCAAGCACAAGTTATATCTGCCAGCAAACGATAACAGATTCCGATGCTTCAGCTGTGACGTCCAGAGAAGAGCCATGAAGCTGGTGAAGGGGCTGGAGAACAGGCCCTATGAGGAGCGGCTGAGAGAGCTGGGGTTGTTTATCCTGGAGTAGAGGAGGCTGAGAGGAGACCTCATTACTCTCTAAAACTCCCTGAAAGGAGGTTGTGGAGAGGAGGGTGCTGGGCTCTTCTCCCAAGTGACAGGGGACAGGACAAGAGGGAATGGCCTCAAGCTCCGCCAGGGAAGATTTAGGCTGGAGATTAGGAGGAGGTTTTTCACAGAAAGGGTCATTGGGCATTGGAATAGGCTGCCCAGGGATGTGGTTGATTCACCTTCCCTGGAGGTGTTTAAGGCATGGGTAGATGAGGTCCCGAGGGACATGGTTTAGTGTTTGGTAGGAATGGTTGGACTTGATGATCCGATGGCTCCCTTCCAACCTGGTTGTTCTATGGTTCTATGGTTCTATCCTAGTTGCCCCCTACCATTTAGTTTCAGCTGGTCCCCTTTCATTCCATTACATAGATTGAACCAATGTGAATTGCCCAGAGAGTTGGGGTTGTTCAGCGTGGAGTTGAGCAGGCTCTCAGAAGACCTTATAGCTGCCTTCCAGTATCTGAAGGGGGCTAACAAGAAAGCTGAGGAGGCACTGTTTACAAAGGCGTTTAGTGACAAGCTTTCATAGAATCATTTGTTGGAAAAGACTTTTGAGGTCATTGAATCCCACTGTTTGAGGCTGCTGCTCCAGACTGAGAGGTCTGAAGGATGAAGTGTTGTATTGAGGAAGCCAAGATATACATTCAGATTCCTTTATCACCACAGAGTGTGAACTGGAACTCTTTACTTAAAGGATTGCAGAGATTTTTATTTTAAACAAATGCATATTTATTTGAAAGAAATATCTTATTTTGTCTTTAAGTTGTTTTAACAAGTGGCTGAGTTAAAGTTACCTGGAATATCTAAAGATTGAATTGATACAGAGATTGGCTTGGGAAAATTCACTCCCGGCAATAGAAGTCTGGCAGTTTCATAGTCAACGTGAAATGCATCTACTGTGAGCAATGGACAAGCATAATTATAAGTGTATTAACAGGGCAGCTCACATGCTGAGTTTCTAATTGAAAACATCCTGGTCATTGTTTTAATATTTCCCTCTTAATGAATGATTCTGATTTCTCCAACTGATTTCTAATATTTTGCTATTTGATCATAGCTTGAAGTTTGGTCAGCAAATACAGACCTTAATTTTGCAAACTATTACTCATGTGACACATCTTTTCCTAGTAGATTGTACAGCTGAATAAGATCTTGGGTGATTAATTTGTAGTACTGTGCGAGCACAGTTCATGAGCACGTTCCTGCAGAATAAGTGCTGCTTAGGCATAAATACAGCAAGTGCCTGGGTTTTCATCTTTCTCAAATCTCAGCCTAGCTTTTTGCAGGAATACGTTTTGAGATCAGCTCTGTCTAATGCAGGCTGCCCAGCAGCGCTAATGAGGGTGACTCTGACCCCCAGGAGCCTGTTTGTTCTTCGGTGTCCTTCACCCAGCTGAGAACCTGCACATTAACATGTGTTACACGCAATAAAATAATGCAGGAGTAATACCTATTGTGACCATATTTCTCCATCCTTAATTACTGTCTTGAGATTTATAATGAGATAAATGAGTTTGGCTTGAGCCTGTTATCAATTACGTGTGCTTTATAATGAAGTTCAGTTAGGCTGGAGAAATGGTTTGGTTTGGTTCACATGTACAAGCCTGGGGTGTGCAGCCCATTGATTTCCATTTCTGAGTCAAAGGTGTCTCGGAGATCTTGCCCCCTGCTTTCCAGGGCTTTTGTCTCTCACACTTCTGAAATATTATCCCCATATTGAAGTGTTAAACAGAGAATAACTTGCCTTTCCCAGTTCAGAAAGCTTGTGGCAAATTTAATGGCTGAATACAAATCTTATGAATCTGACTTCAGCCGATTTAGGGTTCACGCAATTTGGATCCGTGACTCTACCTACTGTGACTTCTTAAGTCACTTAATTTCCCTGTATTAATTTTTTTGCCTTGTCAAGAACTAGCACTAATTCAAATTATATCTCTTTCCGTTGCTGATTATGTCATTAACATTTAATACTGATTTGAACATCAAACCCACTAATCAAGCACAAATATTAATGGCTCTGTTTTGCAGCTTTTCCTCTGACAGGTTGTAAGCACTGTGGATCACAGAATTGTAGAATGTCCTGAGTTGGAAAGGACCCACAAGGATCATCATGTCCAACTGTTATGGATCTGCTATGGCCTAGATGTTCTCAGGGCACAGCCTGTTCCTAGTCCAGCAATTTTGCATGAGGAAAGAGTGGAGGGATTTTTTTTCCTTCCTTCTTTTGTTCCTCAAAGTGGTTCCTTGCTGGTGGTAAAGCGATTTATTTATGATAATGTGAGACCTGCCTCTTCCCGGTTACACTCATTAACATTGTGATCTGTCCACACTTTTCCTGTTTCATCAGTCCTAACTTAGACTTCTCTTTAGGAAGGTGGATGGATACCATTTGGATGGTAGTAAAAATTATGCTGCTGGGTTTAATAGAGGGAAGACTGCATGAATAAATGAATATAATGTAATGGTCTGCTAATTAATCAGTCTAGATGCTCTCATGGTTACAAATTTATGGATCTTTTCTTCCTAAACAGAACTTCTTTCATTCATGATCTTTCTTCTCGAGCTTGAATATCATTAAATTGGTGCTTTTAATAGTGTCCCTTTATACTCTACTTTTCTTCAGTAAGCCTGTCCTCTTTCTAGTGGCTTTTTGGTACTGGGAATATAAAATTTGTATGCGTGCAGTGAACCGTAATAACCACAACATCACTACGAAGATGTCACTCTCCTTCTACCATTTAGTGTGGGATGTCTTAGATACCTTAGGCATCTAAAATAGCATTAGCTATATTTAACTACTTGAGTATTTCCAGATGTGTCGTAAGAGCATAGTGACTCCTTTGCATTATGATTTTCTTTAGTATATTAAATATGTATTTATACATATAGATACTGGTTGCTTGAGTCTTGGCTCTTTTGAATCATGCAAACAGCAGGGTGGGGTCTTTGCTGGTGCTTTAATTTGGCACAGCAGCGTTGAGCATCTTGCCCAAATTCTGAATTAACACTGAAAAACAATTGCTTGCAGCACATAATTTAACTTCATGATTCTGGCAATTCTCTCTCTTCCATTGTATCTTCCAAGGTTAGGTGCCCATAGCCAGCACCTCTTGGCTGTGACTGCTGTTTCTGAACAGGATACATGTGAGTTCCCCACTTGATCTCAGTTTTCTTTTTGCATTAGGAGAGCTTACTCAGCACTCATCTGAATGTGCTAGAGGTGATAAGCAAACAATCCATTGACTTTTTTAAAAAGAAACTAAATTGGAAGGTTATCTAATACTCTCAGAGGCTTCCGAGGACGCCTTGAGTTGCTTTTGAGCTACTCGTTGGACTGATACCTAAAGTGAAAGCCTTAAAGAAAGCTTCTTAAAACCTCTTTATGCCTCTGGAAACAGTGATGCAGAATTAGTGAAAAGGAAGGAGAGAGATTAGAGAAGGAGATATTTTTGAGAACAGGTCCCAAACCAAACATTGCCCATCATGTTCTGTAATTAATCAACAAGCTGACAGACTGTTTCAGATTTGGAAACCTCCCAGAATTCTAAAATAAATCAAGTCACCCTTCACAGTTTAAGTAGTACTTTGCCCCTTATCTTAGCTCTGCTGTTTGTGGAGCATTATAAGGGGAAGGTGGCATAATCTAGCTCAAAATGAAATGACTTGGCGTTATTCCAATACCTACATTTTCCTGCTACCATGAACTGTGTCGAGATCTTTCTTCTTCTCAGTTAACTGTAATCAAAACGTCATTTTGTCACTATTGATCCTTTCTTACTGGTGTCTGGAAGTGTTGTGTTTGAAAAGGCTGCTTCCTTCATCCAAATTTAGAGTCCGTATGCAAAGGTTTCCTCATCCTCACTTCTCCATGAGCATCTTTTCTTACATTTCCTTTATCCTTTTATGTATTACATTTAGTGAAAATCACGAGAAATGTCTGATGTGGATGAGGAGGCAGGATGGAAAAAGATGGAACTTACATAACCTCTACTCGTGTTCACCTTTCCTATTTTTATTCCTCTTTTACTCCCAGTAACTTGTTGAACTGTGAGATCTCAGAACTGTCAGTCAAACTGCCAGCTACCTTTGGTGTATGATATGAGATTATGATATTTTTTCACTTCCTTTTCTCTTTGCTGTCATGCCACTGCAGCAGGGAAATAACTTGTCTGTGTCATCGCTGACTTACCTTTGTACCTTCAGATCTCCCCTTGCAGAATCCACGTCCTATGTTAGGCATTCTCTTGGTGAGCTCCAGAGCAGAAACTTCCATTATTTTTAATTTTCCATAGGCAATTCCTGAATAGCTCTGCAAGAGATGAGATTAGGCAATTCCTGAATACCTCCACAAGAAATGAGACTTCTGTTGTGCTTGATGACAGGACACCTCGTGTAAATAGTCCTGGCCTGAGTGAAGTTAAATGCAAAATTTTCTCCTGCTGATAAAAGAACCAAGCTCCCCTTTTCACATTTTTTCCCCTGCTTCTGATAATTTTCTCTAGCCTGGGCCCAAATTGTAACATCTGTTATGCAAATTTCTTTGCTAATTTGTTGGAACAGGTTTTTTTTTCCTTTTCAGCAGTTCCCTGTTCCTTTCTGAGAAATCAGTGTTTATAGATAGCAGTATCTAAGAGGTTTGTTTGCAGGGTATGTTTTCTGTGGGAGTGTCACTTAGAAAGAATCTTGAGGCAGAGATCTCAACTAGGGCAATGAACCTGGTGAAGGGTCTGAAGGACAAGTATTACGAGGGACCTGTGGTTGTTTAGCCTGGAGAAAAGGAGTCTGAGGAGAGAGACCTCACTGCTCTTGGCAGCTCCCAGAAAGGAGGTTATAGTGGGGTGGTCGCTGATCTCTTCTCCCAAATGACAAGTGATAGGATGAGAAGAAATAGCCTCAAGTTGTGCCAGGGGAGGTTTAGATTGGACATAAGGAAAATTTTCTTTACTGAAAGAGTGATGAAGCCCTGGCAGAGGCTGCCCAGGGCAGTGGTGGAGTCCCCATTCCTGGAGGTCTTCAAAAACGTGTAGCTGTGGCACACATGTTGCTGACAATTGGACTGGATGATCTTAGATGACTTTTCCAACCTTAATGATTCTGTGATTCAAGCAATTTTCAGTATTCAGGCTGTCTACCAACTCTTGCCAGTATTTTAAACTACAGCTGATAAAATCATTTGCACTTCCAAACGTACTCTTTGCAGTGGGTGAGATCCATCTTTACTTTTGAAATAGAGGCTATACAGATGAATTTCCACTTTGAAGTCCCTCCTTAGCTTTAGTATAAAAGGCATCCAAGCCAAACTTGCAGTCTAGGCTGGTTGTAAAGTCAATATAGTTGGCTGCCAAAAGGCATCTCTAGATTCCATCACTAAACAATTTCAAGTAGATAAGGAAAATTCTTCTGTTCGGATGCTACTTTCTCTCCATTGCCCACAGGAAGTACTTAATGTGTTCATTAGAGACATTTTGGTACATTAGATTAGATAAATCTCATAGTTAAAATTTACAGGTCTTATTTTCCTGCTTTTCAATCAGTTGATGATCTAAATATTTTTTTTTGAGTAAATGAACAAAACACTCCCCCGTACATATGGCAGTGATGACTTAGCAGATGTGCACTTTCTCTGTGTGTAATTAAACCAAATTTTATTACTGATCTTTGGCACACCTTAGTGATTTGTTGTAGTTTCCAAAATCTCCATGTTAAAAAACACTTTGTACACCACTTTCTGCAAGAAATATAACAATGCAAATACTTTAATTGCATTTTGATTTTCAGTTCCGTGCCCAATAATTTTATATAGCTGTTTATTAGAGATTATTGTAGTCTCTACTATGATAATTAAAAGTTGAAAAGCAATAAAAAGATGCAATCCTGCTGCACAACAGCATAGCTGCTAGATTTTGCGTGTTTTCTTTTGCAGTTATTACCCAACAAAGATACTTTTCTAGTGAAAAGCGTTTTTCAAGAACTGCAATACCAGCGAAACAATTACAAAAGCTGCATTTAATAATATTGTAAAATAAAACTGTTTCCCATGGTTGACTGAATAATGTAGCTTCTTCGAATAGTACAACCCTAGCTAATTAACTGGGTGCTTTCATATCAGTAGCTGATTATTGCTTCTGGAAACAGTCATTTAGCCACTGAGAGAGGAACAACATATCTTAATAAAGACATTTTTCCTTACAGATCAGCTCATTAAAATTTTTCTTGTGCATGTCACCAGCAAGGCTGTATAGTATTTTTGACTGGTCCTGTAAACTTCCATGGATTTTTGTCTGTAAAATTGAGATATAATATTTACTTTACTTGGGATTTCTTACATAGCCTGATAAAGTCTTGAAACTGGGGTACATGTAGAGTGGCAAAGATGTCTAGGTAAGTTCACTGGTTTTGGGAAGCTGCACTTGTTGCCTGAACAGGTTTAAAGAATGAGACGCTACACAAGACATTTGTGAGTCCATGCTTTTATGAATCTTAGTAGATGCAAGGTGTAAAACCCTTGTATTATAAAGTTTGTTCTTCTCTATTAGTTATATACTATGTAGCTACTTTAAAACTCTGCCAGGAGAGGTTTAGATTGGATTTTAGGGAATTGGGCCTGTTTAGTCTGGAGAAGTAGATGCTGAGGGGTCACCTTATTGTGCTCTATGACAGCCTGAAAGGAGGTTGTAATGAGGTGGATGTTGGTCTTTTCTCCCAAGTAACAGGTGATAGGATGAGAAGAAATGGCCTCAAATTTCACCAGGGAAGGTTTATATTGGATATTAAGGAAAAATTCTTTACCAGAAAAGTGGTGAAGCCCTGGCAGAGGCTGCCCAGGGCAGTGGTGGACTCCCCGTCCCTGGAGGTGTTCAAAAAGTGTGTGGCAGTGGCATTTTGGGACATGGTTTAGTAGGCACGGTGCTGTTGGACTGACAGTTGGACTGGATGATCTTAGAGGTCTTTTCCAACCTTAATGATTCTATGGTTTTGTTTTATATTGGGCTGGGTGAGAAAAGAATCGCAAGCAACTTAACTTACAAAGCAGCTCTTAGTCTTCAGAGAGAGAGAAGAGCCTGTGATTTGTACATATGAAACTGTACTATTTGCTTCCAGTAGTCTCTATTATGCTTAGATAGGTAATAAATTCAGGATGTGTTCCTCTGTAACATCAAAGTGAACAGCTTTTATGTTTAGCCATGCAAGGAAATAAACCATTGAACTTACAAACTTATTCTACGTTTGATTGCATCAATCTTATATTATCTGAACATTTCTCAGTAAACACAGCAATGGGGCATGAGTTACAGCTGCAGCATTTTCTCACATCACTTTCTGTTCTTTCATCAGCTTTGTGCTCTTCATTTATTGCCTCCCCTGAGTCATCAGTATTGGTCTAATGGACTGGAACAGCCTAAGGTGAATGGTAATTACTTATTGAGTTTCTGATAGCCCAGATGAGAATAGGACTTATTAGATCAGTAATAATGGAAATCTGTGTTTAATGCAAAAGTTTTAGAGTCTAAAAGAAATGTGTCTGAATTTATCATTTTTTTTCATGTAGGAAGGTAAAATATTGTTATAGAAAGGTTTAAAATGAATTATATGAATCATGTTGTCAAAAGAAGACATCACAAGAGGTAAGCATAGTAAAAATGCACTGATTGTGGTCTTTCCCAACAAAACAATAAGAAGAAAATGGTTTTGAAACTGCCTTTTTTATGATAAAATCTGAAAGAAGATACTCAGTTCCCTAGCAAGAAATGTATGCAACCTGTTTATGTCTTCCAGACAAGCAGTACCCTTGTCTGAAAGGATCCTCAGAAACACTTCTATTCCTCCCTCATCCGCACTGGGATGATCAGGGCCCAGGTCCAATTTAGTTTCAGAATTGCAGGCATTCTGGGTTGGAACCCTGTTAAATCTTTTTACCTCCCATAGCTCAGATGGCTGAGTGCTTGGATGGAAAGTGTAAGGGAACGTAACTTGTATGAAGTGGCCACTGATATTTTGCTTCTTTCTATTCTTTTTCTGTTCAAACTGATAGAATGTTCCATTTTCCAGGCTTTAAACTTGAGTGCATTGTTGCAGGTGAAGACTTGGCTTCCTTTCATGAGCCACTGAAGTAATTTTCTAATTAATCATCACAAAAAGTCCTTTATTAAAAGGTCTGCAGCTGTGTTGCTAAATAAAGTAACAATAACAATTTGTGTTACCTGACAAACCCAGTCAGGGAAGTGGTGCTCCATTGTGGAGGATAACGTGGAACACCTAAGGAAGCATGACTCTGCTCAGGACTGTAAACTGCTTTAAGAGTAGCTGTAACCACTGTGTATAGCAAAAAAAAGGAAGGAAGACTAGAAGGATGAGAATAATTGGATAATATCTGTCATCTGCAGATGCTCACAGCCTCATGTTTGCCCTGAACTTTTAACAGGTCTGCTACAATATTCATCTCCCTAGTGAACCAATTGTATAAATACAGTTGTAAGCAAGACATCACAGCAAAGAGAGTATGAGAACCAAGAAGAAATGAAGTAAGACTTACACGATCACTACAAATATGAAAGCACACATTTGTATGCAATGTGTTTTTCTTTAGTAAAAGAAGAAAGGTTTTGTGACAAAACCATCCAAAGTGGAAGTGTAATGGTACTACATAAGAAGAATGACTGGAAAACTGCTCAGCAGAAAAGGACTGAGGGTATTGGTTGGCAGCTGGCTGTACTTGAGCCAGCAGTGGCCTGGGTGGCTGAGAAGGCCAACAGCACCTGGTTTACAGTGGCCATGGCGGGGCCAGCAGGAGCAGGGAAGGGATCATTGCCATGGACTCAGTGCTAGTGAGGCCACACCGCAAATTCTGGGTTCAGTTTTGAGCCCCTCACTCCAGGAAAGACATTGAGGTACTAGAGAATGTCCAGAAAAGGGTAACAGAGCTGGGGAAGGGTTTAGAGCACGAGGTTTATTGAGAATGACTGAGGGACTTGGGGCTGTTTAGTCTATGAAAGAGAAAGCTGAGGGGAGACCTCATTGCTCTCTACAGTTCCCTGAAAGGTAGCTGTAGGGAGGTGGGTGTTGTTCTCTTCTTGAGAAGGGATAAGATGAGAGGAAATGGCCCCAAGTTGTGTCAGGGGATGTTTAGATTTTGTATTAAGAGCTACTTCTTTACTGCAAGAGTGGTCAAGCCCTGGCAGAGGCTGTCCAGGGCAGTGGTGGAGCCCCCCTCCCTGGAGGGCTTCAAAAAACATGTGGCTGTGGCACTTGGGTACATGGTTTAGCAGACATAGTGGTGTTGGGCTCACGATTGGATTGGATGATCTTAGCTAGTTTTCGACTGCAGTGGTCTTGTGATTCTGTAACTAAAATGAGAAACTCCGCTATCGCCTTTAGATTCTTATGTGCTGTTATTTTAAACAAATGAGACAGCTTGTTAATATCCAGCCCAATGGGAAGCCCTGGTGACTGGGGAAGCAGTTTGCTGTGCCTTTGTGGTTTACCACAGAGGATGGTTTGGAGACACTGTTTCCATGATCTGTACCTGAAATATGAAATACTGTTTTGAGCACCAGTGTTGCAAAAAGCTCAACATAATACTTTCTGAAACAAAGAACCTGTTGTTTTCTCTACCTTCTCATTTTGATGATGCTGTCGAGCTATTTTAACAGTTAACAAGAAATGATTCTTTGAATCTCATGTTTTCAGTAAACAATATTTGAAATGTCATTTTCTTAGATCAAGTCTGAAAGACTCTTGAATAGTTTTTCTGGTTGTAAGAGAAAACTTCCCTTCAAATAAGCCAAGAGCAGATTTCTGTTGTGTTGCTTGATCCTTTAAGATTTGCTCTTCACCCTGTTTAGAATTCACCCTGATGCTGGGATAACATGATATATTCCTGACTGGACTTGTTTAGTGGTACTGGAATTCCGAAGGTCCTTTCCACTGTTATGACCATGAATATTTCTTAATGTCAAATAAATCCCAGGGAATCTCAACTCATTCTAGGATTCTTTACCTAATTCCTTTCTCATCTTGCAAACAGACAAATCCCTCAATGATGGTTATGCAGTAGATGTGAATTAATATCAAGATTCAAGTCTGCTGTGTTACTGGGATCTGCAAGGCAATATCAGATATTGTACAACATTTGTGTGGAAATGTTGAATGAGCTGCAACACAGGTCTTGTTCAAATAGCATATATTAATTTAAAAAGTGTTTTCACATCAGGGCTACATTGAGCGCTTTCTGACTGGAATAGGTTAAAATTGTTAGTCTCTTCTCCAATGTGACAGGTGGTAGGACAAGAGGAAATGGCTTCAAGTTGCACCAGGGCAGGTTCAGATCAGACATCAGGAAAAATTCCTTCACTGAAAGGGTTCTCAGGCAGAGGCTGCCCAGGGAACTGGTTGGGTCACCGTCCTTGGAGGTGTTTAAAAGCTGAGTAGATGAGGTGCTCAGAGATATGGTTTAGCAGTGGACATGTATGGCTGGACTTGATGATCTCAAAAGTCTTTTCCAACTGAGAGTTTCTATGATTCTGTAATTCTATGATTCTTTTCTTCCTTTGTTTTTATAACACTTGTGATAATCCTAGCCTGAAACTGAGGAGCTAACTATATTTCTTCTCTCCCTATTGAGTTGTTGTATCAGGCCACATTTGATATTTGAAGGCAGTTCGTTGCCTGTCCTGGCGGGTGGTTATTGCTTATTCCATTAAGAAATAGTTCCTGCTTTATTTTATTTATTTTTTGGGGGATGGGGCGAGGGGGTTGGGAATGTTTTTTAGCCAAGCATTTCAGTTTACATTAACTCCTGCCATAACTTCCTTCTTGCCAAGTAATCTGAGCTGCCTCTGGGTAGATAAGTATCTGTAGATGCAGACCATACAATAAGACCTAAACAATATACTGTAAATCAGTACCTTATTTTCAAAGTTACAGACTTAATCATATTTCTGTCTGGAAACTGCAACTGAGATTAATTACTGAAATTTTACAGTCTAACATCCCTGCAGATATATGGATATCTGCAGGGTACTTAATTTGAATTTGCAAGGTAGTCTTGTTTGTACTTGCATTACCAAACACTTGTAGGATAGTACTTGTTGACACCCTTTCCAGTAGTTTACCTGCTGTTTACAGTAATTTGGAATACAAATTATAGTTCTTAGCTGTTATTGTTTCCTCTTTCAGATTTTTTTACTGCTTAGTGTAGTAGACTTTGTACTTGGGGCCATGGTCTAGTGGTGGACTTAGCAGTGCTGGGTCGATGGTTGGGCTCCATGATCTTAAAAGTCTTTCTGAACTGAAGTCATTCTATGATTCTATTACTCAGCTGAAGTTGATGGTATCATTAGGACAGGTAGCTTAGACCTCTGGACATGCATGTTCATTTCCTTTTCTGTTGCTGGCTTCTTTTGCAGTCAGGTAATTGTGCCCTTCTGAGGGTGGCAAGAATAATTTCATTAAAAGCTATGAATTATGAGATGCTGTGGCGGCTTCTGAAGTACCTGAGACAAGCTGGAAGGATGTGTTTTAAATCCTGCTTCTTCAATGCCTGCTTATCTGATTTTTAAAATTGTTTTCCCATGAACAGTTACAGCAGGAAAATTCAATCACTGAGCATTGGTAGAAGGCAAATGCAAAAGTGAAACGAACATGGTCAAAGCAAATTAATTTCAAAATATGAATGATATTCGTTAGAAAAAGCTTTTGCATTATTACCAGTAAGTATTTATCCAGCGCTGTTTTGGGAATATTAATACAGTTTTGTTTCACTTTGAGGAAGGCAGTGATATTTGAAAAATAGAGTGGTATCTACATACTGTTATAATAATTAAAGTTACATCTGCTTTCTTTAACCTCTCCACTTGACCACCCTCTTTTGGATGAACTACTGGAGAGGTCCTTAATCCCCCTGAGGTCACCACTAACCTCACCATTGTTTTATTAGCCTACCTGGTAAATCATCATCTCAATTTCTTTTATATGTTATACACATGACTTATATTTCAGTTTTCAAATGCTAAATAAAGTCAAGCGGTAACCTCTTTAATAAAGACAGCAATTATGTTTTCATTTTTCTCTCACTGATTGTTAAACTGGATCTAGAGTGTTTTATGAATCTAGAGCGATAAACATTATCTTACTTTGAAAGGTAGTATAAAGTGTTGAGAAAAACATAATTAATTATTGTTACTGGAAATATTCAAGGTTTCAATGTGAGAATGTTAGAGAAACTTAATTATATTTGGTTTTTTGCACTGAATAGCTTAATATTTTTGAGGGTGATTGAGGCACAGGTTGTCCAGAGAAGCCATGAAAGCCTGGGAAGTATTCAAGGCCAGGTATGATGGGATTTTAAACAGCTTGATCCAGTGGGAGGTGTCCCTGCCCATGGCAGGGGGTTGGCACTGGATGATCTTTAAGATCCCTTCCAACCCAAACCATTCCATGATTCTATGATTCTATGATTCTTGAGTTATCATCATGCCCTATGAAGCCTTTCATTTGTGGGTGTTACAAATTAATTTTCGATAGACCGTAGCTGGCAAAATCTACCACTGGAATTTTAGCAACATCTCAACTCCATTCCATCTACATTTGCATAAATACAAAGACTACTTCTGTTTCCAGGTGTAACTTTTAAAAAAATAAATATGTTCAATTCTTCCTGTGATTTTCTTGATGTGAAAATTTGCATATGGCTACATTTATGACATTTTGTAGCTTCTTAGAAAGCTGCTTGAACCTCATCAAATCTAATGTCTCAAAGTGCCACATCCACACATCTTTTGAACTCTACCAGGCTGGTGACTCCACCACTTCTCTGGGCAGCCTCTTCTAGTGCTTCACCGCTCTTCAGGTAAAGAATTTTTTCCTAATGTCCAACCCAAACCTACCCTGGTGTCCTATTGCTTGTTTCTTGGGAGAAGATACCAACACTCAGCCTGCTACAGCCATGACCTACTCTAGCTCCTGAACCTCATCGTGAATTCTCTGTGAGAGTACTAGAGAACTATCATAGAATCATAGAATCATAGAACAACCAGGTTGGAAGAGACCCAGCGGATCATCAAGTCCAACCGTTTTTATCAAACACTAAACCATGTCCCTCAGCACCTCGTCCACCAGTGCCTTAAACACCTCCATGGATGGTGACTCAACCACCTCCCTGGGCAGCCTCTTCCAGTGCCCAATGACCCTTCCTGTGAAATTTTTTTTCCTAATGTCCAGCCTAAATCTCCCCTGGTGGAACTTGAGGCCATTCCCTCCCATCCTGTCCCCTATCACTAGAGAGAAGAGGCCAGCTCCCTTCTCTCCATAACTTCTTTTAGGTAGTTGTAGAGAGCAATGAGTCATGAAATCATGCTGAAGATCAGGTGGAGCTTTGTGGTCCAGTGCATGCGACTCTGCCAGAGTTTGGTTTGTTATCTCGATCAAAGCCTTAGAAGTTAATAATCTTCAGTTGGTTCTTACTCTCCTGGTAGATTCGTCAAATGCATCGAACAGGGGAATCAGTTGGTATTTGAATTGACACTCCTGAGAAAACACCAAACCCAGTGTATTATTCACACAGGCTGAATAACTGGCACAGATTTGTAGGTGACAAAGAGGCAAAGAGACAGGTTCCTCAGGCTGTGCAATTAAATGCACAGCAGCTCCTCTAAAACCTAATTATATTTGTTGAATATTAGTTGAAATAATACACAGGAGTCAGAGTTTTAGAAGTTCTTACAGTATTAAGTGCTGAGCTGTTATGAAAATCTGCATCAGTTCGATGGGAGCTATTGAATAATTTTCAAGAGCTGTCCTTGATTATGAAGCACCGTAAACTGCAGCTGCTTGTAATCCATGTGGCAAGAAAAAGCAGTGCAAAATTGGAGTCACATTTGCAACACTATTTCAGCATATAGAGATAAAAATACTGTTGGAGTGCTGTAGTTTTCTGCAAACAAGGCGTTATAAACTCAGGATACTTGATGTTATATTTACTTCTGGTAAATCAAGACACATTAAAGTACTAAAACCGTGATTATGTTTTGTCATTTTATGAAGGGAAAAAAATGTTACAAAAATCCACATCCACTTTAGCCACCAAAAATCTGCTTTATCTGCCATGAAATGACAAACATTTGCATGCATTACTCATAAGATTCTGTGAGGAGTGACTGGCAGAATTCTAAGGCAGGATTTCCCAGCAGTTCTCTTTTATTTCATGGTTTAACTGAGGAAGGGATACTGTGGGCAGACACTGAAGTAGAAGATACGCAGACATGGGATGTTTCAGAAGCAGTGAGAACCAAACGAACTCATCCAGAAAGGAAGGGATGCAACACAGGCAATATTCCCATATCCCTCATCCATTAAAACTTGTAAAATTCTTACATGCACGTGAGTTGTAAAGGAATGATAGTGGTTCACCTAGTTGTGTGTTGTACTATAATCATATAGTGCAACCATACTCTGAGCTGTGGATAAGGGCTCGAGGTGGTTTATATGTAGCAGTTAAAACAATATTGGATAAGTTCATTACACCCTAATTTATTCAATTAGAATGTAAACTCAATATGTCAATTAATTTCAGTGCATAATGGATCTGAAGATTCAAATTCTTTTATTAAGATTGTTCAAAGCAAGTGAGGACTGGAAAGAATGCGAAACTTCTAAAAAGATGCAGTTTTTTAATTAGAGCTTTATTAGTAGAAAGAGGAGGAAATCTTTAGAAAATTAATTCTTTATTAGAATCATAGAGTCATAGAATGGTTTGGATTGGAATGGACCTTAAAGCCCATCCAGTTCCAACCCCTCTGCCATGGGCAGGGACACCTCCCACTGGATCAGATTGCTCAAAGCCCCATCCAACGTGGCCTAGAACACCTCCAGGGATGGGGCAGCCACCACTTCTCTGGGCAACCTGGGCCAGGGCCTCCCCACCCTCATAGAGTTCAAAAGAATGTTTTGTGTATCTTGATTACATATAATTTATTTTTCTTTATTGGAAGAAAGGTTCAATTCCTGTTGTATAAGGAAAGTGGATTTTGCTGATAATTATGGAATTGCATCTGCTAGCAGAATAAATATCAGGGTAAAACTAATGCTTCTGTAATAACACAGTTTGCTCTTCCACCAAGCTTGATGTGTTTGTTTTTTTCCTCACAAGAGTATTCTTTAGGAATACTGCAATCCCTGAAAAATTATATTAAAATTAAGTTTTACAGTGGATATAACAAATAATTTCTTGGCAAATAGTAAAATACGTTAGGTTCCTTTGGCCAAGATTCAGGTGCTCACAGTGTAGGGGTTGCTATCTGAGGTAGTCACCACTGACTGTTACAGGCACTGAGGAGGTAAAGGTCCTCAAGGTATGATTCAAATATTTTAGATGGTGCCTTTAGGATGAAATGAATCATATTCAAATTACCAGCCTATAACATTACATGCTTTATTTGTTTGTATCTCTTGCTATAATGGGTTAAAATGTTCATTTTGATGATTTTCAAACTGAATTCTAGCTTGCAGGTGAAATTCGTTGTTATTTGCAGGGCTATTCATAGAAACAAGCTTTAGCATATAGAAGTTAACAGAAGCTGAATTTAGTGTGAGTTAGCTAATATCTCCCATGCTGCCCCATGGAGTCATGGATGCCCCATCCCTAGAGGTGTTGAAGGGCTGGTTGGCTGAAGGTTTGAGCAACCTGATCTGTTGGAGGTGTCCTTGCCCATGGCAGGATGGTTGGAACTGAATGATCTTTAAGATCCTTTCCAACCCAAAATGTTCTGTGATTCTATGAGTCTATGATTCTATGATTCTATGTTTAAGGTGCCATTCTGAAGCTTTGAGTGAGACACAACAGATGTTAATTGATGGCTGTGCTCATTGTGGCACTTTAAAACACTGTTCTGATCTTTATTTTTGCCATCAGATTATGAGCTTCTTTGAGCAGTAAAATCCCAATTCCCATTATTTTGAAAGAGCAAAGCAGGTTGGCCTCACTTTGGTGCTCCCTGATCCTGCCTTTGCTCTGCCGACAGGGGATATTACCAGAAAAAGGCTGATGTTCGTGCGAAACAGATTGCGAGGGGAGGCCTGGACCTGTCAAGCTTAGCTGAGCATTAGGTCTGGTCATTTATCACTGTCAGATGGGCAAGGGGGGGAAGAAGCGCTGGACCGTTGCTGCTCATCTGCTGACTGACAGCTGACTGCAGCCTAATGCAACCTCCAAGCAGATAATCTGCCATCGAGGGGGAATGTGTGTGCGAGAGATACTCTATCACAGCCTGCACGCTGCTTCATGCTCAAAGAGACTGACATCTTCACAAGGCAAAAAAAGAAATGTCAGTTGGGCTTTAAAGGACTGGGGTGTATTGTGAAGCTCTGCTGTACCTCATTTCCATGGTTTCATGTAGATCCATTTTTAAAAACAGATTAACGGCATAGTGGAGACATGCAGTCAGGCACAGAAATGATAATGTGATGACAATGTTCAGATGAGAAAAAGTGCTGTTTGTTTCACCTCTCAATTTAATTCGCAGGACTGCAGATACGCTGCAAAGCAGCATAATGATTTAAAAATAGCAAAATCCACCCTGTCCAATGTAGACCTCGGAGTAAGACTCCATATTTAAGGAATGGGGAAAACATTTTGTGAGGGAAAACCAAAATTAAAGCAAGAAAAATCAAATTAGTAAGGTTTAATACTATTTCCTGCAGTTTTGTGCAACAAATGCTTCCTGTAGGTGCTAATTTGAGGCTGCACCTTGAATCCTGTGTTCAGTTTTGGGCCAGTGACTACAATGAGGACACTGAGGTGCTGCAGTGCATCCAAAGAAGAGCAGTGAATTTTGTGAAGGGGCTGGAGAACAAACCTTAGGAGGTGCGGCTGAGGGAACGGGGATTGTTTAGCCTGGAGAAGAGGAGGCTGAGAGGAGACCTTATTGCTCTTTACAACTACCTGAAAGGAGGTTGTAGTGAGATGTGTGTTGATCTCTTCTCTAAAGGGACAGGAGACAGGATGAGAGGAAATGGCCTCAAGTTGCACCAATGCAGTTTCAGATTAGACATTAGTTAAAAATTCTTCATGGAAAGGTTTCTCAGGCACTGGCAGAGGGTGCCCAGGGAGGTGGTTGAGTCCTAGTCCCTGGAGATATTTAAAAGATGGGTTGATGAGGTGCTCAGAGATACGGTGTAGTAGTGGACAAGTGTGGCTGGACTCAATGATCTCAAAGGTCTTTTCCAACCATGTGATTCTATGATTCTATGATTCTAATTCAGAGCAACAGAGGCTCCCAAAGCTATCTTCAGAATCATCTGTTTTCAAAAATTCTTGCCTAGTGAGAAATTCTGCATCTTTAATTCTATCAATCTTAAACTCCAGGTTTTATTGTTTTTAATTTGCTGATATTTTTATTAACAGTGTCTAAGTTTGCTATTCCTTACAAATCATATGCATTAACTTAACTGAGGAACATTTTAATTGAGCACTGCTGGAGATTTTCCAATAAATTAACATTGCATACTTTTAACAGATGTCTGAATTAGACATTGTTATTAGACATTGTAATTAATAGACGCATTACTCAAATTAAAATCTCAGGGCCTTAGAAAAATTAAATTGTAGGTGACTGAGTGATGTTATTGCATTAATAGAGAGTGACTGCTGAATTCCCTTTGTGGGGTTTTGTTAGCCCAATAAACACCCTTTTCCAAGTAGATGGAGAAGGAATGGGACAACTCTTTGGTGCAAAGAAACTGGGAAACAAGACATGTTTTACCGGTGATACTGTGACGTTCTTTAACCTGTCATTGTGCTATCATAGAATCCTAGAATGCTTTGGACTGGAAAGGACCTCAATGTCCATTCAATTTCAGCCTCCACTGCCATGGGCAGGGACACTTCCCACTGGATCAGGTTGCTCAAAGCCTTATCCAACCAGGCCTGTTCATTCACTGTAGGATCAGATTCATTTCTATTGTATGCAGATGCCTGAAAGTGGGTGAATCACTCATTGGTCTTTATTTCCACCCATTAGTCTGGGCACTTTATTTAAGAGGAACTTTTCCTGGGTCAAGCTCATCTATAATGTATTTCAGAAAAATAAAGGAACTTACACATAGGGTGATCTCATCAGCCTGACTGGCCTATTTTGGTGCAGTATATGCATACTGTAATATTACACAAAAAAGTCTACATTGGAGAGGTGGTGTTTCTTTAGGAATCCCTCCTCAGGAAAAAAATGTGTGAGCTGTTTCTCTGTGTTACGTGTTTAAAGATGAAAAAGCACTGCTCTCACCTTCCTCTATAAATTTATGGCCAGGGCATTTTCCACTCTGAATGTGTATGTGGATATCCAGCAAACATTATCTTAAGTCTGATTTTGAATCATAGAATCATAAAGTCATAGAATCATTGAGGTTGGGAAAGATCTCCAAGATCATCAAGTCCAATTGTCATCCCAACAACACTGTGCCTACTAAACCATGTCCTGAAGTGTCACGTCTGCATGCTTTTTGAACACCTCTAGGGCTGGAGATTCCACCACTGCCGTGGGCACCCTCTGCCAATGCTTCACCAATCTTTCAGTAAATAAAATTTTCCTAATATCCAAAGAGAAGCTGTGAATATAAGAAAAACAGTAATAATTTGCTGGTATTAAGATAGCCAGTATCGATTGACACAAAACCTAAATGACTGAACCCTCAGAAATGAGCATGCTAAACCAAAAGTCACTTTTAGAAGATGATGTAAATATCAATGTGTAAAAGGAAATTATTATTAAAAAATAATTTACTGAAATGATATTTGGGGTTTTTATCATGAGGTCTGCACTGGTTTTGGAACCTTGCTTTTCTTTGCATAGGTGAGCCTAGAACTTGGCATTTGGGTTGCACTGATGATTCACAAGCAAATTGATGCTGAGCCAAGCAGTGCCAGGAAGCATACCAATGGAGATTATATCCCCAGCAGCAGGCTCTGTAACAGAAGCTGATGGCATATGAGTTTCCAGAGTCTGACCATTGTAAGGCTTTCACAGAATCACAGAACAACCAGGTTGGAAGGGACCCATCGGATTTTCTAGTCCAACCATTCCTATCTAACACTAAACCAAGTCCCTCAAGACCTCATCCACCCGTGCCTTAAACACCTCCAGGGAAGGTGAATCTACCACCTCCCTGGGCAGCCTATTCCAATGCCCAATGACCCTCTGTGTGAAAAACCTCCTCCTAATCTCCAGCCTAAATCTCCCCTGGCGGAGCTTGAGGCCATTCCCTCTTGTCCTGTCCCCTGTCACTTGGGAGAAGAGGCCAGCTCCCTCCTCTCTACAACCTCCTTTCAGGTACTCGTAGAGAGTAATGAGGTCTCCTCTCAGCCTCCTCTTCTCTAGGATAAACAACCCCAGCTCTCTCAACCGCTCCTCATAGGTTCTGTTCTCCTGCCCCTTCACCAGCCTCGTGGCTCTTCTCTGGACTTGCTCCAGAGCCTCAACATCCTTCTTGTGGTGAGGGGCCCAGAACTGGACGCAGGATTCAAGGAGCGGCCTCACCAGTGCTGAATACAGAGGGAGAATCACCTCCCTGGACCTGCTGGTCACACCATTTCTGATACTAGTCAGGATGCCATTGGCCTTCTTGGCCACCTGGGCACACTGCTGGCTCATGTTCAGTCGGCTGTCGACCAACACTCCCAGGTCCCTCTCCTCCTGGCAGTTTTCCAGCCAGGCTTCTCCCAGTCTGTAGTTCTGCATAGGGTTGTTGTGCCCCAAGTGCAGGACCCAGCATTTGGCCGTGTTAAACCTCATGCCGTTGGACACTGCCCATCGGTCCAGCCTGTTTAGGTCCCTTTGCAGAGCCTCCCTACCCTCCAGCAGATCGACACTTGCACACAGCTTTGTGTCATCTGCAAACTTGCTTAGGGTACCCTGTGACTCTCCTGTCCTTTCCTGAAGCCGTGGTTCCTGTCCTTTTCGGTAGTTTTTTTTTTACTCTTTTGCCCTGAAAAAAATGAGGCCACAAGCTCTTGTTAACATAATCAGAAAACAGTAGTGTTCCTGGAGCTACTTTGCATCTCTCCATGCTTCATCGCAGAATTTCTGCCTAGAGCTTTGTGCTAGTTTCCATTTTTCATGGTGTACACATGGTGTCCCAGTTGAGTATCCAGTGCATGTTTTATTCATGTGCTTTTCACACCTTCTTTGAGATCATTAATAAAGCTGCTAAATAAACTCAGGTTTAACAATCCTCCCATCTCGGACACACTCGGACATCTCCCAACTCGGTCACACTGTGTTTATCATCCTCCTTTGTTTGGATCGCTTGGGTTTCCAGCCTGTCTGATAGTTTTCTTACCCAAAATGATTTAAATACACATTTCAAATGGTGTTTCAAAGGTACTGTCTCTAATTCTGAAATGAAGTCCAGTTGTATTTTATCACCTTCATTCAATTCTTACACTAACAACCAGATGCTACTGGCACTGCCTGAGAAGCAATGATGGAAGAGATGGTGTGGACTATTCATGTTACATGGATAATTCAGTGTCACACTTTGTTCCAAGTTTAGGGCTTTTTCTATGTATTCAGTGCATTGACGATTATTATAGGGAGTCAAAATAAGGTCGTGAGGTGCTATACTTATAGATGTTTTCCTACTCTCAGTTGGAGTGCAAGAGTGAACAGTGAGCTAACATCAAGTTCCCTCTGAAACTGAAGAAATCAGCAATGGGAACTTCAGTTATTGGCTGCGACGTATGGCGAAGAGATCCCCAAAATCTTTTCTTTATTGGTAGATGTGAAAGCAAAAATGGCAGAGATCTTCAAAAGCCATTCAGAAGATGGTTGGTGGAATTACTTTCAGAGTTGGCAGCATCGTAGGCAGCTGTGTGTCAGCTCAGAAGGAAACTGTTTTGAAGATGATGGTTCTTGATCTTCTTGATTTCTTAAATGAAAAGACTTACAGAGACTTACAAAGACTTGGGGTTTTTTTGTGTTGGACTTCATACATTTAAACACACAGCCACTCATACTGAGTGAAGCAATCAAGCTGAGCATTGTCTCATTATGACAAGTTAGAACATATTCTATAACCATCTCTTCATCTCTCCCTTCCCACTCTTGGTTCTTGAGCTACAGAGCCAATCTAATTTTTTTCTTTTCGGATCTTATACTGACAAACCGACTATACATCACATGCAAGCAGATTCACTAGTCTCAGGTGTTTAATCTATACTTCCATAAAGGAGAGGAGATAACGAGGTAGCTCTGGTTTTGTTTATGGAGGTCTTCTCCCTTCTGTAAGGGGGAGCACCACAGAAATAATGAGGAAACTTGCTAGAAAGTGTGAAGACCGATGACTCCTATCTCTTGAGTGGTCAGAGGTGGGACATAATGTGCATGGGTGCATGGAAGATGGGTGGTAGTATAGTCCTGATCTGGAAGTCCTTCAAAGTAGATGAGCAACTTCTACTTGGTGCAGTAGAGAAGGAATGTGAAGAGGAGACTGTCATTGACATTGTCAAACTGATGGACTATAACAGTGTTTTCTGCAGCAATATTTTGGGGGATTCTAGTGTTACACTGAGGCTTTTTCATGTCTCAAGTAAAATGTGTTTTACCAGTCAAAGTGTGAGATGAGAACCTAATCAAAGGATTTATATGTACATGTAGGTAGTGGAGCCGTAGTGCATAGGTATTAGGAAGATAAAGTCTTGAACCTTTGAACACTTTGTAGAAGGAGAAATTGTGATAGTATTTCTCGTTTAAATCTTAATTTTTGAGTGTAGGTAATTTAATTTAAAAAAAAATTCTCTCAATGTGCAGGTTAAAAAGCTCTTCTGGGTTTTAAAAATGAAAACTGAGGTTTTCATGTTATGTCATAACTCCATGAATTAGTACTTTGGGAAGTGAAATGATGTGATGATATCAAAAGTGCCTCAGGACTTGACTACTCTCTATACGTACTGTGTTTCTGTCTGTGTTACCTGTCTGAGTGGGGTAAACACTGTATTGATTAGAGCTCTGTTACTGTAGTACAGCAACAAAACTGCTTCTGAAACAGACAACCTTCTAGTAGCCCTTGTAGACAGAATTAGTGTTTTCCTCTGCTATCATTTCCTTTGCTATTTTGATTGTATGTTTTACTCTTAACATTTGTCCTGGTTCATAACCCAGAATCTCTGTTGTTTTCAAGGCCATATTTTAATAAATCTGTATGTACACACGGCTGCATATAAACCTCCCAGTGAACAGATCATAAATCTCAGTGATATTACTGCAAGTGATATAGGTGGAATTCATCTGAGTTTGTCACTCGTTCTTCATAATCAGTGCTCAGAAATTGACATTTAAAAATATGATTCATTTTATCCTGAAGAAAACATCCCAAATATGTCAGCTGAATCACCACAGAAGTGTCTGGTTCTTTCCAGAGTACAGAAGGACCCAAGAGTGAGTACTCAGATGTAGTTATCCATTGTGGATGAATAAAGCCAAGTGGCATGAATCCAATTTAAGGGTATTTAATTTAACCGTAGTTTCTCTACTCCAAAATTTGAAAGTTAAATGCCTGGGCTAACACATCAAGCAGCACATGTGGGTACACTGAGGATGTGAGAGGTGTCATCTAGGTCACATGTACCCTCTGTGTATGAAAGTCACATAATGGTATATGGCTTTCTCTCATTGAAAGCAATAAGTCCATTATTGTGGTTTCATAGAATCATAGAATAGTTTGGGTCAGAAGAGACATTAATGCCCATCCAGTTTCACTCCTCCCATGGACAGGGACACCTTCTACTGGATCAGGTTGCTCAAAGCCTCATCCAACCTGGTCTTGAACACCTCCAGGGATGGGGCAACCACCACTTCTCTGGGCAACCTGGGCCAGAGCCTCACTACTTTGACAGTATTTAATCTCAATCTCTCATCTTAAAACCATTCCCCCTTGTCCTATCCCTGCATTCTCTGATAAAGAATCCCTCCCCATTCCTGTAGGCCCCATTTAAGTACTGGAAGGATACGTTCCAAATTTTCCAAGTTTCTAGGATAGTTTCCTCTGGCCATACCCCCAGTATCTCCCCGATCCCCATATTTTACCCCCACTCCTCACCATCCTCTGTTCCAGCTGCCAGGAACCAACTATCTCACATCATTATGTACATCTCTCTGGTCTTGTGCAGAGCCCTGCGGCACCTTTTCCTCTTGACCTACACATACCCTTGTAGCCTATCTTCCCCCTCACCCATGCAGTCTCCTCTGACCTTGCAGCCTGTCTTCCCTTTCTCGCTGCACAGCCTGCATCCCTCATGGTCCCGAGCTGGATGACATACGGCTTCCTATTAGCACAGTCACACAGCCACGGGCGCAGCTGTTCAGCCACGGATCTGCAAACCCCAGTAGGTTGGAGATTTCAAAACTGCAATTTCTCCTCCTTTGCATTTCCACCGCCCTCTTCTAGGAAATAAATTCGTTTTCATTTGCAAAAACTTATTCTCCTGTCATTCCTGTTGGCGTGTTTCTCAGTAAGAACTGCAGAACAAAATCAGTGTGCAATAATCCCGCCTTTGTTCATTAAACAGCCCATGTTTTTGGAGGAGTCCATGGGTTTTGGGGTCTGAACTGACATGTGGTGCTAGGACGCATCACATTTGGTAGCATCAATCAGTTTTTGTGCAGTAATCTGTTTGATAGAATGGATGCAGCAGAACACAGTGTGTCACATTGGGAGACATCACCTCCAGAATACATTTCAAAACTGTTTTCAACCACTGCTCTTCCTTTCCTGACCTATTTTAATAATATTTTTCTATAACATTTTTAACTTTCATTGGATGATATCATATGTATTTAGTAACAAAAAAAGTAATTTAGTAATTGGGAACCACTATGTGAGAACAATAAGACAATACTACCAGTAGCTGTAGGTAGTGAATTACTGTTAAGTAGCTGACATGTCTTTTTAATTGGTAATGAGTTGACAGCTGATCTTTACTGACTGAGGGAGGATGGAACCGGAGAACTGAGAGGTGAAAGAAACCCAGTAGATCATGTACGCCACCTCTCTGCCGGTGCTGAGAACCAAACTACCTTATCAGAGTTGGAAATGTAAATGGGTGGGTTTGGACAGCCATGTCCCTGTGCTGAAAATATCCTTTGGGAGTCAAAGTGATTTGAAAGATAACACTTTTGGTTTCATCTGATATGACATTAGATTTTATTATTACACAGGAGCTTGCAGAACTGACAGTTCTGCTCAAAGACCTGAAAATAAAGAAGAGCTGCTATTTCATCACCAGCAATGAAGAATTTATGGATAAAATTCTGCCATAAATTACACATCTAATCCCAGTATTAGCTCTGTAGAGGCCTGAAGGAGGGCAATCTTCTGCTTCACAGAATCACCACCAGGTTGGAAAAGACCCACAGGATCATTGAGTCCAACCACTCCTATGAATCACTAAACCATACACCTCAGCACCTCGTCCACCCGTCCCTTAAACACCTCCAGGGAAGGTGAGTCCACCACCTCCCTGGACAGCCTCTGCCAGTGCCCAATGACCCTTTCCATGAACAAATTTTTTCTGATATCAAACCCGAACTTCCCCTGGCAGAACTTGAGGCTGTTCCCCTTTGTCCTGTCCCCTGTCACTTGGGAGAAGAGACCAGCTCCCTGGTCTCTACAACCTCCTTTCAGATAATTGTAGAGAGCAATAAGGTCTCCCCTCAGCCATCTCTTTTCCAGGCTAAACAACCCCAGCTCTCTTAGCTGCTCCTTGTAAAACTTGTTCTCCAACCCCTTTACCAGCTTTGTTGCTCTTCTCTGGACTTGCTCCAGAGCCTCAACATCCTTCTTGTAGTGAGGCGCCCAGAACTGAACACTATTCGAGGTGCAGTCTCACCAATGCAGAGTACAGAAGAAGTAAGGATCTGGTTCAATATTAATAACTTGAACAATTCTATACTCATATAATTCATAAAATGCTCATATATGATGTGATTTGGTATGTAGTACAGGCATAACTCTTGGCATGCACATCAGATGAGACATTAGAGAACTAAATCCTTTTTTTGAGGTTATGAAATAGGTAGATGGTGAAAAGTTTCCCATTTATGCTTTTGTCTGAAAGAACTGTCAAGCTTCCTCCTAGAGTAACAGAGACAGCAATCCAAAGAAGAGTTTTGATCAAAGTATAATCTGTGCCTACTGAGAATGAGAGGACAAAAAAAGAAAATATTATCGCTCTGTGACAATTAGGCTTTCAAACTAGAATTTCATCAGATTAACTTTGAATTGGATGAATCAGTAGTTAAAAGATTTATCGCAGATTTGATATTTATTTAAAAAAATAACAAGATTTAACAATTACTGTTGGAATATTTTACAGGGTAAGATGCAGAGGAAAGAACCCTACCTTTTTTGGTTTAAAAAGTCATACGTCAAGATTTGTACTCCGGAATATAAATGTATGACCTATTTTTCAAATGTACTGGCCAGTTGTGGCTTTCAGTGAAGTTAATAGGAATTCTAGAGGCTCAGAAGCTTTTAGAATCAGGCACTTAGGTGCCTCATTTTAGGCACAAGTACAATAAAGGTCAGATCCGTGTTTTCTAAGCTAGGTGAATCAAGTGCAATGTAGGTCTCATCAGGTACCATGTAAATATAGCAAAATGGAGCTATGTGTTAAAGATACTGAGTGAATTTTACAATTGAAATATGAGTAACACTTTTGTTACTGCCTTTTAATTCTCCAGGCCACGTAGCCTAATGGAAGAGTAATTAAAGGGGGCCTACAGGAAAGCTGGGAAGGGGCTCTTTATGAAGGAGAGCAGGGCTTGAGGAGGGGGAATGGTTTTAAGCTGAAAGAGGGGAGATTTAGATGAGATCTTAGGGAATTTTTTTTCCTGTGAGAGTGGTGAGGCCCTGGCCTAGGTTGTCCAGAGAAGTGGTGGTTGCCCCATCCCTGGAGGTGTTCAAGGCCAGGTTGGATGGGGCTTTTGAGCAACCTGATTGAGTGGAAGGTGTCCCTGTGCATGGCAGGAGTGTTGAAACTGGGTGGGCTTTAATGTCCCTTCCAACCCATACCATTCTATGATTCTGTGATTTTAGTAGAGTTAGTTCACTGTTAATGTATGAAGTGTTGCCTCTAGACTTCAATAGAGTTACTGTAAAGGATATGACTACTTCAGAAAATTAGCAGGTACCTAGTTCATTGTCTGTTGACATCTACTGGTTAAATTAAATGGTTAAATTAAAAGGAAAGTATTTATTTGGAAAGTACTGCTACGTAAGACTAATTTTACTTCCTTTGAACTGAGGTTTCATGTGTCCCCTGTGTTGAACTTTTACCCAAGGGGAATGAATTCCTTATTTTCACTACTTAGCCATTGTTACCTTAGGATTTCTTCTTTTTGGTGACACTCACAGACCTTTTACTCATTGTGCATTAAATGGTAAAACTGCACTGCCAAACTTCCACCATATTTTTCCTAAATGTTGCAGTCTTTTACTGGAAACAAAAATTAGAGAAGTTCTTGTTTACAAGACAGAAAGGAAACCCAGTGGCCTTCAATTATGTACTAGATATTGATGGAGCCCAGCAGTAAAAAGTGTTATATGAAAAAGCAGTAGGGGATGATCAGGCTGATAGCCACGCATCTCACAGTGGGTTACCAATCATGTCATGAGGAGCTTTTTCTGAATGCCTTGCTTCTCACAAAGCACTTCACTTGTCTTGCGCGATGGGTTAGATTTGTTGTTACATCAGTTTTAAGACTGCTGATAGTCCTCTCTTCTCCTAAAACAGTAAAACTTTCTCAGCCATCACTGAACATGACACTGATGTCTTTTCATTGTAACATTCATGTTATTGTGGCCTTTCTGGAGTGCACAAACTCTGACACCGACGTTAAGCTTGGGCATTCAATGGATATTTAAATAAAAGAACATAGCAGCTGTAGGTAACAGTGAAATGCTGTCAGACTGTCTCCATGTTAGGAGTTTTCAAATGGTGTCTGTCATCCTACTTTTCATTACTTTGCATTAGAGAGGTAGAATTGTGACTGGATGACATACTCCTCTCACATCCAAAATTTAGGAGGCATTTAAATAACTTACCAGTGCTGAATGTTTGTCTTCATCCCAGGGAGGTGGTTGATTCACCTTCCCTGGAGGTGTTTAAGGCACGGGTAGGCAAGGTCCTGAGGGGCATGGCTTAGTGTTTGATAGGAATGGTTGGACTTGATGATCCAGTGGGTCTCTTCCAACTTGGTGATTCTATGATTCTATGATCCCTCTTTATTGTGATGAAAACAGCCTTTGTCAGTTAGAGCCTGGCTCTAAGTTTTTTATCCCTTTATGGCCTCCAAAATTCTTTTTAAAATGAATATGGTGACTACACTAAGTATTATATGAACATGCCATGCACAACTACAAAGGGAGGAGTGCATTTATGATTCTTCAGGGCCCATCTTGCAACTCTTTTGATCTATATTATGAGAAAGTTTGGGTTGTTCAGCTTGGAGAGGAGAGGAGAGGAGAGGAGGGGATGGACTTTTTACAAGGGCATGTGGTAACAGGATGAGGGGGAATTGTTTAAATTGGAAGGGGGAAGATTTAGATGAGGCATCAGGAAGAAATCTTGTTGAGAGACTGTTAAGCAGACTGTTCTAGTGGGAGGTGTCCCTGCATATGGCAGAGGGACTGGAACTGGATGTGCTTTAAGGTCCCTCCAAACCCAAACCATTCGATAGCAGACTTCATGCTTTCAAGAAGACAAAGCCATGTACCATTATGTGACTGTCAACACGCAGAAAGTATGTACCATTGTATGCCACTTTTGGAAATAATAACCTCTGAGTTAACTTTATAACTATCTTACAAACTTCTTGTATCCCCTGACCTGCTTTCTCTTCCGTCTGTCTGAAATTCCCAGCCCCTTCGTGATCTTGTGACTGCTTTGACAGTGAGTGTTTGGTGGAGAAACCTCCACCGTGGGAATGTGATAGGAGGTGTAGGAAAAGGTGTCAAAACCAAAACAGAAGGGGGAAAAGAGTCATTTGAGCAGTAGCTGATTTGCTTTAGCGAGCTCCTCCCTCGCCTATCGCTCCTTATCCCTTTTCTTTCTCCTCTCCCTCTGTACCCACCACGTTTGTGCTAGTAGGAGATGGAGGAGGCTCATGGTAATTGGCTAATCAGCTATTTTCAATTCAATTCCTGGCTGTGCTTACCCTGGCAAATTAACAGTCCTTGTGTATAAATATGACCCCTACTCCTGGATTAATTTAATTATGTGAGAATCTCAGTTTTCATTTAAAAATAATAACTTTCTGGCTGCTCTGATAAAACAAGTTTGGATATGTAGTCTAAATATTCCCTAATGGTTTGAAAATCAAAAGATAAACATGAAGAACATATGAATATCTTACTAATAAAAAATAAATGTTCTCAAATCTTTACAATGATTGCTTGAGATTGAATATTGTGAGACCAGAAAATTTCTGATTTTCACTTGACGCTGGGTCAGCATTTTCTGAAAGGCAGATCTTTTTAAGCAGCTTCAGTTGGGTCCACAAATAAAGAGCTCATATTTGTTAATGGTTGTTGGTATCTTATCCTAGAGTACCTCTTCACTATCTTCAGATATGCGTAATGCCTTGTATAGACTTTGTGCACTGCTAATTTCATTCTTGCTATAACTATCATTTCATCTGTTCTGCTGTGAGAGAGGATTTTGCCTTTGAGTGATTGGCTGCTCTGTGTTAGACCAGTACTTCAGTTTTGCATATTTAAAAAAGAAGCACAGACTTCAGCATCTAATAATAGCAAAGTCAATACCATTAAAGATCTGATCAGTACTATAAATTTTGTGGCAATGACTTAGGGAAGAGTGGTTGGAAAGCTGCCTGAAGGAAAAGGACCTAGCAGTGTTGGTCAACAGGTGGCTAAACATGAGCCAACAGTGGTCCAGGTGGCCAAGAAGGCCAACAGCAACCTGGCTCAGATCAGCCATGGCGTGGCAAGCAGGAGCAGGGAAGAGATTGCCCCCCTGAACTTGGCTCTGGTGAGGCCACACACTGTGTTCAGTTTGAAGCCCCTCACTGCAAGAAAGACATTGAGGGGTTGGAATGTGTCCAGAGAAGGGGAATGGAGGTGGGGAAGGGTCTGGAGCCCAGGGGTTATGAGGAGAGGCTGAGGGACCTCAGACTGTTTAGCCTGGAGAAGAAGAGGTTGAGAGGAGACCTCATCACTCTCTGCAACTCCCAGAAAGGAGGTTATATTGAGGTGGTTGCTGATCTCTTCTCCTAAGTGACAAGTGATAGGATGAGAGGAAATGGCTTCAAGTTATGTTGGGGAAGTTTAGATGGGATATCAGGAACAATTTCTTTACTTGAAAGAGTGGTGAAGCCCTGGCAGAGGCTGCCCAGGGCAATGGTGGAGTTTCCATCCCTGGAGGTGTTAAAAAATGTGTAGCTGTGGCACTTCAGGACTTGATTTAGTAGGCATGGTGGTGTTGGGCTGATGGTTGGGTTGGACAACCTTAGATGTCTTTTCCAGCCTTAGTGATTCCACGATTCTATGACTTTATTAGGAATTTAACTTAATGGCAGACAGTTTTTATTTAGCTGAACTTTCAGTTTCATCTGGGCTTATAGTGCAACAGTAAATCTGTTTAGAAACAAGTCAGGCTGGTTTGAAAGGAAATATTTGTTACAAAACTTTTTTGTCTGAACATCATTCATTATTAAATTTATCTGTTACAGATGTGATAACATCGACATACATAGAACTGCGAAGATAAATTAAACGCATACTAATAAATTAAAATGTGCCAGAGAACAGGTCCAGGCACCACAATGTGGCTGTTCACGCTGGTAGATTGCTAGGACAGGATCTACTGTGATTTCAGCTAGGCTCATTAACGCTTTCTGAAGTAGTTTCTGGATAGAACTTGTTTATTTTAGTGGTTTACCAGCACTGATGAAGCCTATTCCATGTGTGGATTGAACATTAATTGAAGTTAGTGCATCTTCAGTGAAGGGCAATTGTAGGGCCATGTTAGAAGCTATTGAGTGATATATTGAATAATACCAAAGAAATACTGAGGGCCTCTTTAGCAGTTTTTGATTATACTTCCATATATTCCACTTTTTCACAGAGGATCTGTGAAGGATTATTTCTATAAAAATCCAGGGAATCAAAGGACAACAGGCCAGGCATGGCACCTGTCTAAGTAGACTTTGCCTGAAGCTAAAGTTGAATGTCAAGACCTCCAGGGTAGGTGTTGCTTTCAGTGCATACAAGTTCTGTTCAGCAGGGAGCAAAGTATTCTTAAGATCTCCCTCCTGCTTAGTTTGAAAAATGACTGAGTTTTTGCAGTTGAGGATGGAGCAGGATTTGTCAGATTTGAGAGAAGGTCCCCTGTTGTTTGCTTGTGAAGTTATGTTCATGAAAATGCTGACAGCTTGAATATCCATAAAACAGAAATAAAAATTTATTCCTTACCAGTTGGCTCTCCATTGAAATCCTTAGGATCAGGAAGATCAAGAATATGACATAAAGAGATTCATGTCCTCCCAGTTCTACTTTTCCAAGTCCCTGAATGCTGTTGTAGTACACTGAAGGATTCTTCTCTCTGATAACCACTGATAGGACCCGATGGAATGGCAGGAAGATGTGCCAGGGGCTGTTTAGGTAGGATATTAGGAAAAGGTTCTTCACCCAGAGGGTGGTGGAGTGCTTCCATGGAAGTAGGTCGTAGCACCTGAAAATATTCCAGAAGCATTTGGACAATGCCTTCAGACCCATGGTGTGAATGTTTTCCTGTCCAGGGACAGGAGTTGGGCTCAATGAACCTTGTGGGTCACTTCCAACTCAAGACATTCTATGATTCTGTGATTCTATGAGTGACAGTATCAAGGTGAAATGTTGTTTTCACCATTAGATCGCTAAAGGAAATCTCTCATAGCCAATTCAGTGTTCACAAATAATCATTCCATGTCTCTGCAACAACAGGTTTTATCCTATGTTAAGTAAGCCCTTGCCCCTGGAATGACAGTGAGCTTGAAACAGTCTTGTATTCTTTCTGTCGACAGGTTACAGGGAGAGTCCTTCTAATTATTTTTTTCTAATCCCATGGGGACATAGTATTTCTGAATTTCTGGAGCCACTCAATCCAATTTGTAGCTGAGAATTAAAGCTTGTATTTTCACAAGAAAAAACGTTCAGTAAAAAGCCCCAAACTGCAATGTTCTCTGGATAACATACATTTGGAGGAGCAGTTTGTACTTACTATTCATTGTTACTTTCTTCCTAAAATTGAATACATGTTTTGTCAAAGTCCATGTAAATTTTGTTTATATTTTACTATTTAGTTCGTTCAGGTGGTATCAGGGAATAAGGCAAAGTATGAAGGACAGGAAAATGAATTATTTTATCTGACTAAGATCTTTGAAACAAAAGTAGGAAGGCATTGGAAGACATCTTGACCACTGTGAAAATATTGCTTTCCTTCAAGCCCGTCTCACCTCTAAAAGTTCAGTTTTAATATATTGAAAGCCTCACCATTTGAAGTGATAACCATTTCATACATCATATATGTCATTCACTTGTTAAATAAAGAAAGATATCAGAACTGAAGCAGGGGTTGGTTTATTTGATCTTGCATGACGTTTCCTAATTTTTCTTCCTGTTGGCTTGTCTCCGGTGGCTGTAGATCATGTTAGTCACACAAGATGTAGCTAACGAGGTTGAAACCTTGTACCGCAGTGGTCATATTGCTCTCACTCTGGAACCTCCCAACAATTTCCAACAACGCCCCAGTCTTCACTTGTGGGGCACAGAGCATTCAATCTTCCCAAATGCAAAGAAATGACTTCATGGCTCCTCTCACTCCAATTGCAGATAACCCTGGTTTTCCCTTCTCATTGACTGTTGATAGATGTTTGTTGCCAGCTGGGATTAGTACGGCGCTGTGCCTCCCTGCTAATCAAAAACATGGCTTTCAGAGAGGCAGTCCAATGTTCTTAATATGACTTGGTTTATTCCTTACCAGGTTCTGTACTACAGGAAATAAAATAATGCACATAGTGAGAAATTCTTGACTTTCTCCCCGAAAACTATTTTGTGAACAGAAACCTATATTTTGAGTTCAGGCAATTTTATTTATTTCCACTATTGTTGACAATGAGTCTTAGCAGATCAAGAAATGAATGTGGGGATGCAAGTGAACAAGACTGGAAATATTCTGTCTGGGATGTGTGTATTTTATTTTATTTGAGTTTGCAGAGCTCATTTCCAGGTTATATGTGCAACCCTTCCTGGTTATACTTACAACTCTGATTACACATCAGTGATAAGCCTGTATTATCACAATGAATAGATTTTTCTTTATGCCCAGGAAGGTACATTGGGATGAAAGAGAAATACATTAGGATGTGAAGAATATACTGTTTAGCTTGGAAACGGAGCAGCTTCTAGCCCTTGGGAGCTATCTCATCATGGAGGGAGTAAAGCCAGGCTTCTAGTATTTATTGTGTGGAAATAATCCATGTCAGCACCCGTGATGCTGTAATATTGCACTGTCCTGTTTGTGTTCCTTGACACTGAAAGCCTCAGTGTTGATTTGGCTTTCATACAAAGGCTTTGTATATGTGATCTGTCTTATGTCCTCCTGTATACTTGTGTAAGGATGTATAACTTAGTCTTCAACTGCAGTTCATGATACCTGTGGCTCATCTACCTGCTTCCTCACCACCTCTTGAGAGAAAATGTTCTCTCATCTGAGAGTGGGTAGCCATAGTGGAAAGAAAAGGACTGTTTAAAGAAAGTAAACCTCTAATCATAGAATCATTAAATTTGGAAAAGGCCCCCAAGTTCATCAAGTCCAACTGTGTGTACTAAACCATGTCCCCCGTGCCAATGTTACATATTTTTTTAACATCTTCAGGGATGGTGACTCCACCACTCCTCTGGGCAGCCTCTGCCAGTGCTTCACTACTCTTTCAGTAAAGAATTTTTTCCTAATATCTAATCTAAACCTCCCCTGGTGCAACTTGAGTCCATTTCCTCTTGTCCTGTCACTGGTTAAATGGAGCAGATTTTCAGTTTCCATGAGAGCAGCAGATGTAGTTTTGCTAATTTTGTGTCATCCACCAAGTTTTATAAGAAAAAGGGGGGAAATTTGGCCATAGCATAGAAGTGTCCTGTATGAAGAATTTTTCTGTTATGGAGACCTTACGGGAACTGGAAGGTGCTGGCACTGCCAACTGCAAATCACTGAGGAAAATTGCACAATGGATTTTGGTTTGCATTTCATGCTCCTTTTACCTTCTTGATTTAGTGTGGGTCAATGGAAGAGCAGTTACATTTGAACTGCTGCAGTGGCTTCCAGTGGCAGCAGTAATTCCGTGGTGCTCAAACTGTCCCAGATGTGATAGCTGTGAGGGAAAAATTCTGTGTGGTCTGTTGTGAATGGATGTGGCATCACTCTGTTGGATAAATATTCATTTTAGTCATCACTACTGGGACGTGGTTTAGTAGGTATGGTGGTGTTGGGCTGATGGTTGGAATTTATTGTCTTAGGGATCTTTTCCAACCATAAAGATTCTATGATTTGATGATTGTATTGAGTGTAAATGTTCAGGTTTTGGTAGTAGGAGGGTGCAAGAACCTCTCTGAGGAAAGATATCTGGCAAATATTGGGCAAAATATATACAAGAAAGGGCAAAACATGCCACAGCAGTGAGGAGTAAGGAAAGATGATCTGAGGGCTGCAGCACTTCCCATTAGGACAGGCTGGGAGAGTTGGGGCTGTTTGGCCTTGAGAAGAGAAGGCTCCGGAGGGACCTTATAGTGACCTTCCAGTACTGAAAGGGGCTACAGGAGAGCTGGGGAGGGGGTCAGGGAATGCAGGGACAGGACAATAGGGAAGGGTCTGAAGCTGAAAGAGGGGAGATTGGGATGAGGTCTTAGTAAGAAATGTTTTCCTGTGAGGGTGATAAGGCAGTGGCCGAGGTTGTCCAGAGAAGTCATGGATGCCTCATCCATGGAGATGTTTAGGACCAGGCTGGATGTGGCTTTTGAGCAACCTGATTGAGTGGAAGGTGTCCCTGTCCATGGCAGAGGTGTTGGAACTGGATGGGATTTAAAGTCATTCCCAACCCAAACCATTTGATAATTCTATGATTCTATGAATTGTAAGAAAAAAAACCAGCTGATTTCATGCAAAACATATATTCTAATACATTTTGACTTTTTTTTTCCCCTTCTAGATAAACATCATGTCAATGGAAACAGAATGGTAGAACCTTTCCCAGAGGGAACACAGATGGCTGTATTCGGTAAGACATCACTTCTAAAGTAATAGCTCTAAGCTATATTGTGTTACTTAATGCCAAATTTCTTATTTCAGCCTGAGTCCTTAGAGTTTTAGAGCCAGGGCTACTCTTGCCATTTTCTAATTACTACAATCAGCAAAAGCCACTGATTGTTTTGAGAGATGTCCATGCCCCAAAAGCAAACTAAAAGTAATTTTCTGACTTATAGAAACAGAGAATTTACACCCTTATTTTGTTCCATACTAATTCCAAACCAGTAGGTTTTTTTTAATGAAAATTCCTGTAAAATCATTAATTACTTCAAAGGAAATCTGAGATGATCCATGGATTGTCCAGACCTGAAGTCATGCAAGAATCTCAGACTGTTGGGTGGAAGGTTTTATCTGCTGTTCTTGCAGAGTTTTTGCCATTTCCCTGCCCCAAACCAAACCTGCTGGTTTGAACTTCCCTTTATGAGTGGTCCCAAAGACTTTGTGCTGGGTGTTGTTTCTCCAGATAAATGAATCACTTCTGGAAGAAACAAACATCCTAAAGTAAATCAGAATCACCAGCTTTTTACTAAGATATGGACATTACCCAAATCTGGGAATCATTAGAGCTGACATTTCAGAATATGCTAATGTTATCCTTAGGGCCAAGCCTATGGGATTTACTAGGGAAGAAAAAAGTCAATTTCTATGACTGTTATTCTTAAAACTTATTATTCCAGAGAATGAAAGATTTCCTAATCCTGCTTTGAAAGATAAGATTGTTTAAAAAGGATATAATTGTCTATGATCTTCTACAGGATGGTATAGAAGTGCCTTAGGAAATTTATTATATCCTGTTAAATTTTTATCTATCTGGGATGTTGAAATAAGTATTATATTGCTCTTAATATACCTGCTATATGATCTAGCTTGATGGAGTTGCAAATCATAGTAAGTGCAGGTCAGTTATATAAAGCTACCATCAGTACTTTTGACCTGGGCCTGCTCTAATAACACATATATAAATGTTGGCAATCACAAGGCAATGTGTGTAACAACAAATATGTAAAACCAGAGGATGTTCCCTGCAAAGCAGTGATTCCAAGAAGCAATGTTTTATAAATGCGCAGCGTGGTGTAACAAAAATAATAAATGCAGGATGCCCCATCCCTAGAGGTGTTCAAGGTGAGGTTAGATGGACTGGGACACCTTCCACTGGATCAGTCTGCTTAATGCCCCATCCAACCTGTCCTTGAACACTTCCAGGGAGGAGGCATCCACAGCTTCCCTTCCCTAATCATCCCTTCTGAGATTAAAGATTAAGGATCTGTGTTTCACAGCGATGTCAATAGCCTAAGTCAATATGGCATTTTGTCCGTCATTGAGCCTAGCAATGGAGATCTGGTTTAACATATACAAACAAAAGATATAGTATAAGTATTTGAAAAACCTGAGCAGTGTCTGAAATTTCTTTTGTAGTAACAGTTCACATATCTGTCTGGAACAAATCGTTGATCTTAATCTATCTCCAAGCAGAGCTGGTTTTGCATCTGAACTATTTTGCAATCCTGCGTAGAACAGAAAGGGCTAAGTTATCCATGGGCATTCATTTGTTACTCCAATAATTATATTTTCAACTGATTACTGAGAAAAGTCCTAATAAGTTTTAAATTTCTGGTAGAGCTGATGTTTCTGTATTTACCACGGCTGAAGAGGAGATATGGTTTACGAGTATCACCCTGTTACAGTGGGTGACTGCCCCTGTATTGTTAAGATTTCTTCAAGTTCTTCAAATTTTGGGAACATAAAGAAATTCTTGAAGTGGTGGAATGGGAGTTGGTTTGATATTTTTATTTTGAGCTGATTTGGAGGTCATCCTTCCCCTGAACTCAGCATTGGTGAGGTTAAACCGTGAAACCTGGATTCAGTTATAGTCCCCTCACTACAAGAAGGGCATTGAGGGACTGAGGCATGTCTGGAGAAGGCCAGAGGAGCTGGGGAAGGGTCTGGAGCCCAGAGGCTATGGGAAGTGGATGAGGGGACTGGAGTTGTTTAATCTGGAGCAGGTTGAAGGGAGACCTTTTTGCTCTCTGCAGCTCCCTGAAAGGAGATTGGAGCCAGGCAGCTGTTGGTCTCTTCTTTCAACTAATAAGTGATAGGGTGAGAGGAAATGGCCTCAAGTTATATTAGGGAAAAAAAAAATCTTCACTTAAAGGATTATCAGGCAGTGGAAGAGACTGCCCAGAGAAGTGGTTGAGTCCCCATCCCTGGAAGTGTTTAAAAGACAGGTAGATGGGACGTGTTTAGTAGTGGACAGATGTGGCTGGATTTGATCTCAAGGGTCTTTTCCAACAGCTTCTATGATTCTAATAGAAAATGCTGGAATGCTATCTTTTGAGCATCAAGGTTACAGTGGATGTTGAGATTCTTTTTTGAATTTCTTAGAGCAGACAGGCTCAGGGAGTTTTGGTGCGATCTGATATTGATGTGGTCTTTACTGTTTGAATTTTGTTAAAGCCTCTGCCTTATTTCCTTTATTGTGGTAGTTGGATCAGCTTTCCAGTGGTTGAGGTGGATGTTGTGTGAGTGAGTGCTTCTATTGATCCTGTCAGTGATGATTCTATATGACTTGTAACACTTCACAGAAACTAATATGCTATATAAAGCATTTAATTGGGAGAGCACAAAATCTTATTAAACATCCTACTTTGAATCATTCCTGAGGAACTCTGTTATATTCCTGTCAAGATTGGTACCTTCCATAATTTTTAAATTGCCCTAGATTTTACACAAGATTGTGATTGCAAATGTTGGGATACGTGGCGAAAGCTCCTGCTGCTGCCATCTGTGCTGTGAATAAATGGAAAACCTGCATCTTCTTAGGTTTACTATTAGACCTGAAAGATAATAGTATACAAACATGACTCTGATGACAATTGTTGTCATTTGTTGGCACTGGCATCCCATTCTGATATGTTGTATGGAAAAATGGAGTGACAGTTCAGCTTTGCTGCCTCTAGTGGGGTGGCGTTTGCTGGCCCTGTATGAATGGGAATGAAAGGAAGCACTCAAAGAAGAAAATGATTATCTGTTTATCATTCTTCTCCTCAGACAATTACTCATCCTATCCATGTATACTCCTGTTAACAGCAAGTCCTTTTATATTTGGACTCTGTAAACTACTGAGCTAGTTGGTTGTCTGAGCGGACTTTCTGATTCTACCTTAGCAAGCCATGGTTCCTTAAACCTCTACTCCAGAAGCATGTTTTAGTCCTTTAATTGGGATTGCATGAGGACGTCTTTAAGAGCAGTAGTTGTGAAGAAGTAATCCCTCTTCTTTAGAAACATCTATAACAGCTAAATGATGGTGAATAACTTTGCAATTTTGTAGATACAGCCTGCTTGCCGTGAATTTTCCTGCTGCTTGGGTAGTTTTAGATTCACCACTGAAAATAACAGTATCAAATATAATTCTGGTTTGTAAACACTAATCCTTTTACCTGCTTGCACAATGCAGTTAGCTTGCATTACATAGTTCCATCTTCTGCAAAACCTTTTTTAAGATGCTCTTACTAATGCTGTGTTATTTATTTTATGATATGACTTCTTGTTTTGATCAAGGAACAGGGTGAAAGTACATGGGTCATTGTTCCTGCTGCTTTCCCATTTATAACAGAACCTCACAGTTTTCAAAAGACTATTTAAATGATCTTGAGATTCTCTGGTTGTCTGTTTCGCATTATCCAGCTGCCTAAGATACACCTATTGTTCATTGGAATAAAGAAATGCATCCTTGTTTCTACAGTGGTGAAAAACCTAGTTTTCAAGTGTGAGGGTGACTCTTTAATTGAAATGTTTATTGTTAACCATCCAGTGACCTCTTAATCCAGCTAATATTGAAGCACTAAGAGCATGAGATGCATAGGCACTGCTTATGGTCTTGCTGGAGACATTAGAATGCTGTGTCAAAAATCATTGTGGCCCTTGAACTAAAGAAGGGGGTGTATTCCCAAGTCCAGTGACTGAAACAGATGAAGCTCCAGAGGTTATACCTTTGGGTTATGGACAGCGAAGTTATTCAATAAATGCCTTTCTGGAAAGATTTCTTGTAGTTTTTGTGGCTGTAGTTAAAAGAAATTTTCCTGTAGTGACTGATTTCAACCAAAAGCCTAATCAAAAGACAAAACCTGAACATATATTATGGGGTTTATAATCACAGAATCATAGAATCGTTAAGGTTGGAAAAGACCTCCAAGATCATCCAGTCCAACTGTCAGCCCAACGTGACTGTGCCTACTAAATCGTGTCAGGAAGTACCACATCTACATGTTTTTTGAACACCTACAGGGAAGGAGATTCCACTGCTACCCAGGGCAGCCTGTTCAAATGCTTCACCATTCTTTCAGTAAAGAAATATTTCCTAATCTCCTACCTAAAATTCCCCTGGGACATCTTACGGTAATTCTCTGTCATCCTATCACTTGTTACCTGGAAGAAGAGACCAACACCCATCTCACTACAACCTCCTTTCAAAGAGCTGCAGAGAATATTGTCAAAATAAGGTTTTGAAACGAAGCAATTTAGGGTCTAAAATCACCTTTGGCACAGAGGTGTAGAAAATGAAAAGAAATGGTTCAAAGCCGTAATTAATTTATTTTCAAGAAATTAGTATTTCCTTGACTATCATTGTAATTCTTTCCATATTTTAAACACATTGAAATACACTGCTGTATTGTGCTCAGGTCTATTTTTGGTCAATGTTTCTGAATGTTAAGCATGTAATTTTTCTTAAACAACTGCTGCTATTGCAAGGCTCCAGTTTATCCCAGAGTATCTAAGTATGCACCATGCTTTAAATGCTACCTTATTTCTCTAAGAGGAAGCATTGTGCATGTGGACTTCATAGAAGGGCTCTTACTTACCTTGAGTAAAGTTTGGCGGTAGTTCATATTTTTAATTACAACACTTTTTAAAGTGGACTTAGTTTTTTTTTTATTACTTAGTTGTGTTACATTTGCTTGATGTACTGGCTAGTAACGGAGTAATTGGTTTCTTGATGTAAACAATATATAGACAGAAGCAGGACATTAAGTAACTAATAGCATCTAATTACAGGCATTTCTGAGTTGGTAGACAGACCAAAGCTTGTTCACCTTTTGCTCTGCACTTATCAGATGGTGGCACCTTCCAGTAACTCTATAGAGCTGTTTTATTGTTGTACTTTGCTGGAGTTATTATGTCCCATTGAGATTCAGATGTACCTTATGCATTCCTACAATTCCTACTGCTTCCAAAGGCTATTTAAGAACTAAAATAGGATTACACCGAGATTGTCCAATTGGCCCCAGCAGAGTGAGGGGTTTTTTTGCCTTTGCACATGGGCCATTCATCTTCTTCTGCAGTGCAGGAGCACACTACCTATATATGTGGTATATAGGTATTATGCTCATGAAAAGCTAAGCTCCTCAAACTCAAGGTGCAGCCTTATTTTCTTATCCAATGTGACTGCTAGTAGCTGTTTCAGGAATGAGTATTTGGGGCTGCACTATGAGTACTGTCTTGAGTTTTGGGATTCTCAGTACGGGAAGGACATTGAAGTGCTAGACTATGTCTGGAGAAGGGAAATGGAACTGTTGAAGTGTCTGGATAAAAATTCATATGAGGAGTGGCTGAGAGAACTGAATTTATTTAGTCTGGAGGAAAGGAGACTGGAGGAAGACCTGACTGCGCCCTGCAGCTCCTGGAATGGAGGTTGTACTGAGGTGGGTGATGGTCACTTCTCCCAAGTAACAAGCGACAGGATGAGAGGGAATGGTCTCAAGTTGTGTCAGGGGAGGTTAAGATTGGATATTAGGAAAAAAATTCTTTAGGAGTGGTGAAACCCTGGCAGAGGCTGCCCAGGTTAGCAGCGGAATCCCCGTCTCTGGAGGTGTTAAAAGATGTGTAGATGTGGCACTTTCTGATGTGATTTAGTAGGCAAGGTGGTGTTAGGCTGATGGTTGGACTGGGCAGTCTTAGAGGTCTTTTCCAGCCTTAATGATCCCATGTCCTTTGAATATGTTGGAAAATGTTTTGGTCTGACTTGGTTGTGTTTTTATGATGAGCTCTGTTTTTTCCACCAGGAAAAGGAAACCACAGGAAATAAAGTTTGGGCCCCAGGAGAAACACTTGTTTTTGTAAACAGTAAAATAAATCCAAACAATTTTTCCCTTTTGCTCAATGAAAAGGAAGAAAATTTCAAGTCATGCTATATGTCAGAAGATATTTTATCTCTATCAGAAGAGAATATAAGACTTGTTGAAACAGGTGTGAGTGCTATGACCCAAATTGTAGGAGAAACATCTACAGCAATATTACCAGATGTTACAAGGATCACGTTGTGGAAATATTGAGAGCCAGAGGGAATGTCTTTCAGAAAGTATTCCTGTTTCTCATGCTAATTCTCTCTCAGCATCTTGGAAGGTAATGTACTAACTGCCTGGGTTTGTGAAGCACTGAAGTGTTAATACTGTCCTGTGTTCCCAAGGTGATGTAGAAATGCACAGAGAACTTTCTGTAGTTCTGGAATGAGAAAATAGATCTATGAGGACACTGTAAAGCAAACAAGGACTGTCTGAAGGGTGCTACTCCATCCCTAAAGCACATTATCATAGAATCACCAGGTTGGAAGAGACCCACCGGATCATCGAGTCCAACCATTCCCACCAATCTCTAAACCATGCCCCTCAGCACCTCACCCACCCGCACTTTGAACACCTCCAGGGAAGGCGAGTCAACCACCTCCCTGGCCAGTCCATTCCATTGCCTAAAGACCCATTCAGTGTAGAATTTTTATGTTCCTGTTCTTACCTTTGCAGTATACTTACCAAAGAAATGCATCCATATTTCCCATCTTATCTTTTTATCTTCCAGATACTGACTTATTGCCAGTGTCTTTTTGGTGCCTTTTCCAGAGAACTGAATCACAACTCAGTTCCCTGCCTCTGCTCTGTGGTCCTGTTTGATCCTTATTGCTACCACACAATCATGGAATAGTTAAGGTTTGAAAAGACCTCTAAGATCATCATGTCTAACCATGAATACAACATCAACTGTGCCTACCAAACCATGTCCTGAAGCACCACACCTACATGCTTTTTGAATACCTTCAAGTATGCTGAGTCTACCACTGCCCTGGGTAACCTGTTCCAATGCTTCACCATTCTTTCAGTAATATTTCCTAACATCTAATGGAAACCTGCCCAGGCACGACTTGAGACCATTTCCTCTCATCCTATGACTTGTTACTTAGCACCAGTGCCTAAACTTTCTCTTCTTGCCTATTGTCTGATACTCTGATTTGCTGGTCCAAACTTCAGGGGTTATAATGTCAGCTCTAAACAATTACCAGGGAACGTTTTCTGTTTAGGAGTTAAGAGTAACCAAGGAAGACCTGAATTGAAAAGTTTCCCCTAAGGCTGTTGTAAAATATGGTGATAAACACAGAAATAAATCTAATTCCAGGACCTTCTGAAAATAAAAAAATCTTAATATTCAACATCTATTTCCAATAGCATCTCTTAGGCATCATGCATTAAATGCTGGTGATGTGATTTGATAGAGTTGTGCATCAGTGTTGTGGATAAGTGGCCCAGTTGCAGAGAACTATGCAAGACAGAGCCAGATAAACACAAAATGCTGCAGTCTGCTTGGTCTTTGCCAAGGACATTTCCTGACATTTATAAACACTAATAGGGGACAATAAAATATCCCTAATGCAAAGTGAAAGCTGTCCTTGATCAGCACAACCCTTCATAACATTCTTTTATTTAAAAGGATTCACATCTCTCTCTCTTTTTTGCTTCTGAAAACAAAAGCAGTGTGGCCTTCAAACACAATATCTCTCCTTCTCCATCAAGGACTTAATGTTAATTTAGCGTTCTTGAGGTAATGAAGAATTTAGCTTTGTGTGACTTTCCACTTAGACTGTGCATTGCACATTAGCGACATTAGTGAAGATCCTGAGGTTTTCAAAAGTAAATCAGATTGCAGCTTTTCAGTCAACATCATTCACCTTAGAATAGCTATTAATTATGTCTTGGGGACTTGCCCCCTGAAAAGAGTAGAAGGAACATAGTTTTTGTAGATTTTGGTATAAGGCTCAGTGATTTCTAGTGACAAGAATTGTCACTAACATAGTTTTTATTTTCTCTGCAAAGAGCCAGCAAGAGCACCTGGATTACTTTAGCAAAGCAAAAACCTTGCAGAGAAGTTATTTCTTACCAGTGATAAATAGGGATATATCAGTGACTAGGATGAACATATGCTTGGTGTCATTCTGAGGTAGTTTAAGTTTGAAATAGAAGTAAATTATCCTGTTAATGACTAGAGGCTGCCCTCCTCAGATTTATGCTTCTTTGTGGGAGATAGATGTGTGTGTGTTTATATGCTGGGGTATATGATATACACATATACACATTTACCGTCAGCCTTCAGCCTTTGATTCCTGTTAAGAAAGCACAGAGTATGGTATGTCGTCATAAAACATACAGAAGGGTTATGATTTATTCTATCCAGCCATGAAAAACGCAGTACTAATTGGAAGTAGTTGCAATAACAGAGAAAAAAAAATATAAGAAATTTTTTGAGGTATAAAATTGTGGCTTTTTGATAATTTTAGACATACTGTGACGTTCAGAAAGTATTGTCACTGTGTCTTACACATCCTAATGGATTTACCTTTATAGCAGTGAGGTCACAGACTAACAATATTAGAATGGGGGATGCGAGACAGAGTGAATAGAGTCCTGTATTAAAAAAATATGAACTACTTGCTATCAGGTTATTCTGTATGAGATAATTTAGAGTGATCTTCCTGATTTTAAGGAGGTTTTTTTTCACTTGATGAAGTTATTGGTGATCTCAAAAAGTTTATCATTAGATATCTTGCTTAAAATCAATGATACAAAAAAAATCTTCATCTTCTTTTAAAATACTTCCTCAGAAATGCTCCCTAAGCCTGGGGGATTCAGCTGGAATCTTTATATTGATGTCATTATGTTTTCAACTCATTGGCTGGAATTAATTTCAAGAGGTTTTAGACATGGAATCTAAAGAGGTCTTCAAGAATTTCTCCTTAGTCAGAGAAAGCACATTTGGAGGTCAGTTCATTACAGCTGTCTCAAAAAGGAATGAATCACACTCTGTAGGTGCCTTCTTCTGTCAAACGCTATCTGAACAACCAGCTTAGATTAGGGGGAACCGATTCATTTGCATAAATATGTTGCAAATGCTGAAGGCCATTTGAGGTGTCCTGGGGCAGTTGCGACGTCCGCAGGGGGCTGGGAGGGGTGATGCAGCTCTCACAGGAGATATGTACTCTTCTGATCTAGGAGATGAAAGCCAGATAGGTTTATCTAGGACATCCCATATGATATTAGAAGCCTTTCTTTAGTCATTTAGTGCACATATAAAGGCATTTAAAGTAACATGTACGTCACATTGTCCTTGATCTCCAGCTTTCAAGGACAAAGGTCTGCCTTTTATTAGCGTGTCCCTCTTGTGCATGTCAGGTAGCTCCAAATAACTTTATTTATTCATTAGTACTGAACCCTGGATTTGCACTGACTGTTGTGGGAGGTTGGACATCTTTTGCCACACACGAATACCTATTGGTACATCTAAATATGAGATCTAAATGTAGTTGTGCAAGTTCATGTGCTGAATCACACTCTAGAGCTCTCTACTTGTAGTGTCTGAGGTTAGCTGGGAAGAATAACTTCTGTATTTTACCTGCGCTTACATTCCAGTATGTCCTAGACACATTATTTACCCTTGTGGTTAGTGTAATGCCCACATTATTAAGGCTACTTTCAGTGGCAAATTGTGTTAGCGAGTACAGGCTCTCTGCTCATTCTGGGAGACACACAGGCAAGTCTTTTGTCTTCAGAAAAGAGTGAAAACTCCACCCTTTAAGACAGTCAGGCAGCATTTCGTTAGAGATTTTTTTTTTTCTGGAATACCACCTGGCTCTGCTCTCTGTGCAGAATGTGCTTTAGAAATGAAGGAAAAAAATACTCTTCAACATCTAAAAGAAGAAATAATATGATCAGTATTTCAAAAGAGATAAGAACTAATCATGAAAAAATCTGATTTGAGTTGAACTGTAAGTAATTCTGAAACAGCCGTAGTTATTTGTTTGTGAGCCAGGGAAAACAGCATGCAATATGTCAGGCTTTGAGATAAAATTTATTGGTGTGTCATTGGCTTAAATCCAACATTATGCTCATAAATAATATAATCCTAGTGTGACACATTTCTGCTTGAACCTTGACTGAAAAGCATTGAGACTCACGTTATGAATTATGTAGTAGCAGTCACGCATTCAAGTCCAAAGGATATAACTTGAGTGAAATGCTGAAATATATTTGCAGTTGGGGACACTATCTAAAGACACACAGTTGCAGAAAGGACAAGGTGTCTTCCTGTGTATCCAAAGGTGTAACATGGAGTCTCACTGCAGACTCAGGCTACTAGTCATCCAGCTCTTATATTGACTGCTTCTTCTAGGATAGAAAGTCTGATGTGATTGAATGTTGTCATATGTATCACTCTCTTGTATCCTATTAGCACCATCTTTTGACTCTTAATTGATATAAGCTCAATAGGTCCCAAAGCTCTTGACCGTAATATAGTCTATCTGCACAGCAGGATAGGAGCAACTCAGTGTTATTCAGTAGAATGGATCTAACAAGCCAAGAGAGGGCAAACGTAGGGGTTTAAGTATCAAAATGGCTATACTCAGACTCATCAACTGTGATGGTGTTTATCTCTGTGACAAATAAGGAGATTATCAACTGCTTTTCTTTCTGGAGACCAGTAAACCCAAGATCATTCTCCTGTGCTGCTACATTAGGGATCTGGACACGTTTTTTGAATGCAGAAGGGCTTTTGGTAGTTAAAATGGTCCCTCTTCGAAACACTGTGTGGTGTGCTGCCTGTCTCCAGTCATTATTTCTAGTCTACTATAGAAATTCATACCTGGATTCTTCTCCAGAAGTGCAGAGGAGACCACAAAGGTGATCAGAGGGGCTGGAGCACCTCCCATATGAGGACAGGCTGACTGTGTTGGGCTTTTTTTAACGCAGAGAAGAGAAGGCTCCAGGGACACCTTGTAGCAGCCTCCCAATGCTTAAAGGGGACCTGCAGGAAAGCTGGAGGAGGGGGAGAGGGAGGGGGAGGGTGCAGGGATAGGGTGAGGGAGAAGTTTTAAGTTGAAGGAGGGAAGATTTAGATTTTTTCATGTGCTGAGAGTGCTGTAAGGCTGCTGTAAGGTTTCCCTGGAGCCTTCTTTTCTCTAGGCTAAACAAGCCCACCTCTCTCAGCTCATTGGAGGGGAGGATGGTGCTCCAGCCCTTGGATCATCTTCATGGCCTTCTCTGGACTCACTCTAACAGATCCATATTGTGCCTTGCATCCTTTTAAAACTTGTCTTGGTCTCCTCCAGTTGTTTCTTCCAGGTTACAATTATTTATGCTTTACGATGCTGTAGAACAACCCCAGGGGTAAACCGAAGATGTTTATAACCTTGTCATAGTTTTGTTGTTTTAACATACTTCTTGACTCTATACAAATAATTTCCCAAGAATTCAAGGTACCACGTGGATCCAAAATGTTTTGAAGCATGTACTGGAGCTTACAGAAGTGCTGTGTTGTTTGGAATCTTGGGCTATAAGCATATATCAGCCACTTGCATTCTCCCTGACTTCAACTTGCTGTGCGTCTGAGGCACTTTCCTGATAGCTCCATCAGTCATATTTTGCCCATAGACTCCCTTCTTATACATAGTTTTCAGAGGAGGGAAATATATAGATTTTAAATGATGCCTAAGCACACTATTCCTCTCCTTGTCAATGCTCATTGTTGCAAAGTGGAATAGGAACAGAAAAGAGAACAAAAACAGAGATAAATCATCATTATACCAGCATATAGACTCATGATTTTCCCATGTGGTGAGTACTGTATGCATTTCTGTACCACTGAGGTCAAAAGAGATCTAGCAGAACTAAAAAAGATTGGGGGACAAGAAGTGTGGAGCATTTTCTGTAGAAGGAACAACAGGATGCACTAAGACTACTCAGTGCAAAAAAGAGATAACTCAAGGGGTCATGAGAGAGATCTACAGAATGAAGATAGGCATGGGAAATGTAACAAGGAATTGATTTTGCAGAATATTTCCCCATTTAAGAAAGAGGGACCAGATAAAAGGATGCAAGTGGGAGCTGGTTTCAGAATAAATCAGAAGAGCTGGGATAAAATAAAAGACTGTTCATCTCCTTGCCAAAGGATTTTCTGCAAACAGAAGATTTCTCAGGTTGAAATCAGGCCAGGAGAAATAGCTGGAAGAGAGATCCACTGAGAGTAATTCCAATAGTAGCAGCCTCAGAAAATCCTGCAAGTCAGAGACTAGGACCATAGTACTGGCAAATATCATGTGTATTTGTTTTTTTCCCGAGGAGTGACAGGAAGATGTGCCAGGGGAGGTTTAGTTTGGATAATAGGAAAACGTTCTTTGTTCAGAGGGTGGTGGAGCACCGGAACAACTCCCCAGGGAAGCAGCCATGCCTGACAATATTCAAGAAGCATTTGGACAATGCCCTCAGGCACATGGTATGTGTGTTGGGGTTGTCCTGTGCAGGGAAAGGAGTTGGACTCAGTGATCCTTGTGGGTGCCTTCCAACTCAGGACTTTCTATGATTCTATTATACTTTTCCCCCGAGTGCCTGTTTTTGTCTGCTGTGAGATGGATCCCTATTATGCCGTGTACGGTATGTCATAGGTCACATACATCATGTGTATGTCACCTATCAATTCACATCAACTCCTTTTCTCATACTAATTAATTAAAGCTGGGAGACTCACATAACTGGAACCTGTGTGCTGATTTGAAATAAAGGAGTCATTGTTGAAAATGGTGTTGAAAACCATGCAAATGCAAGTGGCAGCTGTGATTAGCTCCCCATGGAGAAAGATTTGTAATGAGAAATAATAAATTAAAGATGCATATGAATCTTTCTGCTGGACAACAAAGTTGGGCAGGTTTTGCAAACTTGATACGCATTCTAGTAATTGCACCTAACCTGCTTTGAAGTTAAGGGGACCTACAGGTAAGCTGAGGAGGGACTCTTTATCAGGGAGTGCAGGGACAGGACGGGAGGTAATACTTTTAAGCTGGAAGAGGAGAGATTCAGATTAGATCTTAGGTAGGAATGTTTTCCTGTGAGGGTGGTGAGGCCCTGGTCCAGGTTGCCCAGAGAAGTTGTGTCTGTCCCATCCCTGGAGGTGTTCAAGGCCAGGTTGGATGGGGCTTTGAGCAACCTGATCCAGTGGGAGGTGTCCCTGCCATGGCAGGGGAATTGGAAATGGATGAGTTTTAAGATCCCTTCTAACCCAAAATGATTCTGTGATTCTAAAGCTGTATGTCAGTCCGTCCATGTCCCCTTGCCCTCCCAGCCCCTAAAGGAGGCAAAATGATTGGTTGCATAGTGAATGCTGTAAAATGCTCTTCTTAGACACATGTCTAGCTTAGCATGGAAATAACAGATGTCTATGTCTTTGTGCTTGGGAAGCTGGTGAGCTGGAGGGACCTCTTACCTGCAGTACCTGAGTTATCCAAGCCTGGTTGGCTGGCTACAGTTATACAAAATCCATTTGTACAAAGATCTCTGATAATGGTTTGTATAAGCTGATGTATTATCTGGTTCACTGTTCATGCTGTTGCACCTCAGGCTCGTCTGTCAGGTATCACTTAGACTATTGCATTATTCTGCAATGTGGTGGACAAAGGAAATACATATTGTATTGTTTTTTATTTTTTTTTTTATAATTGCTGATTCGAAGCCTGTGAAAAAAGAGAAAAGTGCTGCTGCACACACAAAAAAAGTGTATATTTGCTTGTTCAAAGAATTGATATGCAATGACTGCATCCAGCTGCTTAGTAAAGATGGGAATTTCTACCTGAGATGGCAGCTGTACAGCTGTCATGGTACTGCTTTAATGAAAGGCATTGTGGATGTCTATAGCATGTTAGTCTTCTCTTCCAAAAGCCAGCTTCAAGGTTAGAGAGGTGATTTGTATAAGCAGGAGCATGTTATTCCAGCCCTTCGAACAGCCAGAGGCTGTGTGCCTCTTGATGCTCTCTGGCTGGATGTTCTGCCAACCACAGACAGAGGGCACAGGACATTTCGAGGAGGTCTAAGAAAACTACGGGGTTGGAGACTGAGCTGATCATGGGCTTTGTTGTGCATAATGGCATTTCCTTAGTCAAGCTGTCAGTGCGATGCAGACTCTCTACCTCTGCACTTATTTTAGTTACTTTATTTTCAACAGTGACAAACCATGTTTTTGGAATGAGTGCATGTCAAGTACGGCATGAATGGTACATGAGTAACCACGCAGCTATTTGGCCTCCGCCTGTTCCTCTGGATAGAAATTAGTTTTCCTATAGCAATCTCTTCTGGTATTTTTGTGAGTAATTATTTTTTTGGGAGTGGATAGGAAAGAGTTATTCTCTTTCGAAGTGAAAACATGCCATAATTTTATTGGCTGTTAACAGATGAGAAAATATCTATTAGATATTCTGTATTTCCATTAAGGACAACTGTGGTCCAAAATAGGTAAATTTTAATGATCTTCTAAGTACACTTAGAAGGCATTTATTAGTTTGGGCTTTTAATGGAAAAGGGTTAAGGGTATTTTTCTGTGGAGTTGGGGAAAGGAGGACGAAAAGGCTGATTGTTCAATAGGTTTGTTATTTGAATGTAATTATTTTTCCTCCTGAGCAATTATAGATTGTAAGTTTCAATAATTGCCAGGGTACCTACAGCTGTCTATTGCTGTCTAAAATCTAAAGTTATAAATAAAATAAGTAATATGAGATTACTTTTTCTGAATGTGTTAAATAATAAAAATACTTTGTCTGGCAGTTAATTTAACTTAGCAATACTTATCAAAAAAAAACAGAAAGAAAAGGCATGATGTCTATTCCTCGCAGTAAACAAACTTTGTAAACAAGTGATTATTTTCTACAGCATAGACCTAAAAGTGATTCTTACTTTGCCAGTAACAAAATGTTTGTGGTGCTTTGCTTTTATAACAGTAGAATAGATTTTGTTTTGCTTCTCTGTATTTCACGCTCCCTAAGGTTGCCAAGAGATTACAGAGATTTTCAGAAGACAAGGGTGAGGCTTCGCTATTATTGCAGAGATGAATTCATATGAAAGATACAGAGAATCAAATGGATTACACAGCCCTGATGACATCTCTTATTTTATGTGTACATCAAGTTCTACTTGAGTAGCAGAGCACTAAAGTGTGTCAAATGACCAGGGATGATCTGAAATGAATTTCTGTAAAGTGTTGGAATGCTTAGAGCAAAGGAAGATCACAAAATGATTTGAAAGCCTCAAATCAATGACTGAACTAAAGATGTGTTGCTTTGCAATGAAGCAAATAATCAGACTGATGGTAGGACCATGTAGCTCTGTTGCAATCTCTTTCACATATTGTTGTACCAGAGGTTCTTTTTATCCTTAATAGGCTTTTGAAAGGTAACATATTAACAAACTACTCCCTTCTTCAGAGGAGATAGAAAAGTGTCTGGACTGAATTTATCTGTGTACAAATTGGCATAATTTATTCTTTATTGACTGTATCCTTGAGCATTCTGCTGTGTTAATTGAGATTAAGGTTTGGTTCCGTTCTTGGACACTTCAGAGCTGTGCAAAGAGCTTCTGATACTTTTATTCGTACTCATGATCCAATAGCTTATTTTCTAAGAGAAATTAAAGAGTAAATACTTAAAGGAAACAGAATTTTGACCATAAACCCTGACATTTTTTTCCTGTTCCCTTGGGGCACTTCAGTCGTCATTGTTGTGGCCAAGAAAAAGCAGGCCCCTACAGTACTTCTCAAGACTGTGCTTTGATCGATTAGACATGAAGTACTTGCAATTTCAATCCAAATGTTTTGCACTTAAGGACTAATTGTTCTTACTTTGTGAACACTGCATCTTTTCTACAGGTCAAATCAACTTTTGTTGCAGTATTCTTCTGTATATGATTCAGTTGTTTGTTCTCAGCCATGAACATTGATTTTGATAGGAATGGTTAGACTCAATGATCCGATGAGCCCCTTCCCACCTGGTTGTTCTATGATTCAGTTGCATTCCCAAAACATGCGTTTATTGGTTTCCAACCCAAACCACTCCATGATTCTAAGTTTTCTAACAGAGGATTTTGATGATAGAATTTTGTTATGGGGACTCGCCAGTCAACAGTTTTGTTGACCTTCATGATACATTCCTGCTTATTGGGTGGGGAAAGTTTACTGAGGCAGTGAATAAGGGCCGTCTTTTAAAGTATTTTGATACACTGACTTGTGTATATCCCTGCTCTCTGCTGGTTAAGATCAAAATTGCATTTAAATAGGAATATCTGCACCCTCTTGTACTGTAACTGTGAACTTTAGAGCAACTGTAGTTTGTGGTTTTTTGGTATTCTTGTTAGTGGTTTCAGATTTATTTAAGTCCAGTTGATTTTGTATTATTTATACCTAGTAACATGCTTTTATGATATATTGAATAAACACTTCTAAAGAATAATTTTCTCTCGCTCTGTCTTTGTTGCTTTTCCCAGTTTGACTGCTGTTGCATTATAGGCTTTTTCAAAAGTCATACGTATGATATGTTATGCATACTTTTCATGCTGAAAACATGGCAGTTTTTCTCTTTACAGTAAAATATTCCTTTTCTATTATGATATTCAGCTTTTCCTTTTACAATAATTCTAATCTGTTGTGCGGATTTTATACAAACATACATTCATACACAAACATGCGCCCACATGCACTTTGGATGTCAGCATCTTCCATACGGGCGTAAATGAGTTGCCTGGGCATTTGTTAATTTGAATGAACATGAGGCTTCTGCTTCTCCTATGGAAAAAAGAAGCAAATCCAACAGTTTCTTTGGGAATTCATGCAGTGCGAACAGAACACATCTTGGCAAAATGGTGAGCCAAGAAATTCCTCTTTAGTTGCGCTGTTAGGCAAACTGCATTTTAAATTTCTTGCCGAGGGCTTTGTTTGACTTGCCCCAGGCAAGCTGTTCAACATATTTATCAACCCTGTTGTAGCATTAGAGCCAACGCTTATCTAGGAAGATCATCCGCTTAATGCCATCTGTCATCAGGAGTTTTATTTCTTTCAGCTGAGCTTGTTCTCCATTTCAGGTTTTTTTTTTTTTATATTCCTCCCAACCATTTCTTAGTTGATTGCTTTCCAGTGATCACAAATATTCTGTGATTGCTCAAATATTCGATGGATGCTGCGCATTAAACCCCTGAAGACATCAATAATACAATTTTACTTTAAATCCTGATTGATAATGTTAATCCTATATGCATCCAGATGGCTCACCAAAGCGCCCTACATATTGCAGTGTTCTGTAAAAGGTGATACTGCATTTCAATCTGAATCTGGAATTCTTTCCAGATTCCCCACAAGAATTTGAAAAAAATCAGAACAAAGCTTCTTCAGTAATTCATGCTCTATCTTTCTTTTAGCCCCTATGAGGACGAGGCTTTGATCATTTTAGGTTTTCAGGCCCTTATTAAGTGCACAGGCAGTGTGAAAGTGTTCCCCAAAGCTGTATTCCCTCTCCTTACATGTGACTGTGAGATCCACTTCTACTTTTGGATTTGTCTCCAAAATCACAGTGAAGACCAAGGCAATGGCATATTTCCCTGTAAAGAACAAAATTTAACTTTCTGGACATCTAGTGCTGAGATACTTAAAGTCAAGAAACGTTGTTATAACCAGGCATACAACTACTGTGTATAGGCTGGATATTCTCCTCGGCTCCCAGGACATCGTGATCCGATTGTCCAAACAGGGAGATCTGCTGGGTTCCATCACAACTTCCTTGTTACCTGCTTGACTGTCTCTTTAGGGAAGGGAACACAATGGCGCCCACTGAGGTCTGAGGTCTCATCCTGACCTTTTGTGGTAAAGCCAGAGTACCTACTCTAACCTATGAAGTATTAAAAGTTAATAGTCCCCACATTTTTGGAGCACACAGCATAAATAAATCTCTCTTTGGCTCAGTCCTTAGGAATAGGAGTACTTGGATTGACTTCAATCAATCAGCTGTACCAACTGCTCTACACAGTTTTTAAAGAGGAAGGTGCCAACCACACTCAGGATTTGGTGGAAATGTATGAAATGTGCATTATTACATAGGTATATAACTTGGTGAGGTTCAATTCATTCCTTCCAGTTGGGGGAAGAAAAAAAAATCATTTCAGTTCAAAGCAGCTGAACGTTTACTTCTCCAGCTTTTATAGAGGTAACTAAATCGTATTCAAAATCTGGGCCAAGTCCTATACTGGCCAAGAGAAGCGGGAATGCTGGCAGCTGTGTCCTCAGCTCCCGGAGAGATGCTGGCTAGAGCAAGATGCATTGAGGTAGGCCGGTGGGATGTACTGCTGGCTGTCCTTTACTGCTTCAATGTATAGGAGCAGCCTGTGCCCCCAGCTACTTTTGGCTGGGTACTGTCGCATTTGAGCAGCTGGCAGAATCGTTATTTCTAGGGTTTCAGAACATAAGCTGGCACAAGAGCCGGTCTCCTTTATCTAGTGTGCTCCTGAGCTTTGGATAGATCCTATCCTGCTACTTAGTCTGATCTGAGGTTAGCAAAGAGGTTTCCAGGGCATGCTGGTCTTTGTTCTCACAGTATACCAGCACATTTTATTTTTCTGAGTGTATATTTAAACCTGACATTTCCCTCTCCTTAGTAGAAAATTGTGTTCTAAAATCGTGCTAAGAGAAGGAGCAGGATCCATATCCTTTGCAGTTCATCTTCTGCAGTGAAGCATTGCTATTGACCTGGCATGGAAGAGGCTTCTTAATCTGCTGCATGGAAAAGTGCCTTGAAGTGTGGGTGTAGGGATTGCAGGCGGTTGGCCAGAAAACACTTGGCATGCCCATGAAATAATGCATTCGTTCTTCAGAATATGACAAAAAGAGTCTTCTGAATGTCCTGTTGGGCTGCTGGGAGGGCAGGGGAGAGAGAGGGCTTGTAAATAAAGCTGGCAGGAGTGAAAGGTCATTGGGTAGTCAGGCAGAAGTCAGGTTGTGTGCACAGCTGATACCCAGTGGAGAAGGATATGCCTCAAAGGTAAAGGACAAAGGCAGTAAAAAAAAAAGTTCCACAAATGAAAATACCATATATGTGTTCATGTTTTACTGAAAACAATAAAATTAGCTAATATATAAAACTGATATACCTGCTGTGATCTTTAAATGGAAAGGTGAGAGTCCCTGAAGCATTAACCTCCTTTAGCAACTAATTAGTACAGAAAGGGTGCATCTTGTGAGGTTTTCATTAGAATCAGGAATGTCCTTCTTATGCAAATTTACTGCTTGTGCCAATTTACATAACAGAGTTATAAATAGGAATTTGAGTTAGGGAACCTGCATGGAAACTGAGAAACTAGAGTCCTCAGCACAGGCAGGGCCTGGATCTGGCAGAGCAAGTCCGGAGGAGGCCATGAAGATGATCTGAGCACTGAATCTCCTCCTCTGTGAGGACAGGCTGAGAGAGCTGGGCTTGTTCAGCCTCCAGAAGAGAAAGCTCCTGGGACACCTAAGAGCAGCCTTCCAGTACCTGAAGGGAGCTACCGGAAAGCTGGGAAGGGGCTCCTGATCAGTCAGTGCAGGGATAGGATAAGGAGGAATGGATTGAAGCTGAGCAATGGGACATTTAGATTAGGTGTTATGAACATTTTCGTATGAGCAAGAGTGGTGAGGCCCTGACCCAGGTTGCCTAGAGAAGCTGTAGCTACCCCAACCCTGGAGGTGTTCAGGGCCAGGTTGGATGGGGCTTGGATCAGCCTGATCCAGTAGAAGGTGTCCTTGCCCATGGCAGGACAGTTGGAACTGGATGTTACTTAAGGACTCTTCCAAACCATTCTGTGATTCTATCAGTCTTCAAAGATGTAATAAGAACAGATGTTGGAGAAGAGGATCAGAATGAAGGTCTCTTCCAACCTGGTTATTCTATGATTCTCCGATGAATAAATGTTACCTTAGCAGGATCATGCAGGACACGACATTGATGTAGGAGTGGAGGAGTGGAGAACATGTCTTGATCGTTCCAGAATTTTCAAACAAGTTTTCCAATCTTTTTAGTTTTGTTTTGTTTGTTTCTGTGCGATGGCTATTTCATGCCGTACAAAAATAAAGAATCTAAGCATATTACAAGCTACAGATTTTATTATGGGGATCAAGAACTTTGTAATTAGTAATTTGGCTAAGGTTTCATGTAGCTTATGCTGCAGCATAGACTTCTCCAAGTGAGCTAGTGATGCTAGGCTCATTTTATAGCTATGGAAGAGGAACAGGCAAGTTTCAGGCACAAATTGCTGTATTTTTGGGGATTTGATTCTGCTACAGATTCAAAGACTTTCAGGTTTTTGTAATGAACCATACAATCATAGAATGTTTTGGGTTGGAAAGGACTTTTTCAGGAATGGATCTCTCTGGGCAACCTATTCTAGTGTTTCGCCATCCTCATTGTAGAGAATTTCTTCTTATACCCAGTCTAAATGTACACTTTCTTTGTTTAAAACCATTACTTCCTTGCCCTTCTAATGTCTTCATATGTGGTATGGGATTGTTTCTCTTGCCTTAAAACATGCAAGAAGTTATATTTAAGATGTTGGGGAGCATCCTGGCTACATGATGCCTATCAAAATGGATGTGCCTCTCTTGGATCCTGCATCATTTTTACCTTGGATATCCCAAGGCATCTCAGATGACCTCGGCTGTCTCTATTTAGGCAAACAAAGTAATCCCTGGGCTCCTGTAGCAGTCAAGGGAGACCCAGTAAATACAGTTATCATAAACTGCAAAGAAGCTCATCCTGCTGGAAAGAAAAAGCCTGGGATTGTGTCCTGCCCTGTGGATATTTCAGAATTATTACAGATTGTCTTTAAGAATGTGACGCTTATCTCTCATATCAGAGCAACACTTGGCTTTCATTATTTTAGAAAAATACTTCTGCTTGTGCTAACTACTTTTTACAAATATGCAAATGATCTGGGTTGCCTATGGAAACACACGTTTCTTAGTTGAGTCCAAGGCTGTGTTCAAAAAGAGTTGTTCAGAAGATATCTAAGTGTATGGATATGTAAAGAGAATAGTTTCAGGAAATAGATATGGATGCTAGAAAGGAATGGAGATAGTAGCATTTATTCCCAAATTGTATGATTAATATTATTTATAGTGATGAATGAACCTTTAAAGATTGCCATTTGAATCTATCTGGTTTTGAAGATTAAAAGTGAAAAAATCTTTAAATGCCTTTTGAAATTCCAATTAGGAATCAGTCAAAACCCGTCACTGAAAGAATAGCTTTTGTTTTACAAATTAGCAATTAAAAAGTGACAAATATCTTCAATGCTTAAACAGTCTTCTGTAATACTCATTATGCTCAAATAACACTTTTTCGGGGAGCATGAGTATGTTCCCCAGGATTTCCTTTTTTTCTCTTCCTCTTAGGAATGTCTCTGGACGCTCTCTATCTGACTGCATAGTTGCACTCACTTGACCAGTGCTGGGGATTATGCAAATTATTTCATGAATAGTTTAAAATCACATTCCTGTTTTCAAGTTTCAAGTTGTAATACGGGTTGCTTATTTTGCTTTTATGTTTCTTTTCCCAAAGTTTTTTCCCTCAGAGCTTTATTTAATTATTTAACTTAATTATTTTATCTTTTTATTCCTTTGTGTTTTTTTCCTCACCAGAGTAATAGTAATTGCGGAGAGTAGAAACAATTAAGGAGAGTATTAATACTTAGAGAAAGTAAATTTTTTTTGTACTACGAAAGCAATTGAGGTCTTGAGCTGCAGTTATTTCCCTATTTTAGCAGTTGTTGCTCATGTTAAACATGATTTAAGGCAGCCAATGCTCTGAAGAACAGGCATTCCGTGAGCTGATATTTCTTAAATCTGGAATATGATGTGGGATTTTATTGTTAATGTTTCTCTCTGTGTGGCGTTTTCTCTCTGGAATGTGGCACCACTTTAAGCAGAATACCAAACACCAACCACTGAATATATTAATACTATGGAAAGCAATTTAGTATTGTATTGCTGTAAATTATGTCCCTTTACTAGCAAGTTGTTTTATTATGACAAAGATTTCAATTCTAGCTGTTCTCATGGATGTGAGGATTTATTGTTTGTGCAAGGTGCCAGTGTACTTGAGGACTGACGAGAATAGCTCACTGAGAGAATAAAATGTCTGTCTCTTAGACGAAGGAGAGCAGAATGAATTCAGACAGGAAGTGAGAGAAGAAAAAGTAAAAGAAACTGTGACAAGGTTGTGGATCACTCAGTCAAATCAACAGGTCAGGAGGCCTATCAGTGAGAGAGTCCTAAATAACAGTTATAGAATTCTTTGGTTGGAAAAGACCTTTGAGATCATTGAGTCCAACCATACCTGTCCACCACTAAACCAGATCTCTGAGCATCTCATCTACCCATCTTTTAAATACCCCCAGGGAGAGTGCATCACCCACCTCCCTGGGCAGCCTCTGCCAGTGCCTAAGAACCCTTTCAGTGAAGAAATTTTTCCTAATATCTAATCTGAACCTCCCTTGGTGCAATTTGAGGACATTTCCTCGGAGAATCAGAGAATATTTCAAATTGGAAGGAACCCCATGGGATCATTGAGTCCACTTCCCTGCTCCATCTAAGACTACTTAAAACCAAACCATGTGACTTAGAGCATCATCCAGATGCTAAAGAAGTTACTGAGCATCTTTGAATTCTCTTTCTCCCAAAAATAAATCTTCAACCACTAATAAAAAGAAAGCGTCCTATTTTGCTGTTCTTTCCTGTATTTTTACAGATAAACTATTGCCTGCTCAAGAACTACTGTATTTGATAGGAAACAGCTATCCTGGTAACCAGTACTTTCAGGCAGTGTGGTTAGAGATTTATTGAACATTGAAATTCTTGAAATAAAAAGAAAAAGTGTGAGCATTTCTACATTGCATTTGAAGTTAGGCCTCTATCTGAACTCCAGGATGTGGTTTAGTAGGCATGTTGGTGTTGTGTTAATGGTTGAGCTTGATCTTAGGGAACTTTTCCAACCTTAACGATTCTATGATTCAAACTTGGATTTTGGTTGTGTTCTTTGTTTGGAGTTACTCATTTGCACTTACACGTGGGTCTAGGAATATGATGTGGGGAAATTGTTGGGTCAGAATTATTCCATGGTACAGATTAAATAGCTCATTCAGCACATCATAATGTGCTTTCCCAGTCAATATATATAATAAACTGGCTACAGAGTCCTTTTTACAAGGGTCTCATCATCACCTGCTGCAGATGCAGCTGGGATTTTAGGCAGCTGGAACTCAAACTTCCCTTATAACATTAAGGATGCTCAGCACTGAAATACTATTGTTGGGCTGAGTTTTATTTTCTGTGCTTCACATACAGTTCGAGACTTCAGATCTAACAAACAACCCACAAAATATATTAAGAGCACCCTTTGAAACAGCCTAATATAGCCTGTCTGCCCACTTCTGTGTAAATTCTGATGCCCTTTTCTGCTCTATGACTAAACCCAGCGACTGGAAAACTACTGAAAAGTGGCAGAGGTTTTTTAGGACGACATGTCCTTAGTGAGCACTGTCATTGGAAGTAGAGAAGAACCCAATGATTCACAAGACCTCCAAGTTTAGACAGTCTTAAAAAAATAGCCAGAATAACTGGGCAGTGTGTGTGTGTGGTTGAATATCTAAATTTAAGATGGATGAGATTTAAGTGGCTCCTGCCTCCTTTGTCTTTTGGAGTTGCATACCTAAATACAAAGTTTTCTTTGGATGACAAAGTACATTATGATTAAAGACCATCTGCCTGGACTTTAGTAAAGCATTTGACACTGTCTCCTATACCATTCCCCCAGAGAAGCTGGCAGCTAAGGCAACTGGGTCTTTTTAGTCTGGAGATGATGCTGAGGGAAGACCTCATTTCTCTATACAGGTTGGCCTTAATGATTTTAGAGGTCTTTTCCAACCTTAATTATTCTATGATTACTAGAAGGAGCAATGCCATTTAGAGCAGACTGTGGAAAAGCTGTGTTCCCAACTTTTCACTATGTTGCAATGGAATGGAACTGTTTTTTTGGAACCTGTGATAGACTTGATACACTTTATATATTTCTGCAAAACTGGGAGGGAATTTCAAGAGAGATCCTACAGCGGTTTGCCAACAGCCAAATTTAGCTGAGGAACCCAAATCTAATAACCATAGCTGTCTTTCTAGTTAAGGGAGAATGGTTGTAATTTGATCAGCAATTTTTATCTTCTGGGGGCTGAATTGTCCTCAGGAGACGTCTGCTTATTTCCATGGTCTCCAGGAGCAGACTGGCCTCCTGGTTTTTGCAGTTTGCTTATGCACCTGATTAGAAGGAGAAATCTGGGTTGTTATTTCTATAATTATTGGTGCATTACAACTTTAACATGATGTTTATCTCCTAAGTTTCAAAGAGAGAATACGCCTTTGTGAGCTATCATAGTTGACAGAAGGGACTGCTTTGTTTTTCTAGTTGTACTTTGAAGTTACATTTCTATAACTTTTAAACTCATCATATCTATAGGGTTATCAATAGAAACCCCATCGTGGATCATTGATCTCTAGGTGTATTTAATATTTGGATTATTTTTTACTGCCTTTTACTTCAAATGTTTTAGTAAGTGAATTGTAAAAGCAAATATGTTATCGCTGAAAGAGAAAATCAAGAATAAGCTAAATAATACTAAAGTGTACATGGTATGTTGTAGTTTCAGAAGTCCTCCAAATTGCAGCTAATATCTTAACTCTTTAAGCCATCAGTGAATTCATAGAATCATAGAATCACCAGGTTGGAAGAGACCCATCGGATCATCGAGTGCAACCATTCCTATTAAACACTAAACCATGTCCCTCAGCACCTCGTCTACCCATGCCTTAAACACCTGCAGGGAAGGTGACTCAACCACCTCCCCGGGCAGCCTCTGCCAGTGCCCAATGACCCTTTCCGTGAAAATTTTTTTCCTAATGTCCAGCCTAAATCTCCCCTGGCAGAGCTTGAGACCATTCCCTCTTGTCCTGTCCCCTGTCCCTTGGGAGAAGAGCCAAGCTCCCTCCTCTCCACAACCTCCTTTCAGGTAGTTATAGAGAGCAATGAGGTCTCCCCTCAGCCTCCTCTTCTCCAGGCTAAACAACCCCAGCTCTCTCGGCCATTCCTCATAGGGCCTGTTCTCCAGCCCCTTCACCAGCTTTGTTGCTCTTCTCTGGACTCACTCCAGAGACTCAACATCCTTCTTGTGGTGAGGGGCCCAGAACTGAACACAGGATTCAAGGAGTGAATCGTGAATGTTTTTGTCATTTGTTCCTTCCCTCAGAGTTTCATACAATGTGCTTGATTCCTGTTACCAGGAGAGTTTTGCTGCCCTTTGATAAACAGCCGCATGGGGGAATGATTGCCAAAATTTTGTCCAAATATCAAATGTCTGCACGCACAAATTGTTAAACCAAATCATTTTTGCTTCTCCATAGCATATAATTTAATCCATTACTGCCACCTTTAAAGACTGCATATGCCTGAAAGTAGAAAATTAAATAACTGTTTGCCATTAATACAAATTATTGTGTTTTGACAGCTTGCTAATCTATTATAGTGAAAATGGTGCTCTGCAAACAGCGCAATTGCCTTTTAAGTAACTTTTTTAAAATGTGCATGAGTTCTTGTTTGGGTCTTTGAACCCTTATAGGATTTGTCCTCTGTTATATGTTACTATTTAGAAGCATAAATAAAGATTTGCTTGAGTGGTGCTGTGATGCAGAATAGATTTCTGGGTATAGTTTCTCTGTGTATAATCGTGGGAAAGATTTTACTACAGTGTGCTGGTTGTTGGTGTTACTTCCACTATGGACTCTGTCAATTAATGTGGAAGTGATTTTGCATTGAGCAGATTTTGACATCATGCTGTGTACTTTATGCAATATTCAGGTATGGGCTGTTTCTGGGGAGCCGAGAGGAAGTTTTGGAGGCAGAAGGGAGTCTACTCCACTCAAGTGGGTTATGCAGGAGGTCATACTCCAAATCCTACCTACAAAGAGGTCTGTTCAGGTAAGTCTTTCTCTTTGGTTTTTAAGGATTGTGAGTAGAATCCTGTGAGATCATGGGTGACAATGATGCATAAAATGAGTGACTATAGCAGCTAAGGAGATTTTGTATTTAGTCAGCCATAGTACCAGCTGTGCATCTTAAACTGTGATGAAAACTATGGTTTTCAATTTAGCTCCTGATTTATCCCATTGTCATCTCCTAATGATTAATGAGCTAATGTGTGTGCAAATATTCTGTGCAAAAAGAAAAAATAATTTCTTCAGGAAATGAATTCTGTTTCAAAGTATGCAAATGTGTATCTTAGGAAAAGCAGGAATTTTGATTTTACTTTTGTGTGTATCTGAGTATGAACAAGAATCAGGAAACACACATTCTTGCTTTTTCTTTTCATACAACGAAGAGGTTCCAAGTTTGCATTATTACTAATAACTTTTTAAATTTTTTATACACTTCAGTGCAGAGCAACCTATCATTTCCACGTCAAACCATTGCATTTATTTTTCATTGCACTCATACTGATCCTTCGTCAGTGATAATAACCCAATACAGTTTCTTTCTGTGATCTAAAACTAGACACACTGGCAGCCAACTGACTAACATTTCTGCTGAGGCACATTCTTACTTTCCTCCCTGGTGGAGAACTGCTTGGAGGCTTTGGTTTGGTTTATTTTCTTGTTAACGCTTTTTTCACCAAATACTGAAGCTGATGAGCTGTTCTCACTGTCAGTTTGTCCCATCTGGAGAGTCTGAAAAGGTCAATAGCATAGACAAGTAATGGATACTTTCAACTGTGAAAAGTGCTGCAAGGCATACCCCCAGAAAGCAGGAACTTTCTGGAAATAGTTAAGAATGTGAAAAGAGGTGTTTAAAGGCAGTATAGTCTAGACTAGGCTAGTTCAGTTCGAAAGGACCTACAATGGTCATCTCATAGACTCACAGGATCAGAGAAACGTTTCATTGGAAATACCTTTGAGCTCATCGAGTCCAACTGTATATGCCCCCTACTAATCCATATCCCTGAGCACATTTTCTATGTATCTTTTAAGTACCTCCAAGGATAGTGACTCAACCACCTCCCTGGGCAACCTATTTGAATTCTTGACCACTATTTGGTGAAGAATTTTTTTCTAACATCCAGTCTAAACCTCCCCTGGCACAACCTGAGACCATTTCTTTATGTCCTATCACTTGTTACATGGGAGAAGAGACCAATACCCAACTTGCTACAACCTCCTTTCAGGTAATTCTAGACAATGATAAGGTTTCCTCTCAGCCTCCTTTTCTTTAGTCTAAACAACACTGTTTCCCTCAGCCTCTTCTTGTAATACTTTTGCTCCAGACCTTTCACCAGCTTCATCAGGTGCACCCTTAGCAAGTTTGCAGGTGACACTAAGCTGGGTGGAAGTGTTGATCGGCTGGAGGGTAGGGAGGCTCTGCAAAGAATCATAGAATCATAGAACAAACAGGTTGGAAGAGACCTACTGGATCATTGAGTCCAACCATTCCTATCAAGCACTAAACCGTGTCTTTCATGCCCATCATCAGAAAGATCCTGGGGCTCTGGCCAAGCATAGAGGCACAAGACCTCGACTGGAGCAGGAAGGCCTGTGCGAGGAGGGTGATGGTGGCCAAGGAATGAGGTGGGGTTGGAGAAGCACAGACGTGGGAGTCACTCCAGGGTGTTCCATGGAAGGGGGTCTGAACAGGCTGGACCACTGGGCAGAGTCCAGTGACATGAGGTTTAACAAGACCAAGTGCCGGGTCCTGCACTTGGGGCACAAAACCCCTGTGCAGCTACAGACTGGGAGAGTTCTGTCTAGAAAGCTGCCAGGAGGAGAGGGACCTGGAGGTGTTGGTTGACAGTGACTGAAAATGAGCCAGCAGTGTGCCCAGGTGGCCAAGAAGGCCAATGGCATCCTGGCTTGTATCAGAAACGGTGTGACCAGCAGGTCCAGGGAGGTGATTCTCCCTCTGTGCTCAGCACTGGTGAGGCCGCTCCTTGAATCCTGTGTTCAGTTCTGGGCCCTTCACCACAAGAAGGATGTTGAGGCTCTAGAGTGAGTCCAGAGAAGAGCTACGAAGCTGGTGAAGAGGCTGGAGAACAGGCTTATGAGGAGCGGCTGAGAGAGCTGGGGTTGTTTAGCCTGGAGAAGAGGAGGCTGAGAGGAGACCTCATTGCTCTCTACAACTACCTGAAAGGAGGTTGTGGAGAGGAGGGAGTTGGCCTCTTCTCCCAAGGGACAGGGGACAGGACAAGAGGAATGGCCTCAAGCTCCGCCAGGGGAGATTTAGGCTAGACATTAGGAAAAATATTTTCACAGAAAGGGTCATTGGGCATTGGAATAGACTGCCCATGGAGGTGGTTGATTCACCTTCCCTGGAGGTGTTTAAGGCACGGGTGGACGAGGTGCTGAGAGACATGGTTTAGTGATTGATAGGAATGGTTGGACTCGATGATCTGGTGGTTCTCTTCCAATCTGGTTATTCTGTGATTCTATGATTCATTGCTTTTCATTTATCAAACCTTCTGACCAATTCAGCGCTGACAAAAGGGTGAAGCGTGGTACGACTGACATTGTCCAAATGCCTGTATTTTACAGACAACTCTGTACTAAATATAAGTTGCTTTATAAATGATAAAGAAAACTTAAACTGGGGAGAATTTCTGGTGAGAGCATATAGCAGAAGGCATGCTCCTGACTGCAAATGTTTAGTGTAGAGATTTTAAAATATCTAGAACAAAATAAAGGGCACCAGGCGTTTAGCATTAGCGGCTGCATAGATACCCAGAACTCCTGTAACATAGCAATGAGAAACGTCATCTTTGGAAGGGTCAGTGATGCCTGTCTTATTTATACAAATGATCCATTACTTCCTAATACTTATGCAATCTTCTATTTTGTAGTTTAAACATTTGCCTGCATTATCTGTAATTTTTACAAGCGCATATAGTTCTGCCTGATAATTATTATCCACTCTGTTTAATGGTCTAGGTATTAAACACTTAGATTATTTATACAGAATAGCAACGTGCAGCACAACTTCTCTTTCCTAGAGCAGTCATGGTGCTCTGAGGGAAGTTGTGATGGACAGTTGAGTGTCTCTTCAAACATACCGGCTGTTCTGAGGGAGGTGATCCTCCCTCTCTACTCTGCTCTTGTGAGACCCCTAATGGGATACTGTGACCAGTTCTGGGATCCCCACCGTTAGAAAGATATGGAAATGTTGGAACAGGTCCAGGGAAGGCCACAAAGATGATCTGAGCCCTGGAGGACTCTGCTATGAGGAGAGGCTGGGCGAGTTGGCATTGTTCAGCCTGGAGAAGGCTCTGGGGAGATCTTATAGTGCCCTTCCAGTACCTGAAGTGGCTACAGGAACGTTGGGGAGGGACTTTTTTCAAGGGCATGGAGTGATGGAATGAGAGCGAATGGCTTTAAAATGGAAGGGAGAAGATTTAGAAATTATTCACAATTGGGGTGGGGAGATACTGGCACAAATTGCCCAGGAAAGTTGTGACTGTGCCCTTCCTGGCGGTGTTCAGGGCCAGGTTGGATGGGCTGTTAACATCCTGATCCAGTGGGAGGTGTCCCTACCCATGGAAGAGGTGTTGGAACTGGGTGGGCTTTAAGGTCCTTTCCAACCCAAACCATTCTATGATTCTGTGATTCTGTTGGCCAAGGGGATATGTGAGTACAGGACAAGATGATATAGCCACGGGAGTAGAAAAACGGTGCCACCTCTTTCAGTTCTGTACAACTGAACAGTTTTATATTTCAGAGTACATCCCTGGTAATGTGAGCTTTGTGTTCGATCGAGATAGTTTCAATGCTTTTTGTAGCTGTGAACTACAGTGAACAAAAATAAAAAAGGAAATTACATATTAAGAATCCTGGAATAATGAAATGGGAAATTTTTTTGAAGTATTTTCTGATAGAATTTTATTTAGATTTGTAGTACAAAAACACAGCTGAGGTTATTTTTCTAGTGCTTGTTTTTGTACACATTTGCATTATGGATGTTTATACACCTCCAGATGCTGGACAGAGGAGGACTTTTTTGCTGTGAGATATCCAGAAGCATAAGCACGTATTTGATGGCCTCATCTATGAGAATGTAATTGGAATGTGTATATACTACATGTTTCTGTTCTTGTTGTGCAGCTGAGCTGAGCTGGAGAATTTCCTCAATTTGGCATGCTATTTTTTTCAGATTTAGCTTCTTCAAGCCCTTTTTCATTCTGATTTTGTTCTGCCTTTTTTTGGCAGATTTTTTTAAATCTTTTAACATACTTTTGGGAAGTCTCTTTAAAGAGAGTTCTTGCATGCTCCCCTAAGATATTGCCGTATGACTGCTTTGACTTGCCATAGTTTTCATTGAACATTTCTTATGTAATAGTGGACTTCTGTGACACTTCATGTGTTCTGGCAAGATCACATCTATGGTAAACCCTTAACAGTCATGTCCTCTAAATCCAGGTCTAGAAAGGACATCAGAATCAGCTAAACAGTATCCACAGTGCAAAATCTGTTTATCTTCACTTCTCTAGGCTGAAAGTGACTTTCTCAGCTGAGATAGCTGAGGTGTTCCATCCCTCTGACCATTTTTGTTGCCCTTCTCTGGACTTGTTGCAATGTGTCCATGTCTTTCCTGTGCTGAGGACTCCAGACCTGGACCCAGTATTCCAGGTGGAATCTAACAAGAGCAAAGTAGAGGGGCATAATCTCCTCCCTTGACCTGCTAGCCATGCTTTGTTTCATGCAGACCAGGATACAATTTGGTATCTATCTGGACTGCAAACATACATTACTTGCTCATGTCTGATTTTTCATCTGTCATTATCCCCAGATCTTTTTCTGCAGGTTTGCTCTCAATCCATTTGTCACTCAGTATGCACTGCCGATTGTCCTGATTATTCAGAACCTTGTACTTTGCCTTGTTGAACTTCATGAAGTTCACACAGGCTCAACTCTCAAGCCTATCCAGGTCCCTGCGGATGGCACCCTGTCCTTCAGGCACCATCCACACCACTCAGCTTGGTGTCATCTGCAGACTTGCTGGGGTGCACTCAGTCCCACTGTCTATGTCAGTAATAGAGGTGTTGAACAGTGCCGATCCCACTACAGACCCCTGAGAGACCCCACGTGTGTTTCTGATTTCTGTTTGGTCATTGAGCTGTTGACTGCAACACTTATGATATGACCATGGAGCTAATTCCTTATCCATTGAATAATCTACCTAGCAGTCCAATATCTCTGCAAATTAGAGACAAGGATGTCATGTGGAACCATGTCAAAGGCCTTACAGAAGTCAACACAGATGACATCAGATGCTCTTCCCTTATCTACTTCGGCAGTCACTCCATGGTAGAAGGCCATCAGACTGGTCAGGTGACTAACCATTAGCTGTTCTGCTTGGAAAGCTGATCTTCCTTACACTGCAAGAAGTAAAGGTCCTGCTCACTGATGTACCAGTAATCAATAGGGGCAAGGAATTTGTTCCTTGTACACTGTGTCATAAATCCCACAAATGGTTTTGTCTATTTAGGATATTCCGTAATGATTTAAAATTATATCTTGTTTGGAGACCTTTGAGGATAACACTGCCTTAAATACCATTGATCTTAAAGTCTGCAGTAACATGGCACTAATATATGTATTTAAATACCTGTAGATTGAGGAATTACTGAGATGGAGGCTTGGAGCATATTGATTGCAGTTTGATATCCTACTTCACTCTTCACACTAAATCTGTTAGACCTGAATATCTTCTACAGGAACAAGAAAATTATTTCTTTCTTTTCTTCATACTTTTAGTATGAAGAATACATATTCACTTGAATACAGGTCTGGTTTCCATACTGATGGTGTTTCGGTCTTCACCATGATCTTCATTGGATGAACTATACTGGGAAGCAAATATAATCTACAGACTTAATATCAGACTGTGTAAGCTCTACTGTCACAAAACTTTGTTGGTGCCCCATGGAAACTCATAGAATCATAGAACAACCAGGTTGGAAAGGACCCATCGGATCTTCTAGTCCAACCCTGTAATGGCAAACTTTCAACCTCATAAGCCTTGAAGAGCAGTGTGATTCACCTCTCTGTTGAGGAGATCACGATTCTACTTGAAATGATCCGGTTACTGTAATCCTGTTTAGATATGGGACAAGTAATTTGAAGATTCTCCTGTTGATTGATATTTAAGAGACACTTGAATCACTTTGAAACTTAGGAATAGAGTGCTTTAAAATAATTTTTACATTTTTGGTGACAACCATACAGATAAAAATCTGAAAAGGTATTCTGGAGGAGATGAAGGATTTGGAGCTATTTTGGGTGGATTAGCTTAATACATAAATACACCAGTTTTGGCCAGCATTAGACAACCCAGGATATTCATTCAGTATGAAACATCTTTTCATATATTGCTTACAGATGTTCAGAACAATTCTGTTTATCTGTATATTCATAAGCTTTTGAAATCTGCATAGCTCAAGTGGCACTGAAATCAGAAGGGAAAAACTCTGCTGTTGTTGTTCATAAACTGGCTATGTACAATTACCATATAAAATATGCAGCTAACGATGATATTCTTAAAACCAGGGTAGTTTATAGGCTTGTGGTTCAAGCTGTTAACATCTAAGCAGGTCATTTTATTCTGTTTGGGTTTTTTTCCCTTTGTTTATCTTTAGTGACTTTAATGTAAGAAAAATAAATGAAAAAGCCCATTTATTATCCAATATTTGTTAGAAGGCATAGTGAATGTAAGAGTATATTTAGTTACTTGAATCAATTTATAATCTAGTCAATTCTCAGTACCATTCTGAAGATTATCATCTTGTATGCAAGTCCCATTTCTTAATAATTAATGCAATATAAAAGTATGCCACATGGACTTACTTTCTGCATGGAGTTACATAAAATACTTGGTTGTGAAGTTGTTTCACATTTCCTGCTCAACGAACTTATGTCTTACTGAGGGATAGTATTGCCTCTTGCATACCAATTAGTCTTTTGACTGATTCTTAATTGTAGGAATAACAGTTCTCCCTAAAGTGTCTAGGATTCCAAAGACCATCCAGAAGACTTCTGAATAGGATCATAGCGTCATAACATCATAAAATCATAGAGTGGTTTCAGTGGTTTCAGGGATCTTAAGTCCACTCCGTTCCAAACTTGAGTTATGCAGGCACAGTGGTGTTGGGCTGATGGTTGGACTTGATTATCTTAAAGTCTTTTCCAACCTTAATGATTCTATGGAAATTCATCATTTAGACATCACAACACTGTTCCAAAGTGGGTCTGACTCTGCAAAATGTTTAAATGTATAATTAAACTACACATATTCTCTTCATTTTCTGTAGCTTATAAAGGGATCTGAAGGTTTTCATGAAGAGAAACTGAGTCCACAAGATTAAAGTTTCCAAGCCATAGTGAGAATGCCTCAGAACATTTTCTTTTATTATTAAATCACTGTCAAGAGAATAGATTCCTGTTGTGCCTTTGTCTGTTCTTTTTTTTCTAATAAGAACAGGATACAGGAATTTTAATGACTTACAGATTCTGTGAAGAATATCAGTATTCACTGTCCCCTTGATCTGTACAACATGCCTTGATACAATTGGCCAATTGCTCCACCTCTCCCCTTTTTTTTTTTGCCTAGTTGACCCATGAGGGAGAAAGGAAAGGTCAGCCAGTCTAAGTACAAAATAGTGTACTGATCACAGTTCATGTCATGTACTGTGGGTATTAGTGGGTTTTTTATGTTTTTGTAGCAATTGAATATCATCTTTTAGGAAATATATAGTTTTCATTAACTAGACAAGAGTTAGAATAAGTTGTGTCTCTGTAATCGTGAGACAATAGTTTCAGAATCCTCCTAGATGCACAGACAAAACCTTGATGTAACCCTATAAACTGTAATTTGTCCTTGATGCAATTGCTAAGTCATGAAATAAAATGAATGTACCAATTTCTCTTCAAAAAAATCATTCAGAAAGGTGATAGCAGATGCTGCTGCAACACTAAAACCTTGGCAACAAGAAATATAACAGACACATTGAATTTCAGTTACCTGCTATATTGCAGTTCTACCTAGGAAATTGTCTACGTTGACATTACTGACATGTTCTTTTTCAGCAGAAGAGCTTCTCATTGACTAAGAAAACCTCATTATACATTAGAACACCAGGGTACAGAAATATGTTCTGTAGATTAATCTTTTAAAAATAAATGACAGAATAAATGTTTTTACCAGCCACCGTCTGAAAAACAAAAAGCTCTCTGTCCACAAGGGATGGTAGCTGGTCTGCTTCGAGAATTCTGCTACGTCTTTAATCAAGGTTACGTTTATGCTTCCATTCCAGAATTTGATTTCTCAGGGTTAGTATCTTGGCCGATTCAGGCTTGGAGAAATTAAACTGGTATTTATTATTTAGATACCTGATTGTGCCTTCTGGCAAATTTGAAATCCTAATAGCCTCAGTGCTGTCCTCTGTTCTTCTTATCTATTTATCTCAGCATTGACTGTAATCACAGGCTTAGGTGTTAGTAGCAGTATAAATACTAAATGTATTATTTATTATTAACAACTTTATTTGAATTGTATTCCACTGAGATGTGTTCTTTCCATCTTTCTCATCTCCTGGTTTTATTAGAGATATATATAAGATGAAAATGTGATAGCCCTGGAGGTTGAAAGAACCATTACAGAACAAGTCAAAGACAAAATCTTCTGACCTGGAGCCTACCCTAAGTTCGCAAAGTACGTTAATTTTGAGAAGAGACTCCATGCAGGGCTAGACTATGTTGTTCATCATGTCACTGCATCTGAAAACAGAAGAAGATGAAGCAGGAAGCAGGGGATCAATGGTGTATTTGTGACAAAGATGCTATTACCAAGTGACTCACTGTTGTTATTATGGCTGGTGGGGTTTTCTTACATTTTCTTTTTACTCTGGAGACACTTGAAAAAAAACAAACAGCAAGACCCTCAGACACATGGGGTGAAAGTTGGTGTTGTTCTGTGCAGGGGCAGGAGTTGGACTTAATGATCCTTGTGGGTCCCTTCCAACTCAGGACATTCTGTGATGCTCTTATTCTTGGCATGTAATCTTTGAAGTATGAATAAAGTGATACTTGTAGTCAAAAGAAAGGAAAAATAACAAACAAAAAGGAAGCCATGAGGGGTAGGTAATGGAAATGGAAGAAACTAGGGAGAGGCTATGGCTGTTGGGAGAGCACTGCTCTGGAAGTAAATGATAGAACATGTTTGCATTTTCCTTGTATTTCTTGTTTATTATGATGTACTTGTGTTACTTTGCTTCTCCTACTGCTTATTCCCCAAGCTGAAATCTTCATTCCTTTAGAAATGAAGCATTTCGGCACATGACTGAAATGCTGTTGAGTTAATATGGATATTTCTAGGAATATATTTTTCCTGAAATTACTTTGCATTAGCAGAACCCATTTTGACTTAGTCCCTTTATGGAACATGTTCCAATGGCAGCATATAAAAGTTTCTAAATTGAATACTGTCTCACCAAGATAATTAAGATTTTTAATAATTTTACAAGTGACCTGCATGGTTTCTATGCCTTGAATGACTGATGAAAATTCTAATTACAAGATTTCAACTTCCCTCTTCTTGCTCAGCTGTGCCCAGGGAGAGTATTTTATCTCAGTTTATAATAAGTACAGTTATGTGGTCAAGTTCTGCTTTTCCATTTGCAAACTCATGCACTCTCATATGAGTTTCTCCAGGTGAGGAAAATTTGCTCCACGAATGAGACAAGAATTTGGTCCAGTGACAGGAGAGGCAGAACCTTTGGGGTCCTCATGGCTGTAGTGCAGTATTGCGAGAGCTTCTGCATTTGATGCAAAGTAACAGCAGGATAAAGGATACTTTGAAAGGGATTTGAGGAAAGCCAGAGCTCAATGGAGTTCATGGAATTGCTTACAAAAATTGAGAAACATCATACAAATCCCTTTGGGAGTATAATACATAGGATGAGGCAACTACACTGTATTACTGATTACAAAGAGAAGACAGTTGCTAACAAAATACTTTTTTTTTTTCAGTTAGCTGGATACACTGAAAAAAATAAATAGAATGCTTGGATCAATTCAGTTTTTTTTCCTGATGAATTTTGGCCAATAGAAAACCAAAAGAAATTGAGATTGGGACCAAGCAGACCAAAGACTTTGTTTCAAATTTTCCTAAATTTTTAGGAAGGATTAAGATAATTGAACCATATAAAAAAAGGCATTTGGGCTTGAAACAAAAAAAGAATAAAAAGACTTCATTATGAACAGCCCAAAAATACAACCATATCCTAGGTTGCGTCAAAAGAAGTGTGACAGCAGGGTGGTGGAGGGGATTCTGCACCTCTACGCCACTCTCATGAGACCTCACCTGGAGTCCTGCATCCAGCTCTGGAATCCTCAGCATAGGAATCATAGAATCATAGAATAGCTTGGGTTGGAAGGGACCTTAAAGGCCAGGTCGGATGAGGCTCTGAGCAAGCTGATCCAGTGGGAGGTGTCCCTGCCCATGGCAGGGGACTTGGAACTGGATGATTTTTAAGGTTACTTCCAACTCAAACTATTCTATGTTTCTTTGATTCTATGGTTCAAAATCCTTGAAAAAAACAAGGGTCTTCTTGTGTGAGGCTGTTTTCTTGACTCCAAGATCTAAGGTTTGTTTAATGAGAAATGTTAGCCCTTGCTGACTAACAGGGCCAGTCAAAGGTTTATTTGGGTCTCCACTCAGGATATTAGTCTCCTTTTTATTTAAGCTATCTTCCACAGAAATTCTGAGATACACAGTCCCCTGAAAATGTAGGAGTAAAGGGAACGTATTTGGCTAATGCAAATGTAACTGCTGAGAAGTTTCTCACTGAGGATGCATTTAGCCTAACAATCTACATCTATGAAAGTTAGTGTCATTTCTGTTTTCATGTACCTCACAGCTTCCAGGTATTTATGATTTAGTATTTAACAATCACAGATGATCTTTTCTATATTAATTTGCCTGTCTATTTTTTTTAAATATTATTTTATTTCTTGCATTCACAAATATGAGGAGAAAATCATGATTTCATTAAGTCTCATGCTGAGCCTGTGTGGAACGTTTCAAAACTTGCTATAGTTAAACAATGTTTTGCTAAAGGTTATTCCATGGCAGGTAGATATCTCTTTGTCTGGGAATGAAGTATTCTGAGGAGTAAGTAAAAAGAGGTTCATTTGATTTACTGACAGCTTGCCTTGTTAATGAGTATTCCATAGTGACGTGCTGTATCATCAACAGAGCTCAAAGAAACAGGTAAGCTGGGAATTCGAGAACACACAAGATAATGTGGAAAAAGCAAACAGCAGATCCCTTGTAGGAGATTTGAAAATATATGATTCTTTTTTTCTCTTCTGAACAGTTCCTGCTTTGAAACACTTCTGTAATACATCTTTGGAGGCTTTCACTTTGCAACAGGAAGGATATTTTTCTTCATGGTTGCACATCATATGGCATCAGCCTCCCTGGTGTGCTTCATGCACAATACTGCTGGCAGGAGGTGTTTTTTCTTACCCCACAGGTAAAATAGTTGCTGTCATTCATCTTCATTCATCTGGATTCAAATTGTATTGGATTTCAAATTCCATTGGACCTGCTCTAGCAGGTCTATGTCTTTCTTGTGTTGAGCTAGACACGGGACTCCAGATGAGGTCTCACCAGAGCAGAAGAGATAAGGAATCCTATCCTTCAACTTACTGGCCATGCTTCTTTTGATGCAGCCCAGGATAAGGTTGGCTTTCTGGGCAGCAAGTACACATTGCCAGCTTATATTTGGCTTCTTGTCCACCACCCAAATCCTTCTCTTCAAGGCTGTTCTCAGTCCATTCCAGTGTGTTGATAGCGCTACACAACTTGGTGTCATCAGCAAACTTGCAGAGGGTGCCCTCAGTCCCACTGTCTGTGTCACTAACAATGATGTTAAATAGTGCTGGTGTCAGTGCTGACCCTTGAGGAGGACCGCTCATCACTGGCCTCCTCTTGGGCATCAAGCTTTTGACTATAAGTCTTTGAGCGCAACCATTTCACCGAATTGTCCATTCATCAAATCTCTATCTCTCCAAGACAGAGACAAGAATATCATGCAGGACAGTATCAAATGCTTTGCACAAGTCTAGGTAGATGGTTTAAGCTGGTATGTTTGTAGCCAGGCTAGTAGCCTATCCTGTACAATTCCTAGACACAACTGATGGGTGATATGGGACTGAGATCCAAACTCAATAAGCAGTAGGAGTGCACGAACCTTGTTTAGTTTCTAGATATGTTCTGTTCTGCTGAACAGCCAGAAAGTAATCCTAGGCCTGTTGTATTTACTAACAAATATTTCGTACTGAGAAACTCAGGGGATTCTTTGAACTGCCCTGACCTTGTTTTGATTTTTTTTCAAGATGTATTGTCTATAGTAACATTCTCAAGCAGCCCTTTAAAACCATGGATCCTAGGATTTCTCAGGCTGAGAAGAACCAAGGGGGAATTACCAGCTTTACCTTCTCAAATCTGCATGTTGTGCATGCCTGAAGATACTTCTCTAACTATTACTTCGTGGAAAAATACATCGAGGTAGTGCTTGCACACACATGCCCACAGTGCTAACACCCAGATCAAATCTGCCTAGAAAAAAACCCCAGCCTCGACATGTGGCTAACCTTATTTTTTTCTGCTAGTTCCCCACTTTCTCTTATCCAGTGTTTGTTCAGTGAAGTGATTCAATTAGAAACTATTTCTATTTTCTTTCTGAGGAGTGAAAAATGTTAATTGTAGCTGAAATGCCTTCAAGTGATTCTGTTCTAATGTCACATTTCCATAAAGTCTATACAGTTTGCTTTCTGCTAATACAGTACAGCAGTAGGAAAAAAATACTAAAAGAATGTCATTAATGTTTTAAATTTTACACTTGGCATAGACTGTGACCTTCCTGGGTAAAGCTCAGAAAAAACCAGCTCCTTTCCTCCTAAGACATTCAATATAAGACTTAAAGACAACAGATTGCTGCAAACAGTTGGAGAAATCAAAAGAAACTATGAGTGAATTTTAATTAATATGATAAGCCATCATCCTAGCATACCAGTACGTACATGCCTGTTTTTAAGTAGAGAGTAAGTGAACAGAAAGCGGTTACTGAGCACAGAAAGGAAATGGATCTGTTAGAGCAAGTCCAGAGGAGGCCATGAAGATGATTTGAGAGTTGGAGCACCTCCCATATAAGGACAGGCTGAGGGATTTGGGCTTGTTTAGCCTGGAGAAGAGAAGGCTCCAGGGAGACTATATAGCAGCCTTCCATTACTTAGAGGAGGCTAGAGGAAAGCTGGGAGGGGGATGGGGGGGGGCTTTTTTCAGGGAATGCAGGAATAGGACAAAGCGGGGAACAGTTTTAAGCTGAAAGAGGGGAGGTTGAGATGATTTTTAGGAAGAAATACTTTCTTGTGAGGGTGGTGATACGCTGGCACAGGTTGCTCAGAGAAGTTGTGGATGCTTCATCCCTGGAGGTGTTCAAGGCCAGTTTGGATGGGTCTTTGGGCAACTTGATCCAGTGGAAGATGTCTCTGCCCATAGGATTTGGAATTGGATGATCTTTAAGGTCCTTCCAACCCAAATGATTCTATGATTCTTTTATTGGGTTTTAAACAGGTATGTGATGCAGGCTGTGATGGTCCCTCTCAGGAATCTCATCAGCCATGAAAAATAGCAGCATAGTACTCCTCTTGCCTAGTAGCAAGATATGTTGTAGCATCCATTGTAGCAGCTCTGGGAGAGGTAAGGAGAAGAGGACTTAGGTCACCAGAAGCACAAGGACAGCTCACTGTCCCTCTGGAGAGGTGGCTGCTGCTGTTGTTAGGTAGCAGTCTGTCAGTTTGAAGGAGTCAAAGGAAACAAGATCAGCCTTAATGGACAAGACTTGACAGATTTCTGTGAATAGGATGGTGGTAGATGGCTCTGTTTAGTTTTAAAAGTTCTCAGGATCAACTAGATACAGATGGCTGGAACTTTTCATTTTAAGTGAGAGGCTGCTGGGAGCAGCAAGTAGTTATGTACATTAGGGAGGTTACAACTCTGGAGAGTTGTTTGGGAAGAAAGGTTTCATGGCCCACAGGCATTGTTGAGCTCTTCATGTCCCTGTCGTAACACTTGTACCTCCCCTGTTGTGCCTTCTTTTAGGTTCAGTCCTTCTGGAGGCAGAAGAAATAAAGATCCTTTCAAGCACTTTAGAGGTACTCATGCATCAAACTGCTGCAGGGAGCTGCAGCAATTGTTTTATTTTTCTTCTCTGCAAGCAGAGCAACCATTCTGTTCAGCCTAGGAATGAGCTAAACACAAGAAACATTCATTGAGGCCAAAACGTGCATTAGACCTGGCAGCCTTGACTAAGATGCATCTCCTTAATTATAAAGGTTAGAAAAGATTCCAAAACAAGGTAAAAATTTACCATCACTGTGAAGATTTGCATTAGGATTTGGTTAACTTTCTAAAATATGTTCAGTTTAGCTGTGAGTTTTTTGTCTCACTGACATGAAAGGATACTTTCTTCCTCAAAAGGAGACTTAAAGGGGGCGATCTGACTTCTGTTATTAAGGAGTTCATAATTTCTTCTGGCCATAACTTTCCTTTATTCATCCTGGAAGGGTGACAGGTACTATGTTCTCAGCTGAAAGTTTGTATTACCATGAACTACTGTGATTACATATTGTTTATTTTGTCCACTCCCCCCCCCCATTTTATTTTTGTGTTATAATTATAGTGTTTTAGGTTTTCTGGAAAGGATACAAAGTTTAATCATGTCATTATGTGTTCTGAATGCTGTGAAAATTCTTTGTTCCAACTCAAGTGGAACACCATTATAATCCTCTTCTCATGTATTAAGAAAGTAAGAAATTGGGACAAATTGATCCTAGGCATAATTCTGCTGATGTCAATGATGTTACATCAGGAAGAAATTTGTCTTGGTCAGTTAATACAATGATAAGATAGAAGAGAAAAATGACCACCGAGTAGCAAACAGGTCTTTGGAAAAAAGTTCCACTCTTATTGATTAGGCCCTGATTGTGCAATGTTTTGAACCTACAAAATGTTGCAAGAGTGCTAAATATTGTTGTTATTATTATGATTTTCTGTATGATGAGGAAAACAGTCAGGATTCTATTTCCTCCTTCTACTTTCAGTTTTTGGCAATGCAGTTGTCTTCAGCAGAACTGACCCCAAACCAGTATTAAGTGCAGATGGGACCATTATTTTTCACCGCCTCATTTATTTCAGTTTAACAAATGGCTTCATTTTATTTCTTGCCTCATTCCTCTCTGTTCAGGGACAGTTTAGCCCTTCTGCAGGTGTTCAAAGACAGGAGTAATCTGTAATGAGTTCTCCAGTCACAGTGCAATGTCCCAGTCTGCCTTTGTGATCCATACAGAAGCCTTTGAGTGAAACTAAAATTAAATGAGAAAATATAGACTGGCATCTGGTGTCCTTAGGCTATGAGCTGAACTTGGGCACCTAGCTTGAAAGTGCGAAGGAAGTAGAATCCCATTTTCATGAATTAAATAGGTCTGATTTGAGATGGGGAGCTAACCTCTTCTTCCTTCTGCTTCTGAATGTGCAGCCACATGTGATCCAAAATGGAAATGTGGTAGGTACAGAAGCAAACAAGATGAGACTCTTGCACAGGAAAAAAACAGAGGTGCCAGATTGCCTTCCCGTAGTGTATTTGGCATGAAACTGAGAAAGTTGGGCTTGTTTAGCCTAGAGAAGAGAAGGCTCTGGGAAGACCTTAGAGCAGTTTTCCAGTACTGAAAGGGTCTCCAGAAAAGGTGAGGAGGGGCTCTTTGTCAGGGAGTGCGGGTATAGTACAAGGGGGAATGGTTTTAAGCTGAAAGAGGGGAGATTTAGATGAGATGTTGGGAAGAAATGCTTTCCTGTGAGGGTGGTGAAGCACTGGCACAGGTTTCCCAGAGAAGTCATTTCTAATCCATCCTTGGAGATCATAGAATCATAGAATTGTTTGGTTGGAAAAGGCCTTTGAGATCATCGAGTCCAATCATACTTGTCCACTACTAAACCATATTGAGATATTCAAGGCCAGATTGGATGGTGCTTTGAGCAACCTGATCCAGTGGAAGGTGTTCCTGCCTACAACAGGGGGTTGGAACTGGGTGATCTTTAAGGTCCCTTCCACCCCAAACCATTCTTTGATTATGTGATTAAACTGTTGCAAATTATATAAAAATATGTTAACCTTAAGAATATGTTCCAGGACCACACCCTTCTTTCTCTCCTCCTTCTTGTCCCAGCAGAAGGAAAGAAGATTCCAGTCTGGCTTTATGAATCTTGCATTTGTGGCTACACAGTAGCCATGCTTCATCAGGATAAAATAGGAATGTGCTTCCTGAGTGTATCCTCTCTTCTCATAGTCAGGATGCTGTCTAGGGATGCATGTCTCTTATTCTGAGAGTCATTTGAGATCCAAGCATCAAACTTCCTGAGCAGGTGTTTGAACCGAGGGCTATCACACCAAAGGCATGCAATATGTTGGTACCACCTCCCACTGCTTCAGACTTAATTAACTACGAAGAGGAAAATATTCTTCCTGGTCTTTCCCAGAGATTCACACATGCTCAACTTCCCCAAAGTCTCCAATGATTAACAGTATCTTTTATACAGCAGTGGGGATTTAAGGAACTTTGCATAATAAAGAGAATTATTTCTAAAGCCTGCTTGAAGGATGACTATTTCAGGCAGCTATGGAATAGAAAATAATTACTTAGAAAGGGAAAAATTTTACAGCATGACTACATCTGTTGATACTGTTCTTGAAATAGGGAGTTTTGATCTTCTACGAAAGGTGCAGAAATACTGTCAGAACAGATGCGGAAGGCAAATTCTGCAGACCAATTGAGTAAAAAGTCAAATGCCTTACTGCATATTCATCTATCTACCACTCTCAATTCTTTTCCAATTCCTCTATTTCCAATATGATAATAGACTTTTCTCCATACACAGTCATTGTTACCACGAAATAGAATTTGTCTACACATGATATGTTCATATAACGTGTGAGGGCAGAATTAATCAAAACAATTGAGCTATGAGAAGGGATATCACTTAGTTGCTTTTTGCCTCCTTTATTCTCATCTTTCTGCATTTGAATTGTTAAACAGGAGCTCTGCTGCAGTGTCAGAGTGTCTTACAAAAGCTGTTGCCATAGTGTTATGCCTAGATATGAATTCTTTTTATATCACTGTCAAGATAAGTGATTATTTATTTGTACTTAGGTCTATTTAATAGCTCATTGTTAGAAGAATGACCCAGAGTTTGAGGAACTACTTAACTGTTAGAACTACTGCTCCCATTGTGTTTGATAAAGATCATAGAATGGTTTGAATTGGAAGGGACCTTAAAGATCACCCAGTTCCAACCCCCCTGCCATGGGCAGGGACAACTTCCACTTGATCAGCTTGCTGAAAGCATCATCCTTCCTGGCCTTGAACACCTCCAAGGATGGGACTTCCATGACTTTTCTGGGCAACTTCCCAACAGGAAAAAATTTCTTCCTAAAATCTGATCTAAATCACCTCTCTTTCAGCTTTCAACCATTCTCCCTCTTCCTATCCCTGCACTCCCTGATAAAGAATCCCTCTCCATCTTTCCTGTAGCCTCCCAGTATGTACTGGGAAGCTGCTTTAAGATCTCCACGGAGCCTTCTCTTCTCTAGGCTGAGCAAGCCCAACTCTCTCAGTCTTGTCCTCAAAGGGGAGGTGCTCCAGCAAAGGTAAATCTTTCTCAGATAACATTTTTTTCAGAAAGTCGGGAGAAAATAGCTCTCTGTTTTCTCACCTTTTCCAAGAATCCTTAAACTACTACTGTGGTTGTCACACCAGCTTCACAACCTTCTTCTCCTCTTTTGAAACCCCTCCTAGAAATGACACTTCTCCCAGGATGCAGTATGGGAAGATCCTTCCCATTTAATTACACTTGTACTCAAAATAGGTAGCAGAACCTTCTATTATGTAGCCTCACAGTCTTGGTTTTGGGGTGCTTTCTTCCCTTTTGTTGCTCTTGCCTTTCATATCCCTCAGCAGAGGTTTTAATGCTGGATTTTGTGTGGTGACTTTTTGGAGCAGAATGTTTGCAGAAAGGAGGAGCACATCAGCTGGGCTGTTACCTTGAGATTCAGCTGATTTCCTTCTCTTCCTGGCTCCGAGGCTGACTTGGATGACTTTCAGCTCTGCATGCCTCTTGTCCTCATTTATAAAAAAAGGAGGTGCTTTTTCTTATCTTGTAAAGCATTTTGAAATCTACAGTTCTGTGAACTTTTCTTGTACTGAGTGTAGGAGGAAAGCACAGGTAGCAAGAGGAAATCTAAAGTTTTCTTTTATCTCCTGCAGTCCTGGAGAATTTCAGCTGATGTAGTTAGGTATTTATATATATAAATTATTCAGCTGCAAGGGAACTATATATCTGGACATTTTACATTAAACATGATTTTTAATTTCTATTTTAAAATTCTGATTCCCTTCTATCCCTGTAAGATGCAGAAGTAGGTACTCTAATGTATCATATAAAATCTTGTTTGGGAACTTTATAATTGTCCAGAATTTACAATATGTGATAATATATACTATACACAATATTGCTTCCCCAGACTTAGTCTGTTAATTTCATGAAAACATAACTTTTAATCAAAACAAGCTTTTAGATAGAGATTTTTACAGCTCTGCAGAATGTGACCCAATGGCTTTGTTAAGTGTTGTGCAAACACATTAAATTGATTGGAGTTAATGTTTTCATTAATACTGAAGTTACTGACAAAAAGATCTTAAATTTTTAAATTTTTGACATATTATATATAGCAGAAACATAATAGCAAAGGTAATATTAGTGGGTTTTTTTTCTGGTTGATGGACTGTACCATATTGTCTCCTTCATTAAAACTCTCCTACGAAGATTGGGTTTTAAAAAAATCTCCTGCAGAAATGTTCTAAAAATCCCTAATTCTCGTATGAAGGTTTTATTCTCCCAGAAGCATTTAAACTACTTTTTCTGTATCTCTTTAATTGCATGCAGTAGTATTTCATTGCTACAAGCCAAGGTAAATCTTTTCACTGTAGAACTACTTCCTTGACGTAACCAAAATAATAATAAAAAAAACCCTTGGGGGAAAAAAAAAAATCCTCAAAGCCAGAAATTACTGCTTATGCAAGGGTAGTGTTAGCGGTTGTGCCATCCCCTTTTAAATAATTCCTCTCTAATTGGTAACCCAATGTAATGGGTAAGTGAACATATTTCACAGCAGCAGCTGTTGGATGTTCAATGACTGGAAAATACAGTGATGGCTAAGTGTATGGAGTACTCATCCCGTCAGTAAGAGTAAGTTAATCATATACAATTCACTGAACAGTAGAGTTGCATTTGCGGAGCAGTGGGCTGCCTTTTAATTGTTGTAGGTCTTTTTCAATATCTTGCAGTATCTTTTGTCTCAGCTGTAGCAGTTTTGGTTGCATCCTTAAAACTGTCAGTCTTCCTTATTTTTGCAAGGGCCTAACAATTCCTCCTTCACAATGCAGCTTAAATTGGACCAGATGCTGCATCAATAGAACAGTCTGCCCATCTCAGAGGCATTAAGCCCAAAATTATTTAGAAAATTGAAGCCTTTAACATACTCTGGATTAATGTGATTAAGTAGAGCTTGCTTTAATTCATAGCCATCTATTCCTTTATTAATAGCCATTTCATCAACAGGAGCAGCGCATATGGGTACAAGATGACTGAAAGTTAAATTGATTGCTGTAAGCCTGTAAGAAAAGCATTTAATGTTTCAATAATAACTGATGTAAGACTTCACTGTGGGGCATTTTAGATAGATTTAGACCAGCTTATAGACACAGTATTTATTAACATCTTTTAATTTTTAATATAAGCTTGCTAAATGAAAGTAATTTTTTTTATTACTTTTAATCCCGTCTTTAAGTCTGTATTTGATATACAAGATCAGTGGGTTTATAAAGGAGAGTCTCTTCATGTGAATAATAACAGCTGGTCCGGCACATAGTGGAGTTGAGACTTCTGTCAAGCTTAGGAAAAGATAAAATGTGACAGAACTTAATTTTATGTGGGTATATATACCCGTACATCCTCCAAAGACACATATTGCTTATCTTGTAATCATTATAGGTATAAAAGAGTGTGTGCTAGCACACATATCAACTATAAAGCAGGGAATCTGTTGCTCACACGCTTAAACTTCATTCTTGGGGGCGATTCAGGTTATCCTTATTTATTCCCCAACTCAGTAGTTATATGTGTGAAAATGTATACATGAGCACACATGTACTGGGAGAGGAGAGAGACATTTACAGTATCACCCAGTGCCATGGAGGTGACTGTTCTAACTATTTATCGTAGAAGAGATATTATCTCGCTCCCTGGAACTGTTCCTTTGTACTGTTTTGCTAGTGTAGACATAGTCTTAAATTATGCTAAAGGTAACAAACATACTGAAGTTCCTTTGCATCTTCCAACTATGCTGTCTCATCCAGAATGTCTCTATGAAGAGACACTGCAAATGAATGTGTGGAAGGCAAAAATGGGGTGAAGACAGAAAATAACTCTCTGTGGTTACAGAGAGGAACATGGGAGTTATTATTCTCTGAACAGTGGAAGTTTCATAGTGTTAGAGCTCGCTATAATAATTGTTTTAATGAGAGCTGGAAAACTATTATGGGTGCTGGGCTTTACAGAAGCCATATTCTCAGTAAAGCTTGTGAAGGAAAGGAATGATGGACAGAGCCATAGATTCATTGATTTTGGTGCTATGTATGATCACCATGACCATTCCTGTTGACCTCCTGCGTCTGCACACCCTAAAATTCAGCATAGAAGCTTGGATTGATAATACCTTAAGAAGATACATAGTATTACATTTTTATTTCTTAAGAGCTGGCAAGGTGGACCATATCCTGGGCTGCATCAGAAATGTAACTAGCAGGTTGAAGAAAGGGGATTCTGAGACTCTGCTCCACTCTGGTGAGACCTCACCTGGAGCCCTGCATCCACTTCTGGAGTGGATACTTCCTCAGCATAGGAAGGACATGAATCTGTTGGAGTGAGTCCAGAGGAGGCAACAGAGATAATCCAAGGGCTGGACAGGCTGAGAGAGTTGGAGTTGTTCAGCCTGGAGAAGAGAAGACTCTGGGGAGACCTTATAGCATCCTCCCAGTACTGAAAGGGTCTCCAGGAAAGCTGAGAAGGGGTTTCTTTTTTGGAGATTGCAGGGACAGGACAAGGAGTAACGGTTTTAAACTGAAAGAGGAAAAATTAAGTTGAGATCGTAGGAAGAAATGTTTTCCTGTGATGGTGATGAGGTCCATTTGATAGGAATGGTTGGACTAGAAGATCCGATGGGTCCCTTCCAACCTGGTTGTTCTATGATTCTATGATTCCTGACCCAGATTGTCCAGAGAATTCATGGATGGATTTGCTCAAGACCAGGTTGAATGATGTTTTAAGCAAATTGATCAAGTGGAAGTTGTCCCTATCCATGGGAGAGGGGTTGGAAGTTAAAGCTCATTAAGGTTCCTCTGAACTCAAACCATTCCATCACTCTCTGATTCTGTGTCAAGAAACTGCCTTTTATTTCAGGTCCAATTTATGTAACCCCAGCTTTTAACCACAGCGTCCTGCTGTACCTCTTTCTCTCAGCAAGACTGGAGCTCCTCCCAATATGAGAAAACAGTATCTCCAAGGAGTGACATCTGTTAGAAAGAGATTTGTTCCCCTCATTTTCCCAGACTTGGTGTTATTAAATGCAAAAATATCTCACAGTGCTAGGTGCTGTACAACAAGCATAAATGTGAGCACAGTGATTCACTTTATTTAAATAGATTACTTCCTTCAGTTTTGGGGTTATTTTGTAATAAATATTATTTCCTTAGGTTTTGGTTTGGGTTTGTTTTCTGTTTTAAATAAATTAAGAATTAGTTTTTTCCTCATTTTCTTCTGAATACTTTTGGGCACCCAAACTGGACATTTCTTTTAGGATGAGTTAACATAAAGGAACACTCATTTCACTTGAATTATAATCCTTCGTTTGCTTTTCTTAAATGCTACCATTTAAATGGGACTTTCAGAAAAGATGTGAGTGACCTGTAATTTGAAACTCTTCAGTTGTGACTGGTTGAACAGAAATAATAGATGGATAGATTCAATGAATGTTCATTAAGTTTAAGCAGCAGGTAAAGGTTTTCAGTAGCCTAATGTGAAATACAGCTTCCATTTCAGCAAAACAATATTTTTTGTGATGTGCCTGTAGCAGTATAAACAGTAAACTGCTTACTAGAGTCAGTTCTAATTAATTTCATCACTAACTGAAATAAAGGTTACTCTTATTGGCCTATTACAGCCTAATTAATCATGAGTAATAATTAATTTTATGTGACTTCTTGAGGTTAAGCATTGGCACAGCCATTCATTAAAATTGGGGTGGGAATTAATAACATCTAAAAGGTTTGCCACAAAAAGTGATGATTGGTCTACTTGCCTTTATTTTTTAAACCTGATGTCAAATATGGGTCGTGCAGCTGTAGAAAAGTAATAGCTGGTGTTTGATCTCTTCCCAGCGGTTAATGGTCTTCGGCAAAGCTATGACACTATGTGGCATATTTCTAAGGGTATACTTAAGAACATGCTTGTCATCACTACGTGGGGTTTTATGCTGAAAGTGACTTCCTAGGAATGAAGAATTTGACTCACCGTCATAAAAAAATGAGATATTCTAAAATGTTCATGGTGAGGCCGCTCCTTGAATACTGTGTTCAGTTCTGGGCCCCTCACCACAAGAAGGATGTTGAGGCTCTGGAGCGAGTCCAGAGAAGAGCGACAAGGCTGGTGAAGGGGCTGGAGAACAGGCCCTATGAGGAGCGGCTGAGAGAGCTGGGGTTGTTTAGCCTGGAGTAGAGGAGGCTGAGAGGAGACCTCATTACTCTCTACAACTACCTGAAGGGAAGTTGTAGAGAGGAGGGAGCCGGTCTCTTCTCCCAAGTGACAGGGGACAGGACGAGAGGAAATGGCCTCAAGTTCCGCCAGGGGAGATTTAGGCTGGAGATTAGGAGGAAGTTTTTCGCGGAAAGGGTCACTGGGCATTGGAATAGGCTGCCCAGGGATGTGGTTGAGTCACCTTCCCTGGAGGTGTTTAAGGCACAGGACAACGTGCTGAGGGACTTGGTTTAGTGTTTGATAGGAACGGTTGGACTAGAAGATCCGATGGGTCCCTTCCAATCTGGTTGTTCTATGATTCTATGATTCAATCTCAGGTGATGCTGGCCATGGAATGAGTCTCCACAGTGTAGGGGCCTTCATGAGGATAGCTGTGAAAAATAAACTTGCAGTCAAACTTCCAGCAGATCTAGCAGGTGACAGGGCTCTCTTATTCTGTATTTGCATAGAATCATAGAATCATAGAATCACCAGGTTGGAAGAGACCCATTGGATCATCGAGTGCATAGCACTGTGCACAGTGAGATGGTAGCTACAATTTGCAATGTAATATCCATGTATTATCATAATGAAATAAGGCAGGAAAGGGAGTAGACTATATTTTACAGCTTGAAGACCACTCATTGCTCTGTTGTACATGTGGTGGGGTCCCCCAGAGGAGCTGGGACTGCAAGAAGCCCATGACCAATGTAACTGGATTATTCTTTGTAGAATGGTTTGGGTTGGAAGGGACCTTAAAGATTACCTAGTTGATGATTAAAGAAGAGAATCGATTATGAATTATGATTAAGAAAATAAAATTAAGAAAATAAAAGCTTTTCCTACGTGTACCTCAATACCATCTACAGTTAATGAAGAATAATTTCTAGTCCCCTCATGGTGGACAAAGAGTTGCTTTGAGCCAGCTTAATGCCAGAACAGCTACTGATTTATTCTTCACAATATCACAGAATCATAGACTTATAGAATTTTTTTCATTGATAGGGACCTTAAGACCCCCTGCCATGGACAGGGACACCTTCCACTGGATCAAGTTGTTCAAAACTTCATTCAACCTGGCCTTGAACACCTCCAGGAATGGGGCATCCACAGCTCCTTAGGGCAACCTGTGCCTGTGCCTCACCACCCTCACAGGAAAACATTTCTTCCTAAAATCTCATCTAAATATACTCTCTTTCAGCTTAAAACCACCCCTCCTCATCTTTTCCCTACACTCCCTGATCAAGAGTCTCTCCCTAGCTCTCCTGTACCCTCTTTCAGCACTGGAAGGCTGGTATAAAGTCTCACTGAAGCCTTCTTTTCACCAGGCTGAAAGACACTTCTCCACAAGTCCTCTCTTGTTTCTTGTAGTCTGCTTTCCTTTTGCAAGATGCCTTCTTGTGTCTGTGCCCAGCCACTGGTCTTTCATCATGCCCATGCAATGTCTACTTACTTAGTTTTCCCCATCTTTCTCATAGCTGTGTTTTGAATCATAGAATCATAGAATCACCAGGTTGGAAGAGACCTGCCGGATCATCGAGTCCAACCATTCCTGTTAAACACTAAACCATGTCCTTCATGGGCCATGATCAAAATTTTATCTTTTTAAGCTTATATCCACTTTCAGAGTTTGTTTCTGTTGAAGACTATTGCAGGAAAAAAAAGTTTGCTTGGGCATTTTTAGAACTTTCTGGAATTCTTTTATTAGTTTTGGTGGACTTCAAACTGTTTGTCTAGTACAAATAAATTCTGATTTTTCATTCTAGTCCTCTTTTTACTGGGAGCTCATGAACGTCTGTCTTTTGTTGTGCAGTTCTCTGCTCTGGTGCTGTCTCTTTTTAGTTTGATGTCTGTGAGAGGTCTCTGGTGAAATCAAGGAAATCATGACAGAAATAATGATCCAGATCATATTTGTGTATATGATATAAACGTCAGATTAGTTTTATAGAAGTTAAGTAGGAAAGAGAAGCTTCCAGAGTGCAAATATAGATTTTTCTTTTTTTGCATTCTAGACTACAATTTTCAGGTGTTACAGTAGGCACAGTTTTCTTTTAAGCCCTACACTGGTGTTCAGATTCACGAAGACTGAGAATTGGCATATTTCAGACTCTAACCTTGCATTCAGACATCTCCTCAGAGTGGTAACCTCTTACTGAAATCACTCTAGAGGGAAAAGGATAAAACTACAGTAGTTATTCCAGTGCAAAAGGTTAGATATTAGAATATCTTACTCTTATTTCCTCTTTTTTTTAAATATTCCAAATTATTCAACATTTTCTAGCTCCTTTCTTTGATCTTGCTATGAATACATGTCCCCAGGTATCCTATTTACCTCTGTTTATCCCTTTTCAGAGTTGTTCTCAATTCAGGGCATATTCTTGTCATTTTTGTTATTCTTTGTCTTTCATTATGGTCATTTATTTAAGGAAATTTTTGTGTTGCATAACTGCAGTACAGAGACTTCACAACTAAAAGCTGTAAACCTTTAAGTAAAAAATTGGACAGGCCAGTGGCATCCTGGCTTGTATCAGAAATGGTGTGACCAGCAGGTCCAGGGAGGTGATTCTCCCTCTGTACACAGCACTGGTGAGGCCGCTCCTTGAATCCTGTGTCCAGTTCTGGGCCCTTCACCACAAGAAGGATGTTGAGGCTCTGGAGCGAGTCCAGAGAAGAGCGACAAGGCTGGTGAAGGGGCTTGAGAACAGAACCTATGAGGAGCCACTGAGAGAGCTGGGGTTGTTTAGCCTGGAGAAGAGGAGGCTGAGAGGAGACCTCATTACTCTCTACAAGTACCTGAAAGGAGGTTGTAGAGAGGAGGGAGCTGGCCTCTTCTCCCAAGTGACAGGGGACAGGACAAGAGGGAATGGTCTCAAGCTCTGCCAGGGGAGATTTAGGCTGGAGATTAGGAGGAGGTTTTTCACAGAAAGGGTCACTGGGCATTGGAATAGGCTGCCCAGGGAGGTGGTTGATTCACGTTCCCTGGAGGTGTTTAAGACACGGGTGGATGAGGTATTGAGGGACTTGGTTTAGTGTTTGATAGGAATGGTTGGACTAGAAGATCCGATGGGTCCCTTCCAACCTGGTGATTCTATGAAAAAAAATTCTTCTTAGATCTTATCTAATCTCCTATCTTTCTTAAAACTGTTCTTCCTTGTCCAGTCCCTGCACTCCCTGATAAAAAGCCCCTTCCCAGCTTTCCTGTAGCCCCTTTAAGTCCTGGAAGGTGTCCCTGGAGCCTTATATATGTGACAGCAATATTCAGGCTATTGACATAGTTTTTACTCTTTTACTTTTTTAAACACAACTGGGTTTTTTTTTTGTTTATTTGTTTTGTTTTAGGAGCTACAAAAAGTATAAATATTCAAGCAAACTAAAATGCAATCTAGTCTCAGCTTCCTAGTAATTAGTGATGTTGTTCCTAGGACAGGTTCTGGAAAATCCCTCTCAAGTCACTCTCTGCAATCAGCTGCCTCCAACTGGGGCAGGTGCAGTGGTAAGAAGGTTCCTGCTCTTCAAAAACTTGTATTTTGTTGCCCTGTCTTAGAGATTTTTAGGGATTTGTGTTAACATTTGGTTTATTGACTGCTCTTTATGGACAATGTCAATGTTTCAGCCACTTTCTCTCTTTTTGCGGTCATCTTGTGCTGGGGTGCTTCACGTTGCAAGTGATTTGTATTATGACTTCATGTTGTCTTTGGCAAGAGAAGGAAATGATACAAGTCCTAAAGCATTGTCTAAAATCACATCCACCAAGGCAATAACTGAGGCAGCATTTTTATAATTCAGTCTGGATTAAATCATAGATGGTTCCATTTCTGAAATGATCACAGTCTGCCACCTCACTTACGGCAATGGGTTGTGTCTGGAGACAACTTCACATATCTTAGTGTCTGGTCCAAAAGAGCCAGAAACCTGCAATGTCATAGAATTGTAGATTAATTTTTGTTGGAAGGAACCTTAAAGATCATCCAGTTCTAATCTGCTGCCATGAGCAGGGACACCTTCCACTGGATCAAGTTTCTCAAAGCATCATCCAGCCTGACCTTGTAGAGCTCCAGGGATGGAGCTTCCATGATTTCTCTGGGCAACCTTTTGTGCCTGTCGTTTTCACAACTAAGTAAACAGAAACATAAGGCATGGTTTAGTTTCTTAAAGAGACAAATGTTTAGATGCTCTGAGAAATCCATACGGGCTGAAAAATTCTCACAAGGTGTGTAGGAGATCTTACTTACCTTAGTTACCTTCTGGAACGATTTGTCCTAAGCAATCTCAGATAAATTACATGCTTTCATGACACAACTGTATTAGTGTCTTTATTTCACACTGCTGAAGATAGTGCCCTATTTACTGAGCTTGTCAGAAAAGACTGTTTTGCTTATAAATCGCAAGTAGTATAGCCAAGTTTTTTAACATATGAAATTCTTATCTGAAATCAAAATTGCATCACCTTATTAATTCCACATATCATGACAAAACTGAGTTTTTTATTTTCTAAGTGCGCCAATATTGTTTCCCTAAATATTTGTATTAGGTAATGTTTGCGTTTGGGTTTTAGAAGGACAGAAATGCTGTCATCCTAGAGCTTGTAGTGTTTAGAGAAATCATGTTGAATATGTGGCAAATCAATTATGACAAACACAATGTAATAACGGCTTATGCTCTGCAAAATGAGGATAATGAAATCCAGATTTAGAAAGTACTTTGAAATCTTTAGGACAAAGGCATGGTGCAACTGTGACATGGTATTAATCTTTTATCCTCCACATTTTTTGTTTCCATGGATAACAGGATACATTTTCTGGGCAGATCTTTATCCACAAAGTTTATCTGTTTTGATAAAGAATATCAACATAATTTCATCGATTTACTTTTTTCAAAGGAGATTTGTGTTGAAACAAACTTACTAAATTCATAACTGGAAGACAGCAGAAATCAATGATACAAGAAGTAGACTAATGCTACGTGGAATGTAATGCAGTGGGATAATGACTTCTCTGCTCTAGTTAGTGGCCAAAGTTTGAGTTGCAGTTCCATATTGGTCTTATGCTCTAAGCAAAGGGCATTGAGTTTAAATCAGACACCCCAAGGTCTTACACTTTGTGATCTGTCTCTGGTCCTCTTCTATTGCCATACTCCTTCTTTATGTTGTCCAAGTGACCTGTATAATTAATACTAATCAATGAACCATTGTGTTTCTAATGTATAAAAAAGCATATATATCAATAAAAGGCAGTCGTCTATGTTATTTCAGCTTGCCACAGCTTTATTAAAGTAGCCTTGTTACGTTTCTTAATAGACATTTTTGTCTCTAACCTAACAAGAAAAAAAATGTCAGATCAGCAATTAATTTGAAGGGAAGTGAATGGATAGGACTGCAGAATACAAGGACTTAAACTCTGAATGACAACATTTTCTTCTTCTGAGGAAATTAAATTCACTCAATCCAAAGTATCCAATAGAAACCTAAGCTGAGTAGTTTGAAATCTAAAATTGTGGACCACTAAATCTTTCCTGTAATATGAATAATTTGATACTTTTTTTGTATCCAAGAGCCAAGCTTAAAGTTTTTGTAAGAGCAATAGTTATTTTAGTGTGCCAGTTTAACAGAAAACATACATTATAAACCAGTTCCACCCAAATTCAGGATCCATGGCAATGTAGGATGCTGTCAATAATACAAGTCTGCAGTTAGTGATGAGGCTAAGGTTCTGTGATTCTTTTTACTTCTTCCATATTTAATCCTTCATTTTATTAATTAACTTCATAATTAATGTAATCCAGCCTATAGCTACCATTTCTCACTTGCATGGCCACTTGTTTTGTACTATATTGCCCTTTTCTAGTGTTGAGATTCAGAGCGGCCAGATGTTACGTTTCCAGTGCAGTGGAGGGCTCTTTATCGGGGAGTGCAGGGATAGGTTTGTGGGGAATGGGTTTAAGCTAAATGAGGAGTGTTTTAGATTAGATTTGAGGAAGAAATTTTTTGACTGAGAGCATGGTGAGGCCCTGGCCCAGGTTGCCCAGAGAAGTGGTGGCTGCCCCATCCCTGGAGGTGTTCAGGGCCAGGTTGGATGGGGCTTGGAGCAACCTGATGCAGTGGGAGGTGTCCCTGCCCATGGCAGGGGGTTGGAACTGGATGGGTTTTAATGTCCCTTCTAACCCAAAACATTCTAAGAGAGTCCATGGTGCCAAGCATAACTGGTTTGTCGGTAAATACGATTTGTTGAGAGGTAAAGAGTCAGTCCATCTTATGTATAGTTTAAGGTTAAATTTCAGCTTTTAAATGAAGACTTTGCAGATGTGGCAATACCATGTCTTTCTGTCCCCAACACTGTCGCTTAAAGTTTGTAACTCACTTATATAAAGATAATATAAAAATTGTAGTTGGGTTAGTCTATGTCATCAATCATGATTAAAAGAAGATAATACGGAAGTCTCAACTCTTTGTACAGAGAACAGTGTTTGGGATTGCAAGGCTTTGTTAAAGTAAAGTGAACAAAGGAAAAAGAGGGGGAATTCACTTATGCATTCACAGCATTTAAGTCTGGTAAGGTTTTAGTGCGTTGTTTAATCTGACATCTTTTATATCATAGGTCATTAAGTTTCATCCAGTTACTATTTTATTAAGAACGATAATTTTTTCCTCTAAGTTTAACTGGTGTTTGTCTGATGTGACTCTTCGAGAAGGAAATCTCACTTAATCTGGAAACACTGGGAGATGAAGGATCAACCACTTCCCTTGGTTTATAGGACATAGGTTTATAGGAGTATGGATTGATCCAGTGGTGTAACTGAGCAGTGTAGTGATTTGTAGCAGATAACCAAACAGTGACTGCTTTTCCATTGGAATTTCCCTGTTTTCCATTTCTACCCCTAGCCCTTCATATACAATCATAGAATGCTTTGGGTCTAGAACAGACCTTAAAGAACATCCAGTTCAAACTCTCTATGTGCCATTTAATTGCGTGTTAAAAGAGCTCTTTTGCACTTAGTCAATCTCTTCCTAAGAAGATGCTTATATCCTTTAATTAAAAACCTTTGGTCTTTTTTTCTGAAAGGCTAAACATACCATGCTCATTGTGGCTGTCACTGAAACTGTTTTTGAGGGAATGCTTAATCATAGAATCATAGAATGGTTTGAGTTGGAAGGGACCTTAAAGATCAACCAGTGACAACCCCTCTGTCATGGCCAGGAACACTCAACTATGTTGCTCAAAACCTCATCTAATTTGGTCTTAAGCACCTCCAGGGATGGGACAGCCATGAATCCATGTCAGGATAGATCTCTCCAGTGCTCTTCCTATCAACCTCTTCTTTTATTTAGGCATCCCCATTCAGTCACGTGTCCATTTTAGGGCAATGCATTTGCTTACTTTTCTGGTGTCACTTTTACTCTTTCCTCAGAGATTGTTCCTGTTCGTGGGTATGGTGCGTGTCACTTTTCCCCATAATTAGAGATTTTATGTACGAATGTTTCTAATACATTTGTGATTGAGCCCAGCACAGCAAGTAATTGCCTTACAGACCATTCTATCAGCCTTCTCATCAGAGTTATCCACAAATTTTATAAGTTGAGACTTTTTACTTCTCTAAAATTAGTTATGGAAGACTTGAACAGCAAAAGACTTTGTACCAATCCCTGCAGAGGACAGATAAAAATGCTGCCATTCAATGCTTGTTCCCTGTAGACATTTTTTTTAGAACTGTCATTTAGATAATTCTTAATCCATTTAACATATGCAGCATTGATATTGTATAGTGCTAATTTTTTAATCAGACTGTCATGAAGTAAGAGTCAAATGCATTAATAAACTCTAAGTCTATTACATCCATGCTATTACATCCTACATTTATTACAACTAGACTTGTAATTTCATGAGAGAATGAAATCTAGTTTTGCTGACAAGACCTATATTCCATACAACCATGTTGACTGGCATTAATTATATGCCTATCTTCAACACTTTTTCTTCAGTTGAATGCTGCTCTTGTATTGTCCAGGAGCAATGTCAGACTAATCCTTAGGAGTATGTGCTTCATCCAGTTTTGTGATCTGCTCTGTACCCTGACTGGTAAAGTGACACAACTCAACACAGAAATATCTAGTATCACATATCACCACCAAACTGATTTCCCTAGGATGATGCAGATATTTCTCCCCAAGTGAATGCTAAAGCACCTTTCCACTGACATCTTCAAGAAATCCACTGGGATGTTTTTTGAACCTGAGCATCCTTTTGAATTAAGTTAAATCAGTATATATTCTTTAGGCGCACACTTAATGCTCTCCAGCTGTGGAAAGCACTCATTCCAGTGTGAGCCCAAAGTAATCCCTCCCAAAGTGCTTGTGGTGTGGACATTCACCCTAATGAGACCAGAACCCATCAACAAAGTAGTGAAGTTTTGCTGTTTCCTTTTGTCCTATAGACTATATAATCATGGTTTCTTTTCCTTTTATGGGCTCTTCAGTGTCCAGGAATAGAAAAAGTTTCAGTAGTAGTGGTCTTACTTTCAGATATCCTGTTCAGCATCTGATATTCAAAACCAATTTGCTGCTAAAGAATCATAGAATGGTTTGGGTTGGAAGGAAGCTTTAAACTCATCCAGTTCCAACCCCCTCCCATGGGCAGGGACACCTCCCACTGGATCAGGTTGCTCCAAGCCCCATCCAGCCTGGCCTTGAACACCTCCAGGGATGGGGCGGCCACCACTACTCTGGGCAGCCTGGGCTAGGACCTCTTCACCCTCATAATAAACAAGTTCTTCCTCATATCAATCTAAGTCTTCTGTCTTTCAGCTTAAGAAGAATACATAGGGTTTTAGTGACAAAAGTAAGAATTTTTTGTATCTGTACCATAGAAGTTTCAAATACTTACAAATAAGAAACAAGTTAATCTAGTAGTTTTGTTTTGTATATTTTTAGGAAAACTTAATATTCTTTGTTAAAAGTGACAATCTGATTTATTTTATATTCATTCAGCTAGTTTTGCTGAAAAATATGACTCAACTTCTGTGAAAACAATATAGCTAACAGCATTTTGTACCCCATTTATCACTGTCACCTTTGTTCTCTTAATTTTGATTTGATGGGGTAAAACCCTAAGTGATTCTAACAGTCAGTAGAAATGCATTTTATAGCAGTTCATGGTTCGATAAGTAAATTTTCTCATCTTTTCTGAATTTTCATTTACTATGTAATTTCTCTGTCCTTTACTAAAAGAAATAAATAAAATTGAAGAAAACTCTTTAGATCTGTGCAGCACATTTTAGCTGTGGTATGTGCTGCTTTTTGCAAGCACTAGAAGAGGTGTGATTGCTGTGGTCTGGGCAGAAGGTTCTGCCTTCCAAACAGAAATTTCTAGAATTTATGGAAAAATTTATTTTGATTAACAACTGCAGGATTCTCTGGCCCATAGGGATAAATTGGCTTCTTGCTGTATAAGATTGACATATTTTAATATAACTGTATAAAAAGAGTGTGAATCACACTGAGAAGGTAAAGCATTATATTTTATAAAGCAGAAATTCACAGTGGATAATAAACCACGCATTATCTTCTAGTTCAATGCTAACAAAGTCATTAAAGTTATTGAAAATATAAAGCAGGATGTGAAAAAAAAGAGTAGCCACATGTTCATGCCCTTGTATACATGAAGTATTTTACTGTCTTTTACGAATGCTGGGAAAATCACCCTGAAAAGTAGTCAGGAAACCATGACTTGCAGGAGGCAAATGCATAGAGATGGGTTACTGACCTTCAAAACCTTCAGGGATGGGCCAGCCACAACTTCTCTAGGCAGCATGAGTTTCACCACCTTCACAGGAAAAAAATTGTTCCTGAAATCTCATCTAAATCTCCCCTCTTTCAGCTTCAAACCATTCCCCTTCTTCCTGTCCCTGCTCTCCCTGATAAGAAGCCCCTCCCCAGCTTTTCCGTAGGCCCACTTGAAGTACTGTAAGACTTCTAGGTCGTCTTCCAGGGACCTTCTCTTCTCCAGGCTGAATAAGCCGAGCTCTCTCAGCCTGTCTTCGTATGGAGGGCACATCAGCCCCTCAGATCATCTTTGCGGCCTCCTCTGGACTCATTCTAATAGAATCATGTCCTTCCTGTGCTGAGGACTCCAGTACTGAACGTAGGACTCCACTTGATGTCTTGCTAATGCTGAGTAGAGAAGCAGAATCTTCTCCTTCGCCCTGCTGGTCACTCTCCTTTTGATGCATTCCAGGATACGATTGGCTTCCTGGACTGCAGGTGCTCATTGCTGGCTCACATTAGAGCTTCTCATTCAACAACCCCCTCAAATCCTTCTCTTCAGGAAGTCCTTTGGCTATTTATTTCCATGAGTAAAGAGAGGCAAGTCCCTTTTATAGAAAAGTGGGGCATGAGGGAATAGTTATGGCATTGCTTGAATTTTATAGTTTGAGTCTCCCAAGGTTGGACTAGCTATAGATGGAGCCCACATATCACGTAGGAGCTTCTGGGTGGCTGGATGTTCACAGGTGAGGGGCTCTCAGCCAACCCTTTGAAGTTGTTCCACTTTCACGGAAATAATTAAATGCTTACTGGATACAGCAAGTTAAAAAGAACGAGTTCGCTTCTCTAATCTGCTAGCTTAGGCACTCACCTGGGAGGTGATTAAGAAGGTGAAAATCTAAACACTATTAGGAAGAAAAAAACCTGAAAAAGAGAACTGAGGTGTCACTCAGATGTCTTTTTCTATTGCTCTTTACAGGAACATTTTTGCCAGAGTTTGAATCCCCAATGAAAGAGCTCGCTGTAGCTAATCCTCGGCGAGTGTCTATATTTTCTAAGTGGGAAATGGATATAGGATAAACAGACAATCTGCTGTTGGCACACAGCCCTCTCTACCAGGGTGTAATAAAGTCTTATCATCTGCAGCGAGGTTCTTCAATGGCTAAGCTCCTTCTAAAGCTGAAGGAGAACTGAGCACCATAACTGGAAATCCGATAATGGCACCTATAAATAAAGGATTTCTATTTGCACAGTTAACAGCAAATGAAATTATATTTAGTGATTCAATAAATTATTTTTAAAAAGTGATTCAGACTTTGAGCTTTTTTAGGGGAGAAAGCTTCTAGAAATGTTCATACTTGTTAAAACTTTTGGAAGTCAAAGTGTAGTGAGCTTTTGCTTTGGAATATTAAAAATCAGCTAATTAAAAGCAATAGGTGAACCGAGGACACCAGTGTTCTCTGACTTAATATAGATGGATCTTTCATGAGAAATTCTGAAAGAGGCACTGAGGTGTGGAGCTGAATATCACTGAAAGAATAGCGTCTATCACTGATCATTTTAAATTGTTTCAGTTGTTAAGTGCTAGCCTGTTAAACTTCTCCTTAAAAGACATGCAGCTTTCTCGAGGACAAGTAGGTTTAGTGTTTCTCTTTGATTACTGCACTGCCATTTTAAGAAATCTTGCAGAAAAGATTTGATTAGAAATATTTCAATGATATTTTTTTACAATACAGAGAAGTGGTCAGCTGGTTCTGTGCCTGCTCTGTTCTTTTGATGTGGCACTATATCAAATGTGCGAAACCTACACTGAAATGTGATTATTCTGTTTTCAAAGTTTAACTTAAGCCTACTATGAAAAGTGCAATTGAGAGTAGCCCTGTAGAGAAGAACCTAAGAGTGTTGGTGGGAGAGAAGCTCAACATGAGCACTTGCAGCCCAGAAAGCAAATCGTATCCTCAGCTGCATGCAAAGTAGTGTGAGCAGAGTGGATTCTTCCCCTCAGCTCTCACGCAACCCCACCTGAAGTACTGAGTTCAGTTCTGGAGTCCTCAGCACAGGACGGACATGGTTCTGTCAGGGCAAGTCCAGAAGAGCCTGTGAAGATGATCTGAGGGTCAGAGCGCCTCCCATACAAGGATAGGGTTGAGAGGGTTGGTGTTGTTTAGGCTGGAGAAGAGAAGGCTTTAGAGCAGCCTCACAGTACTTTAAGGGGACCTACAGAAAAGCTGGGGAGGGGAATTTTTTATCAGAGAGTGCAGTGATAGGATGGGGTGGAACAGTTTTAAGCTGAAAAGGGGTTATTTAGATTAGATATTAGAATGAAATATTTTCTTGTGAGGATGGTGAGGCACTGGCACAGATTTCCTAGAAAAGTCATGGATGCCCCATCCCTGGAGGTGTTCAAGGCCAGGCTGGATGGGGCTTGGAGCAACCCGAACCAATGGGAGGTGCCCCTGCCCATGGCCGGGGGGTTGGAACTGGATGGGCTTTAAGGTCCTTCCCAATTCAAATGAGAGGCCGATATAAGTTCCCTTCTGCCACTTTGGCTGTAGCTGAGTCATGTTTGTCACCAGTGAGTTGGTAGTTTCTGTAGGGTAACCTCGTGACGTTTTTGGATTCCTTGTTGTGATGCATACTGCTCCTGCAGAGAGATTGCTCTCGTTCTTTTCCTGTCACTGATGCTATTTTCTCTCTGTTCCTCTTCTAAGAAATCTTGTGTGTAGTCTGTCCCACACAGAGCCTTTTACCTGTTTGCTGATATGTAACCAGTTGATTGGTATCATTTCCACTAAAATTGTTGGAAAATAGGAGCACTCACTGGAAATTACTGAGATTGTTCTTTGCAGAAATACCCAAACTATATTCTGAAAGAAAATCCGCTAGATTGTGAGAAGGCTTTGAGGAAAATTAGAGGTGAATCCGATAGGACCAGCAGCATTACCTCGTTGCTTTTCCTTGGTGGATGAATATTGATTTTAAATCTACTCTCACTTCAACTAGTCTGTTAGTCACACATCTGACAATTTTTTTTTCTTGAGATCAGACTGTAGTTCTCAGAGTAGCCCCATTATTTCCTTATTCAGAGGGAAAGAAGAAAGCTGATTCTTTGAACTTCTGGATTAGTCAGAGCAGACAGTGTTGACAAGATGTAATTGCTGCTTCAATAGAGAGGAAAGGTAATGCCTCTGTTGTTTTGAAGTTCTTTAAGAAACTCTCTTGTGATCTAAAGCCAGTCATCTTATACAAGCAATTTGTTGCTGAGTGATAAGGACATTTCATAAGGTTCACATTGGCTTAAAGTAAAGAATAAAAGTCAGAAGCTACTCCTTAAACTCTGGTTATAAGATATAGGCTTGCAGGAGCTGGGCAGACCACTGTCCATTTGCTCTTTTTCCTTATCTCAAGCAACAATGAAATCCCTGACCTGGGCTTCAGCTGGGGCAAACCCCTTTATTTTGACTGTTAGCCTATATTAGCGTGAATTTTGGGGTTGTCCTATGCAGAGACAGGAATTGGACTTGATGACCTTGTGGGTCCCTTCCAACTCAGGACACTTTATGATTCTCTGAAATCTGGAATAAATTCCACCCCTGATCAAAACTGGACATCAGTATATGCCATAAGACAGAAAGACCATTTCACTTCATTATTAAACCAATTATCTGTGGCTTGTATTTTTATTCTACTGAGTGTATGGCCCCTTTCTGTTAACCTACTGTGAGAATTTATCTTCAGATAATGAGTCACTTCTGTGGATGTAGGTGAAAGAGGAATTGGGCCATCCTTTGCCTGGACAGTGCCCTGGTGGACAGGATGGCTTGGCTTTAGCTATAAGTTATATGAAACTTGCACATTTTTGTCTTTTAATCTCAGTTAGCTTATCTTTGTTGTATTGTGAACGATTCTGTGAAGCATACTAGATAGGAATCAAATTGATTTTGTCAAAATTTTCATTACATATATCCCAGATGTGTCCCCTTTTTCTTCTCTGCATTCTAGACTAAATTTAATCCCAGGCTTTTAAATCCCTTTTGAATAGCTAGCCCACCCCTCTGTGCCTCATTTAGGTTTTCTTCATTTCAGGCACCCCATTAACTGATATAATGCTGCCATACTTTTCTCTGTTAGTATCTTTAATATATCATAACATCTTTTTATTTCTTTGTACTTTTTCTAATTAAAACTTCTCTTGCAACTGAATTGGTGTTTCTACTGAACACTCCTCAGTTACTCATAGACTCTGAATTTTCTTGCTTGGTGACAGCCAATTCAGAACCCAGCACTAGGCCAGATTCAGATGGTGGTAGCACAGCATGAAGTTCAACAGTTTTGTTGAAGTCAGTTGAGTAAGTCTGAACTTTATGCTGTCATAAATGAAATAAAAACCTTGTCTAGTGTGATCAAGGATCTTATTATTTTTGTTTAGTATTTACTTATAATGATTTAACTGGAAAATAGAAGTTCTTTTCCCCTCATTCATATATATGTGATGATAACAAGTATGCCTACATTTATAAATTATAAGATATTTAATATATAAAAAATATAAAATGCTTGTGTGGCACTCAGTGCAAAGGACTTCCACCCTGAGAGGTCTGAGCACTCATGTCATAGAATCATAAAATCGTGCAATGGTTTAGATTGGAAGGGAGCTTAAAGAATATCCAGTTCCAACCCCCTTTCCATGGGCAGGGACACATCCCAATAGATCAGATGGCTCAAAGCCTCATGCTACCCGGTCTTGAACATCTCTAGGGATGGGACATCAATGACTTTCATGGTCAACTTGGGCCAGAGCCTCACCACCCTCACAGGAAAACTTTTCTTTCTAAGTTCTCATCTAAGTCTCCCCTCTTCTGGCTCAGTGATGTCTTTGTCCTGTCCCTGCACTCTGTGATGAGAGTAACGGAAGGCTACTCTAAGATATCCCCAGAACCTTCTCTTCTCTAGGCTGAACAAGCCCAACTTTTTCAGCCTGCCCTGTTACAGGATGTCTAACTAGTACAAAGTGAATTACGCAGTCAGATCCTTTGTATTTTGCGGATCTGGATTTTTCAATAATGTTGTGAGTGATTAGATACATAAGGAAGGAAAAAGAGGCCTCATCCCTGGGAATGTTCAAGGTCAGGTTGGATTGGGCTCTGAGTAAGCTGATCTAGATAACCATGTCCCTGCTTCTGCAGGGGAGTTGGACTGGATGTCCTGTTAAGGTCCCTTCCAACACAAAGAATTCTATGAAAAAATCCTGCCCATAATGTAACTAAAAATTAGGAATAATATATTTTAATGGGCTCAAAGACCTGCTAATCCTCTTCAAATTCATCTCCTATCACAAAGTTCAGTAAGGCTCCCTGTGACTCTTTTAGAAGACCATTGACATCAGTGTTTTGGATTACGTCGGATAATTTGAAATTATTGTTGTGATCCTTGAAATTTGTTTTTATATCGATTGTTTTAGCCATATCTTACTTCATGGAAATGAAGCCCATTTTTACACTGTCAAGACAACTTAGACATGCAAGTTTTCATATTTAAATGTTGAATTTATAATATTTTAGTTTACAGTTACAAATATTTAAGAAGATGAACTACTGTAATAACTTCACTGTCTTACCATATTGCCACTTTGGATATTTTATTTCATGATGGCCTTGTCCAAAGTAGTGGTCATTGTAGAGTTGGTGTGTATATAAAATATTGTGGAAAAAAGTGTTAAGTATAAATGATGGCAAATCAACCTTTAGGGAAAGAAAATGAAAACAAAGGATCATGCCTTGAATCTCAGGTATAAAAACCGAGATATGCATAAGCTAGTTCTCACTAATGACACCTGATTTTATTTTGTCTTTTAAGGTAAAACTGGCCACACAGAGGCTGTTCGAGTGATATATCAGCCAGAAAACATCAGCTTTGAGAAACTGCTCAAGGTCTTCTGGGAGAACCATGACCCGACACAAGGTAGAGTGATGAGCGAGCCAGTATTTAATTACCTTACTAATTACAGCTGGGATAATTAGTGTTGGAGCTGCATGGAAGAGATGAACCTTGAAATCACACTGGAGCTTGAGAATATGATTGCAGACATTTATTGACAGAGAAAGAGAGGGAGAGAGAGAATGAGAGTACAGATACTCACAGTCCCCCTCCTCCTTTACAGCTGTCTGTGCTGGGAAAATTCCCACAGAGTGGCATAGGAGACAATAGAGCATTTTTTTTTTCAACTTTGATTATGACAATTTCTTCTGTAATGCTATCTTTTGTCTCCTAAATTAAAGCATAGTTCTTAGCAACTTCAGAGCTGGTCATTTTATTTTTGCTAAGGACCTTTACCTTTCATATAATTTTGGGATTTTTTAATGTTTTTCAATGGCAGGGAATATCTTTTATGATTAGAAAAACATAAAGAGGTAGGAGGTGGCATGTAGTGTCACCAGCAGAGCATTCAAGCTATTTGCCTTATCCAAAATTTCCTTTAATTTATCTTTCTTGGAAGACGCTTCGTGATGACATTACACACATCTGTGCAAACATAAATGGGAAACTGTGTTGAGAAAACAGTTTGTATGTTTATATAGTTTCAATAAACATCACCCTTTCTACCATTTCCCAGAAATATTACAGGAAGTAACTAATTTCAATATTTTAACAGCTATCATAATTATGCCACTCATTACTACATCTGGGAGCAAAAAATGCAGATGATACCTTCAAAATGTGATACCAGAGGAACAATAATTCTGAGAAAGACCCAGAGGTTATTGTGGAGAAGTGTCTTTCAGTGAGCCCAGAGCACGATGCAAAGACAAAAATGGCTATTGCAACTCCTGCCTTAGTCAGGAGCATGGAAGCTCTTTTCTGGAAGCACAACCAGTAAAATCTCAGAACATAAATCAGTAAAAGCAAGTCCAGAGGAGGTTGTGGAGATGATCTGAGGGCTGGAGCACCTCCTGCCTGAGGACAGGCTGAGAGAGTTGGGCTTGTTGAGCCTGGAGAAGAGAAGGCTCCAGGAAGACCTTAGAGCAACCTTCTAGTACTGAAAGGGAATACTGATGAGGGGCTCTTTATCAGGGAAAGCAGTGACAGGACAAGGGAGAATGGTTTTAACATGAAAGAGGGGAGGTTTAGATGAGATATTAGAAAGAAATGTTTTCTGTGAGGTTGGTGATGCACTGGCCCAGGTTGCCCAGAGAAGTGGTGACTGCCCCGTTCCTGGAGGTATTCAGAGCCAGGCAGGGTGAGGGCTTGAGCAACCTGATCCAGTGGGAGGTGTCCCTGCTCATGGCAGGGGATTGGAACTGGATGATCTTTAAGGTCACTCTGACCCAAACCGTTCTATGTGTCAGAGATTTTGCGCATATTCTTGTGTTGACATACCAGGAATTATACAGAGATATTGCTGGGGCTTCAAGGGAGGGACAGACCTTAGGCACATAGAGCTTAGAAGACTGACCTGGCCCTGTGAATAATCATGTTCATCTTTTTGAAGAGGCATAACAATATGATGAAGTAATCTTTCCAGGTACTTAATAGGAGGAGCAGATACCTCACAGTGAGATTGACAATACTGTCCTTGGTAAACTCTAACAAGCTCCAGTAGGTGGAAGCTAAAGTTCGAAAAGTTCTACCTTGGAATAAAATAGTTCCACAGTTCTCAGTGTAATTAAATATTGGAGTCTTTTTCCATCACCATCCTTTTGAGTCTTTAAGATGAGATCATTTATCATTTTAAAAGAGGCGCTTGATTCTAGTCATGAGAAGAAATTCTGTGTCTGTGTGTCAGAAATTGTGGCCTATACTGGGATCTCTTGATTTATGAGACTCCCGTTTCAGTTCCTTCCTTTATAGTTGTGTTCAGAGCAAGTTGATGGCACCATCCTTGAAGAACTTCCAGCTCTACATTAAGACAATAACCATCTTCAAATCTTGCTCCAGGATCTTTAAGATTTGCTTGTAGGGGTCAGGAAGGAGGGTTTTCCCTTTGCCCTACCAGTAGGTATTTTTAGGGTTTTTTTGGTTTTTTTTTGTTCTTTCTCCTTTGGATTCTGAGAGATTGGCCATGATCAAAAGCTGGCTTCTTTTCAATGTACTGGGTTTTTTTTGATACAGCAGAGAATCCTATTTCTGGATAATTAGTCCCTGTGTTGTGTTTCCATGTTGGGATTCATCCTGATTGCCAGATCTGGGAACTAATGGGCAGGACAGGAGAGTATTCTTTACCTTTTAGAGCAGTATGAGGAGTGGATTTCTGCTGAAATAATCTGGACAACTACTGCCTAATCAGTTGTTTGCCACGTCTGTAGTTCTGACTGTGATAGCGTATGGTTGGACTCTGCATACGACACACCTATAGCAGGTCAATCTCTACTTTACGCTTATTGAAGTTCATATGCTGGACACAATGTGATGTGGATGAAGTGTAGTAGTTGTGATAACAGGTCAGTTCAGATGAATTTATGATTCCTTCTGGCTTTAATACGAAGTACAATGATGACATTATGTCTTTATATTTACCTCTCATTCTCACTTAACTGAGGTTCAAAATAGTTGAAGTCTGTGCTTGCAGAAGAAGGTTGGATGCTGGCAGATGTATGATTCACTCTGATTTCTGGCAACTGGGAAACCATCACTTAATTAGCCCGGGCACAGAGCCACGCTAATGTGCCTGTATTCCTTCAGGGATTTGAGCTAATATCTCTTCACGACACTGCGCTGTGTAGATACCCAAGTCATTCACAGTTATCTTGGTCTTCTACGTGGCACTGCAGTGCTTGGTGCAAACACACACAAACCTTCATTTATGCTTGGCTCAATAGAATTTCCAAATGGTACTTCTGTAACAATTTGTCAAAAATGAGAGCGTGACTTCATCCAGAGAGAAGATGGCAGTCTTCTCTGAAGACTCTGCATACCTACACTTGGATAGGATGCTTTACCTATGGATTTTTATGGTTGCTTCATGCTAATCGCTGTTCAAGAACTTTGCAAAGCTTATCACATCTCTGCCACCTTTCTTGATTTGAGGAAAGACTAAGGCACAATGTCCTAGTTTCAAGTTTCTGTGTTTTGTAGGATAGGGATGGTATGCTTAGATACCTTTTCAAGTCTGAGCAGTTAGCCATAGATGATTTCTGTGGTGGAAGTATTTATTTGTCTTGATTTGTATCTGCTCCCTGCTTTTAGCTTGCTATGGGAAATATGGCTTTATGCTTTTATGGTATTATTAGTTTTTTTGTATGGTTTTATGGGGTTTTTGTCTGTGAGGATAGTGAGACACTGGGCCAGGTTGTCCAGAGAATTCATGGACGCCTCATCCCTGGAGATGTTCAAGACCAGGTTACATAAGACTATGAGCAACCTGATCCAGTGGAAGGTGCGCCTGCCAGTGGCAAGGGGGTTGGAACTGGATGGGCTTTATTGGCCATTCCAGCCCAAACTGTTTTATGATTTTATGATCCTTTGTGAATATACAGAAAGTGGGAATTATCTCTCTAACCTATGATATTTTTCAGCTTTGCTGAGGTTCAATTATCTGCATGCAGTAAGTCTTATTTAGCCAGGATGGTGGGCATGCAGGATTCAGTCTGTGGAAGTTTTTTTCTTAGCAGATAAGTTAGGAATATTTCTTATTTATTAAATTCAGCACACTCTTTGGATGAAATCAGCATTTGTTGGACTTCTTGAGTATAGTCATCACTCGAAAGAGCTTTGTCTGTGACACTGTCTTACCTTCTCTCCAGAAGCTGTGTTAACACCCAGAACTCCCACCCCCAGCAGAGATTATTGTCTAATTATTCTGTCATTAAACATCAAATATGTGCATTCTGTTGTAGTTACAGACCTTTGAAATATCTATCTAGATGGTACCAAGTTGCTAAAGAGTTGCTGGCAGTCCTATCATTTGTTATTATTTGAGCATATTAATATTCAAAAGTTCTTGCTTTCCAAACAGTTGGGCCTCCTGTCTTCAAGATGAGACTGACTGATCATTGGGATTCAAATTTTCTCTGGGAGGCAACCTGGCTCTTGTATTGTGAAGCTCTTGAGTCTGAGTATTATACAGAAGTCTACTGAAAAGCAAGAACCTTTGATCAAGTCAAGCAGTCTAGGAGTTAAAAGAGATTCTCGCAGATGAGCATCTCCAAAGTGTGTGGCCCTGAGAAAGTCCTCCTTGACTGTTAATTTTGGCTGTATTTTATAATTCATTACATTCGAGATACTGAAAAAGCAACAAACCCCTGACTTCTGCTGAGTGACATATGGTTGTCATCTCTGTTCTGCCTCTAACTCAAAGATCAGCATTGCTTCTCTCCTAGGAATGATCTTATCTGTAAGAGGATTGCTCTGTTTAGCTCTATAAGTGCTTGAGGTGCTTGCTTCCTTGTCATTGAGACAGAAAAAGAGTATGAATGTGATATGCTGAAAACACTGCAAAAGAATATTATGGCTCTTCACTTTGTGCATAATTTTATTTTTCTAAAGTGTATGGAGGTATAGGCTAGATTCTGTATTGCCTTGTTTTTACACTGAAGGGGCCATCCTCAGAACCTTGCAGATTTATAGGATGTAAGTTTGACTCTCTCCTTAAAATTGAACTCTGAGGATGGTTCTGCCAGTGCCTCTGCTGTCTGTCTAGAGGGATGTGGACTTCCAGACCATTGGTTTGTTTGTGTTGTGCCTCAGCCTGTAGTTTCGTGATTGCTGATAGCTAATATTTGACTTAACTATTAGGGAGAAGGGTAATTTTCTTCTTTCTCCCTGACATCTTTGCAGGGGACAAACTTTCTTTTTGTTGGTGCTGGCAATCACAATATTCTCTGATCAAGCTGAAAATTAACCTTGCATGAATCAAAGTGAAATGTAATTTTCAGCCAGGACTTAAATTGCCAGAAGCATGACTGCTAGTGGGACCACCCTTCTGGCATTAGCATTGTCCTAACATGTGTGAGCCAATTGCAAAACCCAACTGTGCTTATGCTCAGGGAGGAAAAATGTCATATTTTATCTAATCAGAAATTTTGACCACTCTTTGTGTGGTGTCAGAAAGTATTTCTCACAACCTTCGGAAAAAATGTGCCCATTACCAGAGGAGTCTGTCACTGTGCAAATATCATTCCTGTAGAGCAAACTGCTGCTCGTAATTCTCCTGACCCTGTATGTGGTTGAAGTTATACAAGATTTCACCTGGAGTCCTGTGTTCAGTTCTGGAGTTCTCGGTACAGGAAGCACATTGTTCAGAGCGAGTCCAGAGGAGGCCAAGAAGATGATCAGAAGGCTGGAGCACCTCGCATAGGAGGACAGGCTGAAAGAGATGGACTTTTTTTAGCCTAGAGAAGAGATGGCTTCGCATAGAAGGAGACCTTCTAGCAGTCTTCCAGTATATCAAGGGTCCTACAGGAAAGCTGGGAAGGAACTCTTTATTGCGGAGTGTAGGGACAGGATAGTGGGGAAACAGGTTTAAGCTGAAAGAGGGGAGTTTTACGTTAGATCTTAGGAAGAAATGTTTCCCTATGAGGGTTGTGAGGCACTGACACAGGTTACCTAAAGAAGTGGTGGCTGCTCCATCCCTGGAGATGTTCAAGGCTTTGAGCAGCCTGATCCACTGGAAGGTGTCCTGCCCATAGCAGGAGGTTGGAAATAGATGGGCTTTTAAGATCCCTTCCAACCCAAACCATTCTATGATTCTGTGTGTCAGAGATTTCAGCCCAGTCCAAGGCAACTCTAAAGAAAGGCTCCTTATTGGTTGGTTCACAAGATAAGAACAGCAATGGAACCATAGTATCATAGAACAACCAGGTTGGAAGAGATCCACCAGATCTTCGAGTCCAACCGTTCCTATCAACCACTAAACCATGTCCCTCAGAACGTCGTCCACCCGTGCCTTAAACGCCTCCAGAGAAGGTGACTCAACCACCTCCCTGGGTAGCCTGTTCCAGTGCCCAGTGACCCTTTATGTGAAAATTTTTTTCCTAATGCCCAGCCTAAACTTCCTCTGGTGGAGCTTTAGGCCGTTCCTGATGCTCTTTCTGGTAGTTCTTCTCCCTGTGTTTGTCGAGAGTACCTAATCCTTTCCAGCACATAAGAAATAATTTAGCTACAACCACCAATCACTTGTGCGAGATCCTGTTGTGCACAAACCCCATCCTTTTCTTTGCTTCTTCTGCCTATCTGTTTGGATTTTTGAAGTAGTGTAAGGAGCTGACAAGAAGCCAACGTTCTGTGGTTTTGGTTGTACTCTGACAGTGGGGTGAAGGGCAAAGGCACCCATGGCCATAGCTGCCCAGGAGCTTCTGTAAATCTGCTTCTAGCCTTATTAATTCTTTGAGTAGGAGTATACAGAGTACCAAACTCACTGGTAAGTAATCTCATTCCTTCTCTCTGTCATGAGGAAGGCCTTATCTTGCCTGTGTTTGCACAGGAAATGTAAGCACAACTGATATTTTTCCAGCTGTTGAAGACCGTCTGTGCCACAACAAACTCATCACCTGCCATATTCTTTCAGAATATCTCTTAGTCCATATGTCTTGTGTATCCACAATAAAGAAGAGATGTATGAGTTGTTTCTCCTCTCTGTGACCTTCCAAACATTTTGGCGTTTGGTGTTAGTGCTGATATATGAATTCTCCAGATTAATATCTGTTTTCCATTGTGCTGACCCATTTTAGTGGCAGAGGGTATATTTATTTCTCACCAGTTTTGAAGGACTGTACTTTTTTTAGACATTGCATAAGGAATCTATCATCTGCAAATAATTAAAATTAGACACTAGAAATGACATTGTATTGCTAATGAGCAGATGTGACTACTTATACCAGTGGAAGAACAGCTGTACACATAAAAAACGCTACAGCGACCCTAAACCAGCATTATGTATTCTGCTACAGGCCTTGACTTCGTTTAGAGATTAAAGGGGAAAAAAGTAATCTCTGCGTGGAAAATATAATCATTTTTGATTTTTTCTTTGCATTTCTGTAACTCTCTTCCCTTTTTAATTTGAATGAAATTTGCAAGTCTCAGATTAAAGCTTAGAGCACCTTTGTCTTCTGTTTCAAAGATTATTAAGTGTCCTGATGTTTTCAGCATTATTACAAGGTGTAACAAAAGAACAGTAGAAATACCAAATCTATTGTCACCAGACATATTAAATATATTCAAAATAGAATTACTGACCCCTTAGGGAGCCATCTTTGGTCCAATGCTCTTCAGTATTTTCATTAATGACTTGGAGGATACAGTGGAGGGGATGCTAATTAAATCTGTGGTAAAGATATTGCTGGGAGGCTCTTAGAAAAAATGAATAAAACACAGCTTTGTGTCGATGAATTAAAAAAAAACAGACATAGAAACCTATATGTTGAGATACAATAAAGATAAATATATATTGGTTCCTGCAGGATTCATGACTCAAAATAGGAATATGCATTATGTGAGTAGTTTGATAGGAGACTGTCTTCTGTTGCTTTCGGGTTCTTCTAATTCTTGCTCTTTCCAACGAAATACCAATAGTAGGACATAGCTGACTGATGTCTACCCATCTCACTAGCAATCAGTTTAGTGGTCCCTGCCCATAATCACCTCATCAATACTTGCAGTCTATACTTTCTGCAAAGCAGCAAAGATAGTCTTTGCCAGTGATATTTAACCAATCCTGCATTTTGACAGTGCAACTTCGTTTCTTTCATGAGCTGAAATGCCTAATGTTATGTTGTTCTTATTCTTTGTCCTTTCTTGGGAACTAAATATGCATTAAAAATAAATACATATTATTAGGCTGATTTGCGTCCCCAGGAATTTTAGCTGTCATGACCCAATTTGCATATTAGACTCTTTTTATCCATATGAATTAGAATAGACTTTTTCTGACCTATATTTCCCATTTAGGAGATGTTGTTTTTCCATATCACAGAGATTTGACTCTGCATCTTTTTTAATGAAGGAGATTATTAGCCAGTGCAGTGGTTGCTGAGATGGCTGAATAGTTTGCATTATGAAGTGAGTGGTGCTGAATCAATTCTGGCTCAAAGGTAAAAGCCCTTCTGGGCTCTAATTTCATCTTACTTTTAAACTACCGCTAGCCTATTTATTTTATATCTGAGAATGATGTGCTAACCACTTCGCCAGAACTGCTAAAAAATTAACTTTGTCTTTCAGTATTGCTACATTCAGTTATAAAATAGTTCCGTGAAGACAGGGAAAAGACTCAAAACCATGGCATCAGTCTTTTGTGCCATTGAAGATGATGCTGTGGCTCTTATGCTGTGGGAAACGTGAACTTGCCACTCACCTGAAAGACGGGCAGGTTTAGATGAGATATAAGAAAGAAATTACATCCTGGCTTGTATCAGAAATGGCACAACCAGCAGGTCCAGGGAGGTTCTTCTCCCTGTGTACTCAGCACTGGTGAGACTGCTCCTCGAATCCTGTATGCAGTTCTAGGCCCCTCACCACAAAAAGGATGTTGAGGCTCTGGAGTGAGTCCAGAGAAGAGCAACAAAGCTGGTGAAGGGGCTGGAGAACAGGCCTTATGAGGAATGGCTGAGAGAGCTGGGGTTGCTTAGCTTGGAGAAGAGGAGGCTGAGGGGAGACCTCATTGCTCTCTACAACTACCTGAAGGAAGGTTGCAGAGAGGAGGGAGCTGGTCTCTTCTCCCAAGGGACAGGGGACAGGACAATAGAGAATGGCCTCAAGCTCTGCCAGGGGAGATTTAGGCTGGACATTAGGAAAAAAATTTCACAGAAAGGGTCACTATGCACTGGAACAGGCTGCCCAGGGAGGTGGTTGATTCACCTTCCCTGGAGGTGTTTAAGGGAGTGGTGGATGAGGCACTGAGGTACATGGTTTAGCGATTGATGGGAATGGTTGGACTCAATGATCCAGTGGGTCCTTTCCCACCTGGAGATCATATGATTCTATGAAATTGTTTATAATGAGGGTGGTGAGGACTTGCACAGTTTTCCAAAACAGGTGATTGAAACATTCAAGGCCAAGTTGGACTGGGCTCTGAACAATGTGATCCAGTGGAAGGTGTCCCTGCCCATGGCAGGGGTATTGGAAATGGGTGGGCTTTAAGGTCTCTTCCAACCCCAACCATTCTGTGATTTGTTTTGTTCATAATACCTGAATCTGCTTAGAACATCATTGGAAGATGTTTTTCCTTTCTGGGTTATTTTGTAGTTATAGCATAACTCTGTAATTGAGGAGAGGAAGAAGGAAGGATGTGGAAAGGAATCTTCATTTTGTTTCAGGCTTGTGGGTTTTTAACTTCCAAAGAAAAATCTGGACTTTAGTGCTTAGGACTGCCTTCAGTATCTTTCAAATATCCATGAAGTCAGTGGATAAGTGGTGTGAATAACAGCATCTAAATGTTCATATGTGTTTATAGAATCAGAAAAGAGCAACCTTAGAAGGTTTTTTTCTGCAGATTTTTTTTTTGATGGACTGTTCCTTATCTTCTTACAAGGATAGCAAGAGGCAAAGTCAAAACAAAGTAATACCAAATATTCTTTTCTTCTTCAAATAACCCACTAGTGAAATCTGAGGTGCTAAAGCATGGCATCATTAATCATAGTTTATGGTGATTATTAGTAGGCTTTTAATCTTTGTTTTCGTGTATAATTAGGTACAAGAGGTCAAAGCAGACTCTCTTCTAAACAACAATATTTTCAGTGAATGACTGTGTTCCTCTGCCTGCAATTTCCTCTTGCATATTTATAAGGACATACTTGTCTGTGTTTTGAGAAAACAGTATCCCATGAGTTTATTTGCTGATAAAACCAAATGACAACACTGTTATTTTTATTATCACAAATGATTTTTATTACTATTGCAATTACACTTAGTGGATCATACTAGATTTAGATACATAGCACTAACACATACCCAAATGTAGGCAAGACACTAGTAAGGAACAGATAAATGAGAAAGGAGAAGGTGCATGAAAAAAAGAACCCCAAATCTATGTGATTCCGTAGCTGAGATTTGTGCAGTAGCTAATCTGAATTCCTCTATTTCTTAAGTAAATTTTCTTGCATAATCAGTAGTTGTCCAGCTTTTTGTAAGCATCATGACACAGCCAGTCCATGAAGAGAAGAGGCTGTGAAAGCTCAGTTCAGATGCCTAAACAGAAACATCTTTTGCCATGTCAGATCCTCTTGTGCATTTTGCCAGTCTTTCACTTGTGCTTTAGAAAATATGGGGCTCCTGTCTGTGTCATGTCCTCCAGTCTCTTCCAGACACCTCTGCTCTACTCATTTATTTGGTTTTGAAAATTATCAAAATCTTCAGTCAGATTTGTCTCACTAGCATGGTAGTGTTAGGTAGGATAAAGGCTGAAATAAAGCCACTCAAAATTAGGTATTTGCATAGGCACAGAGTGTCTCGGCTCCTATGACTGTCAACAAGCTCATTTACGCCAGCACTGGAAATCTTAAGGAAGTATTTTAAAGTGTTGTCTTTGTCCTTGAAGATATAAAAACTGGACTGGATGAGGACCAGGATGATCAGCTGTAGCTGACACTACTTTGAGCAGTGGGGTTGGACTAGAGACTTCCACAGATGCCTTCCAACCTCAGCCAACCTGTGATTCTGTTTTAGTTTCAAAGCCACACAAGAAAACCTGGTAGTTTGGTGAATAAAGATAAAAAAAACTTAAGCAGAAGTACTTTTCACCTGAGATTTTTTTTCTGAAGGAAATTATTAAAAATATTGAATCATAGAATCATTAGGGTTGAAAAAGACCTTTAAGATCATCAAGTCCAACTGTCAACCCACCACCACTGTGCCTACTGAATGATCTCATCAAGTGCCATGTCTACATGGTTTTTGAACACCTCCAGGGATGAAGACTCCACCACTTCCCTGGGTAGCCTGTTCCAATGTTTGACCACTCTTTCAGTAAAGGAATATTTTCCTGAAATCCAATTCAGATCTCCTCAAGAGTATCTTGAGAGCATTTGCTCTCATCCTATGATTTGTTACTTGAGAGAAGAGACCAACACACAACTCACTACAACCACCTTTCTGGGAGCTGCAGAGAGTGATGACATCTCCCCTCAGCCTCCTCTTCTCCAGACTAAACAACTTCAGTTCTTTCAGCTGCTACATTGCTGTTCCTATGATGTTTTAAGTATATGTGCCAGTTAGAAATTATAGGGAAAGCTAGATTTGCTGTCTTGATCCCAAGGGGAAGAGAAAAAGTGTAGTTTCCTCCTTGACACTGAAAACCAAGTATATTGAAAGCTTTGTAAACCTTTTGTTCTGTTGACAGTATAAAAGTTTTCTTTAATGTATAGAAGCCCATTAATGTATTGCAGCCTTCTGAAGAAACTCTTTCATATTTCATTTATCCCCCCTTCACACCAACACCTTGAAAATCAGCAAGAACTCTCAATCCACAGCTCTGTAACTTTTCTATTAACATTTTTCTCCTTTAATCATATGCCATAAAGAGTTCTGCTTTCCCTTGGCAACTTTTAAGCAGTATAGATGTAATCATTACAGTGAGTGATGACATCAAACCAGGGTAACGTGGTGCAATTGATTTTTACTAAATAATTATATGATGAGCTGGAAAAAGGAGTTTTATTAGTCTGAACTCAGCAAGGATTGATTGGGGAAAAGCTAATGACCAATCAGTGTATCAGGTTTTTGCGAGTATAAGAAAATAAGTGACAGCTGAAGAAAAGTCTATAAATCACAGAAAAAATTATGATAAAAATAAGAGCTATGAACTGCCCTTTAAGATATCACTGGGTGGCATGGAAGTGTCTAACAGACCTTGGCCATTTATCTCCATTAAGCCTGGGGTCCTCTGAGAATAACAAGGTTGACAAATGATGCTGTTAGTTTTTATTATTATTATTTTTAAATGGAGAGAAGGTAAGGAGTGTTGTTCAAGTACAACTTTCGAGTCATTAGATGGTTGAGTCTTCAAAAGAAATCCCTGCTTTGGCCAATAAAAAAAAATTATATTTTATTTTAGCCTTCTGTAGGTCATATATAAAACAATCACCATTTCGAAACAAATCTCCTTGTTTGCAATTTCTAAAGAAAGAAGAAAGTACAGTACTTAGAAAAATGTGTTTTTATTCATGCTGTTCATATTCTGATTTCTCATTGACCTCTAGATACTCTGGAGTTAGACGGGCAGAACAGTGACCTAGCTAAGATGCATCTCAACAGAAACTCAAACTGTAGCATAACTGTGTAATTGTTTTAAAGAGGCAACTCTTTTCCCTGGTCAAGAAGACATTGGAGCTTTGACAAGTTATGGAAGCTATGAAGAAAAAAGTAGTGCCCAGATGAATAGAAGCAGGGATGATTTAATATATTCTACTCACTTGTAGAATCATCGAATTATGTGTTGTTATGGACTGGAAGGGAAGTAAAAGGTCATCCAGTGCCAACTCCTCTGCCATGGGCAGGGTCATCTTCTACATGATCGGGTTGCTCAAAGTATCATCCAACCTGACCACCTCCAGGGAGGAGACATCCATGACTTCTCTAGGAAACTTGTGCGAGTGCCTCACCACCCACACAGGATAAAAAAATTCTTCCTAATATCTAATTTAAATCTCCCCTCTTTCAGCTTAAAATTGTTTCCCCTTGTCCTGTCCTTGCACTCCCCAATAAAGAGTCCCTCCCGGCTTTCCTGTAGGCCCCTTTCAGTTCTCAAGGCTGCTGTAAGGTCTCCCTAGAGCCTTCTCTTCTCCAGGCTGAGCAAGCCCAGCTCGCTCAGCCTGTCTGCATATGGGAGGTGCTCCAGCCCTCTGATCATCACTGTGTCCCTCCTCTGGACTTGATTCAACAGATCTATGTCCTTCCTATTCTGAGGACTCCAGGTGAGGTTTCACAGGAGCGAAGTAGAGTGGCAGAATCCCCTCCCTTGAGCTTTTGGTCACACTTGTTTTTTTTTTAATGCATCCCAGGACACAATTGGCTTTCTGGGCTGCAAGTGCACATTCCTGGCTTGTGTTGAGCTTCTCATCCACCAGTTCCAGTCAAAGGTGATTGTTATTTTGATGCTATGGATATGAGGGAGGCCAAAACTAAGTAATTTCTACCCATATGAATCAGAAAATATGAAAATATTGGTTAGAGGATTTTGTAGATTCATTTCTTTGATTGTTATCTACATTTTGGCAAATAATAATTTTTCCAGTGGCACCATGTTTCTATTGCATTGCAAGCTCCACCTGGGACTTGTACTCCTTGAAGGATCTGAGAAAGCATCACAGCTCCTTGTTCTTTCCATCAACCATTCTGTGGCCACAAATTTCTATTTCACGTAAGTCAGAGCTGAGGGCTGTTCGGCTGCTAAGGGCATTTTTTGATTGATTAGTATTCTAGTCTCTGCTGGAACAGTGAGGAAATTCTGTTGTCCAGAGTGATCCAGGCTGAGAACCCCTGAGGTGCTTTGGTCAGCCAAAATGAAATTCCTAAATATGATCCATGCCCAAAGATCTAAACACATTTAGTGTTCCAGGTGGCTTTATTCTCACTTGTTCCTCAGAAACAAGAGATTATAAAGACTGGCTTTGGGCTTATACTCTTCGGCCCTATGCAGTGTATTCAAAACCACATATTTTTGTCTCTTGCCAGACGGGTGCAAATTCTGTGCTTTTCTATCAGTTCCGAAGTCAACCTCAATATCTAAGTATCTCAGACAAGAGATGTTATGGTTTTTATTGATGTCATAGCCAATTTTCTTTGCCTCAGGTATTAACATCAAGTGCTACCCTTTTGACTCCAGGTCATATTTGTTCCTGTAACTGTTACATGTGCTCCTGATCACCTCGTCAGGAACACAGTTATTTGCCTTTTTGACTGTTACTGTCTTACAACATTAATGTTAGTGAAGTATGGCCAGATGAAGTGGGGTGGTTTTGCAAACCCTGGGCTGTCCAAGGGTCTTCTGGTGTCAGAAACACGGAGGACCTGAATGAAATTCAAGGAACTGCTTCTACTCTGAACTGTCTTACACCAGCTAGAAATCATGTAAATAATTTAGGCTTTGGTTTCTCTGTGTTGTGGCGGAGACAGTGGGTACCACTTGAAACTCTGCCTGGTTGTCTCTAGTTCTAGAGATTCTGTTCAAGACTGGGATTGAGTTCTATGGATGTGCTGTTGTGACAAAGTGGAGCAGGGCTTATGGGCCATGCAAGATGACATTCTGCTTTTAGACCTCTGGAAGCTTTTCCTTAAACTGCTTGTTGGAGAGCAATGGGCTTGAAATCACTCGAAGCGTATCTGCTTGGAGTTGCAGCTGTACAGGAGGTTTTTAATATGTTGTTTCATTCCATGAAAGGTTCCTTATGGAGTTGGTGAAAGTCCTTTTTCCTGTCAGAGATCTCATTCCTCAGTGTTAATATACTTTGTTAACAGCTTTAAGAGGGATCCTGGTTGTCATCTCAGCCTAGAATGAAAAGGAGGTTCAATGGCCTCAAGTTGTGCCAGAGGACATCTAGATTGGATATTACAAAAAAATTCTTTACTACAAGAGTGATGAAACATTGGAACAAGCTGCCCAGGGAAGTGGTGGAGACCCCATCCCTAGAATTGTTAAAAAACCCACGTAGATGTATCACTTGGTAGGCATGGTGTTAGGCTGACAGTTGGACTTGTTGATGTTAGAGGTCTTTTCCAACCTTAATGATTCTATGATAATAACATTCCATGACTGTATGAATCAGAACCTATGGACAGACTTCCCCATGTACTATAACCTTGAAGAAAAGTTATCTTCTGGACCTACCCTAAATTCTATCCCTAACTTGGCAGGTTTTATGCAGAGAGTGGCTTTAAGGTATCTTGGAGAAGAACAATTGTAAGCAATCTGTGTTTCCCTGTCTAGAAGGTCCAGATACTCTGAAGTTTTGCAGCTGATGTTCTGTAGGCATTCTTTCTTCTTCCAATAGCTTGGAATCCAATATATATGATTGAGACAAACCTGATTCAATGGTTTGATTTGGAATTAAAGCAAAATCAAATGCACTTCTTAAAAAAAATCTTATATTGATAGAACTCTTTGTATAGAATTTTTACTGGAAACCTGAACCTGAAGTGTGTCCATTAGTGGTAACAAATATTGCTTTAATCCATCCAGTCTGGAATGCCAAGAGCTTTTTTTTTTTTCTTTGTGAAAATGTAACAAAGACAATGGTAATTCAAAGTGCTTCCAAATCTCAGTATTTTTATAATGTCTGATTTGCAGTAGATGCTGAAGGATGTTTAACAAATGTGTGCAAGTCCTATTTAATTACCTGGGTACTTGCAGGGTGAATGACATGAAGCCTGTGGAGATTATTTGTGGTTTTATTCGTATTATAAACTTAGAACAAATTCCTTGGCTGTAGCAGAACCATTTTGGTGCACTGAAGATCAGAGGTTGGCATATTTTCTCAGCAGAAGGCATTTTTTCAGAGCCTAATGTGCATAGAATCACAAAACAACCAGGTTGGAAGGGACTCATCGGATCTTCTAGTCCAACCATTCCTATCTAACACTAAACCAAGTCCCTCAATACCTCATCCACCCGTGTCTTAAACACCTCCAGGGAAGGTGACTCAACCACATCCCTGGGCAGCCTATTCCAATGCCCAATGACCCTCTGCGTGAAAAACCTCCTCCTAATCTCCAGCCTAAACCTACCCTGACGGAGCTTGAGGCCATTCCCTCTCGTCCTGTCCCCTGTCACTTGGGAGAAGAGCCCAGCTCCCTCCTCTCCACAACCACCTTTCAGGTACTTGTAGAGAGTAATGAGGTCTCCTCTCAGCCTCCTCTTCTCCAGGCTAAACAACCCCAGCTCTCTCAGCCGCTCCTCATAGGGTCTGTTCTCCTACCCCTTCACCAGCCTCATCGCTCTTCTCTGGACTTGCTCCAGAGCCTCAATATCCTTCTTGTGGTGAAGGGCCCAGAACTGGACACAGGATTCAAGGAGCAGCCTCACCAGTGCTGTGTACAGAGGGAGAATCACCTCCCTGGACCTGCTGGTCACACCATTTCTGATACAAGCCAGGATGCCATTGGCCTTCTTGGCCACCTGGACACACAGCTGGCTCATGTTCAGTCGGCTGTCAACCAACACCCCCAGGTCCCTCTCCTCCTGGCAGTTTTCCAGCCAGGCTTCTCCCAGTCTGTAGCTCTGCATAGGGTTGTTGTGCCCCAAGTGCAGGACCCGGCCTTTGGCCGTGTTAAACCTCATGCCGTTGGACACTGTGCATCCAGTGTAGCTAGAATCAACAGCAGCAATGTTGACAATCCCTTGTAAGAATGGCTTCTGATTTGGCAGTGTACAATATCTCTAGCATCTTCATTGCATTATGTATATTTTCTCTTTCTTATCTGAGGCCTAATGTGTATAATGATGGTGTCATATTAACGGGGAGAGACAGAATGTCATGAGAGACAAGATAAGAAAGACATGTTAGAGAAGGGAGGAAAGTTAAATACAGATGACTTTGTGGATTTTTTAGATAGCCAAGCAGAGATCATTTTTTATTTAGTAGGCTTTTTTTTTTTTTTTTTTTTTTTAAGACAGACAGAACTGTTAAGCTCAGTCATCTTACCACCTTTATTTAGTAAATTAAATTTCTTGCCTTGTTTGCTTCTCATTGAGTTAGTGAATCTCAATAAGTAAGACTTGCCAGAGGATTTTAAAAAAATCCGTGATGGATCCTTAAGAAGTTAGTTTGCACATGTAAAGTACCTTACAAATAACAACAGCAACAGTGGCAATTGATTATGTCTATACACGTGTAATTTACTTTATTTTATTATCTTGAAGTCCTTGTGGCTTAGATAATGCATTAGCTTCTTATTATGGGAGATTTAAGTGCAAACTGATATAAGTAAAAATAAACAACATCTTAGTTTCAGTGCTTGATGGCATTAAAGCTACATTTTGGGGTAATGCTCACACTGCTTATGAAGTCTTATTTCGGCTAGTGGAGGGTTTAGCACTGCAAGCCAACATTTGAGTGCTAGGAGAGGCTGTTATTATCACACAACTTCGCTCCTCCTAAACTATGTAATTTCATCACTGATCTTGTACAGATCTTCCGACTTTGATGTATCTTGGTAGAAACTGTGTACCGTTCTGGCCTTATAGCAGCCTTCCAGTTCATAGAAGGGGGGCTACAGAAAATCAAGGGAGGGGCTGTTTCTCTGGAAGTGCAGTGATAGGATGAGGGGGAACAGAAAAAAGGGAGATTTAGATTAGATATGAGGAAGAAATATTTTCCTGTGAGAATGGTGAAGCACTGGCACAGGCTGCCCAGAGAAGTCACAGATACCCCATCCCTGGAGGTGTTCAAGGCTAGGTTAGATGAGGCTTTGAGCAGCCTGATCCAGTGGGGATGTACCTGGGCGATGGCAGGGGGTTGGAACTGGATGGGCTTTAACACCTCTTCAAACACAAAACATTCTGCAATTCTATGATGCGAAGCCCTCAGGGAAGGAATGTGGCTTTAGGTGCATTGTTCCAGAGCAAAGTGCTCTCTGCTATTTTGCCATCTGGATCTTGTACATGTTTCATCTTCAGTTGCTGTATCTAGTTAAGAGATTTTTGGAAAGACTAAAGATCCTTATTTCTCAGGTTCTTTCTCTATATATCTTTCTGTAAATCAGCCAGTTCTCTTAAGCTTCTCTTAAATAAATTAAGTTGACCACTTCCCTATTACTGTATACATATATGTGGCATGTAGGTGTATTGAATTACATTGCTTGTCATCTCACTTAAAGCACCATGCGCATGAGCTCATGCTAAACTCATGCTCTTGAAGGGTGGGTTAGAAATTGCCATACTTTATAGTGATCCTCTATTTAAAGAGATTTTTGTAATCTACAACTCTGCTGGTTTATAAATAGTTTGTTCAGCAACAAATAGATTTGTAGAATGCTAATGCTTAAACTCAAGAGTATACAAATGTATTATATACATATCTTTGTTTTCTACTTCTCCCAAATTCAAGAACTTAGTGAAATGATTGCTGTTCCTAAGCCTACTCACATTATAACAGTACTAATGCAGCAAGACTTTCTCCAAACCTTCTCCTTAGCCTATGTATCTATCAGAGTTCTCTTTGGAGCTTAGATTTAAGAGCTTCACAAGAGTCATTCCTTCTCTCCATAACTAGAATTATAGAATCATAGAATTATTAAGGTTGGAGAAGCCCTCTAAGATCATCAAGTCCAACTGTCAGTCCAGCACCACCATGCCTACTAAGCCATGTTCTGAAGAGCCACATCTACACCATGTTTGAACACCTCCAGGGATGGGGACTCCACTGGTTGCCTGGGCAACCTCTTCTAATGGCTCACCACTCTTTCAGTAAAGAAAGTGTTCCTATATCCAGTCCAGTCTAAACATCACTTGGTACAACCTGAAGGTTATTTCCTCGTCGTCCCGCTTGTTACCTGGGAGAAAAAAACAACACCCACCTTACTACAACCTCCTTTCAGGGAGCTGTAGAAAGTTATAAGCTCTCCCTTCAGCCTTCTCCAGACTAAACAATCCCTATTCCCTAAGTTGATCATCATATCACTTGCTCTCCAGACCCTTCCCCAGCTTTCTTGCCCTTCTCTGGACCTACTCCAGCACCTCAGCAAGTAGTGATGGTGGTAGGAACTGATAACTTCAGAGTTAATTCAGTACAATGTGTATACAAGTCTTTTAGCAAAGTCGTTGCTTTGTGAAGAGAGAAGAGCTAGTTATCTCCAAGGAGACTTTGAATCTTTCTCCCATTAAGATATACCCCCCCCACCCCAGCACAGGAAAATCTTTAAGCACTTGGTAAAATCAACTGGTTTTTTTAGCCATTTGCATGGTTCAAAATAAATATTTTAAGACTACGTTGATTACAGTAACAATTGCTTGATTATGTAGGATTTTACGTCTGTGTTTTATTACTGTGTGATTTACCAGGATGCAAAATGCTCTTCAGTTCTATTTAACAAAACAAAGGCTTAGACTTCCCAAAAATACCTACTGTGTATGTACATAAGCCAACATACTAAACCAGGTGTATGGAATGTCCCAAAATCAGGTCTGTTGAACTTAAATTTGCAGCCCAGTAGGGTAGGGAGGATGATACTCATGGTGTGCTGTGTTTTTTCTCTCCTCAGGAATGCGGCAAGGTAATGACTTCGGCACACAGTATCGCTCAGCCATCTACACGTATTCTCAGGAACAGATGGAAGCTGCCTTGAGATCTAAGGAGGAATATCAAAAGGTAATATTGGGCAGAGCATAGAATTGCTTCACGTGTGAGTGGAGGTCAAAGACAACACCAATTAGCACAAAGTCACTTCTGCTGTGCATTGTCTCCGCATTGCTATTGGAGCTCTGCTGTTCCAATACTGAACTTGCATCATATTTCCTTTAAATTCCAGCTTTTGTGAAAAGTTCTTTTTGTATGTGAGTCATTTTATAACTATGCAGAAAGAAAAACAGTTACTTGTGCAGAGATAGTTTTAAGCTCTTCTAAAGATATATCTATGTGGGTGCATCAGAGCAGAAGTCTGTGATCTTAAGGCTATTTGAGTGTATGCGGACCCCATACTCTAAAGGGTGTAGCCAAAATCTGAGACCTAGGAGATCTTGACCACTGGGGGAGAGTCCTGATAATTATTTGAGCTTTATAACTCAGGATCATCCAACTGCTGCTTCTTAGATACTTCTGTAGATCTCTTTCATTAAAAATGGTTTAGTAAGACTGTTTTGACATTGGGATTTGCGTGAGAGAAGATCAACCATTTCTGTTTCTGTATACAGTCTTGTTTTTCAGTTAGATGCATTCTGTCTCTTCCCTGCCATGTAAGCCATTATTTAAAGGCAGAGGGATTAGTGTCCTGTAGTGTTGCTGCTTTGTAATTGCTGTCTGATCTGCTTAGTGGTTTTGTAAATGAGAGTTTCAGATTCTACAGCAGAGATATATAAATTCCTATAACTTATATGAAATAAACCACTTACCTAGGATATCAGGGCAATAGAGTAATTGTTAAGTAGTGCTAAAAGAGTATCAACTTTCATGCATTCACTTATACAATGGCTTCACCTAAGTGTTATGTTGAAGAAATGTTTTGGCTAATATCTAGTGTTAAAGGTAAATACCTGCATTTTGAAGAGTGAGGGTATATCTGTCAGAGACATGTCCCAAGATCCAAAAAGGAGGTGTACCTGCTGAAGTCTTGTGTGGCAGTTTGGGTTTCATGAATGCATGTGTGACATCGGTGGGCTGAGCTATGTGTGCATCTATAGGGCTGGTTAGAACATGCAGTTGGCATTATTTCGCATGCAAAGAGATACTCTGAACTGCAAGTAACTAATTTGCAATTCGTTCCTAGCAGTGTGATAACTGTGCATGTAAATTAAGTGTTCAATGACATAAATATACTTTTTCTCATGAGTGGCTGAACACATGGGGATAAGTCAGTCTTGCAGGTGTTTATCTTAACAGAGTAGTTTCTGAATGTTTGGTATTAACTTCTATCATGCAGAACTTCTTTCTACTCATTGTTTACCCTTGATCCATTGGCTTTCCCAAGTATTTTTGATCCTTTTTGTTAGAATCTGCTGACCAATATCACTCTTTAAGTCTTATAGCTTTCAGTTTGCTTTCCCAACTCTATTATTCTCTGCTGTTATTTGTCATTAAATTAATACTGACTTGAAAGCAAAATTATGATGTAGGAGATTGCAATGTGATATTACAGACATTTCCATCATCAAATAGGTTTTTTAAAAGCACAATTTAAAATTTACCTACTTTGAAGTCTGTCACCATTTAAAAAGTGGATATAATTAGTACATTTATATAATTACACACAACCCTGTAAGTGGTCATAGTTAAAATGTGGTTTTGCACTGAAACAGGGGGGAAAGAAGGGAATAATGCCAACTAAGAAAATATATACTGAAATTCCTAGAGGATATGTGGTTTCTGTTTGTTGGAACGTTGGAGTTGTCCTACGCAGGGACAGAAGTTGGACTTGAATCATAGAACAACCATATTGGAAGAGACCCACCAGATCATCAAGTCCAACCTCTCCCATCACTCACTGAACCATGTCCCTCAGCAGGTACACAATGGGGTCCCCCAGTTCACCAAGCAAGGAACCCCAATCCAAAGGGCTTCAGTCCCACCGCTGACCATCACCCACACCAGAGTGATACTCCACACAGCCCAAGGGCACACAGAGGGGCTCAATCCTGCTGAGAGGTGAGATTGGAACAGCCACCAACCCTCCCAATCAGCCTTACCTACCTGGCTGGGGGGCCACCAGGCCCCCCAGCCTTTCTTCCCCCCGCCACGCTCCCGTGGGATGCAGGGTGCGCCATGGGGACTCACCAGTGAAGCCAGGGCAGCAGAGATACCAGGAGATGCATCCCTCACCCACAGCCCGGCCGGGCACATCTAGAGGCTGTTGGGCTTTGCTGGGAAGAAAAAGGGATCCCTGGGAGAGGGCAAAGCAGCAACACCTGGGGAGGGAGGAGTCTCCACTAGAGCCCAGGGGCTCTGCATTTAGAATCAGACTTGATCCTTGTGGGTCCCTTGCAACTCAGGACATTCTGTGATTTTATGATTTTCTTTTGGCAGTGACACAACTGTATCTATGTGCCGAGTAATAACAGATAAAAGCATGTGGGGATGGCATAAACAGGGGAAGGACTAACAAATATTAGAAGCACAATAACTGCAACACATATGAATGACTGTACAAGTTTTTGGTACAGCAAATGAATAAAAGAAAAGCTGTTTTATTTACTTGTTGACTGAATATACTCTTAGATGTCTTTTTGAGCTGAGGACCTACAAGAGAGTTAAGAGTGTCCTCCAAACAAAAAATTTTGTGTTTGCTAGATTTTATTTGTTTTTTGGTTTTTGTTTTCATAAAGCCAGATAAGATTCTTAACTCAAAGGAAACGTACTTGTTCACTGAGGATCATGCAATCATAGAATAATTTGGTTGGAAAAGACCTTTGAGGTCATGAAGTCCAACTATACCTGCCACTACTAAACCATATCCCTGAGCATATCCATCTTTTAAATACCTCCAACAATGGGGACTCAAGCACCTTCCTGGGTAGCCTTTTTCAATGCATGATAACCCTTTCAGTGAAGAATTTTTTTCCTGATATCTAATCTGAACCTTTTCCGGTGCAATTTGAGGCCATTTCCTCTCATCCTAAAAAAGACAGAAGCCATCCAACCCTAAGGATATATAATGAATTCCTGTCTCCATAACAGCCTATCTCGAAGTGCCTGCTCCTCTCTAGGAGCCAGGTAGCTGCACTCAGCTCTATTTACATTCAGTGAGCAGCATAGGCTGAGAGGAGCAGATCTGCAGAACAAACCAGTTTGTGTTGGGGACCCAGAACACACTGTGTGCATTTTAAGAGGGTTTACTTTTCAGCAGCAGTAGGTTGGTCCTCTGAACCATGTGCCACCAGCAGATGGAAGTCAGTGGTGCATTTCTGGTTTAGCTCCATCAAAAGGAATTGGGTTCATTCATCCTGGGACCGTGCAGTGAAGTGAACCAAAGCTTGATAAGTGACAATGATAAGGAGATTTATTACAAAAGCACGCTTCTGCTCCAAACTGAAACGCTAACGTAGCTTAAACCTTTAGGGTAGAGCTATGCTTCAGTGGACAAGTGCTGTAGTTAAGAGCTACATGTCCCTAACTCCTGCTAGCCTAGAAGTGAGAATTGTAAAGTGCATTGAGCCCAAGTATCTTGCAGGGTTATATCTATTTTAAGTTGTGAAACTTGTTGCTGATTCGCGCAGCTGTTTTAACAGCTGAGGAGTGGCAATACAGCGATGAATATGCATTGCACCACACGTCTTTAGCTGTTGTTGAAGCTGGATGTGTACAGTCAGAGTTAGCTAGTGGTAATATATATTATAATACAATAGTGCTGGCAGTAAATTGTAACACAATGTAAGTGTAATCAGAAAAACATAAAATGAGGGCCAGGGCTTGGTGAAAGTACTGCAAATGAGCTGTTCCATCAGTTTTGCCTGAAGCTGAAGTTTTTTAATACAGTTGAACCTGAGGTTACTCAATTTTCAAGACAATTGCTGGGCTGGATTTGGTTTTCAAATGGATTATCTAGGCAATAATCCAAATAGTGAAATCAGGAGGAGAGAAAGTCTGTGTGTATTTTTTCTGAATCAGAAGCCTGCGTTTGTTTTGTCAAGCATCAACACTAGGTTGTCAGGCTCCAAGAATATAGAGTTCTTCACTCCATGTTTGTCTTGAATATAGTGTGCACAGAGATTAAAACATAGAATCATAGAATCACCAGGTTGGAAGAATCCCACCAACCGGATCATCGAGTCCAACCATTCCCACCAATCTCTAAACCATGCCTCTCAGTACCTCATCCACCTGCACCTTAAATACCTCCAGGAAAGGCAAGTCGACAAGTCGACCACCTCCCTGGGCATCCAAAACATGGGTCTATTACTTTGTTACAAAGGCAAATATTTGGCAAGAGGCAATTCTTCCACATAGCAACTAAAAGGCCTCTGTGAATAATTACGGGTGAATTGAGTCTTGAGCTCTTGACTGAGATGCTGGCTCATGGGAGCAGGTCTTGATTTGTTATAGCCAAGAGAAGTTGGTGGCAAGTGTTGCTGTCATTTGCTGTCATAGTTGTAATCTGGAGAGAGTAGCAAGAGATCAAGGAGACAGGAGTGAAGGGATGAGTGGGAATAGTTTTAAGCTGAAAGAGGGGAGATTTAGATTAGATATTAGGAAGAATTTTCTTCCTTTGAGGGTGATAAGGCACTGGCACAGGTTGCCCAGAGAAGTGGTGGCTGCCCCATCCTGGAGGTGTTCCAGGCCGAGCTGGATGAGGCTTTGTGGAACCTGATCCTGTCGGAGGTGTCCCTGCCCATGGCAGAGGCGATGGAACTGAATGGGCTTTAAGGTTCCTTCCAACACAAGCTACTCTATGATTCTGTGAAAAGAGATTTAAGAGTTGGACTTTCCTGACCAGTGCAATGAGCCCTGGGACAGCAATTTGCAAGGAAATGCAGTGGCTGGGATTGTATTTGTCAAGATGGGAGGAAAGGCTGTTTAGAGACCTACAGGATCAACAATTCTGAGGTTTTAATTGCATGAAGGACTGCCTTATGGACTGAGTTTACAACATTCATCTGTGGTTTTACGCAATGTGCTGTGTGAGTTTAGAACATGCTTTGGCTGGGAGATGTTTTTTCGTATGTTTTTTTGACAAGGAAAAGTTAAATAGCTCTTTTAAAAAGTAAATTGTTGTTACAAAAGCAATACAATAGAGTTGATAAAAAAATAACACCTGCTTACTCCTCTTCAAATTATGCCTATTTCAGAGCTTTATGTATCAAATTATCTTTGCTTCACTCTGATGTGAATAGTAGCTACTTGATTCCTGATTGATGGTGGTAGTTCTTATGAAAATAAGCAAACCTGATCTGGTAGGCTAAGCCATTATTTATTTTGTAATCACTCATCTGCACTACAGAGGTACTCTTTTTATGTTCATCCCTCTCTAAGAAAGCTGCATTCAGCTACAGATGAGGAGGTTTTGTGTGAACAGTTGCTACCTCTTTTCATTTTACTTTAAACCGCAGAAAATTTGACTTCCTCGTTACTCCAGGAGAATTTGGTCACCTTGCAGCATAAAGGCACCTAAAAATTAAGACACATTTTTGACTGCATTTCTTCGTGACACTGGCAACAAGAATAAGGTTTTAATGACATGAGGTTGCATGCCGTTAATAGTTGCTCCCAGGGGAGCTGGGGAGGGGCCTTTATCAGGTAGTGCAGTGATAGGATGAGGGGTGAATGGTTTTAAGCTGAAAGAAGAGAGACTTAGACTAGATACTAGGGACAAATTGTTTCCTGTGAGGATGGGGAGGGACTGGCCCAGGTTGTCCAGAATTCAAGGGTAGATTGGATGAGGATTTGAGCAACCTGATCCAGTGGAAGGTGTCCCTGCCTCTCCCTGTCTTTCCTGTAGGCTGCCTTTAAGCTCTGGAAGGCTGCTCTAAAGTCTCCCAGGAACCTTCTCTCCTCCAAACTGAACAAGCTCTTTCAGCCTGTCCTTGGATGGGACGTGCTCCAACCCTCTGATCATCTTCGTAGCCTCCTCTAGACTTGCTCCAACAACTTCATGTCCTTTCTGTGCTAAGGATTCCAGAACTGAATGCAGGACTCCAGGTGAAGTCTTGTAAGGGCAGAGTAGAAGAGGAGATTGTCCTACTTCATCCTTCTGGTCACACTTCTTTTCATGTAGCCCAGCTTGATTAGATACCTCTGAAGATTTTCTTGCAGGACCTAATGAAGGTCAACTGCGCAGCTGCAAATCCAGAGCAACGCAGTTAGAATCAATGGAATCACTTCTGATTCCTAGTAATACAATTGAGTTAAAAATCTGGCCCAAGAGTTTCTTTAAATTCAACAATTTTATTCCCATGTTCCTCAACAACTTGTTGGAGAATTCTGTGTATTATTTGCTGTTTGAAGTGTGCTACTCAGTCAAACATAGCTTTTAGCTTTTGGGAAAACAAGTCGATACTTCCGGGAAAAAGATATCAGAGCATGGTTTACCAAGCAATATTATCATGTCTATTTTGATCTTGTGATCTTTTTGCACTGAGATCTTTTCCCCCCTTATGGTCTTTGACAGGTTGCTTGTAGACTAATCCCTTTTGCTTTTAGATCCAGGATGTCTACTCATTTCAGTAAGAGCTAGATTGCAAGAAGAATTAGATTAGATATTCGGTATGAGTTTTTTTAATGTAAGGAAGTGTCCTTCAGAACTGAGAAATCATCTCGTGACACCGTGCTCCCAGTTCCCTGAACTTTTTGCTCTGTAAGTTTTTGGTCCTGACCTCTCCCCAAGCAACTGACTTCCTATGGATTATTGAGTTTAATATGTTTCTATTCTGTCTAGGCTTTTCTCCTTTCCTTTGGATATTTTTAGAGACTCAGTTAAAACATGTCTTGTTCAGTTTTTAAAGTGACTGTATTTAAGGTGTTCATAAAAGAAAAACCTCTTTTACACATATAGGCACTTTCTAAGCTGGCAGAGAAAGGTGTAATGAAGTCTCATAGCCAGAAGCTTCAACTTGGTGAAAGTATATATTTGTAACAGCAGGTGACTGATGGCGAAAGCCATGGATCCACCACCTCTTCAGAGGAATAGTCAGTATTACTCTATTATAATAATTATTGTAATTATTATTATTTTGCATCAGGAAATGTCAAAATCGTAGCTTCACACACCAATGTTCTCATGTCAGCGACTTTCACCTAAAAGATTTGTTAGTATAGTGTTGAACTTTCTTGAACCTTTTTCTTTTAAAAATCAGCTTTTTTTTTGCTTTTTTTTTTTTTCTCCTAAAACATGGATACTAGGACTGGATAGAATAACCCAGAATGCTCTTAATCAGTGACATAAATAAAGATCAGGTTACCTTGCTGGACACGTTGCTGTTTATATGCATGTGTTTCTGTAAATGTGGCCTTCATTCTTAGAATCATAGAATCACTTGGTTGGAAATGACCTTTGAGGTCATAAAGTCCATCTGTACCTGTCCACTACTAAACCATATGCCTGAGCACCTTGTCTACCTATGTTTTAAATACCTCCAGGGATGGGGACTCAACCACTTCCCAGGGTTCCAGTGCCTGAAAACTCTTTCAGTGAAGAAAATTTTCCTAATATCCAATCTGAACCTCTCCTGGTGCAAGCAACTTGAGGCCATTTCCTCTCATCTTATCACTTGTTACTTGTGAGAAGAGACTAACATTCACCTCACTACAACCTCCTTTCAGGTAGTTGTAGACAGTGATAAGGTCTCCCCTCTGTCTCTGCTTTTTCTAGGCTAAACAACCCCAGTTTCCTCAGCTGCTTCTCGTAAGACTTGTTCTCCAGCCCCTTCACCAGCTTTGTTGCCCTTCTCTAGTCAGAATCAATGATCAATGTGCTTTATCAGAATACTGGTGAAAGTCCATCTTAATTTAGTTATCATTTACTGTATTGATAACATGGAACACATTTTTATTAAAATAGTTGGAAGGTAGTACATCAAACTGAAATTTTATCTGTATTGTATCTACAAAGTTTCCTTTCTCAGTTTAACTTGTAATCTCATCCAAGAAAGATGTGTCTATATATGACCTGTTTTCTACCGAATCATATTGACTGGCACTAATTAGATTCCTTACCATTTGAATGTCACTTTGTTTTTTCCATTTGATTTTGTTTTTAACCAAGTACAAATTGGCACAGTGTTGCATGTGTTGTCTTGTTCCTTTTGAAGTGGTGCAGGAAACCGGTTCTGGGTCCCTCTTTTACAAATACGTGATACCATCCACTGTTTGTGAATAACGTGTTTTTTTAGAAAGTTGAATTATTAAACAACTTTGTGTTTATTAGACTCCTCAGCAGTAAACTTCAAGGCTCAGGTTTTGCATTCCTTAAAGAAAACATGTCATAGAATGGTTTCAGTTGAAAGGGACTTTAAAGCCCTTTAAAGTTCCACCCACCTTTCCATGGGCATGGACATCTCCCACTGGATCAAGTTGCTCAAAGCCCCATCCAACCTGGCCCTGAACACCTCCAGGGATGGGGCAGCCACCACTTCTCTGGGTGGCCTGTTCCAGTCCCTCACCACTCTCATTGTAGAATGTTTCTTCCTAATATCTAATCTAAATCTGTACTCTTTGGGCATAAAATCATTCACCTGTCATCTTATCCCTGCACTCACTGATAAAGAGCCCCTTTCCAGCTTTCCTGTAGGCCCCTTTAAGTACTTGAAGGATGCTCTAAGGTCTCCCTGCAGGGAGAACTTGTTCCAGTGGAAGGTGTCCCTGGCGTGGCACGGCTTTCGGAATTGGATGAGCTTTAAGGTCCCTTCTAACACAAACCATTCTGTGATGTTATGGTGGTAGCATCCCCATATACACGCACAAATGCGAGCTTTTAATACCATCTCCCTCGTTTTACTTTCAGTAATATTTTTTATTTTTATCTCAATCGGCTAATTATGTCAGGAATGATTATTTTTCATCCAGATCTACTTGCTAGTATATATGTGTTGTTGCTATTTTATCTGCCAACAATCACAGGAAATAAATTTCCCCGTTATCCCATGGTATATTATTATAGAAAAAAAATCTTCGGTGGGAAATTGGGGGTTTTAACAGGGCTGGAGGAAAACCTGATTTGTTTCATTGCCCTCTAGTGGCCTCGCAGTCGGCCTGCGATGAGAGAAAATGTAGAAGCTCATTTTCCATTCTCTTTGTGTGAAACACAAACTGCTGAGTTTCTTGTCGTTTGAGCATCCTGATATTGTTTGTCCACATATATGTAATCGACAAAGCACTATTTTATGTATCTGATAAAGTGGAATTATATTATTGGTGTTTGTAAATGATGGCAACCGAGGATTTTGTGGTTTTTAGGTTTTCATATGGAAAAGAGGAAATGGATGCATGAAAATTATTTACCAAGTGAGTTTTGCAAGGCATTCTCATTTATCCTGGCCCATGATTTAAATATAGACAGTCTGCAGAAGTAGACATCATTTTTAGGCATTATTTTCTGCTGCAGTTGCTGAGTATAATTGTGAATTTGTCACTCAGTCCAGCTGAAGGAGGGCTTGGCAAATATTTCATCCCATTTATATGAAAATTATCCTTCTATCTTGGAGTGGAAATCTTCGTTGGCATCCGTGCGTACATAGGGGTCCACTTGCAGGTACAGTGATGTTGAAGGTCCTTGATATTTCATGGTTTTGTGCCTTGAACTTGCTGAGCAACTTCAACCGCGTCGATACCCAGAGAAATCATGAGTGCTCAGCACCTTTCAGAATGAGCTCTTCAGAGCTGTCACACTCATTGCTTGACATTGGACAGAAGCCACAGAAATTGATGGGATCCAATTCTCATTTTTCAAATAAAAAGAATGTGACTTCCCCTTCCCTCAGTTTCAGTGCGAAATGATGTTTCAACAAATATATTAGTAAGGTGCATTACGTGAATTAGATATGTACAAGACACACTGAGTGACGGAAGAAGGGGGAATAATGATAATTTTGGGAAAAAATTCTTATTAATAAGAGTGACCTTTTGTGGAAAAAACCCCAACCCACAAACAAAACCTGAGGCAAAGATACTAATTTTGAACAGTAAGATCAGGGGAAATCAATCACTGCTTCAGACAGGTTGTTACTGTTTTTTATACTTTCAGTTAGTGCACTTCTGAATTATGACTTGTTAGTCTCAAAAATGGAGTGATTTCCTGCCAAAAAATGCCTGTCTGATATATATTGACTTTATACAATGTTTTATTTCTATGCTATCCTGGAAGGACAGGAAGGGAAAAAGCTTTATAGCGCACTTTTGAAATGACAGCAGTGGCTCGGATAGTTGTTTTCGGTTGGACATTAATTTTGTATCAGAAGAAAATCACAGCTTTCATTAAAGAGTGAAGCACAGGCAACTTGAGCACCTGTGCAGAAGGCATTAAAGCACATTTATTTGTACGTCTGTGTTTGCGGATGCGCATTGACAGCATAAGAAAAAAATACTGCAGCTTTGCACTTAGTTCAGAAATGACTCACTCCCTCTGGTGGGAACATTTAATTCTGAACGTTTGATGCTGCTTTCCCTCCTCCTCTTGCATCCACCCCCCTCACCACATCTCATTCATCTTGCTTTGCGTGACATCTGCTCGGTGTGCTGCAGAGCAGCCCTTTGGTTTCTATGGTAGCTGCTGTAGCCAGTGGACCCATGGACTGGGATGGGGAGAGGAGGAAGAAAAAGTCTGGATTTGGATGCAGGACTGCTGTTAGCCCTCAGCCCGTAGGCTGGGATGCATTCAGAGAGGGTGTTCCTAGAGCAGGTTGCTCCAATGGCCAGCGATTGGGGCATTCAGGAACAAGGGTGTTTGCTTTCTCCTGCCTTCTGTCTGAAGTGGCTGAAGGACAATAGTCAAATGGAGGATGTGAAGGACAGCGGATTGCAGAGTTTGGTTGAACTTCTTTCCCTGTGGTTTGATTAAGGCCTCCAACTTTGCAGCAAACAGTCCTCAGCTTCTGCCTTTCATATGGTGAAAATGCAGATGCTAGTCCTAAGATATTATAATTAAGTGTCTATTTTTAACATAGTTTGTCATTACAATTACTATGCAATTTTTTAAACAAGAGAGGATAGTGCCAGTTCACAATCTACACCTGTAGCTGGGTTTTTTAAATGATTTTAGCACAGTTTTTTGACTTGTTCTGGCTCTGATTTCATTAAGAAACCTGAATTAGCATCCTGCTATATTGTCTGTGACTTCTTTTCTCCTCTGTCCCTCCAGGTATAAACGCTGGCATTCTGAGCTGGCTCACAGTGAGGTTGAATAAAATACAGCGCCCACTTCTCCATTTTAAAAAATTCATTACATAATGGAATCAGAATATGATTTGTGTTTCTCAGCTCAAAAACCCATGAGGATTGTCCTTCAGTTTGCAATGTCATGGCCCATGTGGCACTGTTTACCGCGAGGCATTGCTGCTATGAAACGTCCCGTGTTCGGAATCCATGTTCTCGTGTTCTACTGTTATAAAGATGTATTTATTTTACTGCTGTTCATACGTGGGAGACTAAGCCTGCAGGAGCTAGGATTCTCTAGTAAAATTAATATTAACCTGGCAAATGTGAAAGGTTGACGGGGATTAATATCACTCCTGTTTCCTGTGTCTGGTGTAACGAAGGGCATGTGTCACGTGCCAGCGTGTGGTGTGAGTTCACAGGTGACACCAGGCTTTGGCATGTCTTCATAGAGACAGTTACTAGCTTGGTGGGTTGAAGTTAGTGTTGGATGTGCTTTAGAGAACTCTGAACAGTGTTTTTTATAGCAGATGAATGAGTTCTTTTCATGTCTGTGCTGCTTTTACTTCTTTTCTTTGAAAACTTCTTTCTTTTTTTTGTTCCATTTTCTTTAATACTTAGAATTTCAGGAAGCTGAGGCCAAGTGTTTAGTCTTATGTGAACAACATTTTACATGCTTAGGTATGCCTGCTATACTTTCTGCAGTTGTATCATCTACCTTTGTTTGTACCTTGAATCTTTACCATTTTGTCAGTTATTCCCATTTAATCCTATATAATATTTCCTTGAGTCCTGATCAGTTTGCCACATCTCAGATCCCACTTGATCCATTTTAAGTGGCTGTTGTTGCAGAGTTTTAGTGGTTGTTGTTCCAGAGAAGAGTGACAAAGCTGGTGAAAGGGCCAGGGAACAAGTCTTACAAGGAGTGACTGAGAGAGCTGAGGGTATTTAGCCTGGAGAAGAGGAGGTTGAGGGGAGACCTTATTGCTCTCTACAACTACCTGAAGGGAGGTTGTGGCGAGGAGGGAGCTGGCCTCTTCTCCCAAGTGACAATGGACAGGACGAGAGGGAATGGCCTCAAGCTCTGCCAGGGGAGGTTCAGGCTGGACATAAGGAAAAAATTCTTCACAGAAAGGGTCATTAGGCACTGGAATGGGCTGCCCAGGGAGGTGGTTGACTTGCCTTACCTGGAGGTGTTTAAGGTGCAGGTGGGTGAGGTACTGGGGGGCATGGTTTAGAGAGTGGTGGGAATGGTTGGACTTGATGATCCAGTTGGTCTCTTCCAACCTGGTGATTCTATGATTCTATGCATGATACATCTCTAAAACTCAGTAGTCTAGTTTGTGTGGATCTGGTGCTGCTCTAAAATAACTCAAATCAGGCTTTATTAGAAAATAAAAAATCAAGACAAAATATACTAAAAGAAGAAGAGGGCCTATTACCAGGTTCCTTAGGATTTCTGGTTATCTCCCATTTTTAAATGCTGCTTCGTTGCCTGTTCTATCCTTAATCTTGCTTCTATTCCTGTGTGTCGTATGGAGCCTCTTTCAGTTGCATGGAAATCCATTCTGGTCTTCCATGGAATCATTAAATTTGGAAAAGATCTCTAACATCATCTGGTCTAACTGTCAGCCCAACACCATTGTGCCTACTAAACCATCTCCCAAAGTGGCATGTCTACATGGTTATTTTTAACCCCTTCAGTGATGGTGACTCCCCCACTGCTCTTAGAAGTCTATTCTGTGCTTCACCACTCTTTCAGTAAAGAAACTTTTCTGAATATTGAATCTAAAACTCCCCTTGTGCAACTTGAGGCCATTTCCTCTCATCCTATTACTTGTCACTTGGGAGAAGAGACAAGCACCCACCTGGCCCCAAACGACTTTTAGGAAGCTGCAGAAATCTCTGCCTCCTCTTCTCCAAGCTAAACAATCCCAATCACTTCTCAATCTTTTGTCTAAGATCAAATGTAGTGTACAGTGTAGTCTCCAATCTCTAGGGTATTTCATTTCTAGCTATTATTAATAGTCCTCCTTATAAACTAAATCCTCCTTAAAACTATAAAAAGGTTTAATTTCTCAAAAGATGGTAAAGTTATCTGATTCCTCTCCCTCACTTACAGAGAGCACCCACCTTAATCAGCAGCTGCTCTCTCCCAAATGGCCAAGAATTCCATACTAGGTGTTGTTCACTGCTCTAACTTCAGCTGTAACTGATTTCTTTGGGAGCTGAGATCATCTTGTGTTTTACATTATTTGGCCCTGAATGGTCACAGATCCTGTAGTCCATTTGAGACAGATGGAACATGAATTCTGCTTGTAGAAGAGACCACATCAAGAGAGGAGTGTTGGCCTGAGCCAACTTGAGAAAGTTAAGATCTTTTCCTAACATGGCGCTGGAAAGAAACTGATTGTGATTAGTAAGTGTGTGAGACAAATGACAAATATCCAAAGGCTGAGGATTACTTGCAATTGTGCACACACCTAATTTATTCAAATTGTGAGTTATATGCTGTTGTAAGTTCCTTGGGCAAAGCATGGCTTTCATTTTACATGCATGGCACTGTGTTTGTGTCAGGAGAATGGATTGAGAGCAGCCCTGAAAGAAGGTCTTGGGGATACTAGTGGATGAGAAGCTCAACATGAACCCCCAATGTGTGCTTGCAGCCCAGACAGCCAACCATACCCTGGGCTGCATGGAAAGAGGTGTGACCAGTAGGGTAAGGGAAAGTATTCTGCCACTTGGCTATGCTCTGATGAGACCCCCTCTGGAGTTCTCTGTCCAGGAAGGACATGGATCTGTTTGAGTCCACAGACGGGCCACTAAGATGATCTGAGGGTTAGAGCATGGGACAAAGATGAAAGAGGGGAGATTTAGATTAGATATTAGGAAGAAATGTTTTCCTGAGAAGGTGGTGATGCACTGACGAAGATTATCTGAAGAAGTTGTGGACACCCCATTTCTGGAGATGTTCATGGCCCGGTTAGATGAGGCTTTGAGCAACCTGATCCATGGCAGGGAGGGGTGGAACTGAGTAGTCTTTGAGGTCCCTTCCAACCCAAACTGTTGTATGATTCTATAATAAGTTCCTCAGTCCTAGCATGGCTTTCATTTTACATGCATTTTCCATTGCTTTTTTGGCTACTACTTCAATATATATATTTCATACAACTGCTAATAGAATAATATGTGCTGAAAGGTTGTTTCTTATCATTGTTCGAGCCCATGACATCTTGGCTGCAGGTGAGATGTTGTTATATTTACATTTTTGCAAGTTTTTTTTTTTTTTTGCAGCAGTTGTTTTGGTTTTTTGTCTTTAGATCAGTCAATTTCTGACTTATTTGTCTACCTATTGATCAGTGTTTAAGGATAATAATAAAAATGGGATTAGCACACAGTGGTGATATATTAAATAGTGTAATTCATCATACTGCAGAGGCCATGATTAATTTAATTTGTTTAATTAAAATAACCCATTAAAATGCTGGTGCTGGATTTAGTTACTGGCATAAAAACACTACTGGCTTCATTTTTGTTAATGGAACATAATATTATACGAGGTCTTACCAACTTCAACATTTTGCTAATTGAGTCAGCAGTTCAATTTGAAATTAGTGTTGCAGAGAAGGAAAAACAAATCAAATACGGAACCTAGTTAGCATTTAAAACTTAAAACAGGGGGCTTCCTTATTTTCTTTTTAGTGAATGTGAGCAGGAGGTCAGGCTGTTATGTGAACATTAAAAAATGTCATCACCTGACCTGCTGTATGCCTGACAATGCGTCATGTTTATACTGACAGAAGAAGCAAACAAAACAAAATGAAAAGGTAATGAGGTAGAGCACGGAGGGCCTGTGAAATCTTCCCCTCACAAGGCTCTACGGTGTTTATTAATGCTGCTGGTTCAATATGAAAATGCAGCCTGCAATAAAATGCCTCTATTTTTCTTATTTTCCTGTTGTGGAATTTGCTCACAATGCAAAACACAAAAATGACATAATTCTGTGTCTGATCAGAAAAGTATATATCTATACTGGTAAGCAGGTTTCATTTTCACCATGTTCTCAGATATTGTGCCTGGAGTGCAGGAAGTCCTGTCTTAACCCTTGAATGAAGTTGTCTTTGTTGTTAACACCATAGCCCTAACTGTGCTGCCTCCAAATGAAAATCCCAAATCCTTTATTTCTGTATAGAAATACAATAAATGCCTGTGCTTGGGACTGGCTGAGCCATCTTGAGTCATGGAATAGTTTGTATTGGAAGGGACCCTTAAGATCTAGTTCCACACACACACAACGCCCTGATGCCATGAGCAGGGACAACTCCCACTGTATTAGGTTGCTCAAAGTCCAATCCAACCTGACCCTGAACACCTCCAGGGATGAGACATCCATGACTTCTCTGGACAACCTGTTCCAGTGCCTGACCACCCGGACAGTCAAAAAATTCTTCACGGTATCTAATCTAAATTAAATTAATTTCTCCTCATTCAGCTTAAAACCATACCCTCTTCTCCTACCCCTGCTCTCCCTGATAAAGAGCCCCTCCCCAGCTTTTCCAAAGGCGCTCTTCAAGTACTGGAACACAGGCATAAAGTCTCCTCAGAGCCTTCTCTTCCCTAGTCTGAATAAGCCAAACTGTATCAGCCTGTCCTTGGATGGTAGGTGCTCCAACCCTCAAATCATCTCCATGGCCTCCTGTGGACTCGCCCTAACAGATCTGTGACTTTCCTATGCTGAGGACTCCAGAACTGAGAGAGGAAAGATTTAGATTTGATATTAGGGAGCAATGTTATCTTGCGAGGGTTGTGAGGCCCTGGCCCAGGTTGCCCAGAGCATTAGCGGCTGCCCCATCCCTGGAGGTGTTCAAGGCCAGGTTGGATGGGGCTTGGAGCAACCTGATCCAGTGGGAGGTGTCCCTGCCCATGGCAGGGGATTGGAACTGGGTAGACTTTGAGGTCCCTTCCAACTCAAACTATTCTATAATTCTATGGTTCTGTCTCCTGTAGCACCAGAGGTTTCATGTCAGTAACCATATTTAATTCAAGTGATCAGTATATCGGAAAGTACTATTGAGTATTGCAGCATATCCCTGACATGTAGAACTGGATGGCAAATGTGGTTTGATTTTATTTTTTTAAAATACTAGGTTAATTATTGCTTTGATTATGGAGCTAGAATTGCCATCTGTCACAAACTCTGTGGGATGACCAAGCTTATTTTCATTTACTATTTTCCTACATGTAATGTTTATTATTCCCAAAATAATATAATGTGGGACAGATACTATCATCCTGGGACAGCTTGTCATGTGATGACTTTACTCATATTGTTGTACTGCCCTGTAATGCAATTACATCTTCATGTGCCACTCTATTAGGCTGTGAGTTACATGATATTATCTTCTGCATAGCTTAGAGTTCTGACACAAATAGACAAAAATGGTGCATCTGACTGACATCTCTCATCTGTTTAATGAATATTATTTCCATGTAATGAGTGTCTAGCAGTTAGCCAGTATCTTTTTTTGAAAGTCGAGAGCACTTGGAAAAATAGAGTGTTACCGTCAGGTTAAAATACACACATTTTGTTAAGGATCCTCCTCAGATCTACCACAAAACAACTATCTTCTTCATTGGATTGGGAAGCTGTGACATCAGGTCTTCTGGTGCTGGCTGCTGTTGCTGTATTACAAGGAAAATGGCATAAATGCAGCTTTGCAGATCATGGAATCATACAATAGTCTGGGTTGGAAGGGACCTTAGAGATAATCCAGTTCCAACCACCCTGCCATGGGCAGGGACAACTCCTACTGCATTAGATTGCTCAAAGCCCCATCCAACCTGGACCTGAACACCTCAAAGTTAACAGTGAATGTTTAACTGTCACCCTACACTGAAGATAATTCCAGGCCCACGAGGATCATCAAGTCCAACTCCTGTCCCTGCATAGGACAACCCCAACATTTACCTTATGTGTCTGAGGGTGTTGTCCAAATGCTTCTGGAATATTGTCAGGCTTGGTGCCGTGACTGCTTCCCTGGGGAGGTGTTCCAGTGCTCCACCACCCTCTGAGTGAAGAGCCTTTTCCCAATATCTAGCCTAACCCTCCCCTGGGACATCTTCCTGCCATTCCCTTGGGTCCTATCATTGGTCACCAGAGAGAAGAAACCAGTGCCTGCTCCTCCTCCTCCCTTTGTGAGGAAGCAGTAAATAGCACTGAGGTCTCTCTTCAATTCCTTTTTCTTCAGGCTGAACAGACCAAGTGACTTTAGCTGTTCCTTGTATGTCTTTCCCTCTAAACCCTTCATCAGCTTTGTGGTCTCTTCTGGACACTCTCCAGTAGCTTGATAACTTTTTTATATTGTGGCACCCAAACCTGCACCTAGTACTCAAGGTAGGGCTGCCCTGTTGTGGTGTAGAGCAAGACAATCATCTCCCTTGATTAACTAATAATTGCTTGAATCTTAACTGAACTAGGGCTCTAATTCTGGGAAAATACATTTCCATAATCTGGTTAGTTATGATGAGGGCTGCAACCAGTGGGAAAAGTTTCAAGATCATTGCCGTGTAAAGTTTGGGAAAAACCTCACATTTAGGGCTAGAACTGAATTAAAGGATCATTTTACACATTGGCAGGTTGATATAGTGACATTACCAAAGCTTCTTGCTGGTATTTTTCCTTGAAAAATAGGTAGAAGAAAACTGTAGGATGTGTCACTCCTACTTATTAAGTCCTAAAAAGAAGCCTCTATGTCTTCACATGCCATTTCACCCTGTCACTTACTTATTGCTCCATAAGGCTTTTTTTTTTTATCTAGAAACAATAAAAGATATTTGAACCCAAGATGCACGCGTAACAACTTCAGAATTATCGGATTTTTTCAATATCAAACTATTAGACCATAAAGGAGAGGGCCAGGGTGCCACATCCTTTTTGAGTTTATTGAAGTGATCCTGATCGAAATCCTTATGACCATTTCTAATCACATAAAAAGGAGGAAAAGAAAAGAAGAAAAATGTATTGCCAGCAGCCTAGTTTTCATGATGAGCTGTACTGACAAAATGTGATGTCTGTCTATTGGCAATGAATAAAGTGCATGTGATTTCAAACTCCAGGATGATAAGAGTGTAAAATCTGTAGCAGGTCTCTTGTCACTGCCTCTTCTGGCTGACCAGAAAAAAAAAACAAACAAACAACCAAACCCATGCTGTTGGGGTTTTTTTTTACCTTTTCTCAAAATATTATTGTGGAACATTCTGTGGAAACAAGCTTCAAAACCCAACTTACCAAGCTTTTTCAATTAAATTGCCATCAAAGCCACAAATAGAAAAAATCAATACAGTTCATCTAGCATTTCTAAAGTTGCTAAAATGCTGCCTGAAAAAAAGACACACTGACAGTGTTTTTTCCTCTTATTGTTTTGTTAATAATGTTAAAAATCTGATGTTTTAGGTTCTTACCTCTGTGACTTGAAACAAACTTGGGAACTTGATTTCCTCTCCTTCACAGATTAAATAAACACTTGTTTATTACTCTGTGTGTGTATTTCTGCTAGATTTTTTTTTGCCAGCATGTGCCCAGTAAGAGCAAATTCTTCCTTGTACAGCAGTGCTGAGGATGTGTCGAATACACTTGAGCACATTTGTGCTCTGGAAGATGCCCTTCAGCCATGCCCGAGGCAGCACTTGCAAGTCCCGATGCTTGCCAGAGCTCTTTTTGAGGGAGATACTCAAGGAGGTTTGAAATTTCAGAAGAAGTGGCAGGATTGGGTCCCTGCAGCATTGCAGATGTTTTTGTTGACCATCTTTGCAATCGGGCGCAAAAGCAGTGGTGAATTGTGAACAGAGGTGCCTTGTCAGCATAATTTTAATCAAATATATATTGCTTTCTTTAGCCATACGGGTATCAACAGTTGTATTTTTTTCTTTAAATGAAGGGCAGGAATGCAAATGGAGCATATTTAAGTGGAGAGAGCAGAGGATGGTATTATAGTATGAGAAAAAATCTAAATGAAACGCAGAGGAAAGAATTGAGTCTTGGGGATATAACTGCTTATGGCAAACTTGGTTGAAATGTGCATTCACCCATTATCTTAACTCCTCATGTGCACACAAATTACATTCCCAGCTTATTTGGAGCCTGCGTACTGTTAGCACAGTCATCGGGGTGTTTGGGCAGCATTATTAAAACAACATTAGTATGCAGCAAGGTGCTCCTCGCCCTGCTAAATCACTCTGTAAAGTGGGCCTACAAGCTCTCCCTCTCTTTGTTATGACAGCGTTACTCCTCGCGCTTCTGATCCAAGACTAATAAGTCTTAAAAGTAGAGAGCTAGATTAGGTGGATGAGAGATGGAGGCAGGCGTAGAGACTGAACTGGGCTGAGGGAAAAGAGTCATGTGGTGGGAAAGGCTGGGAGTGAGTGAACATAGAAGGGGAGAGGCCCGAGGCTATGTGACCAGGGCACAAGAGACCTGAACAGGAGGGGAATTGAAACTTATTCGTGATAAAGATGACTGAAACGTCAGCATTAAAGAAAAAATAACTTTAAAACCGCCAATATTTGCAAACCAAGATAATTCAGTGAAAGGATGTATGTAAAAAGGAAAAGAGTAGGGAGGAAGGAGGACACAAATGACAAAGGAAACAGATAAATGGCTAGAAAACTAGAATATTTCTGTTAATGGGAAAGAGCATTTAAGTCATCTTGTTTTTTTTCTTGCAGACTTTTAGTTGAAGAATGCTTCTAACCAAACTGAATGCCACATTCCCGGTCCTATATGGTATTTTTTTAACACTTGCCAAATGGTCTCTGCTAGCTTGTAACAGATGTAAAAGATTATTTCCCAAATCTGCAAGAATTGTCACTTTACACTTGCAAAGCGAAGACGTCTTGACTGGAAATACAGGAAGAATGAATTATGCATGGAAACTGCTGCTTGCCTATTTTTAATGGTGCATGGACATAGTCTGAAATATTATTTGTTACTTTGTTTTATGATTAAGAGGGTTGCAAATAAGGAAGAATGAGAAGGTGAACAGGGAAATCTACCTTAGAAGCGTGTGCTGAGGTTTCCTGATTGCATCTGTCCAGCACTGCAGAGCGGTACTGCTCTGTGAGGAAAGCTTGTACATATACAACATTAGTAACTGCATGACACTTTTGTCACCATCACTACTAATATGGCATTACAGCTGCAGGGCAAGGTATTGTTAAGAGTAGGCTTCCTAAGTCCTAATTTGCACAAGGTCTGTAGGTTGAGAGGGGTGATTCTGCCATTCTACTCGGCTCTTGTGAGACCTCACTTGGAGGACTGCATTCCCTGGGGGTGGACAAGGTGCTGAGGGACATGGTTTAGTGTTTGATAGGAATGGTTGGACTCGATGATCCAGTGGGTCTCTTCCAACCTGGTTATTCTATGATTCTATGATTCATTTTTGGAGTCCTCAGCACAGCAAGGACATGGATCTGCTACAGTGGGTCCAGAGGAGACCACAAACATGATCCAAGGACTAGAACACCTTGCATATGAAGACAAGTTGAGGGAGTTGGACTTGTTCAGTCTTGAGAACAGGAGGCTCCAGGGAGACCTTAGAGCAGCATTTTGGTAATTAAAGGGTGTCTACAGGAAGGATAGGGACAGACATTTTAGCAAAGCCTGTTGTGACAGGACAGGGAGTAATAGATTTAAACTAAGGGAGGGTAGATTTAGACTGGATGTCAGGGTGGTGAAACATTGGCACAGGTTGCCCAAGGAGGTAGTGGGTGCTCCCTCCCTGGAAACATTCAAGGTCAGATTGGAATCAGGATCTGAGCAACCTGATCTGGTTAAAGGTGTCTCTGCTCCTGTAGAAGGGTTGAAACTGGATTGGCTTTAGAGGTCCCTTCCAACTCAAAGCATTCTATTATTCTATACTTAAATTGCTTATATATTAATTACCCCAACAGAAGTAAACCAGAAGCAATTGTGGTCAGAGCAGCATTTTCCCTTGCAGCATGGAAGAGGAGCGTGTATTTCTTCGTGTTGTTTTGAAAGTCAGAATTTGGAATGTCAGGTGGAAAGAAGCGACGTCTTTCCCACTGTGCTGGCTTGTCACGGGTGATAGATGGCCTGTGCTTCCCCATCAAAGACCTTGCGCATCCTTTGTTTATATTCAGTTGTAAAGGATGGGGAGAGTGAACAGCTTGCACTTCAGAAAGTTTGTATTGGAGAGGAGATTAATGAATAGAAGACACACTTGCTAGAGCTATTTCGATCCTTAGAGGAGTCTGAATGAAAGATTTCCAAGCAGAGGATGTGTTCAGATTGTAGTTTCACTACATAGTAATACATATAAACAAGAATGATTGCAGAGGTAGAGTTGCAATTAATATTTCATTCTCAATTGAATTTTGACTGCTTCAGTTAAGTAAAACAGATTTCTTTCCAACATTTCAATTATACTTTCTAGACTATGTAGGGAAGGTCAGAAAACAAGTTCTGCTTCTTAGGAAACATCAACATTTTCAAGGTTTACATGCTTTCTTTTGTTTCAGACTTAAATAAATCAAAAAATTATTTGGTTTTCCTGTGTGTGTTTGAAAGAACAGAGATATCCTGGGAGCGGGGACTTTGTGCATGCTGCCTAGTTCATGATGGCTATGAGATTGCTTCCCAGGGATGGGGATCACCTGTTCAATAATTCCTTGTTGATTCAGGTGAGTTGAGATCTCTGCCACATTGCAGGGATATGCTGTTGTCACCTGATGGGAGGTGGTCCTTAGAAGATCAGAAGATTTTGTGGCAAAGAGCAAGTATTTCAGTTCTGGTCTAATGGTGTCTTAGTGGAGAGATGGAAGAAGGGAGAAAGCAGCCCTAAGAGCAGGAAGCAAAGCTTGGTCAGGGATTTCTTCCCAACATCTAGTGATGAATGTAACCTTGGTGGAGGTGGTGATCGACAGTGGCTGAACATGAGCTAGCAGTGAGCCCAGGTGGCCAAGAAGGCGAAGAGCATCCTGGCTTGTATCAGCAATGGTGTGGCCAGCAGGAGTAGGGAAAGGATCATCTCTCTGGATTGGGCGATGGCAAGAACACACCTCAAATCCTGTGTTCAATTTTGGGCCCCACACTCCAAGAAAGACATTGAGGCGCTGGAGCATGTCTAGAGGAGGGCTATAAAGCTGGATCAAGTCTTACAAGGAGCAGTCGAGGGAACTAGTGTTATTTAGTCTGGAGAAGAGAAGGCTAAGGAGAGACCTTATTGCTCTCTACAGTTACCTGAAAAGAGGTTATAGTGAGGCAGGTGTTGGTCTTGTCTCTCAAGCAACAAGTAACAGGACGTGAGGAAATGGCCTCAAGCTGCACCAGGAGAAGTTTAGAAGTTTGGAATTAGAAAATTCTTTACTGAAACAGTGGTGAAGCATGGAAGAGGCTGTCCACGGAAGTGGTGAGGTCATCATCTCTGGAGATGTTCAGAAAATATTGTAGCTGTGGCACTCTGGGACACGGTTATTGCTTATTGCTCTCTACAACTACCTGAAGGGAGGTTGTGGAGAGGAGGGAGCTGGCCTCTTCTCCCAAGTAACAGTGGACAGGACAAGAGGGAATGGCCCTAAGCTCTGCCAGGAGAGGTTCAGGCTTGACACAAGGGAAAAAATCTTCACAGAAAGGGTCATTAGGCACTGGAATGGGCTGCCCAGGGGCGTGGTTGATTTGCCTTCCCCGGAGGTGTTTAAGGTGCGGGTGGATGAGATGCTGAGGGACATGGTTTAAAGACTGGTGGGAATGGTTGGACTCGATGATCCGGTGGGTCTCTTCCAACCTGGTGATTCTATGATTCTATTCTATGGTTAGTAGCTGCAGTGGTATTAAGCTGATGGATGGAATGATCTAAGAGGTTAACAATTCTATGATTGCTGGGTGTTTCCCACAGCTGATTCTTCCGTGGTTTAGGAGGTCACAATGACTTCTCAGCAACCTCTGGTTTTCCTCTTTTTTATCAACTTAACCATTGAGAATATCCTGCTTGACACTGATCTTTGTTTGAGGTGCTGTTGTATTGGTACTTTGCTATTTAATAATGAATAGCTTTATTGTAACCCTGTGATGGAGATGGGTGCAGTTGTGAAAATTTGTAGTTAGAGAGGTAAATAGGCCATCAAGCAGTCCACGTGCACTGTGGGAATACTTCTGTGGAGCTTGTACTGCATACATTATGTGTTTGCCTTCTACATCTGTAAGAAATAAGCCATTATACAATAATACTCCCTCCTGGCACTGCCTCTTTCTTTTGGAGGGGATGGGGAATGTGTTCTGCCTCCAGTAGATTGGTTTGGCAGGTGCTACCACTGGTATGACTTTGGCAGCTGTGAGACCCAGATGCCCATCTCTGACTGTTTTATCCATGGCATCTGGGAGTCAGTTCTTATGTGACCAGGCTTGCTTCTTGAAGAATGCTGTGTTGAGTTATGGTTAGCAAATTACTTTCTTCTCAGTTGTTTTTGTTTGTGTTTTTGTTTTTTGAAATCTGATTTATTCTTGCAGTCTTTACTTAATCTCCTGGGTAGAGAATGTGTCACTGTAGTCAAAACGTAACACAAAAACTGTTTACAATGAACAGAAAACTCAATTATATTGCATATATATGTAAACATGCACTGCCTCTAACAAGTTTTCAGTTAACTAACTGTATTATTTCTTTAAGAATTGCATCTCATGATCTCGTCATGTGTATCACACTCAGGCATGTAACATCATTGAGAGTGGGAAGGAGGTCACATTCCAGGCATTAAGATTTGGGCATACCCAACAGCTTTTTGAGTGAAAAGTGCGATTGAGAGTCCTTTAAATTCTGGGAATGTGGCTCCTGCCATGCATTTGCAGTCATGACTTTGTGCCTGTTGACTCCAAGGGAAGCAATTAATCCCATTTTGGGTTGTAGACTGGGAGATATGGTTTTCATCTTGTGACAAATGTGTCTTGGTCCTTGAGGAAAAATCTTTCATATATCATGACAGTGTAATGCTGATTTTATATGCATTTTATCCTCTTGTGCAGTTACATCTTGTGCGCTACACATGAAAATCACAGTGACCCCATGCAGACCCCTCATTAGCTGGTATAAATAATCACAGCTCTGGTGGTTTCCAAGCATCCACTTTGTTTTATGCTAGCTGAGAATATGACCCGTATCCTTTCAAACCTGCAGTGATAACAACCTCAGAGCCCAATCCTGCTTTCAGCAAGCTCAGGAGACTTTTTGCAAACGGCTTAATGGTGCCTGAGAAGGCCCCAGATCTTATAGATTTCTTTATGTGCTGCTCACAGTTTTAAGGTTTGGGAATATGTTAACTTAGCTCTGATGAGAAGGGGAAAAGGCAGCAGCACTGGTCTTCATCTGTAGAAGTACATTTGCTGGGTAGGCTGTGTTCTTTTAATGCTTTCCTCAAATGCCATTTTGCAACAGTAAAATGCTCACAAAAATACTAAAATATTTTTAGTTGTCGAGTACAAATCAGATTGAGCTGTGCATTTCCCTCGTGAGTAAAAGTGATGAGTTTGTGTTCATTAACTCGGGGCCATCTGGTGCAGACATGTTGCAGTCTGTGAATCAAACATGCATCAAACTCCAGGGATCAGAATAACCGCCAGACCCAGTGTTTGAGGGGCTTGGGGGTGGAGGGAGAAGGAAGAGAGGAGTTTACTATAGATTTAACTCCTTTTAAACATTAACTCTGCTTTACAACAGATTCTAGAGTTTAATATCACGATATTGTAAAACTCAGTTCCAGTCTCATCAGTGACCACACGAGTAACTTTCAAGGTACTTGCCTGCCGTTGAAGTCATTGTACCTGTCATCCCAACCATTTTGTGTATCAAATGACTAAATAGGACTGTGTTTTTCTGATTTTTTGAGGGTGCAGATACACAGGTGTCTATAGGAAATGAATCTAAGCATCCTTTCTTGTTTTTTGCTGGGTTTGCAATTATACCATTCATTGGCATTTTCACTTGTTTCAACTGGGTTGGATTTTATTGTGTTTCATAGAAAACTTTGGACAAGAAGGAGCTGTAATTAGAGACCTTGATTGCATCTGAAATCTACTCTGATTACCAACCTGGCAGCCTTTATTTGAGGTATAATAGTTTTAAGCTGAAAGAAGGGACATTTACATTAGATATTAGAAGACATTTTTACCTGTGAGGGTGGGGAGACACTGGCCCAGGTTTCCCACAGGAGTGGTGGCTGCCCCATCCCTGGAGGTGTTCAAGGCCAGGTTGGATGAGGCTTGGAGCAACCTGATGCAGTGGGAGGTGTCCCTGCCCATGGCAGGGGGGTCGGAACTGGATGGGCTTCAAGTTCCCTTCCAGCCCAAACTATTCTATGATTCTATGATTTTTTATGTTTCTCACCCGAATGTCTCCAGAGTTCCTTCTTCCTGCCTCTTCTGTACATATTATTCATGGGCTCTACCTTCGTATCCTCCAAGCTCCTATCTGACAGAGGTTGCACTGGTAGCTGGGTGGTCCTACAGGGAGGGAAGAGCCAGTTTTAAGGCCATGTATATTTTAAGTTTTGACTGCAAGTCAGCAAACTCTCCCTATATAACCTTATGAGTTCATTGTCATGTTACTTTGGCTCCTTCCATCTGCATCGTATCATGTTTTCATAATTGTTCATCTATTCGTCCTTGTATAAGATTGAGAATGACACAGACTGGAGCAGTGAGAAACATGACAACACTTCCTTTAAATTCTGGGAATATGATTCCTGACATGGACACTTTTTCTTTTCTGTGTATATATTGTTCCTTTCCACTAGGATCTGCAAAGTCTGGAGGGGTGAATTTCTTCCCCACAAATGATGAGTAAATGATAGGCACAGGCCAGGCAGGTGTGTCTGGGCTGAAGACAACCAGTGTGAATGATGATACTGGGGGAGAATGACGACAGACTGGTGATCGTACATGGGTATTACAACTGCAGTCCATGGGAATTCCATGGGCACATAAATCCAGGAAAGTTGGAACATGAAAAAGTAGCAGAAAAAGAACTTGTATTAAATTATAGGAAGCTTCTTGCCTAGGAGAAAGCGATGGTTTGAATTCAGGGTACTTTGGCCACATGTGGTTAAAAAGACAGTAAGACGCACATTTTCTGAGCCTCAGGCCAAGTTGTCACATTCTTATAGTTGCTCAAGTGAAAAGAAACTATGGTGGCTAAGTCCATATTTTATTCTGAAGTAAATCCTAGGCCCATTGTGTCCCCTGGTACAGGCAGTGCTTGGTGAGACACTGAGGGCTGCAAGATGCCACAGGCTACCCAGCTGCACCAGTGCCTGACGCCGTGTCCTGTCACTGCTTGGTTTACTTATATAAACATAACCTTTGGGGCTAAAGGGTACTCCTCACAGTCAAAATGGATGTGCATATAACCTTTGTTTATTTTTTCCCAGCCTTAGTCCTTGTAGTAACATATTACACAATTTTAATATAAGGTTGTCTTGTTTTGAATAGACCATCTGTGTCACTGCAAACATCTGCTTATTCCTAACTTCAATAAGTTTTTCTTTTCTTAACATCAGGAGGGGAAAAATCGGCAAGAGGGAGCTGAAATTATTGTGAGCTTGCTGAAAGAGCATGTATCCAGAGTCATAAAATAGGCAGTGCCGCAGCCACTGTCCCGATTGTTTGAGTTGTTTCATAGAAACACAGAATGGTTTGGGCTGGAAGGGACCTTAAAGACCATCCAGTTCCAATCCCCCTGCCAAGGACAGGGATACCTCCCAGTAGATCGGGTTGCTCAAAGACCCATCCAGCCTGGTCTTGAACACCTCCAGGGATGGGGCAGCTACCGCTTTTTTGGTCAACCTGTTCTAGTGCCTCACCACCCTCACAATAAAGAATTTCTTCCTAATATTTAATCTAAATCTTTCCTCTTTCATCTTAAAACCATTTTGCCTCATCCTATGCCTGCACTCCCCAATGAAGAGACCCTCCCCAGCTTTCCTGTAGGCTTCAGTGGTACCTCACAAGTAGCTGTGACCAGCACAGCAGTGACTCCCCTGAGTATCTCCTGGATGCTGGAAGTCTGTGTGCAGTCAACTGAATTGAACCCTCATCAACCCACTTTAGAGCAATTCTTCTGACTGTTGATAGATGTTTACTTTAGGAGGAATTGAATTGCTCTCTGGACTCCGCTGGGCTCAGTTAAGTTGCCCACACATATATGTAAAGTGCTGTTAAAGGTGATCTCAGATGTCTGAGATGTCCACATAAAACTGGCAGACGTGACTTGGTGGTACCCGCGGGATATCTGAGCCATGGGAATGGTAGTCCAAGACTGGACAAAATTCCTTGTGGTATCTTCAATAATTCCTATGAATGCCTACGTTTTGGCAGCTGTATCCTGCAGCAAGACTTTATTTTCTTTAAAGGGATCTTAGAAACCTTCTTTTAAATATTGAAGTCAAAGTTTCCAGGGGAGAATCCCATTTCACCTGTTTTGTTACATGCCCTGGGGTGGCAGATATGAAGTCTTATTCTCCGTATCTGTAATGTATACAGTGGCCTGTAGTCTAAAAGTTGTGTCCGTGTTTGTAAAAGACAGAGTACAGCCTCTACTCACTAAGCCAGCTGCAGTCCCTGGGTGGGGAATTGTGCAAGCTTTTCCTTGGGAATGTGGCAGTGCTTGTAGGTCACCTCTGCAGTCTGCCTGTAAATGGGAAATGACACAACTAAAAACCAGGATGGAATCCATACATGAGGCAGGAGAAGATTTGGGTCTAAAGTCTATCACTAACTTAATAAAAAAAAGTCTGTTATTAATATATGAAGGGAATGGGAGCAGGAGAAAGTAATCACTTCTGTGCAAAGATCATGTCTCCATGACAATACCCCTATCACCAGCTAATCCATATAGCATCAACCTGTCTGTCCTGCTGGGATGTATTTTGGCATTTTTGGAAATAAAAAATCTCAAACTCAAACAGGGTGAGGCCTTTGAAAATGTTGGTTTGTTGTTTTTTTTTTTTTTTTATAAGGATTCTCACTCTTTTCATGATTCTATTAAATGACTTGTGCTAATGGGACCAAGTCAAAGGAGCTAACAGCCCTGCACAGCCCCCTTGTTTCCTTTCTCTGTCATCTTTGAGTCTTCTCATCAAAATGACCGTCCCCACTCTGTCTCTTAATTTCCTGCCTGGATTCAGTCACTCTGCTCTCCCATTAAGGGCAGTTTTGT